>CM049841.1:40052697-41252697 GCA_027422415.1 Schizothorax lantsangensis | reverse complement strand
ATTTTGAGCAACCTAAATTTAAAGAAAATCTTATGTCGAAGTGTTTTCTTCCTTTCACCATGACAGAGGCTGTGTTCGAAATGCCATACTATCATACTACTCAATTTCTAGTGTAATGTATGCTGTGCATAACTAATTTTCTGTATGTGAATACCCGGATTACCTACTATATTTCAATCTTTCTTTATCAAGTACACTAATCAGTACAGAAGTTGTTTGAGCATACTACCACACAACACCTATAATGCAGTACTGTGTGAACTGTGAATAGTTGAATTTTCTGTAAGGTGCCCGGATTACCCCATTTGCTGAAATTTGATGTATGCATTGAGGACGCTGCGTGGGATACTGTTTCCCAGAACGCAACGCGCTCCATGTGACGTTTCATCCACTAGCTAGAGGCGGGGAATAGTAATTATAGGCTAAGACTTTATCATATTACATATATATATATATATATATACATAAACTACAAACATCGCTGTGTATCTAAAAACAATATCGTTAGTAGGACATAAATTGTACTTTAATCTCTGCGGCACTTTTGATCAAGTCAAATGACCTCTTAGAGTTTCAAAGATTGTATTTAAATTGCGCAATATAATATATAAATAAAAGTGATATTTACTTAAGGAAAATTTGTTGGCAAGCTATTTACATAAACTTCACCCACCAATGCATGACTGCGATAAACAGGACTGCAAAAGACAGGAGAATTTTTTTCAGTTGCAGTGAGTAAAAGATGTGAGCTTTTGACGAGATCGACCCGATTCGATTCCGGTTTTTTAACTGTGCTTCTCCTTTTCCCATCACATACCACATCAGAAAGGCATTTATTTTCAATAAAAATTAAGTAAATATTTGAAAAGTGAAATAAAAGTATAAAATCTGCCACAAAATTTACATGCCTGTTGCTAAAGAAAATGTTATTTTAAGTAAATAGATTTACATTATTTGTCCTTAGTGTAACTAGAATAATACTTTTTCCATTTATCTGCCAAAAAAATTGTTAGTTAAAATTGCTCAGTGTTGATTCAGTTCTGTCCAATATGTAAAGTTTATCAATTATGAAATGAATTCAATTGGGCAATTCATTGTTTCTAGTATGAAGCATTTTTCACCTTTGTAAAAAGAATATGACACATTTGTTTGGAAGATAACAACCTTGACAGCTGTGCTGAATTAATATTCAGTTTTTGTCATGTGACAATTAAGCATACTACTCTGAAACCATTTGTTGCTTACCTGTGTCACATTGTTTCACACACTATTCTTTAAAAAAATATAGGCAGTACCAAACTGTGTACTATTTTATAGTAGGCAAGTATGCCATTTTGAACACAGCCAAGTCCTCCTTTGAGGTGTGGCCAACAGTCTCAGTGTCCTTTAATTCAACCAAAACTATTTTATAATTTAAAGAAAAGTGTCCCTTTAATTAAGAACATTGCTATGCTCTGAAAGTGCAAACCCAACATTGAGCACAATACAATCAAACTTAAACATTTACCCTGATGACCCACTGATGACTAAATCAGTAAATCAGAAAACCTAAATTTACTATCATCTATACTTACTATCATCAAAGATCTTGTATATTAAATATCACAAAACACCACTTGGCTGTTTATTATATAGCCAGTACCAGCGAGTAAAGCACATGCAGCAGTTTCTGGCTGCGGCACCCAGAGAAATGTAATGAGGCATTTCTCTGTAAACAGAAGCAGTAATCAGAATTTCAAGTAATGAACACCATAAAGATAAAAGTGTAAAATTTCAAATAAATAAAGAAATTCAAGAAAAAAATATTTTTTTATTTTTTATATTTTTTTTTTTATAATTATGTGTCTTGGGTTGGATATGTGATAGGTGTTTTGATTGGATGGTTAATTGTTTTGTGAAAGTTGACCTTAGTTTGAAGAAATTGTAAATAAGACATCCAAAATATTTAAGCTTAATTCTGCATTTGAAGCACTGTAATTACATAGTTAATTAAAAGAGAGCGATGGAAAGCAATATTGCAGTGTCAGGGTTTGAGAAAACCCGCCTTCAAAATTGTCATCTAGTGTAGTGTAGCGCCATATAGTGTTAACACTTAAAAATACACATGAACAGAGAAAGTAATACAACTCTGTATATGATCTCTAAATGGTGTTCTTTAAATAAGTCACTGTTGTAGTTGTTGTTGTTTTTCTTTTCTTTTTGCATCTTCTTTTCTTTCTCTCTCTCTCCTTTTCGTCCTCACTATTCACCTCAGTGTCTTCCTCATCCATTCCTCTATTTGTCCCTCCTGTATTTCTGTTTCTTTGCCCAAACAATAGTGACATTCTGAAACAGAAGACCACCAGCTGCTGTGCTGATCATGAGGGTGATGAAGTCTTCGACTGCTGTGTCCAGTCTGGCTCTTATACTCCGGGCTGTTAATACGGCTACAATCGCTGATATAAACGCAGATACAGTCGCTCCAAGCAGCTGCTGCTAAAGCTCCAGCAGCGACACCGTCCACCCCGGCGAACTTCACCGCTTCAGCCGCCGCCACCCTCCCGAGAACCGGTAATGCAATCACAGCCAGGCTGCCTCTGAAGACGCCAACGCACCGAAGCCCCCTAAATACCAGCGAAAGGCCGGTTTCCCCAAGTGCACCGTAAGCGAATGCAAAACTGACTGCCAGTAAAAGCACTGGAAGCCCAACGGCGCTTAAAGCTCCAGCAGTCTCAATACTTATTTGAAGACACGGATCTGCCATTCCTGTTGATCTTCTAACAGTTGCTGTTGACTTTGAAGCTTTTACTTGTGTCTTTCTTTTCCAACACCGTTCTCCTGTCGCTGATAATTGTTTACTTTACTAACCAGTCTAAAAACAAACATTGTGCGTCCCAGTGTTTGTGTAAGGCAGTGCAGCACTTCTGTGTGCTTTTTACCAGGAGTGTTTCTAGCACACCGACAGCTACAAACTGCGGTGTGGTGACAAATCAAGTCCCCCCCCCCCCCCCCATAGACTGTACCCCTCGAAATCCGGTGTCGTGCCGAAAATTGATCGTCTGCCGAAAACTGATTGTAAACAACATACAGCGATATGCTTTAAAATGCTGTGCGCGCTCCCGCCGGACGGCAATCAGTTTTTGGCAGACGATCAATTTTCCATTCAAGTTTCCATTAGGGCCCCAAGCGATCCCACTGGCTCACATTACTGGTACTCTCTTTAGCGTCTGCTTACAATTCCTACAAAATCATGTTATGATAAATGCTGTTTTAACTACGTTATAATGACCATTAATGTCTGTATTAGTTCGCTTATGTACTAGCATAGCATACATATACCCAAGTAGCCTGATAACTTTACACAGGAATTTGCACTTATCCTCCATGTATTCACACTTATTTTTAATTTAATTATGTGTTAAATTAAGTGTTAAATGTCCAAAGTTTTATTTTATAAATAAAACTAATTAATGATGTTCAATTATTCACTTAATAGGGTATTATTATTTTTATTTATTAATTAGCAGGAAATCAAGTGTATAAGATTTCAATTAATTTGTTTCATTATGCACTAATTAGTTATATTATGCACTTTAAAGTAAGCCATGCGTTTTTACATTCATATCATTCACATGTATTTAAGATAATAATGAACTGATAGTTGATGGAGACCTGATTTCCAGGGAGGACCCGATTTGTCATGACACCGGCACCCTCTTCTGTTATTGCTGGAGAGATGTTGAAACTGAAACTATTAATACACTCACTTTGGCGTGCATGTTTATAGTCCTATATTTAGACATGACAGGAGTCTGCTAGACATTTTGCTCCCTTATTAAGACAGTTCTGCGATTAAGTTCATGTAAACAGAATATTGTGATTATGTTAGTGTAATATGGTCATCATGTGTTTTGTTGATTATCAGAAGCTGGGTGGAGACATTTTAAGCATGTCTGTGACAAAATGTGTTACCAGATTTATAGCTCAGATCACACATGCACAGTAGTTCCTTTGTTATTTATGTCCTTGAAATGGTCTAGAGAATTGTATTATCTCTCTTAAATAACTGTGCATGAACGTAACCAATAAATATTTCTTGATATCATAAGAAATGCGAATTCAGCCAAATGTTTTCGAAGAGTTTAATGAGTGTAAAGAGGTCCAAATGCATTTATACAAGGACAGATAGATATACTGTTAATACCTTTATATAAAATCTGCATACATACAGTTCACCTACGAATAGGGCCGTGTACTATAAAGCAAATATCAACAACTTGATAGCTTGTAGCAGTGCAAATTGGGCAGTCGTGGCCTAATGGATAGCAAGTCGGACTTGTAAGCGGAAGGTTGTGGGTTCGAATCTCAGGTCCGGCAGGGATTGTTGGTGGGGGGAGTATCCTCCTTCAATACCACAACTGAGGTGTCCTTGAGCAAGGCACTGAACCCCCAACTGCTCCCCGGGCGCTGTAACATGGCTGCCCTCTGCTCTGGGTGTGTGTACACTTAGGATGGGTTAAATGCAGAGAATTACATTTCACTGCTGGTTATATACTCTCTATGTAATTGTGTATGTGACAAATAAAAATTATCTTATCTTAAATTGTATTATTGTCCAACTCTAATCTGCTAACATACATGAAGATATTAGGACATTATAAACATTAACATCTTGATTTTCTGTAGAGCTGTTTGAAACCTTGTAGGGTAGAGTGGAGGAAAACGCCCCTATTGTAAATGCAATGTTTGTTCCATGAGAACTGAAACTTTTCTTATCAGGCACAACATTTGTTGTCCTCTTTTGCTTCCTCTTGTTTTTTTCTTTTCTTTTCTGCTCTTTAGTAGATACTTAAAATACGTCTCATTGTAATGCTGGTCATCATTCTGTTTGATTTCATCAGTGTTGTAAATGTTGATTTCATAAAGGTCTGTTAGGTTGTATATTCACACTTCCCATCATGTTGTCTATCTACAGTTGCTTGAGAGCCGGTAATGCTCCCAGTGCAAATGCTTCTCCTGCAAGAAACAACAACTGGATGCATGAACTGCACTAAATGCAGTGGGAAATGTTCAGTACAAACAAATGCCGGATATCACATGCATTGTATTTCTGGTAAGTGAGCAGAATTTGTGATCATTAGAGACTAGCTGGCTAGTGAAGTCGTGTCTTTTTTGGTTTTATTTTTAGTTTGACTCAAAAAGTGTGCACTACTACATTTGTTTTGACAGCTCTGGATTATAAACATGGCACTACAATAAATGATTAAGAAAAAGACGGTAACACTTTACAATAAGGTGTCATTTGTTAACATTAGTTAATGTATTATCTAACATGAACAAACAATGAACAATGCATTTATTACACTATTTATTCAATTTTGTTAATGTTTGTTAATGAAAATATAGTTGTTCATTGTTTATTCATGTTAGTTCACAGTGCATTAACTAATGTTAACAAACACAACTTGTGATTTTAATAATGCATTAGTAAATGCTGAAATTAACATTAACTAAGATTAATAAATGCTGTAGAAGTATTGTTCATTCTTAGTTCATGTTTACTAATGTTGTTAACTAATGTTAACTAATGAACCTTGAAGAATTGTGGTTACCAAAAATACATGTGCAGTGATATTGTACTTTGGTGTTGTTTTTGTCATTAAAATGGTCTGAACGTGGTTGTCAGTCATGAATTCAGTCAAATGTTTTCTGTTTACATTTTCAGTTTTACATTTTTTCATTTTTTAAAAGAAACAGAGCATGGGAAAGAAACAGAAGCCATCCACCTTATAAGAAGTCAGTGTAGCGTTACAATGATTATGATATTTTAAGGTAAAACACGTACTGTACATACAGTTGCTTTAACTGAAACTTGATTTATTGCTCCTCATTAAAGCTGCAGGCAGTGACGCTCCACTAGTAACAGAGTTCAGTGCTGCATTTCCAGCAGCTACTGCTCCTGCCATTAAAGCTTCAGATAGCGTCGCTCCTTTGGCAAACAGAAGTCAAAGCTGCAGATCCAGCAACTGCTGCTCCTGAGATTAAAGTTGGACCAAGTGTCCCTCCACCTAACTACAACTGCTGCTCCTGCACCCACTACCATACCTGTTCCCAGTAAGACTGCTTCTTTAGCTTTATTCAGCAGCCTGCTTCTTTCCTCTTCCCTTCTCTTTTATTCCTCTTCCAACTTCTTTCTCACTTCTTCTTCTCTTTTCCTCTTCTCTTCTTCCTCTATTTTCCTCTGAGCTTCCTTGTACATCTCATTTGTGTAATGCTCTCCTCCGTTCTCCATCACCATTCTGTCTATCTTCTCTATCAGTTTAGTGACTTGTGATTGATTTTCTTCATCTGTGTTATTAAAAACATGATAACCTCCTTTACATAGTTCAACTAGCTCTCCAATCTGCTTGTTTTTGGTCAGAAACTCCTCTATGGATGTTTTTAACTGATCTCCTCTAGTGAACAGAATGATGGTGTAACGTTCAGCATCTTCTCCAAAGTTCTCCTGAATCCATTTCACTGTGTTTTTCTCTTCATCTGTGAATCTCACGTCTAGTCTGATGACCAGCAGAAACACATGAGGACCAGGAACAGACATTTCTACACATCTCACTAATTCATTCTTCAGTTGTTCTTCACTGATTGACGTATCAAACAGTCCTGGAGTGTCGATCACGGAGATGATTTTGCCTTCTACTGTCTGCTGATGTTGTTGGCAATTTTTAGTAACGGATTCAGTAGAAAAATCTTCATCAAACACTTTTTGTCCCAGGATGGTGTTTCCTGTTGCACTCTTTCCAGCTCCAGTTTTCCCCACCATCACGATCCTGAGATCTGTGCACTCATCAGGTTTTATCTGGCTGTTCTGTATGGACTCTGAGACGGAGGCCCAGACAGGTTTAGAGCAGAAAAAAATAAGATATTTATTTATTTCTTCATTTTTCAGAAATGAGTCATGATATTTGGGAAAAGTATGACTGTTCTCACCTTGGCTTGGATTTTGTTCTGTCTCTGTCTGTTGTTTCTTCTGGTCCCATTTTCCTGTTCTGCTCGTTTTCCAGCAATTTTCAGGTTTCTGGACTGTATTTGTTTCTCCCATATTTTTTAAACAGTTTCTCAGTGACTTTTCTGATTCCTCTTCTTCATCATTCTTGTTTTCTTGTGCAACTCTAGAGCGTCTGTCTTTATATAATTCATTTATCTCAATTTGTGTCACATGACATACAAACTCTTTCTGTTCAGTCACAATATTTCTTGAGCTTTTTTCCTTTACACTGTGCGTGTGAATCTTCTCCTGCACTATTATCTGCTCTTGCATCTCTTGCATTTTTGTTTCTTTCTCTTGTTGTATCTTTTCTTTTCTGCGTCTTATTGGATATCTTAAGAAAATTTGAATGTCATAATGCTGGCCCTCATTCCATTTGATGAGTTCATCGATCTTCTCTAGAAGTTTTGTGATGTGAGATGGAATAATTTCATTTTTACTGTTGATTGCATGATATTTACCTCTGCAGAGATTGACATGTTCATGAAACCTTCTACTATCCATAAGGAGCTTCCATTTTCTATTTGGCATTTTTTCCCTTCCAATAAACAGCACCATGGTAAACTTCAAAGCTTCTTCTCCAAAGTTCTCCTGAATTTGCTCCACAATGTTCCTCTGCTCCTCTTTGAAGGTCTCCAGGTTGATGACGAGCAGGAACACATGAGGACCAGGATAACAGAGGTACATACTCCTCATCATTTCATTCTGCAGCTTTTCATCAGTCAGATGAGTGTTGAAGAATCCTGGAGTGTTGATGATGGAGATGTTTCTGTCTTCTACTCTTCCTGTCTGTTTCTCACTCTCTCTGGTTCTGCTCTCTTTAAACGTCTCTCGACCCAGTATTGCATTTCCTATTGAACTCTTTCCAGCTCCAGAGACTCCCAGCAGCATAGTCCTCAGATCACGTGAATTACCTGCAGTCAAACAGTTTGTGTCTTTAACTGGAGCTCTGGATGATTTATAAATGCTTCTGTGATTCTGGTATTTTTCGCTATTTCACTATTTTATTAACTTATGAGCTGATGTTATTTTTGTGACCGTACAAAATGCATCATGTCAAGCCGTTGTGCTCAGTATCTCAGTACAGCTTGGGCACTAATGCAAATTGTTCATCCATCCACTGCTTTATAACGTCTCGGTTACGTACGTAACCCTCGTTCCCTGATGGAGGGAACAGAGACGTTATGTCGTGACGACATAGGGGATTTACTTGGAAGCCCCAATCATCTCTGACTTTAAGAGAAAACGCCAATGAATATTGGCTAGTGGATTTTGCATACCTGAGCCACTCCCCATGCATACGGGTATAAAAGGGCGGCAGGTGCATCCACTCATCAGGTTTTCCGCTGAGGAGCCAAGAACGAGTCCCAGGCAATCAGCGATGGTTCAAAATTGTGGCATGGGGACATAACGTCTCCGTTCCCTCCATCAGGGAACGAGGGTTACGTACGTAACTGAGACGTTCCCTATCTGTCGGTCACTCTGAGTTATGTCGTGACGACATAGGGGTCCTATGGAAAGCGCCACAACCTGAACCCCGTCACAACCTTGTGGCATGCAGATGCTGACAAGCGAGCGCGTGACAGACAAATGCCATGCGAAAGGTCGCAACCTTCTCATCGCCCCAGCGCAAATTCGCTAACCTTGGTGCCCACAGGGACCACTGAGTACATCGCTGCTGGAGATAGCCAAGCCGCCGTTCCTTTCCCCAGAAGTCGGAAGGGATTTCGACCTTCAATGAAAGATGCTTCAAGTCTTTCCTGTTTGTTGTTACAGCTTGGCAGTAATGACGGGGAAGCGAGCCTTCCGGAGAAGGGCGCTACGGAGGCCACATCCTGCCCGAAGGGAGGTAACATGTGGAGACACTGATATGGACTGACCCAGGCCTGGGGCAGTACTACATACGACTGGACTCTGGGGCAGATCCTACCTAGGAGTAGGGATGAGAGCTGCCAGCAGGCCCTGACAGAGAGCTCTGTCAAAGGGAAGACACGGGTTTACCGTGAGGGAAACCTTACCATGGAAGAATACACGTATGGGATTACCCGAAGGGAATCAAGCCATACGGACACCTAGCCGAGTACAGGGGCTGACCGGAGACCCGGGCGAGCTAGCACCAGTACTGAGCCTGGCGTCAGACTGCTCCGCCCAGTCTGACTGCCGGGGGTGCTGGAAGAACTCCACCAGGGTTCACCGTCCGGGGAACTGAGCTGGAGGAGGAAAAAGGCACTCGTATCCCCGCGTGAGGGGGAATGGCGCAGCAAGCGTGACACCGGCCAGCTCTTCCCGCCAATTACCTGTTACCCAACACACGGGAAGAAACTGGCTCAACGTGGATACTGTAGAATCTCGCGAAGGTGTTCGTGTCGCCCAGCCCGCAGCTCTACAGATGTCTGCCAGAGAGGCGCCATGCGCCAACGCATAGGAGGAGGCAACACTCCGTGTGGAGTGAGCCCTCACCCCCAGGGGGCAAGGCTCGCCTTGGGATTGGTACGCCAAGGCGATGGCATCCACTATCCAGTGGGCCAACCTCTGCTTGGAGACAGCCTTCCCTTTCTGCTGCCCTCCGTGGCAGACAAAGAGCTGCTCAGAGCTTCTGAAGCTCCAGGTGCGGTCCACGTATATGCGCAATGCTCTTATGGGACACAGCAACGCCAAGGCTGGACCTGCCTCCTCCGAAGGCAGTGCTTGCAGGTTCACCACCTGATCACGGAAGGGCATGGTGGGAACCTTAGGCACGTATCCAGGCCAGGGTCTCAGGACAATGTTAGAGCTGGCCCGAACACAAGGCACTCTTCGCTCACCGAAAATGCTTGGAGGTCCCCGACCCTTTTGATGGAAGTGAGCGCGGTCAGGAGCGCTGTCTTAGCCGACAGGAATTTCAGCTCGACTGAGCCCAGCGGCTCAAATGGACCCCTCTGAAGTCCAGCCAGGACGATAGAGAGGTCCCAAGAGGGCATCAGGGGTGACCTACACTGTAAAACCCAATAAGTTAGGGTAACTCAAACCGTTTGAGTAAACCGATTGCTTTAAAAACCTGACAAGTTAAGTTAACTCAAAAATTTGAGGTAACTGGTTGCCTTAAATATTTAAGTTTTTACAACTAACAGTTTTGAGTAGTCTGAACTTATTTCAGCTGAGTTCACAACCCAAAAAGTTAGGGTAACTCAAACCGTTTGAGTAAACCGATTGCCTTAAAAACCTGACAAGTTAAGTTAACTCAAAAATTTGAGGTAACTGGTTGCCTTAAATATTTAAGTTTTTACAACTAACAGTTATGAGTGCTCTGAACTTATTTCAGTTGAGTTCACTAAATAATTAAGTGATTCATTTAGTGCTGATTGAGCATTAGTGATGAACACCTGCTGTTATCAACCATTATCACTGAAAGAAAGAGAAACACAAGAACAACAACTAACTTTAATCAACTGAAATAAAATACATTAAATCTCAAGATCTAAACAACCCCACAAACAGCATCACCAGCTCCACTTATTAATAACCAGACTAACTTTGTTTCCGTCAGACATCTGCAGAACATCTTATTGAGAATTAACTAAGGTTTAGATGTTGATGTATTGTTTCATTTGACGTAACCATGTTAGAGATCAGTGTCTGCTTTAGTTGTGCTCTTGACCCTTGACGTTAGTTTTTTTTTCGTTCTTACTTTTCTCTGGCTGTTGTAACCATGTGTTATTCAAACATATTTGTTATAACTCAAAAGCCCAGAGCAAGTGATCAGTAGTTGGTTGTTATGTATTTATAATAACAATCAACTATTAGATAACTGATCTCATTGAGCATGAGCATAGTTTAATTGCGTGTCTAATCTCTGATTAAATGGAAGTTGGATTGATTATAGTAAAAGTGATTTTAAGAGCCAGTGGTTGTGACAGTCAGTTAATATAAAGGACTTTCCAAACAATTTGTCCACATAACGTTTTCATCTATGGTAGCACTTAGACTCACACCGACATCAAGAATCAGCTTATGAACCTCAACAATGGTGACCAATAAAAAAAAAAAAAATCATGCAGCAATGCATGCTGGGAGCCATGGATGAGTTTTGTACTATGCTAGTACCCAGCATGCATTGCAGCATGATTTTTTTTTTTTTTGTCTTGTTTAATGGTCACCATTGTTGAGGTTCATAAGTTGATTATTGATGTCTGTGTGAGTCTAAGTGCTACCATAGATGAAAACTTTACGTGGACAAACTGTTTAAAAAGTTCTTTATATTAACTGACTTTTACTGTAATCAATACAACATCTATTTAACCAGAGATTAGACTCTCAATGAGATCAGTTCACTAATAGATGATTGTCATTATAAATATATAACAACCAACCACTAATCATTTTCTCTGAGCTTTTGAGTTATAACAAATATGTTCGAGGAACACATGGTTACAACAGCCAGAAAGAAAAACTAACACAGAAGTCAAGGGTCAAGAGCTCAACTAAAGCAGACACTGATCTCTAACATGGTTACTTCAAATGAAACTAAATCAACATCTAAACCTCTGTTAATACTCAATAAGATCTTCTGTAGATGTCTGACAGAAATAAAGTCAGTCTGGTTATTAATAAGTGGAGCTGGTGATGCTGTTTGTGGGGTTGTTTAATCAGATTTTGAGAGATTTAATGTATTTTATTTCAGTTGATTTCATCTAAGGCTGTGTCTGAAGTCAGTTGTAGTAGTTCTTGGTTTCTCTTTTCTTCAGTGATTCTGTTTGTTAACAGCAGGTGTTCATCACTAATACTCAATCAGCACTTAATTAATCACTTAATTATTTAACTGCAAGTTTTAAAACTTACATGGTTTAAGTCAAGGGGAATTTGTTTACTCAAACGGTTTGAGTTACCCTAACTTGTTGGGTTTTACAGTGTAGGGGGATTCAACCTCCTGGCACCCCTCAGGAACCTCACAATGAGATCATGCTTTCCCAGGGACCGGCCGTCCACTGCATCGTGATGGGCCGCGATAGCAGCCACATACACTTTCAAGGTGGAGGGTGACAGCCTACGCTCCAACCTTTCTTGCAGGAAAGAAAGCACTACTCCAATCGTGCATCTTCGGGGGTCTTCTCGGCGAGAAGAACACCAGTTCGCGAACAGACTCCACTTCAGAGCATAGGCTTGCCTTGTAGAAGGAGCTCTAGCCTGAGTGATGGTTTCTATCACCACCTGTGGGAGACCACTCAAGTCTGCCATCTCCCGTCTAGGAGCCACACATGAAGGTTCCACAGATCTGGACGCGGGTGCCATATGGTGCCGAGCCCCTGAGAAAGGAGGTCCTTCCTCAGAGGAAAGCGCCAGGGAGGGGCTGTCACGAGGAGAATGAGTTCGGGAAACCAGGTCTGGGTGGGCCAATACGGCGCGACCAGCAGGACCTGCTCCTCGTCCTCCCTGACCTTGCACAGTGTCTGTGCGAGCAGGCTCACTGGGGGAAATGCATACTTGCGTAAAGCCCGAGGCCAGCAGTGTGCCAGTGCGTTCATGCCGAGGGGCCCCCCGGTCAGGGAAAAATACAGCTGGCAGTGGGAGGACTCGCGGGAAGCAAACAGGTCTACTTGAGCTTCTCCGAATCGACTCCAGATCAGTCGGATCGTCTCGGGAAGGAGTCGCCACTCTCCGGGGAAAGTGAGCTGTTGTGAGAGTGCATCGGCTGCACGATTGAGCTCCCCTGGAATGTGGACAGCGTGCAGCGATCTGAGCTGCGTGTGAGTCCAAAGGAGGAGATGGCGGGCGAGCTGTGACATGCGGCGTGATCGTAGACCTCCCAGCCGGTTGATGTATGAGACAGCCGCAGTGTTGTCTGTACGAACCAACACATGCTTGCCTAACAGCAGTGGCCGAAACTGCCGCAAGGCCAGATGCACTGCCAACAGCTCTAGGCAGTTGATGTGCCAAAGCAGTCGAGACCCCGTCCAGAGCCCCAAGGCTGCCTGCCCGTTGCATGTAGTGCCCCAGCCAGTGCTGGAGGCATCTGTTGTGACAACAACATGCCGAGACGCTTGTTCTAAGGGCTCCCCAGCCCGTAGAAAAGCAAGGTCCGTCCAGGGGCTGAAGGAGCGGCGACACTCCCGTGTGATATTCATCCGAAGTGTACCGCGGCGCCATGCCCACCTCGGGACTCGGGAGTGTAACCAGTGCTGAAGTGGTCTCATATGAAGCAACCCAAGCGGCGTGACTGCGGCTGCAGATGCCATATTTGGGAGGTCGCTTGGTGAACTGAATCGCGTAGCCGATTCGAATTGTGCACGTGAGCCAACGAGACGGGCTGGGCAGCGCAAGCCACGCTTCCAGACGCCGTGCAAGTGGATCCAATGGCACAATCGACATACCTGCGGTGGTGCAGCGCAGGGGAGCAGCACTCCCTGGGTCCCAAAGGGGACTGGCTAGAGGTGCGTGGGGAGGCACTGCGTCCCTGAACCGCACTCTCTTGGCCGCTGGCAAGATGGGTCGCGGGCGAGAGTGAGGAGGCAACGCGTCGCACACTGTCGGCCCGTGGACCTGAAAACCCGGAGGAAAAGGAAATGGCTCTTTCTTTGAAAATGTGGGTACCTCTGGTCCTTGGGCCAACGGCGGAGCAGAAACAAAAAGAAACACAGGATTCTCCACCCGGCCCTCCTCTGGGGGAAGGAGCGGCCCTATCCTCGCCATCTCCTGAGAAAGAGCAAACTCCAACATCTCCGGGTTGCCCGCGTCAGGGCCGCTTCGTCAATTTCCTGGATGACTTGTGGCCCGCCTGGGACGCGGGGGGCGCCACACTCCTGCGAGAGGCTCGACGCGCCGGCCCAGGTGTTGATTCGGCATGGGGCGGAGCAGCTCTGGAGGACGCGGGAGGGCACCCACGGCGATGAACAGACGGAGGCCTGGTCCCGGGGGCAGCGGTTGAAAGCGCATCGCGCCGGGGCAGGATGTGCTGGATCGCCTCTGTCTGCTTCTGCACTGCCGAGAACTGCTGGGCAAACCCCTCGACAGTGTCGCCGAACAGCCCAGCCTGGGAGATGGGGGTGTCAAGAAAGCATGCTTTGTCGACGTCCTTCATCTCTGCCAGGTTGAGCCAGAGATGGCGCTCTTGGACCACCATGGTAGACATCGCCTTCCAGAGGGACCGTGCCGTGACTTTCGTCGCTCGTAGAGCGAAGTCAGTCGCCGTGCGCAGCTCCTGCATCAACCCCGGGTTGGAACTACCCTTGTGCATTTGTTTGAGTGCCTTGGCTTGGTGTAACTGCAAGATAGCCATGGCATGCAGGGCAGAGGCTGCCTGGCCCGCAACACTATAAGCTTTGGCCGCGAGAGCAGCTGTCAGCTTACAGGCTTTGGACGGGAGACGTGGACGATTCCTCCAAGTGGCGGCGTTTCACGGGCACAAGTGCACCGCGACCGCTCTCTCCACCTGGGGAATGCCCCGGCACCCCGGCAGCCCCGTCATCGAGGGTAGTGAGGACGGAGGAGGCAGACGAGCGGCTTCTGGCCATGAAAGGGGCCATCCACGACTTCGTCAGCTCCTCATGCACCACCGGGAAGAAAGGCAATGGAGTAGAACGCGGTTGTGAGTCGCGCCCCGCTCCGAGAAACCAATCATCCAGCCGCGAGGGCTCGGGACTGGGCAGTCTGTTGACCTCCAGCCCGATGCTCACGGCTGCCTGGGCAAGCATGGCCTCTGGGTCCGGTGCGACGGTGGCGACAACACCCGAGGGGGCAGCCCCGCCGAACCTTCATCCTCAGAGGACATAAGCCCATCCCCCGATGCTGCGATCGACATCCTATCTTCGGGCGGCGCAGCGAATGAAATGCTGGGTGCCCCGTGGGAGCCAGACGGGACATTCGCTGCGTGAGGAGTAAGAGGTCCGTGGGGACGTACCCGGCGGAGAGGCTCTTACTGTGACCCTCAGATCTCCCAGAGCGCCAGCCGGCGGTCCCCACGGGTGGCGGCAGAGGGTGCCAATCCTTTCAGAAAGGAAAGGCGAGATCGCAGCGATGTCGTGCTCATACGCCCACAACAGGCGCATGAGTCATCCACGAACGCAGCTTCAGCATGCTGGAGACCCAAAAACTGAAGACAACGATCGTGTCCGTCATCCGCAGACAGAAAATGACAGCAACCAAGAGGACACGGAAGAAACGGCATCTTGAAAAAGATGCAATCGTCCGTGATTTCCTCTTTTAGAATTTGCTCTTTCAGTTGAAGTGCCCAGGGGAATCGCTGATGAAAGGGACTCCGCTGACTGCACCATGTGGCCAACCAGGAACAAAATAAAGATGAAGGCTTTGTGGAGATCAGCAAACTTCTCATCCACTTGGCTCCGAAGCAAAAATCTGATGAGTGGATGCACCTGTCGCCCTTTTATACCCGTATGCACGGGGAGTGGCTCAGGTATGCAAAATCCACTAGCCAATATTCATTGGCGTTTTCTCTTAAAGTCAGAGATGATTGGGGCTTCCAAGTAAATCCCCTATGTCATCACGACATAACTCTGAGTGACCGACAGATAGGGAACAGTGCTTCTCAAAGTCCAGACTCCGGTCCGGATCCGGACCCGGAGGGAATTCAATCTGGACCCGCCTCCATTTTGTATTCAAGAGCACTAATTATATTTCCTACCTTGATAAACGCATGTTAACTTGTAAATCACACAAAAGAAAACTAAGCAGTTTTACTACGATAAAACCATGGTTATTTTTTGTAAGGGTTGTGATGTCCACATGTTTTTGTTGAAGAAATTATAGAGGCTGTAGCATTTCTATCGCAAAAAGGTGGCCAAAAATTAAAGATTAAGTGGATATTTGAATTAGCCTAAATGTTTCGCCAATATTAAACAAGGATTTGATCATCCTGTAAGTGTAACAGCAGCAGCTACCAGGCATTTGGCTCCCTTTACAGGCATTTGTAATAATATGTAATGTACATAAATTGTTTATTTTGTATTAGGCTACATTATGTATTTTAACAGTGTTATTGTCACGGGACATAGTTGTAGAAATAGGTGCACGAAGAAGGATTAGATGAAAGGAGTTTTAATAAGCATCAACACACGTATTCCACTGAAATAACATTACAGGGGTGGTTGACTGGTTTTTTTCTAGGCTTGATTGTGTTTATGGGGTGCAGTCTAGCATGTGTTCATGCTTGTTTTTTAAAAAAAAAACGCATTATTTTTCACATAATTTACCTTTATTCCACACCTCTCTGTCCCTTCTCTGACAAACGCCTCAATTTATTTCCTGGTTTTATGAAGCCCCTCCCTCGATGGGCTGAGATTGGTTAGCTGGCTCAGTGTGTTGTGATTGGCTAAACCGCCTCTAGAGCACATCTAAACGTCCCGCCCCTCTCCTCAGCGGCATGCGCTCCGGTTGAATTGTAAACAGTGGCGTTGTCTATAATGCTTATCAATTTGAGCCCGATTGAGACCCAGAGGATATTAGTGAAGAGGATCGTGCAGAACCTGTGCAAGCACGGCTCTTAATGGTATGTTTGGTTGTTGTTGTCTCATACTTTTAAATACGCTGCTATTTGTAAGTGCTACTGCTTCTGTTAGCTTTTAATATACGGTTTTATCCTGATTAAAGCTTTAATACAGCACAGCAATTGGAACAGTTTGTTGGAGCTTATCTGATGATCTGAATGAGAGAGAGAGAGAGAGAGAGAGAGAGAGAGAGAGAGAGAGAGATGCAGAGCAGGGCGACAGAGTAACAGTATTAAGAACCGCTGCTTTAATGATTTTTAAACTTGAGAATCCATTAGAATCGTTAGAAGACAGAATCGCGATTCATATGAATAGATTATGTGCACCCCTAGTTTTCTCTTCCTCTTCTCTAAAGCAGCGCAGCATGGCCTCGCCCCCTTTGCTGCGTGTTCCCGGGGGCGGGGTTTATCTGGGTCTGTGACGTATCAGACCCGGGAAGTAACTCGTTGTAGTCCCTTACCTGTCGTTTTTGTAGGCATTAAACTGCCAGAATTTTAAAAGACGATATCTCCGTTTGCATTGAACTTTCAGCGCCGCAAGTCTGCAGATATTGTTTATGCTCAAACAGCAATATTACACACTAACTAATGTTAAAAAAGTGAAATCGCAATCAACCACCCCTTTAAACCAAGTCAAAGAACATACAGCAACGTAAGGCTTATAAAGGACAGGAAACAAAGGAGCAAACAAGATTATTAATAGGACACAGGTGATCAGACTGAATGATAATTAGACAAATGAACTAATGAGAACAGGAAACAAACCAAATAAGGAAAAACAGGAATTCAACAGGAACATACATGTGACAGTTATTCAGTGAAACCATATAATTATTAATTAACCAATCATTAGGCCTATTGCCTCATTGCTTTATATAATGCATTTTAAGTATTTTAAAGGCTGTTGTTGGCTTAGGTCTGATTTTATAACCACAAAAAAAATATTATCTTAATACTTCTTTGTAAACTATTTGGCCTATTTGAAGGAAGAAAAAAACAATTAGTGGTTACCATCCATGGCTACAAGAACCATGATTTTTTTGTTTTATTCGTAGTAAAACCATGGCTAATTTCCGTAAGGGAACATGGAAAGTCAGAGAGAATATTAGATGCGCTGTTGTTCAATTATTACCGACATTAAAACACGTTATTAACGTCAACAGCCAAAAAAGTTTAACAGGATTATGAATACCTGAAAGTGATGCACGGGCTTCATCTTTTTTCCTTTTTCTTTTATTGGTGCCAGATTGCTGATGTGTTTTCACGGGCATAGTTGTCCATCAATTATGATCATTTGCATTCAGCTGCAAACATGAGGTGCGAGCGGTCTCGGGCGCAGATGTGAGAATGGCACGTCACGTGTGCTTAATCTACTGCCTACTGCGTTCATCGTAAAATGCATTTTTAATAATTATAGGTATATATATGTTCATGTTTAGATTTTTATTTATGTATATGTATATGTTCATTGTAATATTAATATAGAACGAAAGTTTTTTTTTAGCAACTGGGATGGTGCCCCCCTGGGAGTTGGTGCCCTATGCAAACTGCATACTCTGCATATAGGGACCGGCGGTACTGATTGATTTATTTGTGGTGGCTCTTCACAATATCAAAACTGACCGCCACAAATAGATTTTCCAAAATACTTTGCTGAATATACTGAGTACTGCACATTTC
This sequence comes from Schizothorax lantsangensis, assembly GCA_027422415.1. Lineage (NCBI taxonomy): Eukaryota > Metazoa > Chordata > Actinopteri > Cypriniformes > Cyprinidae > Schizothorax > Schizothorax lantsangensis. The sequence continues at coordinate 41,234,518 of CM049841.1, read as the reverse complement.
AAAATGCAGCGTGGGTGTTTTGATATGAATGTATCTTTGAAAAGAACCGACCGTCTTCAGAAAAGCTTTGATGTCATTTTCATTTTGTCTTTCCTGTAATGCCTGATAAAGTAACGTTTGTGAGCGCAGCACTTATTCAAATACAGCTGTTACCGGTGAATCTCCCGCTCCAACAGTGCCTCCTGCTGGCAGAGAATGAACTTGCATTTGCAAGTTTGTGGAGAAACATAAACAAGCAAACAGCAAACATAAACAAAAAGCATCCTTCAGAACTGTTTTGAGAAGGTGCTTAAGGTTTGAGCCATGTATTACTACTATGAATTACTACTGTTACCATCTTGTGCCCTGCAATAATCATTTACTCAAACTCTCTTTTATGAGATAAAAGGGAAAACAAGAGAAAATCATATCAGGGTCATTCTACAGAAACGTCCACTTTTCTGTCCCTAGACTTTACAGAAATATTACAATTGAAATACACATTAGGGTTACATTTTTTTATATATTTTAAAATGAAACAATATGTTATTTGAACAATTACACTACTAGCTTTCCTGTAGCTCAAATGGTAGAGCATGGCGCTAGCAACGACAAGATCATGGGTTCGATTCCCAGGGAAAGCAAGAGCTGGTCAAATGTAAAAAAACTGTATCTTGAATGCAATGTAAGTCGCTTTGGATAAAAGCGTCTGCTAAATGCATAAATGTAAATGTACACCGTCCTGAGCCATCAATGTGGCATTATTTATTTTTTATTACTTATATAGAATTCCAAGTACCACAAAACTGCTCGTCCCCACAGCCATGTACAGTGGGAAAGTGCTTTATTTTGAGGTCAAAAACAGGATTTTCTACCATTTCAAATACAAAAGTCTATTCATAACATTTTATATGATGTAAATGGCATAAAAAAACAAAATGCCAAATAAATATTATAAAATATATAATGAAAAGAGTGGTCCCCTGGAGTTGTGTCACTGGTGTTACCGCTTAACAAAAGTATTTTATTTTGGAATAAAAAATCACACTGATGACATCACTTGATTTCCTCCTTCCTATTTTCTAAAGATCTATGAAAAAAGGCCCATGTTTAGTCCACTGTTTCTTTTCAGTTATCAGAAATGTTCTCATTTATCTCATGATTTCATATGAAGCTTTTAGTTGATGTCACTGGTGTGGCCTAATTATTGTTAGGGAATTGTAAAAAAAAACTATAATACAAATGGTTTAAACTAATTAATTTAGTGAGTATACCATGATTGACAACATGTGGTTTGATACCTTGCAGCAGACATTTTGTAAAATGCATTTTTCATGAAAACTGTCACTGGTGTTACCTTCCTTATGGATAGCGTTTTTGTTGTTGCTCAATTTTTTTTGTTTATTTTCTGCAGCAACTCACTTGGAGTCAGTATATATTTTTTTTCTTTTGTTTGGGGGGGGGGGGTTATAGAAATTAATACTTTTATTTAGCAAGGATGCTTTAAATTGATCAAAAGTAACGATAAAGACATTTATAATGTTACAAAAGATTTCTATTTCAGATAAATGCTGTTCTTCTGAACCATCTATTCATCAAAGAAACCTGAAAAAATTCTACTCCGTTGTTTTCAACATAATAATGAATGTTTTTTGAGCAGCAAATCAGAACATTACAATGATTTCTGAAGGATCATGTGACTGGAGTAATGATGCTAAAAAATCAGCTTTGAAATCACAGGAATAACTCGCATTTTAAAATATTTTCAAATAGAAAACAGTTATTTTAAATGGTAAAAAAAAAAAAACTGTTTTTGCTGTATTTCAAATAAATGCAGGCTTGGTGAGCAGAAGAGAATTCTTTAAAAAAACATTAAAAATCTTACTGTTCAAAAACTTTTGACTGGTAGTGTATGTTAGCCTATAGTTTGAAGTTAAAGATATTAATATTAATAAGGTGAGTCTGAGCTGTTTCTTTGACAGTGATTTCGCATTTCTTGTTTGTATGAAGGCTAAATACAAATAAAAGGTGAACATTAATCTATTTGCGTTGTCCCCCCCCCCCCCCCCTAAAATATTATATAGTTTAATAAGAGGAGTTCATAGATTTGGCAAGTTCATTTTTCATAAGTTTTTAGGTACAGACATCTGTTGTGGTCATTCTTGGCAGTTTTTATGAGGCTTTTTTTAAGTGTTCATATCGATATCGGAATTATATTGTATCGACCGAAATTAAAAAATATATTGTGATATAAATTTTGGCCATATCGTCCAGCCCTACAATTAACTAATTAAAACTAACTTGCTAACTAGATAAAACTAAATAATTGGCTAGGTTAACTAGCTAACCAATTAAGTAGCTGGCTTAACCAAAAAAAAAAAAAAAACATCTAGCTATCTAGTAAATTATCCAAACAACTAGCTAACCAAAAACTAGCTGGCTAGTAACAAATTTGTTAACTAGCTTAAACTAACTAGTTAACTTAGATAATATCATACCAAAGGTGGAATAATTTAGTGTCCCATGTAGAAAAATATCTATACAAATGTGGAGAAAAACAAGTTAGTTAACAATTCAGCTAGCTAACTAGTTAACTAGCTACAACTAAATTACCTTCAACTGAACTGTGTGCATGTATTTTAGACACTTACATTGTTCTTGCTCCATCCATGCAATAATTCTATCAACCGAGTTTTCTATTTACTTATACTGCTGTGTGCTCTGGTAATATCAACTGTATGACCCATTTCAGGAGCTGACAAAATTACGATTTAAAATCAGAGCATAGCTCACATTCACTAAAATATTGAAACACTATGCTGATTAAAAACGACAATGCCGGTGATTGACAGTCAAAGCAAAGCACGGTTTGAACGCCCCGCCCCAGCAGCTGAACTGGAAGTTTTGATTGGTTTTGCACCCGAGTCAGACCTGTCTGTTATTGGCTGAAGCGCAGGGCTCCACCCCAGAAGTTTGAAAAGTACCCGTCAAACATCGGCTCCTCTGGCTGTGTTCGAAATGCCATACTATCATACTTCTCTTACTATTTCTGCAGCATGCAGTATGTATGCTGCGCATAGTATGCAAATTTTCTGTAAGCATGAAATACCCGAATGACCTACTATATTTGCCAGAATCTGCTAAATATAACTCAAGTACACTGAAATCAGTACAGAAGCTGTGTTCACATACTATCATACAACTCCTACTATACTGCAGTATGCTGTGTGACTACTGTGAATAGTATGTGAATTTTCTGTATGCATGGAATGCCCGGATTACCTGCTACATTTGCTGAAATTTGATGTATGCATCTGAAGACACTGCGTGGGATACTGTTTCCCAGAACGCAACGCGCTCCATGTGACGTTTCATCTTCAAACGCGTGAGTGAACTGGAGGAGGGGAATAGTAGTTATAGGCTAAGACTTCTATATACACATATATATATATATATATATATACATGTAAACTACAAACTATTGCTGTGCATCTAAAATACAATATCATTTGTAGGACATAAATTACTTTAATCTCTACGGCGCTTTTCCGATCAAGTCGAATGAGGTCACCGTTATCTCATAGCGCTTTTGAAGTGGATCAAAAAAGTTAATCAAAGTTGTCCTAACACAAGAACGCATTTTGGTTTTAGGTTTTAGGGCAACTTTGACGAAAGGTTTTGATCCACTTCAAATGTTGAAGTGGATCAAACACTGTACATTGTTTCAAAGATATTAAATAATAATATTAATATTGCAGTAATATAATATATAAATAAAATTAATATTTCAGTTATGCAAGCAGAGTTAAATTCCGCTGTCAAGCAGCTCTAAAAAGAAACGGAGTGTTTTAACTCAAAGGAGAAATAGACCAATTTGTTGTCAGAGGCTATTTACATTAACTCCGCCCACCAATGCCTGGCTGTGATAAACAGCACTGCAGAAGACACGTGTGTTTCTGTAGAATCAGTGGCGCAGTGAGTAAAACACATGAGATGTGTGCTGCTGATGCGAGCGATATGAGTTCGATTCTGACTTTTGTCAAACTCGTGCAACTCCTCTTCCCATCACATACCAGATCAGAAAGGCATTTAATTTCAATAAAAAATTAAGTAAATATTTGAAAAGTGGAAATTAAACACCTCATTAATATTACAGTGTGCTTAGCTGTAGGTAGGTTTTTGTCCCAATAAAGTGGCCTTCATCAAATAAAATGTATGATAATTTACACTCAATATGTTATTGCATACTGTTTTATAATGTCCTACAGTACTGAAGTACAAACATCTACCACCTAACTACTATTTACACACCTTTTGCTAAAGAAAATGCTGCTATTTTAGTGTAAACAGAATTTATCATTATTTGCACTTAGTGTAACTAGAATATATCACTCTTTCCAATTAGTGTAACTGCCAAAAATATAATTGCTCAGTTAAAGACAGCTCATTCAGTTCAGTCCAATAGCCTATGTAAAGTTCTTCAGTTATGAAATGAGTTTAAGTGGGCAATATAGCATTGTTTACTAATATGAAGCCTTATTAACAAGCCTTTGTAAAAGAATAGTTAGCACATTTGTTTGTAAGGTAATAACCTTGACAGCTGTGCTGAATTAATGTTTGTGTTTGTCATGTGACAAATAAGCATACTACTCTGAAACATTTGTTGCTTATTGTATACTGTTTCACACACTATTCTTTAAAATATAGTAGGCAGTATACACTGTGTACTGGGCAGTGAGCAGTAAGCAGTAAGCAAGTATGCCATTTCGAACACAGCCTCTGTTTCTCCATCAGCGCCTCCTTTGTATTTTATTTTATTTTTTTTACTTTTTTGTAAAAAGTACAATAAATGTAGCGAAGTTGAATACTTTAATTTTATTTTACTCAAGTAAAAGTACCACAATTTAATTATAATTAAGAAAGTAGAAAAAATAAAAATGTACTCAGGTACTAACAAAAGTATTTGTAATTAGTTACTTTCCACCTCTGGTGAATAGATTTAATAATGGATGGTTATTTGTAGCTTTTTCAGGTTAGTTAACATTGTGAGAACTGACGTATGAATACTAACATTGTGACTGATGGTAAAACAACATTTCGAGCAGCTCTGTTAATTCATTTGTTTGATCGTTCAACTTGAAATAGAAGACAGATAACCTCACTATTATTTTGATAACATCATACTGTATGCTAAACATGATACTCTAGACTATATATATATATATATATATATATATATAAATGTATTAGAAGACATTGGCAGTCTGAATGTAGTAGAGCAACGTTGAATCTTTGAATGAAGATTACCTTCACTATTTACTTTCTGAATTCTGTTTAGTGCTGTCAACTATCAGAAGCAGAAAGCACAGTATATAATTCATTTCTCTGTATGATATTAAACTAGCTGTATTCTGTAAGTATCACATTAGACTGACCTTTATATGCTGAAGCCATTATGTCGCAGTTTCTCTTTGTCGTTCAGAGTCCGTCTGTCTTTGTCTGAGTGAAACTGACACTAAAAAGCATGTGACTCATAATCCAAACAAATTAATGTAAATTTGTAAACCTGAAAGTAAAGAACATACAGAACTGTATGTTGTTTTGTTGTTGTTGTTTTTTGTCCGTGGCCTACCAATGTTTGCTTGGTCCTTTAGTGGAATTGTCTGCCAGTGTTTTGTCAGATTAGTTTCAAAGGTCATGTACCAAAGGTCTTGGATCAAAGGTGGAATAATTATGTATCTCCCAAAATAGATATGTGGAGAAAAACAAATGGAACCTATAAACACATTTAAAGAAACAAAATCATTGAGTTGTTTGTGTCCAACCTGAAATAATATAACATAACACTTTAAAGATAAGATGATTTTTACTATTATTTAAAAATAATTAAGTCTTAAATTTCTATTTTTTACTTGAGAACTATTTTTCTTCCAGATCTACTCTTTAATATGTCTTTGATGGCAGTATTTTAGAGTAAAATATCTCTGATGTATATTCCTATTCATATTTAAAAAAAATTAGCACACCAGGGTGATTATGAACATGAAAATTGTCCAGCCATGACTTCCTGTTCCACAGGATTATAAATATGAGGAACACGAAGTCCAAATTCCCTTAATCATCCATCACAATGAGAAAAACATAAGAATATAGTTCTGATGTGCAGAACAAGATTGTTGAGCTTCACAAAATAGAAAGTGGTTGTAAGAAAAGAGTTAAAACATTGAAAATCCCCATTTCCACCATCAGGGTAATAATTAACACGTTCCAATCAACTAAAGATGTTACAAATCTGCCTGAAAGAGGACGTGTGTCTATATCGTCCTAATGCACGGTGAGGAGGAGAGTTTGAGAGGACAAAGACTCTCCAAGGATCACAGCTGGAGATTTGTAGAGAGTAGTTGAGTCTTGGGGCCAGAAAGCCAAAAAAAAAAAAAAAAACATCAAATAGCCCCTACATCACCACATGTTGTTCAAATGGGTTTCAAGAAAAAAAACTCCTGGCTCATCCAAAAACATGACACGACTGGAACTTCAAATGGCACTGGCTTCTATGGTCAGATGAAACAAAAAAAGAGCTTTTTGGCAGCAAACCCACCAAATGGGTTTGGTGCAAACAGGGATAAAAAGTACCCCATGTCAAAAATATATTATCTTTAAATATATTCCTGGATCTATAATGGTGTGGGCCTGTTTTTCTGCTGGAGGTCCTGGACATCTTGTTCAGATGCATGGCATCATGGATTTTATCAAATACCAACAGATAAAAAATCTAAACCCGACAGCCTCTGTAAGAAATCTTATAATGGACCATGTTTGGATCTTCCATCAGGAGAGTATTCCAAAACAAACATCAAAATCAACACAAAAATGTGCCACTGAGCTCAAAATGAAGCTTCTGCCATGGCTGTCTCAGTTCCCTGACCTGAACCCTGTAGAAAATGAGTGAGGTGAACTGAAGAGAAGAAGCTGTGAATCTGAAAGATCTGGAGAGATTCTGGATGAAGGAATGGTCTCTTGTCAGGTGTTCTCCAAACTCATCAGGTGTTAAAGGAGAAAACTCAGAACTGTTATCATGGGAAAAGGACGTTGCAATAATTGGGTGCCAATAACTGTGGCTAACGTGAACTAGAAAAACATTTATTTCATAATGTGAATTTTCCCCCACTTTCCATTGTTTTACTTCAATGAAAGGTTAGAATTTTGTAAATTTTTTTGAATGAAATATCAAAAGGGTAAACAATGCAGATTTGCCTTTGCTCATATTTACCAAGGGTGGCAATATTAGCGGAGGGCACTGTATATATGAACCAATCAATATTTTAATGTACATGTGTGTGCTCTAGCTATTTTTCTGTGAAGTTTGTCATTTAGAGTTCAACATCATCTGTGATCTTCTTTCTATGGCTGAATGAATGAAAACAAAATAAATAAATAAAAAACTGAAAGCACATGCTCTAGGTGTATTTAACTGATCTCCTCTAGTGAACAGAATGATGGTGTAACATTCAACATCTTCTCCAAAGTTCTCCTGAATCCATTTCACTGTGTTTTCCTCCTCATCTGTGAATATCACATCCATTCTAATGACCAGCAGAAACGCATGAGGACCAGGAACAGAGATTTCAACACATTTTATTAATTTATTTTATTAATAGTTGTTCTTCACTGACTGATGTATCAAACAGTCCTGGAGTGTCGGTCACTGAGATGATTTGCCCTGCTGCTGTCTGCTGATGTTTTTGACATGTCTCAGTCACAGATTTAAACTGTAATTCTTCTTTAAACACTTTTTGTCTAGCCAACTTCCCGCTGAATTAAACTGCTTCACATCATTCGAGGAAGCATTTCAACACAGCGTATATTGTGGCCATCTGTTGGTCAAAGGGATGAACTGCATCTACCAAGCTGCAGCTGTGTCCTGTATGACTTTCAAAGTGATGAACTGAACACACACCCGGAGCATGGGCAGCCATGTTACCAAGTTGGGGGTTCGGTGCCTTGCTCAAGGACACCTCAGCTGTGAAGGAGGATACTCCCCCCACCAACAATCCCTGCCGGACCTGAGATTCAAACCCACAACCTTCCACTTACAAGTCCGACTCACTATCCATTAGGCCACGACTGCCCCCCTGATTGATGTACTTCATCTGATTGATGGGTTTTCACAATTAGGAGCACCACAGCTGTAAGATGATCATAATTATGCAATGGAAAGTTAAAAACATTTTTTATTCTCCAAGCTTCTGCAAATAGATGAGCAGCCAACACTTTAATCCTTGTAAACACCAATACAATACACCAACACATCAATAGTGTGAATAGATGGATAATAATGGATGGTTTTCAGGTTAGTTAACATTGTGAGAACTGCCTTATCATCACATACTGTAACAAAACAGTAGGCATATACATGCTGCACATAATGTAATAAAATATATCTCTTTTTTCACCATTGACATCACTTATATCAGTGTTTGTAAAGCCTCTTAAGTCTCCTGCCATCCTGCAGTTAAGTAAATTCACACTTTTTATCAAGTTATCTATCTTCTATTGCTGCTGCTACAGCATGCTTCAAGGCTATTAGAGCTGTAAATGCCCAAATGCCGCTCCTAATGCTCCCACAAATAAACCGTTTCTCCTCATTGTCCTAAAACTCGGGGCCATCTTGAAGTTCTCGGTTGAAGGGCGATGACAAGATATCACATGCATTTTATTTTTAGTTTGACTAAAGAAGTGTGCATTACTACAATTGCTTTTACAGTACTGGGTTGTAAAAATGACACTATAATTTAAATGCTTAAGGAAAAGACATGCAGTGATGTTGTACTTCATTTATTGTTCTTAAAACGGTCTGAATGCTGTTACAGGACTAAACACGGGAATGTTAAGATCATACGAAACATGAATTCAGTCAAATGTTTTCAATTATTCACCTTATTTTAAGTCAGTGTAGCATCAGAATGATTTTTAAACTGATATTTCAAGGAAAAACACTGTTGCTATCACTGAAACTTGATTTCTTGCTCCTCCGTCTCTTTGAAGCTGCAGGTGCTCCACTAGTAACAGAGTTCAGTGCTGCATTTCCAGCAGCTACTGCTCCTGCCATTACAGCTTCAGGTACCGTTGCTCCTTTTGAAACAGAAGCTAGAACTGCAGATCCAGCAACTGCTGCTCCTGAGATTAAAGTTGGACCAAGTGTCCCTCCACTAACTACAACTGCTGCTCCTGCACCCACTACCATACCTGTTCCCAGTAAGACTACACCTTGAGCGTTATTCAAGAGCCTGCTTCTTTCCTCTTCCCTTATCTTTTCTTTCTCTTTCAACTTCTTTCTCTCTTCTTCTTCTCTCCTCCTCTTCTCTTCTTCCTCTATTTTCCTCTGAGCTTCCTTGTACATCTCATTTGTGTAATGCTCTCCTCCGTTCTCCATCACCATTCTGTCTATCTTCTCCAGCAGTTCAGTGACCTGTGACTGATTTTCTTCATCTGTGTTAATAAAAACATGATAACCTCCTTTACATAGTTCAACTAGCTCTCTAATCTGCTTGTTTTTGGTCAGAAACTCCTCTATGGATGTTTTTAACTGATCTCCTCTAGTGAACAGAATGATGGTGTAACGTTCAGCATCTTCTCCAAAGTTCTCCTGAATCCATTTCACTGTGTTTTTCTCTTCATCTGTGAATCTCACGTCTAGTCTGATGACCAGCAGAAATGCATGAGGACCAGGAACAGACATCTCTACACATCTCACTAATTCATTCTTCAGTTGTTCTTCACTGATTGACGTATCAAACAGTCCTGGAGTGTCGATCACGGATATGTTTCTACCTTCGACTGTCTGCTGATGTTGTTGGCATTTCTCAGTCACAGATTCAGAAGAAAAATCTTCATCAAACACTTTTTGTCCCAGGATGGTGTTTCCTGTTGCACTCTTTCCAGCTCCAGTTTTCCCCACCATCACGATCCTGAGATCTGTGCACTCGTCAGGTTTTGTGTGTCTGCTCTGTATGGACTCTGTATGATCAGACAAGAAACAAGTAAGAATAAAATAAGTTTCATTTAATTTTCAAGAAATATGTCATGATATTTTTAAAAAGCAATGCATTTCATGTTCTCACCTGCTTGGGTTAGATGTTGTTCTGTCTCTGTCTGTTGTTTCTTCTGGTCACATTTTCTTTTTCTGCTCATTTTCCAGCATACTGATTGTTTTACCTCTTCTCTAGAGCATTTGTCTTCATATGATTCAGTTCTCACATGAGAACCAAAATCTTTCTTTTTAGTCACAACATTTCTTGAGCTTTTTTCCTTTACACTGTGCGTGTGAATCTTCTCCTGCACTATTATCTGCTCTTGCATTTCTTGCATTTTTGTTTCTTTCTCTTGTTGTATCTTTTCTTTTCTGCGTCTTATCGGATATCTTAAGAAATTGTGAATGTCATAATGCTGGCCCTCATTCCATTTGATGATTTCATCGATCTTCTCTAGAAGTTTTGTGATGTGATATGGAATAATGTCATTTTTACTGTTGATTGCATGATATTGTCCTCTGCAGTGACTGACAAGGTTTTTTCATAAAGAGATTCCATTGTCTAGTTGCCATTTTTTTCTCTTCCAGTAAACAGCACCATTGTGAACTTTAAAGCTTGAGCTCTTAAGTTCTCCTGAATTTGCTCCACAATGTTCCTCTGCTCCTCTTTGAAGGTCTCCAGGTTGATGACGAGCAGGAACACATGAGGACCAGGATAACAGAGGTACATACTCCTCATCAGTTCATTCTGCAGCTCTTCATCAGTCAGATGAATGTTGAAGAATCCTGGAGTGTTGATGATGGAGATGTTTCTGTCTTCTACTCTTCCTGTCTGTTTCTCACTCTCTCTGGTTCTGCTCTCTTTAAACGTCTCTCGACCCAGTATTGCATTTGCTGTTGAACTCTTTCCAGCTCCACAGACTCCCAGCAGCACAGTCCTCAGATCATGTGAATCACCTGCAGTCAAACGGTTTATGTCATTAACTGGAGCTCTGGATGATTTAGAAATGCTTCTGTGATTCTAAACATGCATTCTTTTCATCCCCAGGTATTTCTGCTATTTCATTTTAAATATCTCAGTACAATTGGTAAAAATCATTTAGTTCAGTTGGAAAATGCATGTTACAATTCTAAACTGATAGTCTGCTCTGCTCCATACAGCCAGGGTTGCCAGGTCTGCGTGACAAAGCTAGCCCAATGGCCAGTCAAAAACACCCCAAAGTAGTGCAATGACCATAATATCAAAACTCAAAATATGTAATTTTCATAACTAAAAGATGCATCCTTATTAAAATTACCATGGTTTTACTACAAATAAAACCAAAACATGGTTGCTATGGTTTAACCATCACTCTAAAAATGCTGGGTTAAAAACAACCCAGCGCTGGGTGAAATATGGACTGACCCAGGTCTGACAAGACCATGGTGGAGGATTTGCTGCTCAACAGATCCTGAGCTTATTGACAAATATCTTGTAAAAATGTGCTCCCTTACACAGCATGTGCGATCGTAAACTTAAAAGTGAAAGTGAACAGCCAACCCTCATTCAAAAGTGATTTCAATACACAGCATATTAATAGAGGCACCCAGATGCACGAAAATCATATATAATATTAGGTTACACTTTATTTTGATAGTCCACTTTAGTCATTCTACTTACTATAAGTAACTTTGCAACTACATGTCAACTAATTCTCAATAATTTGCAACTACATGTCTACTAACTCTCAGAGTAGACTGTTAGGTTAGGGTAGGTTTAGGGTTAGTAGAATAAGTTGACATATACTTGCAAAGTTTCTTATAGTCAGTATGTTGTATGTTGTGGACCCATCAAAATAAAGTGTTAGAAGATATTAAGCAGACAGTCTACTTATACTCTATTAACTGCTGGTTGACATGTAGTTCCAAAATGTAGTTTTCTGTTAGTAGAATGTCTAAAGTGGACTATCAAAATAAAGGGTGACTTAATATTAGAATGTTTGCGGTGCGGGCGGGAGTGGAACACGCAAGTCACGAAATGGTCAAAAATGTATTTAGAAAACAGTCCTGTGCAGGACTGTCAACCACCAGAAACAAAAAGCACAGTATATAATTAATTTCTCTGTATGGTATTAATCTAGCTGTATTCTGTGAGAATCACATTAGGTTATTTCATTTACACTTACCTTTTGGCCTGTGTGTTGCTGACACCATGTCCATGCAGTTTGCTTTTGTCGTTAAAACTCTCTCTCTCTGTCTTTGTCTGTGTGAACCTGACACAGGAAGTGTGTGTACGGTTTAAAAAATGCATCACACACATCCTGTTATTTCAGTTTCAATTTGAATTGAACTGTAAATTTATAGTGTGTGTGTGTGTGTGTGTGTGTGTGTGTGTGTGTGTGTGTGTGCATATCAATCATCATTTAGAGATAAAGTTCACTTTGTACAGCATTGGACTGACCTCATTCAACTACCTCTTCTGACAGTCTGAATAAAAGACTGCTCTTTGTCACTTTAAATAGAATAGACTTAATAAGCTCTTTGCACTACACCATTTATATTCTGCACTGTTTGTTTGTTTGTTTATCTCACTGGTTTGCACTACCATGTGCCTTATGCCACTTTATCCATTTTTTATATTATTATTTATTTTTTATTTTTTTCTACATGTCCTTATTTGTATATTTGTAATAGTTGCATTTTTGTGTACGTATATATATATATATATATGATTTGTACTTATCTGTATTTTTGCGTTCTACTGTTAGTGTTTAGTGTTATCTGTATGCACCAGGGAGTAAGAGAGTAACGCAATTTCAATTCTCTGTATGTATGTACGGTACATGTGGCAGAATTGACAATAAAGCTGACTTTGACTTTGACTTTGAAGTGGACTAAATACAGTTTTATTTTCATCTAAGGGCCAACTAAACAAGCACAACAGCACTGTAAGAAAACGAGGCAGGGTTGGCAAATCAAAATTCCAGCAACAAACAGATTCAAATGGTTTGGGTTACAAGTGAATAGTGACAAATTGGCAGGAAAATAATTAGTATTGATAATCAGAAAAATGGCAAGTATCATGTGAATGTGACTGAAAAAGGTCACGTAAACAAATTTTACAGTTAATTATTACAATGATAATAGTCTTGAATGTGCTGAATAGTCTCTAATGACTCCATGCTGCCACCTACTGCTTTGGTGTGAACAGAAAAACATATTTGTGTCTATAGTTGCAATGTGGCTTTCTAATGAATATACAGTAGTGTATATGTTTGTGGTGTGCTTGTATGTGTTTGCATGACTGCGGCGCTCTCTCTCTGTGTGTGTGTGTGTGTGTGTGTGTGTGGGCGTCTGCATAAGTGCATGCTGTATTTATTCTGTGTGTTTGGACATAATTATGAGATGACATTGTCTGCCGCTCAGATGCTGATTTACTCCCACATGTGAGAACAAAGAGAGTGTTTCTACAAACTCAGATGAGAGTCCAACAACAGCACGACACACACAGACGCTCCTCAGACACTGTAAGTACTGAAGAAACTTCATCTTGCAAAGTCATTTCTTTGAATTATACCTCTGAATTGTTTTTGTGATTAAGTTGCTGTCAGTTTTAGTAAGTTCAGGTTTAGTGAGATCAATAAGTATTTTGTTTTTTAAAAGGGGAAGAAGATTTGGTAACAATTCATAATAAGGTTTCATTTGTTAATATTAGTTATTAAAACATTGTTAACAATTAAAAACACTTCTAAAGCATGTATTGATCTTAGTTAATGGAAATATCATTATTTACTAATACATTATTAAAATCAGTAGTTATATCTGTTAATATTATTTAATGACATGTGACATGAATTAACAATGAACGGTTTGTTAGGACAGGACAATATGCCAAGATACAACTATTTGAAAATCTGGAATCTGAGGGTGCAAAAAATTAAAAATAAATAAATTAAAAATTAAAAATCTAAATACTGAGAAAATTGCCTTTAAAGTTGACCAAATTAAATCCTTAGCAACACATATTACTAATCAAAAAATAAGTTTTGATATATTTATGGTAGGAAATTTACTAAATATCTTAATGGAAAATGATCTTTACTTAATATCTTAATGATTTTTGGCATAAAAGAAAAATCGATAATTTTGACACATACAATGTGTTGGCTATTGCTACAAATATACCCGTGTGACTTACGACCAGGGTCACATTTATAAAAAAAGATTATATTTTATTAAATCAAAATATTTACAACAGGAGTGATGTCAAATTATTTTATCGTTATCATTTTATTAAAGTAGTTGTTAAAGGTGCAGTGTGTAGTTTTTAGCGGCATCTAGCGGTTGAGTTTGTGAATTGCAACCAACGGCTCAGTCCCCCGCTCACCCCTCCCTTCAGAGAAGCTACGGTGGCCGATACAGGGCTAAGATGCCGTCGTCTGAGACCGCAGAGAGCAATGAGGTTTCTTTACAAAGGTAAATTAAGGAATTATATTTACTTAATTATTCAATAAACGATGTCATTGCGAATATTACTGTTACTTGTTCATCATTGTGTCAGTGTTTTTTCGTGAGAACAACATAGTGACGATACGCGCTCTGTAGAGCAGTTTGTCCGTTAAGGGCTACTGTAGAAACATGATGGCGACTTCCATGTGAGGGGACCCGCGGTATATGTAGTTATAAATCACTCATTCTAAGGTAATAAAAACATAACAGTTCATTAAGTAAGGTCTTTATACTCCTCTGAAAACGTAGTTATGTATATTATATTGCATTTCTGTCTATAGATCATCCTAAATATTACACAGTGCACCTTTAAGTAACATTAAACTTATAATTTAGTTTTGAATTATTTATTCATTTCTTTGTAGATCATTATATATAAATGTGTGTGTTATATAAATTTTAAAAGTGAAATATGTCAAATGTTTCTGAAATGGCACTGCGGACAGAATCATTGTCATTTTTATTTAATTATTTATTTAGCTATTTTATTTTATTTTAAGGGAGGATCAAACTATTTTCTAAACCTAACTAAAAAAACGCATTGTCTTTTTCAGAGTGAATCAGTCATCGGTTGACGATCAGTCATGGCAAACACGGGTCTTCAGGTGATGGGGCTGGTCCTGGGCGTGGCAGGCTGGGCGTTCGGGATCCTGGTCTGCGCCGCCCCCTGGTGGCGCGTGTCGGCGTTCGTGGGGGACGAGCTGGTGGTGTCTCAGGTGCTGTGGGAGGGGCTGTGGATGACGTGTTTGTCGCAGTGGGGCCGCCTGCAGTGTAAAGTGTACGACTCCGGCCTCGCGCTCCCAGGCTCCGCCCAGATGTGCCGCACCCTGTGCGTGCTGTCGCTGCTCCTGTGTCTGCTGGCACTGCCGCTCAGCGTGACCGGGCTCAAGTGCACCCACTGCCTGGGCGACGCGCACGAGACTAAAGCCCGGCTGGTGCGGGTCGGCGCGGCGCTCTTCGTCGCGGCTGCGTTTTTCTTCCTTTTGCCGGTGTGTTGGACGGCGCATGTCGTGATACGTGATTTCTACGACCCGAACGTCGCCGCTCCACTTAAACGCGAACTCGGACCGGCGCTCTACCTGGGATGGGGCGTGACCGTGCTGATGCTGGTGGGCGGGGCTTTGCTGTATGTAGGCTCCACCTCCCCTGGAGCTCCAGTCATGCCTGTTTTTGGAAAAGGCGCCAAAGGCAACCCTCCGTCCACAGCAGAGAGCAAACCGGAGAAGGTCTTTGTGTAAGAGAGCGTAAAAGAGCCTTGATAAACTGTGTCCTAGTGCTCACCCAGAAGCCTTAATCTGCAAAAATGCAGGAATATTATCATTTACTCACTATTATGTCATTCAAAAACTGTACGCTGTTTTTTTATTTATTTTTTCCTGTGGAACGCAAAAGGAACATTTTGCATAAACTTTTTGCAGCTTTTTTTAATTTATTTGATTTTAATTGGCTTTTTATTATCCATTCTCATGGACATTTGTATTTGTTCTGCTGAGAAAAAAAATGTCTAAAACCAGTCCAAACTGGTTGGCTGGTTTTAGCTGGTCAGCAGGCTGGTTTTAGAGGGGTTTTGGCCACTTGTTTAGCTTGTCAGGCTGGTCTTAGCTGGTCTGGGGTGCGTTTCCCAAAAGCAACTATGGTCGCAAGTTCCGTTGTTCAATGAGAACGAACAACCATAGTTAGCTCACAAAGCTTTTGGGAACGCACCCCTGGCTGGGAGACCAGCTCAAACCAGCTACTTCCAGCTTAAACCAGCTAACCAGCTTAGGCTGGTTTTAGCTGTTTTTGTTTGTTTGTTTTTTCAACAGGTACATCATAAACATACAGTAGGCCTACAGCTTATTCACAACACACAGAAACATTTATCAGTGATGTTATAATACTCTTGCGTTTGTCTTTTTTGGAGCTTGACAGTTTGTCTTCATGTGGAAAAGAGCTGCCTGATGCTTTTTCAGAATTTCTACTTTTGTGTGCTAGAATGAAATAACATTGGTTTAGAACATCAGAACATCATTAGAACAATCATTTTTATTTTAAGAACGTCCAATTGCAAATCAAAGAATCTCTCATTCATTCATACACTGAATCTGAATACATTTCCAAGCCTTTAACAACTTTATTTTGATTTCTGAAGGATCTATATGAAGGTCATCAATTAGGTTACAATGATTTTGTTGTTGTATCATAGCCTCACATATTGTGTTTGTCTTTTTTCAATGCTCAGCATAATTAATGATTATCTCATTTGATTTATTTATTGACGTGTTACTGTGTATTATTTGTCTAATAAACCTAATAGAATAATGTAGGTTGAAGGCATGTTGATGTGTGTTGCCTGGACATGCATTGCATGCGTGTGTTAACGCGTTGGCTGGAATCACACGACACAATAGCAGAATACAGGACAGGGACAGTAAACAGAGCGTCCACTGTTGCTCTGATTATGTCACTATACTGGAGGATGTGAGGAATATGAGCTCGTGCTCCACAGAACTCCTCCAGAAGCCCCACATAGAAACAGACACATCAGAGGAGGAGGAATTCATCAGCATTAATACCGCAGTGACCCCTGCAGAGAGAGCGGCATGTTTGTTGACTCTAAAGTGGGTTCACTGGTAACCCCTGATGGTTTAACGGGGAAATTATTAATAAGTGATTCAGCCACAGTACATTGTGTATTACTACAACCGTCCACAAGAAGGCAGTCCTTTCCATTCCACAAAAGTTTCTTTATAGTGAAAAAAAAAGTTCTGTATAAAAAGAAAAATGTTTATTTCACTGACATACTCTTTGGTGAACCAAAAATGTTTCTTCTATGGTTTTGCTGCGAAAGAGAGAAAGAAAGAAAGAAAGAAAGAAAGAAAGAAAGAAAGAAAGAGATACCTCAACATAAACAGCTTCTGTTTGTTCTTCATACAGTTTCTCAATCTCTGTTTCTTACGACAATTACAACACTAGCACAAGAGTAAAGTCCCATCAGTTAAATATTAAGGATAATTATTAATTAGTGACTAGTTTATGGATATCTCACCTTCAGTAGCAGTTCTGTGGATGGTTTCATCACCTTAAAACATATGCAGTATAGATAATAATGGAAGCTTTGCTGTTGTTGTTTTCATTGTTAGGGTAGAGTGGAGGAAAACGCCCCTACTGTTTTTCCCAAAATAATCCCAAGATGAAGTCAAGATACATTTGTGTTGTAACGATGGACTTCGTTGACGAGAGTGATGTAGAAGTTTTCACCATGAAGCTGACACTGGTGATGAACCGGAGAGAAAACTGATTTCACAGTAAATGATCTCATTTTCAGCAGCAAGAAAAAAAGTGTTTAAAGCTTGTTGTTTTGTAGAACATCACAGTTATATGATGTGAGAACAGTAGGGCCTGTAGATAGAGAGTATGTGTTATTTAATAAAAATATAATTATATTTTCAGAATGACATAATTTTTTTCTCAAACAGTGTGTGGGGTAAAACACCCCCAGGGGGCAATGGGATATTACTGTTACTCTGTTCTGAACATCAAACGTATTCTAACTAGTTGGTTGAATAAAAATATTTGGACTTTATATTTAAAAATTACCTCAAGTTAGCATCAGGTAGCTAGTTAGCTAGCCAGTTAGCATCAGCAAATATATTTATTTTCAAATAGGCTATTATAATTTTGTAATCCATAATTAATTAAATTTATATATATATATATACTTTTTTGTTGTTAACAACTGTTTATTGAATTGTATTCTGTGGAACAGTAGTACAAAACAAAAAGCAGCTGTACAAACTTAGAACCCACCCCAACCCTGCACCCCCCCCCCCAAAAAAAAAAAAAATGTATATATATAAAAAAAAAAATTCTAATAATAATAAAAATAAATTAATTAATATTAATAGATAAATAACAATAAAATAATTTTTACAAATATTTTAGAAAAGTATGACACAACATTAAATGCCATGAATTTACAGTTTTCACGTTAGATCCATGTATACGTATATAATGTCCAACACATACACAGTCCAGGATCGTCTGTCCATTGTGTGAGGAGGACTCCAGCGGTTGACTAGCAATGTTTTTGCTGCTGTGAGAGCAGCTAACAGTAAAGGTCTTTGTTGGACGGACAAGGTGAAGTCCCAAAAGTCATTCATGAAAAAATGGCACGGAGTCACATATCTCAGTACCCAACAAATATGAGTCCTGTGAGATAATTCTTTTTTATTTTAAGCTTAAACTGCATGTACTCTGATTTTGCTGTAAATGTTTTAATTTTGCAAAGCAAATTGCTTTGTCAGACTGGGCAGCATTTTACCCCTTCCATGGGGGTGTTTTGCCCAATAGGTGGGGTAAATTGGCACAAACCTTGGCACAAATTACATTTTTGTTAATAATGAAATCATTTGAAAATTCTGGACATTTTTCATACTTGGTTTATAATTTATATCATTGTCACTACAATATGATGACTTTTCTGAACACATTTAAGCTTTGTTTTACAGAAAGAAAAAAATTACACAGTCCTTAAAGGGGTCGTTTTCCCCCACTCTACCCTACTACTTATTAATTTTACCTCCCTTTTACAAACAATAGTGTGAAAGCATCAATAGCCTACCGATTACTGATGCCTTGACAATATCAGGCTAGTACAGGCTACTTTGAAATTGAAGAGACAGACTGACAGACAAGCCAAGATTATTTCGATATTATTGACCCTGGACCACAAAACCAGTCATAAGTAGCACGGGTATATTTGTAGCAATAGCCAACAATAATTATCGATTTTTTTTTTTAATGCCAAAAATCATTAGGATATTAAGTAAAGATCATGTTCCATGAAAATACATTGTACATTTCCTTCCGTAAATATATCAAAACGTAATTTTTGATTAGTAATATGCATTGCTAAGAACTTCATTTGGACAACTTTAAAGGTGATTTTCTCAATATTTAGATTTTTTGCACCCTCAGATTCCAGATCTTCAAATAGTTGTATATCAGTCAAATATTATCCTAACAAACCATACATCAATGGAAAACTTATTTATTCCACTTTCAGATGATGCATAAATCTCAATAAAAAAAAAGACCCTTATGACTGGTTTTGTGGTCCAGGGTCAAATATATTTATACAGTATATATATATATAGGGTGAATTGCCCTAATATGGGACATTTTTTGCATTTCGGATTTCTGTGACATATTGCGATGTGTAGCCAAAACATTAAATCCACACCCAATACCATTTTAAAAACCTCAGGGTGTGTCCTAATCAAATCAAAAGGGAAAATGCAGATAACACATTCATAAAAGAAATAATAGACATATTAGTGCTCTAAGTGCAAGTTGTCGGAGAAAATCTGCAGTTTCCTAATGTGGGACAGTTGTGTTCCTAATGTGGGACACTAAAACAAATTGGTTAATGTAGAATTATAAAATCTTAAAAGTGAGTAAATCTCTTGGTTAATATTGGATAAAATATGGATAATTGAACATCATCAGAAAAATAATACAATATGGTAGTTTTGATGCATTTATTATAAATACATTAAGCAACTATTAATGTTATGTAGAATTCTGACTGTTCTCTAGTTCATTTTACTTAACAACAAACACATACAGTACAACCACAACAGGCAATAGCCTAGGCCCATTTGAAGGCAACATATAAAATCATGCAACTTGCAAAAAAAGATCAACCCACAGTTTGAACAAACTTTAGACTAGATTCATTCAACCCTGAGTCAGAATTCATGAGCGTGCAGTGAACTGCTGTTAAAAACATCTACGACCATTTTGTCTAATGTCTTCTATTTTACTAAACAACAAACACATACAATCATAACAGTCTATCTGAAAACCTCCAGCCTGCACACACCTCAGAACTACCTTAATAAAACCACCTGCAGAGGTTAACTCATTACATCTCTAGAAACAAGCAGTTCTTGCATGTCAAGACAGCATTATCATCATCTATAACCCCATCTGCAGTAACAATTTCTGTCCCACAAACCATGCCCCACCACCAGGGGCGGACTGGCCTTCGGGAGAACCGGGAGAATTCCCGGTGGCCTGGAAGCCAATTTGGCCCGCTGCCCTGCATTTATTTTATTTTTTTATAATTTATTATTATTATTTTATATTGTTGTTGTTTTTGTTGGCTACCGAATGTACTAAAGTGATTATTTCCGAATTCGCCATTCAATAATAAAACTCTAATAAATCATGCCTTGACTGGCAACGTGATTCACCTCGCGCGCGCTCCGCGCATCCGCCCAGGTGGAGCAGAGAGGCTAAACTGTCCTGTTCAGGGCTTCAAGTGCAGGTCAGTTACATCTGTACATAGACTAGTTTTATCTTTGTTTACTTAGTTAAACATTAAACTGCTAGCAAATGTTAGCAGTAGCTGTCAATTACTGCAAACTTAACAAAAGGACATAATAACTATTGTAAAGAGAACGGAATTTAGCAGATAGATATTCACATAGTTTTATAACGGGTTTAGGCAGACAACAACACAACCCTTAGGAAAATTAACCGTGGTTTTACTAAAAATAAAACCAAAAACCATGGCTACTATAGTTAAACCATGGTAACCACAAATGAATAATGGTTTTGCTACACGATATAGTTTCACCATGCTATTTGTAGTAAAACTCTGGTTATACAAATAGTAATCAATCCACCAAAAACATGGTTACTTTTACCATAGGTCTAATAATACCATGGTTAATTTTCCTTAGGACCAAACATGACCCATGATAATGCAAAAACATATTCAATTTTAAGATTTTTCTATAAAGATATATTCAAGCTATTATTGTGCTAATTTTGACAAGATAAAACAATAATGTAATAGTTATTTTTTTCTAAAATAAATGTGCAAACAAATTACAACGAGGTGGCTGTTCTGCAACAAGGTGCTGGAAAAGTGACAGGTGCAAGAAAATGAGTGAAAAAAGTAAACATACACATGAGAGACAGATGTCAGGGAAAATGAAGAGACTAAAAAGGAAAATGGAAGTTCAAAAGATAACCTTTAATTATTTTGCACGGCCCCAGCCTAGGGATTGAAACTTTTTTATGCAATGATGATGATGGCCATACAAAAAATATTGTTGTCCGGTTTCAAAATGTGTTGTGGGTGTATGTGATGGCCTGGATCAGAGGGAGATTTCCCAGCCTGAAATTTTGTTCCAGTCCGCCCCTGCCCACCACACATTTTTGACTGACTGAAGTGCTGTCCCACATTAGGCTAATCATACTGTCCCACTTTACGAAAATATAAAATACATAGTTCATACATACAAAGTTATACTGTTTTTTGATGGACAAACATTTCATAAGCACATTAGGCCAAAAAGTATAAGAATTGTTTTGTTTTAAATTAATTTATACTCCTTAATATCAAAATGTCACTGACCTTTGGGTGGTCTTTATACAAGGTGCTTCCTGTTTGATGATTGCTCCACCTTCATATATGACTGGACATTTTAGAGGTTATGTGATTTTGATCACATGACACCACTGCTTTGCTAACCCATAGTTTCACTGGCATTCATGTATTTATGGGGGAGCTACACTAGACCTTAAGTGTCCCACATTAGGCAGTGTCCCACTTTAGGGCAATTCACCACCCTATATATATATATTATTGTTCATTACAAATCATAAAGAGATACCCATTCAGTCAGTCCAATAGGAATATAAGCAGGCTACATGTCTCAAAAGCAAACGTTTATTGGCTAACTACACATTTTTCACAACAGCAGCTCAGGTCAGTGCAGCTCTAGAAGTTGCGTGAGAATGAGGAAGTGTTTGGTCTTAAAGTGACAGTGCAGTGATTTAGCGCACTCATCCAGTCTCTCAGAGGCTGCTGTCTCTTTAAGAGTCCAGAGCTCGCTCTCAATGAACGCTGAGCAGTCAGATGCACGTTTCTCTCTTTTTGAGTGCATTGTAAAGCGTGTGTGTCAATAGGAGGTGGATCTGGCGCACCGGGAGGCCGTTCCAGATTCCGCGCGAGCAATTGGCTGCTCGTGAACTTTGTTTGTCCGCGCGCCCCGGTCACGCACACCACGCACTCGGGATGTCTCGTGCTCACCGGTGCGCTCGCGACCTCGCGGACGATTAGCGAGATCATCCACACACTCGGTCCGCAGTGCGCAACGCGCAGCTCAAACTAGAACCAGAGAGAGAGAGGTTAACGGTAACCGGAGAGATGGCGGAGAAGCGGATGTCGCGCTGGTACTTCGGTGGGATCGCGTCGTGCGGAGCCGCCTGCTGCACGCACCCGCTGGACCTGGTCAAGGTGAGACGCTCTCGGTGGCTGGTGTTTGTGTGCATCGATGTTTAGTGAAGCTGGAGTGACAGATGAGCGGCAGACCAGAGCACATGACTAGTGTGTGGCTTTGAGAAAGCAGAATGAAGGAAAGATGAGTTTCTCATTTGGACAAGTCATAGTTAGACATGCTATATATTGCTCTTTCACTAACTGATTGCTCTCAATAACTCATAGTTAGTGAGAGAGCAATATATCGGTCAGACCGATAATATTTGTTCAATTTAACACTGTTAAAATAATGCATTCTTCTCCATTTAAAAACCTACTGAGTGTCTTGACAAATTGTAATGAATTTTTTACGTAAAACATATTGGATAATATTATTATTAAGAATATCAACATAATAATCTTTGAAATACATTTGTTGCTTCCTAAATCTACCGATAGCCATGTCAAAATATGACAAATATTTTATGTCTGGTAAGTTAAATACCATTTGACCATTTTGATAACATCAACATAATATTACTTGAAAGAAGTTTGTCTGTTCAGATATTTACCAACAGGCTTGTGAAATTGAATCAAATATTTTACACCTGATAAAACAGATCATATTTGGCCATTTTAACACTATTGGCATAATATTACTTGAAAGAGTTATGTCTCATTTTATACATTTTATGTCTGATAAATCAGATAAGCAGTTTGTCCATTCACTGCAGTCTTGTCAAATTATAATGAATATTTTATGTCCAGTAAATTTGATAATTTGTTGGACATAAAATCATATATTTTATTTTAACAATAAAATCCTTGAAAGACGTTTAAAAATTATTTACAGCCTTGTCTTTTTTTTTTGGTGAGGTATTGTGTAAAATAAGTGTTTGTTTCATTTAAGCAATTTTATGTACATCTAATTTCCTAAAGTAAGCTCATATATATATATATATATATATTTCGCTTGTCAGTTACGAGAAAAAAAAAAAAATCCATTGACAAGCCCATAATTGAATGCTAGTTAGTGATCTGATTTGGGGTCAGTTAGTCTCATGTGATGTCCTATATAATGAGTGTGTAATCACATTATAACAGGACAGAGGTCAGTTCCTAAAGTCCTCAAACCACACTGAAGGACACTACAGTCAGAACTTTGTTCTGGTCCACAGAAACAAATACAAGCATTTGGTCTTATAATAGAGCTGGACGAGTCTTAATTGTCTTCCAGAGCTATAATTAAGTGTTTCACATGCATGCTCTAAATGAAAGGCTGTAAATGTTCTGTATGCGGTACGTTTATATTAAAGGACAGTGGTATTTTAGGATCAGCTCATTCTTAATGGGGCAGGAACTGTTCACCATCATGCCATAACATCAAAGTACGTGTGAATGTGAGAGAGCTGGCAGTCCATGCATGCTTCTGTCCAGATTCCTCATGAGTTACAGACGTGTGTGATCAGCACATGTCTGCCATCTGTGTGTGTGTGTCCGTCCAGTTGAGTCCGGTTGGGTGGACTTTGGTTATCTTGTCTTGTTTGTCCTTCAGTTTACCTCTGCTCTTAAGAGAGTAGTTGTACTTTGGTTTTCCCCCAAAAGTTTCACAAGGAACAAGTCTCAGGTGGCCTGTGAATGAGACACGAATGAATGAGTTCAAAGAATGAGAGTGAGTAACTAAACAGTCAGTTCTCTGATAGCTGAGAGACGTTTGAGTGCTCTCTTGTTTATCTGTGATAACAGGCTGAATTATCTCAGATTTGTCTGCTCTCCACTAAAACCCAAACAAAAGTCACAGATAAGTGCCATAAAACTACACACACACACACACACACACACACACACACACTGACTGAAGCCATAAACACTTCTGAAGAGCTGCTTGACATGAAGGTCACCCTTCAGAGATCTTTGTGTGTGCTTAAAACATTAATACAAGATTCAAACGTACATCTGCATGTGTAAACGATCTTGAGATTGACTGTTGAGTTACACACGCAAAGCTGCATTATTAAATAATTACAGTCTTTGAACAGAAAGACATGTGACGTTATTGTTGGCCTGAATTGTTGGCGTGCTGGTGAGAGCGACCGTTGGCCTTTGTTGAAACATCCCACAGAGCAGTACTGTGTGTGTGTACTGTTTTGGCAGTGAGTTTGTGAGTTTTGGTTACAACCTGTTTCATGTTGCAACAGGTACTTAATGCTCAAGTGAGCATAGTATAATCAAATTTTACTCGCACTGGAGCTACTTTTATTTGTCCTGGATGCATTCAATTGATTAAAAGTGACATTTATAATGTTACAAATGATTTCTATTTCAAATAAATGCTGTTCTTTTGAACTTTTGATTCATTGTTGTAAATATTAGTTTTATTGCTGATGGGATGTAATAATGATTATATTGATGATGTTGACAGGTGCACCTGCAGACGCAGCAGGAGGTGAAGATGAGGATGGTTGGCATGGCGATGCACGTGGTGAAGAACGACGGCGTGCTGGCGCTCTATAACGGCCTCAGCGCTTCCCTCTGCAGACAGGTCAGATCCTGACCCCAGATCAGCTTAATTTGTCTGTGAATGACACACCCAGCAGCGGCTCTGGAAAGATGACTGAATGACTGAATGAATGACACACCCAGCAGCGGCTCTGGAAAGATGAATGACTGAATGAATGACACACCCAGCAGCGGCTCATGAATTGAATGACTGAATGAATGACTGAATGAATTCAGCGGCTCTGCTGACTGAATGAATGACTGAATGAATGACTGAATGAATGACTGAATGAATGAGCGGCTCTGGAAAGATGAATGACTGAATGAATCAGCGGCTCTTTGACTGAATGACTGAATGAATGAATGACTGAATGAATGACACACCCATCAGCGGCTCTTGAATGACTGAATGAATGACTGAATGAATGACACACCCAGCAGCGGCTCTGGAAAGATGAATGACTGAATGAATGACTGAATGAATGACACACCCAGCAGCGGCTCTGGAAAGATGAATGACTGAATGAATGACACACCCATCAGCGGCTCTGGAAAGATGAATGACTGAATGAATGACTGAATGAATGACTGAATGAATGACACACCCATCAGCGGCTCTGCAAAGATGAATGACTGAATGAATGACTGAATGAATGACTGAATGAATGACACACCCATCAGCGGCTCTGGAAAGATGAATGACTGAATGAATGAATGAATGACTGAATGAATGACACACCCAGCAGCGGCTCTGGAAAGATGAATGACTGAATGAATGACACACCCATCAGCGGCTCTGGAAAGATGAATGACTGAATGAATGACACACCCAGCAGCGGCTCTGCAAAGATGACTGAATGACTGACTGAATGACTGAATGAATGACTGAATGAATGACACACCCATCAGCGGCTCTGGAAAGATGAATGACTGAATGAATGACTGAATGAATGACTGAATGAATGACACACCCAGCAGCGGCTCTGGAAAGATGAATGACTGAATGAATGACACACCCAGCAGCGGCTCTGCAAAGATGAATAAATGACTGAATGATTGAATGAATGACTGAATGAATGACACACCCAGCAGCGGCTCTGGAAAGATGACTGAATGACTGACTGAATGACTGAATGATTGAATGAATGACACACCCAGCAGCGGCTCTGGAAAGATGAATGAATGAATGAATGAATGAATGACACACCCAGCAGCGGCTCTGGAAAGATGAATGAATGAATGAATGAATGAATGACACACCCAGCAGCGGCTCTGGAAAGATCTCCTGTTCCACACTGAAAACGCCTGTAAAACTGGAGATGCAACTTATTTTATGAAATAAGTCACTTCCCCACATACAGTACAATGCCTTGAATTGAGTGTCAGTCAGGTCATGTGATCGGGATCTGCTGTTTGAGCATGTGTGAGGGTCAGACACTGATGGAAGAGTCACAGAGTCCTGACTGAAGAAGCACACACAGATCCATCCACATTGTTTGTTTGGTGAAAATGCATGGTCATGCTTTAACTTAAACTAACAATGTTTTGGAAACAAAAGCTGTCAAACTGCATAGATGACGCATGGAAACTGATCTACATGACTGATTAAATGCACACATTCACCATGATAATGCAGAAAATCTTACCAATATTGTAGACTTCATTCATTCAAAATAAACAACTTTCAGTATTTTACTGAGAAAATGAGAGGAAACTAGGTTCTCCAAATAAATTGTCAACATTTAAAGTAATAATAATCTAATGTATTTCAAATGCAGATGATTAAAGGTCTTATCTAGAAAATGAATGGCATTTTGTTTTGTGTAACAACATATGAAACAGAAGCTGTGATAAATTTGATAGAAACCTTAAGCAGTTTGTGACATAAAGTGTTGCCTTACACACGTTTTTGAACCGTCAGCTAATACACTGCCCTGAATATATCAAACTCTTCCAGAAATACACATGACCACAGATCCTCAGTTAAAGTCAGTCTCTTATGGTTAAGTGTGAGATTAATATTGTTAGTGTTTGCTGGTTAAACATTGTTTAGGATCAGTTTTCACCCTGAAGCTGATGAAATACACATGTAATGCTAATGAATCTGTCTCTGTCTCTCTCGTAGATGTCGTATTCTCTCACCAGGTTTGCCATCTATGAGACGGTCAGAGACATGATGGGCAGCAGCGGTCAGGGACCCATGCCCTTCTATCAGAAAGTCCTGCTGGGCGCGTTTGGAGGTAAAAACACACACCACTACAAATCAGGGTATCGCCAGACACCTGATAATGAACACCATCACCATCATGCAGTACGCAATGCAATAGTGTCATAATTAGATTTACAGCATAATTATGACACATGAAACTGCTTGAGCTTATTTAGACAACCTGCGATAACTACTTTTTTTTATATGTATATATTTTTACATATGCATGCATACGTGCTATTTTAGTATTGCTAATTTACTATTATAGTTTTTAATTAATATTCTAATTTTTTTTAAATCATTTTTATATTTTGAGGTTTCATTTTATTTTAGTTAAATTTTAGCAATGTTGTTGTGTGTTTGTATTATTTATTTATTTATTTGAATGTATGGAAGCATGTTTTGGCCATGGGAAAGAAAAAATTGTAATTGCAAATTATTTCACAATTCTGACTTTTTCCAATAAACTGTTCAATTCTGTGAAGAAAAGTCAGAATTGTGAGACATAAACTTGCAATTGAAAGAAATATTGTTAGTATTTATTGCTTTGATTATCCTTTTTATTTTTTTATTACAAAATTTAAACTCAGAATTGCAAGTTTATATGTTGTAAATCTGTTTATATCTTGCAATTATGACTGTTTTCTTCAAAATTGCAAGTTAATATCTAAAGATATCTTATATCTTAATACATTTTTGAATCTCAAATTTCATTTTTTTTTTTTTTTTTTTTTAAAGATGAAATTCAAAGAGATAAAAAGTCGCAATTACCTTTAAAAAAAATTTTTTTAATCATAAATGTCTGTATAGTTTTTAATAATTGTTATTGCAGTTTTGATATGAACCCTGATGCATAGATGAAGACACTGCGCTTCACTCACACGTTGTGTGTTTCTCCACAGGCTTCACCGGCGGCTTCATCGGGACTCCAGCAGATATGGTTAACGTTCGGTGTGTATTGCAGGGTTTGTGTTTGTGTTTCTAGCTCATCTGGCCGAGTGTGAGCGTTTCTTGTTGTTGATCTCCACAGGATGCAGAACGATATGAAGCTTCCTGTAGAGCAGAGGAGAAAGTGAGTGCATCTAGATCTAAAAACACTCCAGACGGTCATGACGTGATTAATCTGAATCATATCTGTGTCTCTCGCAGCTATAAACACGCGCTGGACGGACTCTTCAGGGTCTGGCGGGAAGGTAAAGACCTTCCCGGATCTCTTAAAATCTTCTGGAAATGTTTGAATGTCTCTCTGAACATGTGTTTCTCTCAGAGGGAACCAGGAAGTTGTTCTCAGGAGCCACAATGGCGTCCAGCAGAGGAGCCCTGGTCACAGTCGGACAGGTGAGACGGCAATGCATGATGGGAATGACTGCATAAAGTTCATAAAGTTTCTCAGTTTATCAGATTAGACTTTTTTTCTGATGAACTATTCAGAATAAGTGTGTAAAATGTAGAAAAAGCCCATATGTTGTGTCAGAACTGGTTTGAACTGAGGAATGAACCCTGGATGTGCTGTGAGCCGCTGTGGATGAAGACATCTGTCAGAAGGCATGTTTATGATGATGAAATGATCCTGAGCGTGTCTCTCTGTGTCAGCTGGCGTGTTATGATCAGGCCAAGCAGCTGGTGTTGGGCACAGGACTCATGGGAGACAATATAATCACACACTTCCTGTCCAGCTTCATCGCTGTGAGTATCGAAGCCTCTGATTGGCCAGTCATTGGTTATTCTTGATAACTGATATTTAATGGACATCTAGTTTTTATTGATCAGTAAAATGCCTTTGTTACTTATCTGTGTGTTCTGTGTGTTTGTGTGTGTGTGTGTGTGTGTGTGTGTGTGTGTGTGTGTGTGTGTGTGTGTGTGTGTGTGTAAATGTAAAAAAAAATGTATATGTACATGTGTGTACGTATACATAATACATTTATATTGAAATATATTTATTGTAAAATTATGTATTAAATATTATTTTTAATTTTAATTTATATATATATACACACACACACACACACAAGTCATTGATAAATTAATTGATAAAACTGATACATTTTTTTCTTTATAACACTTAACACTTATAAAATAAAATTTGCATAAATATGTGTATAATACATTTATGTGTAAATATATTTTGTAATGGTCTTATAATAATATTTTATAATTATTATTTTTATAGTTTTGCATATATATATATATATATCTATATGTATACTTTTTTGTCATGGATAAGTATATAAGTTCAAATAAGTAAATGAATATTTTAATGTCCTAACTTTCTCTCTTCAGGGAGGTTGTGCGACGTTCCTCTGCCAGCCGCTGGATGTGATGAAGACCAGGTTAATGAACTCTAAAGGAGAATACAGAGTGAGTTTCTCTCTCTCTCTCTCTCTCTCTCTCTCTGGTTATTGTCTCATTATCTTCATTGCTCATTAATCAAATGTATTTTTGTATATTAGGGTGTGATTCACTGCCTGTCTGAAACTGCCAGACTGGGACCACTAGCCTTCTACAAGGTACCAGATCTGCTTTATTCTGCTTCATTTATTCATTAAACAGATCTTTTTCATTACTGATCCTTTTGAAAATGTCTCCTCACCGTCCAATCACACGACAGGGTTTAGTTCCGGCCGGGATCCGTTTGATTCCTCACACGGTCCTGACGTTCATCTTCCTGGAGCAGCTGAAGAAATACTTCGGCATCCGGGTGGTCAGCTGAACTTTGACCTCTTGACCGTTTCCCTTTGGCCTCCTCTTGAAGCTGCTCTCACTTCCACAATATTATTTCTGGAAAATCTCACATTACTCCATCATAACCGAGTTCACAATGCAGCCAGACCAACATAACGACGATGATTCCTCACTATCTGAGTGCCAACCCTTCATGACGCTCGTCTGAGGAGAGCGGGATCGACTGTACGCTCATCTCTTCTGGGTGAGCTGTAGATTATAGATGTTATCCTTCAGGATAGATATGTTTTGTTTTGTTTTAGTTAATGAAATGAATTCAGTTTTTTTTTTTTTTAAACGCTGGTCTTTAAGCCTTGTTTAGCAACGTGATGAGACGTTTTAAAGGAAGAGTTCACTCATTATATCATCATTTACTCGCCTGTGTTTTGTTTCAGACTGGTACAATGTTCTTTATGCTGAACTTCTGTTTTGTTTTCCTCTGAATAGTCACTCTTTTTCCATTTATTAAATCGTTTTGTTAGGGTGAGTAAAATTGACACAATTTTCATTTTCGCTGAACCGTTCCTTTAAGACACAAGATGCACACAAACAAAATGCTCCGTACTGCTTTAAGGGTTTTAAACCGTTACATTCAGTCTGTATGTATTGTGCTAAACTGTTTTAATGGTACGAATTCTGTTTGCTGGGTTCGATTGACAGAAGGGTCAGGGGTCACAGAAAACCTATGAGGGGACAGAATTAAACCAAGTTTTACTTTCATAACCAAATTATGGAGCATCACAGAAGAAAATAAAACCAGAAACAACTGACTGAAGGGGACCCTGTAGTGTATCTACAATGTGAAAGACGAGTCAAACTTCTGTACTTGATGCTATGCTTTCAGTTTTCATTATATTTCTCTTCTTTTTGTAATATTTCTGCAATTTCTGGAAAACTTACGATCGGCACGGATCCTGCCTCATCTGTGACTGAAATATTGTTAGATCTACTGTAGTTTCTACAAATGTGCATGTGGTTGTTTTAGTGTTGAGGTAATGGGGGCATTTAGTGAATAAGTTGCACAAATTGCTTGTAGTGATTCAGTTTTGTGGTTTGGTCCTGAATATCTGGACTTATCCTAAACTAAGCGTATAATAACACAAAAATTTATCTCAAATTTACTTTAATCTTAATATTTTAGATTAGGTTGGTAAATTACCATATTGGTATATGCTTAAAAACGGGCTGTTTTAATGATTTTACACTAAGAATGAAATTGAACACTGGAGAAGCCTTATCTATCGGTGTCCAGCAGAGGCGCTGTCGTGCAGTGAATGTGTGCGCATGCGTGAAAGCGCAGCAGAGCCACCTGTGTGCATCGAGGTTTGCAAGCGAGTTTATGTGGGAACGAACAGTTTGTTTTTCTACAAATGTATTTTTAATTTAGGATTTGAAATGGAGGGTTGAGCTGGTTGTTTGCTTGAACTGAGTGGCATTGAGCTGCTCTCTATCTTGAGAAAAATGCAAATATGCAAACTAATGCAGTTTTGTCTCATTTGTCTAAAATGAAAATGTATGGAAATAAAAGTACTAACACAAGACATTCAGGTGGAATTATTTGTATATTTATATTTTTGTATTCAGCTCGTACATTTACTCAAACATAAATTTATTTGGGTTTCCTCTTCATTTGACCAATGTGGAACAAATCCTAACGCAAAGTGTTTGCGAGAACGCAAAAGCATTGGAATATAATTTTACTTTAGGGGTTTAGTGCACAGAACACTTATGAATATTCATGCATGCTCCACCCAGTGGACATTTAGGGACTTTTGAACAAGCTTTAGCTATAGCCTACATTGAAAAGTGCTGGCAGCACAGTTGGCAAGTCTGCTTATTATACGCGACTTTGGGCTTCTTTTTTTGTAAAGTTGCGTGAAAAAATCCTGGGTTGCAGTTTTTATGGGTTTATTAAAAAAATATATATGGTTGCTTGTTAGTGAAAATCATGTGTTATCGTCAGAGTCAAAATGCGTTGCTCAACGGAACATTTGGGTGGCTGTGTTACTGTTCTGTGTTGTCACGAAATCTTAACCATATGATTCCTTTAAATGCATCTCACTTCCAGAAGGCTCTAATAAACGTGCTTTTGCTTTGATGCATGAAACACACAGCGTCTCCCTGACATGACTAAGCATCAACACTACTGCTACTGAAGACACGCTTTCTTTCTTTTTGCGTGAACCATTTGGGCGTACATTACGTATTTCCACATCTGTGACCATGTGGGGGCTTGTTTGAATGAGGCGTTTTAGCGACCGGTCTGTGGATCAGCCTTCTCTTTTAGATAGAATACATCTCCTTGTGGGAGACTTATGAGCGCACTCTGCAGAGTCTATTATACATGATGCAAACAGCGTCACAGAAATAAAAAATAATTTCAGTAATCCATCATAGGCGACAGAAGCACTTTATTTCTTCATGCATTTATCATTTTACCCTCGAATTTGTGACATTTTTGTTTTGAACCAGGGACTTTGCTATATCTGAATCCCTATAGCAATGCAGAGTGTGTTCACATCACATTGGACCATGTCAGCATCAGTCACAATGGAGCTAAGGACAGCATGCACTTGTCGGAAGGAGGGACTTTGTAGAAAACGAAGCTTTTGAGAGAGGCGGGGCATAGAGGACCTACAATAATGTACAGTATTTGAAAAATAATGTTTTTTTTTTTAACATTAAAGCATGTCAACATATTCTGTTACACCAATTACTCAAAATAATGATCTTTAAAAAAGCATCATATGACCCTTTTAATAAGTAGTTGCCTCCCACCAATAAAATAGAAGAAGAAGAACGAGAATGTTAATACTATTCTAAATAATAAATGTTATTACATTACAAATATTAACGGATGTATCTAAGGAACCTGTTAGTCAAAAGGTTGGAATAGGTGTATATATTCCAAAATTTAAAATACGAATTAGTTTGAAATTGCCCGATGATTTATCAGTATACTTCAGAGTTAACAGCTATAATAATAGGACTACAGTGGGTTGAACAAGTCAGACCAAATAAAGTAGTAAAATGTTCAGATTCTTCTTCAGCTTTATTTGCAATGGGATAATATGGGTGCACATGGGGCTGGTAATGAGGTCAGACAGAGAAGGTGGATTTATTAATCGAAAAAGTTAATGAATAAATGGCAAATTAGATGGGATAACAGTAGCACAGGGAGATGGTGTTATAGTATTACGCAGACAGTAGGGAGGATACATTGTCAGGGAAGAAATAAGAAAGAAGAGGTGTGGCTGTCTAAATTAAGACTGGGACATACAGGGTTGAAATCAACACTGACACTTATGGGTTTACATGAAAACGGGTTATGTGGTGTATCTGAAAATGTATATCATGTGCTTTTTAGGTGTGGTAAACATAGTGTATATTGTGCTATATTATTTAGTCACTTTGGTGAGGAAATAATTACACATGACGATGTTTTAGGAAAAGGTTTAATGGATAGACGGGTATACAGAGCACTAATTATATATATATATATATATATATATATATGACTCAGGTTTAGGATCTAGATTATAATATGTGTGGATGGGAGTACTCTACCTAATCTGGGGCATGAAGAGCTAATTGTGAGTGTTAGAGGAGCTGAACACGCAGCGCTAGCATGAGCATATGATCTTAGCGCCCAATAGATTGGAGAGAATATGAAACATCCACAATCATTTTTATTTTATTTTATTTTATTTTCTCCTCCCCCAATCCTTCCCCTTCTCAAATTTCAGACTCATCACCTATGTGTTTATTTAACATCCAGTACAGTAGGTGGCGATAATGCTCCCAAAGAGTTAGTCACCATTAAACAAGAAGAAGAACTGCAGTGCATCATCAAACAACAAAACAGGTGAAGAGAGACTCGATGGTTATCTTAACACAGGTGAGTATCTCCATTCATGTAGTAATGTTTATTATGCTTATATTGTGAACATGAATTGTTCCGTTTTGCTTATTATATTGACAGGTTTTGTGCACATTTGAGCAAGAAAGTTCAGGTCTTTTAGATCTTTCTATCACAAGCAGTTACACCACAGAACATGCACAAATAAAACTGTTATTTGATTAATCATAAGTAATGTTTATTTGCAAGGAAATGAACGAATTATCATAATTATGGTAATTTCCAGTAGATTATGATTATGGTTATTTGTAGTTTATTTAAATGCGAAACATCAACATTTTAAGCTCAGTGAGTTGAGTTGTACTTCTGAAATGAGTCAAATCCTCAGTGTTTTAAAGTCCAGTGTAATTTCATGTTTCATATGAAACAACTTTTTTATGAAGCGCGCACACGCAGAGAGAGCGTGATTTAGATACCGCGTTTCAGACAACGCCTCAACGGATGGATACATACACACACACAAAGTTATGTTAAAATACCCGTTTTGGCAAGTATTCTGGTAAACACAGTCAGTTATGTCTTATACAGCCGAGAAAGAAACCGGATGTGTGTCAGTATTTGGTCCGTGCATTTAGTCTTAAAGAGACAGCAGCCTATAATACCTGCTTCTGTCTGCTATCATCTGTATTTAACTTTTGCAGTAAGCATTATTGTGTTTTACACTTAATTTTTACATTTATGCACCTGAATACTACTGTTACTGTCTTTATTTATAATTTTATGTTGTAGGCTGGTTTAAAATCTAATTAATTTGTGTAATTGTTCTTGGTTTATTACTGACTTTAGTAGTAAAGCTAGTAGTTTACACAACTTTTTTTTGCTGATCCGAAAAATGATCCGATCCGTGACTCAAAATCCGTAGTATGATCCGAACCGTGAGTTTTGTGATCCGTTGCACCACTAGTAGTAATATGAATTTGATCAAAACCAAGTAATGTAAATCTCATCACATTAATATTTTAAAACATTTTTACATTTTTTTTTTCAAAAACAATGAGTAAAGGTATACAAAAACAAGCACCTCATCTTATTAATGCTTTTTTGACTGAGACTAAGTGACTTTTCCTAAACTGTATAACACAAATTCTGTCACACAATATCAGAGAATCATCATCATCCAAAGCTATAGTAACTTTCGTTATGCAAACAAATATTTTAATTGATTGCACTGTTTTGTTTATGTATTTATTTATTAATTTATTGCAAATATGGCCATAAACCTTAAATGCAATTTAATTATTTTTGTGTGCAATGAGAAAATATCTGTAAATGAACATTTTATGCATTATTATTTTACTTTAATAAGGAGCAGGACAACAGGACATTTTGCATATCGTACTGTTGACTAAGAAACACCATTGTGGGCAAGCAAAGAGAGGAAGAAAAAATCAATAAGACAAGATGTGGAGGAGTGGCAAGGATGAACCTGAAAGTAGCTAAGTACTGAGTAATTCATGCTAATAATCCATCCAACTGTACGTCCATCCATCTGATGATGTCCATCTGTCTGTTTGTCTCATTTACAGCATTGGACCTGACCATTATGCTCTTGGGCAATATTGGAGCAGGAAAGAGTGCATCAGGAAACACCATCCTAGGAGTTGGAGATGCATTTGAAGAAGATTTTTCTCCTGTGTCTGTAACCAGAATTTGTGATTTAGTGCATGCAAAGGTGGACGGACGAAGAATCACTGTGATTGATACTGTAGGACTTTATGATACAGCAGTGGAGAAAATTACAAATGTTCAAAGTGAAATAGAGCAGATGTTACAGAGTACATGTGGTGGCGTTGATGTGTTTCTGTTGGTGATCAAACTGGGTGTGACATTCAAAGAGGAGAACAGTAAAGTTGTGAAATGGATCCAGAAAAATTTTGGAGCAAAGGTCATAAAACAAACTATAGTGCTCTTTACTCATGGAGATCAGTTACATGCGCCAGTAGAGAAATATCTGAATAAATCTAAAACACTGCGGTCATTAGTTGATCAGTGTTTAGGACGTTATCATGTTTTTAACAACAAAGTTGAAGATCAATCTCAAGTCACTGAACTTCTGGAAAAGATAAACAAAATGAGGATGATGAATGGATACATGAGATACACTGAAGAGGACTATGCAGAGACTCAGAAGGATCTTCTACTCAGAAAATGTGCTACTGGAGCAGCAGGAGGTGCAGTAGTTTCTATAATGGCATCATCTGCATTAACTGCAGGACAAGATGCATTAATAGGAGCAACAGTAGGTGCCGCTCTGCTAGCAGTAGCAGCTTGTGCTGGACTGTATTTATTGGCAAGAAAATGTATCTATAGAGAAAATTATGACTAAAAAAACTAAGCATCATTACAAAAAGCATTGTATGTAATGAGTATAAGGTTGGGTATCATTTAAAATTTATCAATTCCAAATCCGATTCTGCTTATCGATTCCGATTCTTATCGATTCCCAGTTTCGATTCCAATCCAATGTGGTTTAAAAAAAATTCAAACATTTAGATATGAAATGTATTTGTTCTGTGTCTCTTTTTGCAAAACATTTAATTGCTGCTGAATGCCATGAACAAAAATCAGCCGGCCACATAAAAACTGGACTCGATCAAGTGCAGTGTGTGTGCAAAATAGAGCTGCATGATTCTGAAAAAAAAAAAAAAAATACTAATTTTTTTTTTCAGAATCGTGCAGCTCTATTTTTTCCTCAATGAGACTTTTCTTTTTTTTTTAAATAGAGGTTGTGGTTCTCTCACAATTCTGAAGAAAAAAAAGTATTAGACAACTACACAAAATCTAATGAAATTTATGAATGTAATGATTCAATGACTCAAGATTTACTTGTTTCATAAGGCGCGTTCGGCTTGAAGCAGCGCTGCGCAGAATGATCACCGTATGACATCAAAGTACCGCGAGAGCGATAAGAAAGCAGTCGGATCCTATGCATTCGAATCGCTCTCGCGGTACTTTGATGTCATAAGGTGATCATTCTGCTCAGCGCTGCTTGTCGAACGCGCCTAATACTGGATGAATCAGTGTTTTTGAATGAATCTCTTGAATGAATGATTCAAAGACAAGTACATTTTTAACAGCCCCTTTTCCCCACCTATAAAAAAAGATGTGCGTACAGGAATTGATAGCTGGAATTTTAATTTTACATCAAGTATACGATTCCTGACCTTAAGTATCCGATTCTGAAATTGAGTTTCGGTTCCCAACCCTAAATGAGTACAACAAATATGTATTTGTTTTTATATGCATTTTCATCCTTGTCTTTTTTTTTTTATAAGACTCATTTGACCCTCTTCAAGACCCATTGGCTAACTGCTTAAAATAGAGGCTAAGTTTATGCAACTGGCCCTTAATGTTGCATTGACAATAAATGCAAACAAAGACTGCTAAAACATCAATCAAAAATTAAACGCAAGTTTTCTAAAATAATGGAACTTAACCAGTTTAACCATTTTGTCTTAAATGCGTGTGCTGTATATAGCTGATGAGTGGCTTTTCATCATATTTAGTATGCACTGGAATTCCTTCGTTCACAGAGACAATCTCTCTTTCATATGTACCTAAAATCATCCTAAAAGACTTTCATTTTCATTTTTGATGAAACTAATCCATTTCTATGCATATTATGTATGTAACCCACACATTTGACTATCCTCGTTTTAATCACTCAGTGTGTATGTCCTGCTTTTAATAAGTATTGAATTGCTTAAGCCTTAAGGGTTAATATTCATGTTTAGTATGTATGAGTTTGAAAAATCATGCTTAAAATGTTTCTTCCAATCAATTCTTTGTCAAATGTATCATAGTCTTGTTATAAAAATCACATCCAAAAGTATACTTTGCAAGAGCTTGTAAAGCTCGGACATGTGACTGACCATTTAACATGTTGATTTATTGACGGGGTGGAGAAACAAAGCAACACCCCTAGCTAAGATCATTTCTAATTGGTTAACACACCAGGTAGACCATCATTCTACCTCTTTAAATCGCTCTTAAAATGCTCTTTGTCCTCTCTAAAACTCTCTTCTTTTCTAACTTTCTAGCCATGTTTTTGCCATCACTTTCTGCGTTCTTTGAGCGCCATGTGCTGTGGCCTGCACGCCAGCTAACACCATGATGAGAAGAAATACCACCTAGTCTCTTTACATTTTACATAGACTCTTTACAGTCTAAAACTGCAACCAGCCCACAACTCTACAACTTCAGCCGTCAGCCAACGCCCAAGAGGTCACTTTAATGACTACTGAACTCTCATCCAATCAGCAAACCTGGGGAACCCCCTTTCCTGCAATGATGACAACAGAAGGGAATCCCTTAACACAAAGGCAACTCAAGTAACCTCCAGTTTTACTGAATTGGTGCAGATTAATACAAATTTTAGCCTCATTGAGGAACTCAATGCGAAGGTTAAATAAGTGATTGATGTTGTTCAGGTCTATGCAATTGCACATATTGCTGTAAACTTGGGATTTCACATTTCATTCTCTTAAACTCTCTCTCTCTTCTGCAACGTGTGAATGCGTGTGTTCATGTGTTAGATTAGTTTACATGTCTTAGATTTATCAAATAAAGCCTTGTTTATATTGAAAAGAGAAGGATCTTGTGTTTTGTGTTCATAAGTTAATGTCTTAATCTGCCGATTTGTGCTACTGTGCTATTTAATAGTGTTTTCACTATATTTTGGATTTTAATATCCAGTGCAGTTTGTTATACGGCTGGTTCAGTGAAACAGTGAGTCTGTTCAAATTCCCTATAAAATCATTAATGATTCCCTTTGAGCTAAATTGACCTGTTTCCCTTTAAATTATATATTAATATTACGTTTTAACGTTACAGACTGAATAAACAAACTGCAGAACTGCAGGACATAATGGACATTAGGATTTGAAAGTCAGTCAAAATTAAACATCTAATCTAATGAAATACATATGCTACAGTTAATTTCCATATTTTTTTTAATTTTATTATTACATTTTAATAGTTAAAATGACTTGTATGCTTAATCTATAATTTGTGGCATTATTTTAATTTATAATTTTCTTTAAAAATTCTTAATTTTTTTCTTGTCATACAGGTTTTTTTTTTTTTTTTGCACTTGTTCTCTTTGGCCAGATGAGGGAGCCGCATCATCTGACTAAATATTTTTGTCAAAACAGTGATCTAAAAAATAAATAATTCTTGTCAGAACTTTCTGAGTTCGTCAGTGTTGCCTCACTTCCTGTCACCATGGAGACACTGAAGTCCTCTCGAGCTGTCAGCATATGGATAACCATCTTCTCTGCCAAACAGCCAGCATGTGTTTGACTTGTACATGTGCGGGAGCAAAGAATCACAGCCATATTTAAATATATGCAGTATATTCCCCTCATTGCAGTAATGTAATATGTAAAATAACTCCTGCATGTTCCTATCTCATCCCAAAGAGAGATTCATAAACAGTGGTTTATTGATAGCACAGTCAGTGGCATCCTGAGCATTTTTATGTGCACCATGAGACTGTCAGAAACTGCTACTGAGATTTGAGGGTTGATGTGTGTTAAAGCTCCAGAGAAGCAGATGTATTTGGGTTTTCTCAATATTTTAGTTCCCATAATCTGACTCTCTGGAGGAGGAGAGAGGATGTGAGAAACCACTCGCAGGAACATGGGTCTGACTTATGCGTTATAAAGCATTATATAGATACTGTGTTAAACACAATCACATTGCATCTGTGATCACATTTGAGAATAAGGTTTATGATTGCATGACTGCATTGTTTATTATTGCATGTTAAAAAATGTTGAAAATATAAAACATTATATAAGCTGAATGTATTTGAATGAACACTTGATTGGATCACATATAATGCTTTAAAAGAGATAAAATATAAATTGCACATTCTTGAATCTTTCAGCATTCTGTGCAGCTAACAAAAACATGTTCTAGGAACGTTTTGCTAGATTATCATTAAGTTATTTAATAATTAGTTCACTACAGCTACAAAACATCCAGGTTTTGAAATGTTTTAGAAATGTTTTTTTCTTGGTTATGTGAATGTTAAGGGAACATTCCATTATATTTAATTTTGCAAACATTATGGGAAATGTTACATTTGAATGTTCTCTGAACATTCTGAAACAAGTACCGTAGTAACATTTAAAAAAATGTTAGACGAATGTCCAACTACAATGTTTCAGAAAAAAAAACCTTCCTTGACCAATGTATAAATAATGTTTTTGTGCTGAAGTTTTAAAAACTTTATTATACACCAGAGAACTTTGAACAAATGATACTGGAAAAATATAAATGGATAACGTTGTGAAAATGTTGCCAGAATGTTGCCAGGCTTGGTTAACAATGCACAGTAACTTTAACTTGAGAAGTTTAACCATTTCCTTTAAAATATGGTTTTGTAACAAATTCATCATCTTCTCTGGACATATCTGATTTGTATTACAGATATTACGCTTATTTAAAATCCATAATATATATTCAGTAATTTTATCGCTTTAACTGCACTGACAATATTCCAAATTTGACCTGAACTGATCTGGACAACTTTGCTGCATTGACACTGTTATTGGACTGAATTGAATCAAGAGTGAACTAAATTGAGCTGAATAACCACACAATTTTCTTTTGTAGAGAGGCTAGTTCATTTTATCTCATAATTTATGAATTTTACATTAAAACTGGTATTTTCCTATTTATTAATGTGAAGCTGCTTTGAAACAATCTAAGCACCTTTTAAATAAATGTCTTGATTTGTTTGTTGAGTATCTGTCAGTTACTGAACCGCAGGACTTCTTGCTTTCAATCACTTCACTTTTCCGTGTGAATTAATCTACAGTCAGACAGATGTCTTTGGCTGTTGTGTTCACTCCGGGGATTCTGGGAAATAATCTCTATTAATGCGCTCTCATGTTGCTGCTCTCCATGTTTAAATGCAAACAGATGTCATCCGTATGAAAGCTTATTTTGTAAATCATCATAAGTATACGATTGCTGCTCACCGGAGAGAAGCACACTTGATTATTCACATCTGCAATATTAATATCTCTGTAAACTCAAAGAGCAATTTATCCTAATGTAATAGTTTGAACTGTTAAAAAATGGTTCCTAAAGGGGATTTTCGCCTAGAAGAATCACTTCAAGAACCTTTTAGTGATCGATTCTTTAAATAACACTTATTTTTCTAGGTGTAAAGAATTTTTTTTCCACTGTAAAGAAACTTTTTGTGGAATGGAAAGGTGTCATTGATGTTAAAAGTTTCTAAAGAGTTTCTAAAGAAAAAGAAAAACCTGATGAATGACCATTTTTTCTTATATCAAGCTGTCCTGACCCTGGTGAAGCTGTGCATCTCAGTCTACTTTTGCTGTTCTTTGACATTTGATGTTGGTCTTCTGTGTCTTTTTTTCTCCACACACAGTGTTTGTTTTCTGTGTTTTTATCCAGACATCGTGATTGTGAATCTGTCCTGAGAATATCTCACCAGCTGTGAAACATCCAGGTGCTCTTTGTGAAGATCAGATGCGCGGTGTTTGTCTTTGTCTTCCTCTGTGTTGTCCTCACATCAGCACTGTTCTTCTCCACTGTTTGACGTATATCGTACACGCACACTGTTAGACATTTCTGTAATTTCCACAGTTATTTACTGTATATCACCCAGTATAATACTGCAACTTCCCTTTACAGTAACTAACTGTAATACCCTTTGCATCATGGGAATTTTCTGTGACGTCAGACCCCACATACAGAGACTTACTGTATTTTTTAAAACTGCTTGTAAGTCTCTGTATACTACTGTATTTGCTGTAACGGCCTCGTTGGCGCCATTCTATTGAGGTCGTTTTATTTTCCTCATTTCTTACATTTGGATTGACACGATTTGCCCAACACCGTGTCCACAATGCTACAACAGCTTGGGACTGACTACACTGGACGTGTTACATCGCTTATAATGTTGGGAAAATCCGTTTGTCCTTCGTGTCAGAAACAGCGTGAGCGCTTGGAGTACATCTGTACGTCAGAAATATACTGGGGCATCACCTTACTGTCAGCATACACTGTAGATAGTACATCTGCGCTGTGTGTCGATGCACC
The DNA here is from genome assembly GCA_027422415.1 of Schizothorax lantsangensis. Classification (NCBI taxonomy): domain Eukaryota; kingdom Metazoa; phylum Chordata; class Actinopteri; order Cypriniformes; family Cyprinidae; genus Schizothorax; species Schizothorax lantsangensis. Next base: position 41,192,337 of record CM049841.1, on the reverse strand, counting down.
TTACGAGAGAATAAGACCAGCAAGCAAGGTATGTGTACGTTTGTCTGTGTGTTTGTGTCAGATTTTTGCACACCAGTTTAACCCATAGTAACATTTACCCGTCAACATGACGGTTACAGAACTTTACCACGGTAAACTGCGCTGTCGATTCAAACGACTTTTGTCAGCTTATTGAATTAAGTTACTGAATTAAAATTATTTTTAACGAGCAACGCTCATCTTATATTAACATTAGGTTAACTAATGTGAAATTTTGTTCAGGTGTAGTTAATGTTGGCCAGTAGCCTATTGAGGAAATAAAATCCTATGTTAGCTAGGTTAAACTAGTTTTATGGATAGCTGCCTTTCTAGTTTTAGAATTAGTTTGTTATAGTTTTTAACAGAATTTAAGATTTACTGCATTTTTGTGTATTTGTGTTTTAAAGGCAACTGCAATGAAGCATCAAGAAAGACATGAGCATGCCAGCCACCCTGAGACTGATAATTCATGGTAAGAGAACAACTATGGTTTTGAGAGATTTGTGTATTCTATATTTTTTATTTGTGTATTCTATAGGTTTGCCTTTTAAAAGTGTGCTATTTCTACTTCTTGTTTTTCAGAGAAGACATTTCTGTCACTAACAAAGTGGATGGTGAGCAAAGGTGGTGGCCATGTTTTGGAGCAGCACCTGGGTTTTGCAGATGGCTGTGTATTCTTTGGCTGCTTGTCATTTTTCTCCATTATGTTTCTGTTGCCTAAAGATTATCTGTGAGGATAAATCCAGAGGATACAACATAATGCACTGCAAAACGTCCTAAGACAGGAGACATTGTGAAGATGCACTGTTCCAGCATTGGAAGACTGTATTGTTAAGTGTTATACGTGCAATGTTTTAAATAAAGAATTTGATATTTTGTAATTATTTTGTCTGTTTTAATTGAATGCCAGTAGTACCTATGTATGTAGAGTAAAAATAAAATTAATTATATATAAAAATTATAAAATCTAATGAAATCTATATTAAAATGAATGAATTACAGTAGTATACTGATGAATTGGGTTTTATTTACAGTAATTTACTGTAAAACAGTACAGTTTGCAACTGTAAATCAAATACAGTTTGCAACAGTAAATCTTAATTACAGTAACTTACTGGCAACAGTGTTGCCAGTAAGTTACTGTAAAAACCCTTTGAAATGTCTAACAGTGCACGTCATGATGTTGGCCTGTTCCAGGGGTTTCTGTAAGTCTTCTGAACATCACTGATTTCTCTGCATCTTCTTTCAGGATGCCCACTGCTACAGAGAGGAGCAGCAGCCCTGAGCGTTCTGTATGTATAGATCGCTTGTCCTACTGATCAACATTTGCAATGCTAACACTCTTCGTCTTTATACAAGTTGATCATAATGTTGGCGCTCTGAGATCTCTGATGTTTGAGGTACTGTATGGTTCACATCAGGTAATGTGAATGGCAAATATTTTTGAATGAAGAAATTCATACATTCATCTTTTGTTCAACCCTGAGCAAGGCTTGAATATTCTCAAGGTTGTTTTCCTTGGGAACATCTTAAGGTGCTTTGCTATGCTGCATTCACCTTTGGTTTGCTTGCTGGCGTGTTTGTAAGGCTTACTGTAATTCAGAAATATTAAGATGCATTGAAAAAATAAAAGTAATCTTTAATTAAATCTTGCTGACAGTGTTAATTTATTAGCTTTTTTAGTCATAGCTTTTTTTGAAAATGAAAATATCCTTTATATTTAGCATCTAATTTTAGTTGATGAAAATACTTGTCAACAAAGTGATTGAAAAATGATTGTAATGATTATTATCCAGATTATAAATGCATTATTTAAATTGATATTGTTTTTTATCTTGTTCAGAAAACATCTATTGAGTGTTATTTTAGTATAATTGAGATTCTATTATAGTTTTTTATTAATATTTTGGATGGCCTTTTACTTTTATATTTTAATTTTAGTTGAATTTCTAGTAATTTAGAATTACTAGATTATTTTTTTCCTATTTTGAGTAGTTTTTCATATTTTATTTCCATTTGTAGTTTGTTGTTTTATTACATAGTCAAACTAAAATTAGAAATGTTCCTTTGTAAACTAGCGGCAAAAAAGTTTTTTCTTTTTTTTTTCCATTTAACATTTATTTAATGTAAAGAAAATGTTTTTATTCAGTTTCAGTTAGCTGTGATAACCCTTGTGCATTGGTGCATTAATGTCTTGTTATTGTTTGTCAACAGCACTAAAATTGTTTAGTTATCATCATGATGCAGATTATACATTTTTGCTATTGTTAACAACATAGTTATTGATCATTTTTGTCAGTAATTTAATTGAGGTTACCACTGCCTGCTGTTTAGTGGCTCTCATTGTTAGTTAACGTATGACTGAAAATATCTCTTTAAACATTAAGGAAAGTGTTTTAGTTTCTTCATGGACTTAATCACAAGAAAAGCACGGCAGGTCTTACGTTAATAAGCCAGACTTATGATTTAAGAGATTAAGAGGCCACAGCAGCTCATTTCATTGCCCTCTATGACCCTTAGCTTGAAGGAACCACACAGTACAGAACTGAACTCTTACAGTTAGAAAGTTTCTTTGGAGACAAGAGTCATGGGATACGAGGCTGTTGGGGATATTTACAGTGCCTGTCAAAGTAAAACTCAATGAGATTTTTATGGAGCTGTTCTAGTCAGCTGGATTTATTTCTCTAGATTTCTTACCACATATCTAAATGATTTGACCATACATCTAGCTGACTAGAATTCCTTTATAGAGTTAAGATTAGACTTATGCCACTGTAACTGATGAATTAAGCAAGTATGGTCATGTTTAATCATGCTTTTTGTGTTCGCGTGCCCAGAGTCATTGGAGGATTGTTGGATTTTTCATTAAAAGCGTATCAGAGGTGCTGAGCAGTTGCTTACAGTGACCTTTCCACACACATTCATCGGCTGGAGACCGACACGTCACGCCGAGAGCCAAATGAAATGAGTGCTACAGAAACACAAGGACTCTGTATGACCTTCTCAAATCTATTTATTCCTCATGCGTTTGTCTGTAAGTGTGTTTTATGTGTCCATAGGCACAAGATGAGCGTTAGAAGCTCATCAGAGCTAATAAAGTTGAGTGAAAGAAGGAAGGACGTCCTGCTCTTCTGTCGCAGGCCACAGAAAATAGATTCAGGAGCATCATTCAATTTTTCACTAATGAAGTTTCATTATCAGCCCTTGAAGTCGGCCACTTATTTCATTACCTCAGTGAGAAGTGTGTGTGTGTGGCCTCGGCTTTGATAGATGCGACCGGTTTCTCTGTGTTCGACAGAGATTTCTGTGCCAAACGTCGATATGGGCACAAAAACGTCTTAGTAATGACTTTCTGTCCTCTCACGCATGACTCTAATGCCAGGCTCCTGACAGCACTGACACTAGACTTCTCCATTCTGTGTGTTATTGATCAGGTACATCTCGAATGACCTTAATGAGCACTAGACCAGACGTTTTGTGGCTGCTGCAGATTGAAATCGACACTATGTTCACTGTAAAGATGCAAATCTGCTGAAAGAACATCTGACACTTACACGACTGGCGCACAGAATCACATCTCATCCCTCATTAATGCACAAAAGACAACAGTTATGGTAAGATGCTTGCTCATGCTTATATGAGCGTGTTTCCATGAAAACCATTTTAGTGCATGCAATTTAATGCAAAACAATAAAACATATGCTTATGGCATATCGCCTAAAAATTAACTTGCCTTCATGTCATTCCAAACTGGGTATAACTTTCTTTCTTCTGTGGAACGCAAAAGATGATCTTTGAAAAATGTCACTGTGTCCATAGAATGAATGTCAATGCTCTTCAAAATATCTTTCTTTTATGTCCCACGGAAGAAAGAAGTTTGGAATGACATTAAGGTGACTAAATCATGGCAGAATTTTCATTTTGGGTGAACTATCCCTTTAAGAGCCTACTGAAAATATCTTATACCAGTTTTAGGTGGTCAGTCTAGTTTGTTGCTGGTGGTCTACCGGCTCTAAATAGTTACCAGGTCCAATTTGGACAATAAATGACCAGTTTAGACATTTTAGAGCCCTCAGGAATTATCATATACCAGTTTTAGGTGATCAGACTGGTTTGTTGCTGGTTCAAGGTAGACCCAAATCAATAGACCCAACTCTAAATGTCTATAAATTATGAATAATAATAAATTATGGTCGTCAAACTAGTTTGTTGTTGTTCATAGGTGGTCTACCAACTCTATCTAGCTACCAGTTCCAACTTGAGCCATAAATGGACAGCTTAGATCGTACATGCCTACAGGAAATACCATATAATACCACGTTTAGGTGGTCAAGTTAGTTTGTAGCTGATCCAAGGTAGTTTACAAGCTCTTACTAGCTACTAGTTCCAACTTGGACCATGAATGATCAGCTTAGACCAGCTTAGACCTTTAAGAGCCTACATGATATATCATATCATATACTAGTTTATGGTCATCAAACTAGTTTGTTGTTGGTCATAGGTGGTCTACCAACTCTATCTAGCTACCAGTTCCAACTTGACACATAAATGACCAGATTAGACCTTTAAGAGATTGAAGGAACTATCAGATCCAACCAGTTTAAAGTGGTTTACCAGCTCTAACAAGGTACTAGGTCCAACCTGGACTATAAATGACCAGTTTAGACCTTCAAGAGCCTTCAGGAAATATATTATACCAGTTTTAAGTTGGCAGCCTGATTTGTTGTTGGTCATAGGTGGTCTGCCAACTCTATCTAGCTACCAGTTCCAACCATAAATGAACAGCTTAGAGCTTCTAAATATGTGAGACTGACTCCTGTAAAGCCCGTTGCTTATGGAAATGTGTATGTTCTCCAGCGTGCCTCCATGATGATGATGGATGTTAACCTGATTAGAGAGAGGCATTAAAGAAAGAGAGCTGTAATGAGAGAGCAATATCACATGCAATGGATGTGATATTGTGCACATTACATTACATTATGTCTGCCATCGGTCACTCAGTCTTCTGCGAGCTGTTAGAAACTCTCTCCTCGTTGCATGTGTACGATGGTAAATCTCCACGGAAACGGCCTGCAAAACACACTGGAGGATTGGATTGCTGGTCTTGTTCGGCGTAGGAGGCTGATAAGTCACCTTCACGAGCACCCGGTGACGTCTGAGTGCTAGAGAGCCTGAATCAAGGTTTTTGAAGTATATTGATATCTTGTTTTTTGTTCAGAGTGGCCGTGATGATTCATAGAACATGCATTTATTCTCCAAACCATCTTGAGTTTGTCAGTGGTTGGCTGCCTACTTCATATTTAATCTCTCTTATTTGCAAATCTCTGTTTATGTGCTGTATGTGAAATCGGAGCTGATGAGGTTTGTGGCCCACACGCGTGCCCACACAAACACGTAAAGACATGTTTCAATTAAAGTGTGGGATATTAAACTACAACGCAATCACTTGACAGCACTCGAGGATGTATTTGTGCTTCCTGAGAGGTGTCGAGCTCCAGAAAACCTTCGTATCGAGAGCTTTAATTACAGGGTCTGTGAACTGCTGTGTAATTATAGCATTTCAATAATATCTATAAGAGCTTTTAGTCCTGAATAAGTGTTATTCCCACTGATCATCTCATAATACTCTGTCACACAAGGGTCGCATCAGACGTGTTTATCTTTACATCCTCTCTTGCTCTGAAATTCACTTATTTTTGTGCATGAATAGTCTCTTAATACATGTAGTTACAGCCCTGAGAGGTGATTTGAGTCAATAAAGCATTTCAGTATATAATATCAGCTATAATGTGAAAAACATGAATCAGAGATTATAGATAATAACTGAATGAATATGCTTAGTAAAATTATATAAATTATATATTCAAAAATCATGTTTTTTTTTGTTATGTTATCGTGTTTTTATTGTGTTAGTTAGCTGTATTTTTTGTAATTTTTTTTATCCTAATCAAAATAACCTAACTGCAGTTTGATTGAAATTAATTGGAATGCACAATGAAAAAACATGATTTTTGAAAATTGTTATCTGTTTTTGCAAATTAACTCTTCATATTTTTTTTTTTTATGTAAAAACCTTCAGCCATACAAGTGTGGTTTTATTCACAATATAACAGTGTCTCTTGTACATTCATTCATCCATTCATCCACTCATCCATTCATAAAATCATTTAGACTGGGGCTTTCTCATTTTACTAGTGTTAACTAAGGAATACCGTATTGACCCGAATATAAGACGACCCTGATTATAAGACGACCCCCCTTTTTCCAGATGTACCTTTTGTAAAAAGGCTTTTTGAAAACCAAATCTTGTTTTACTGAGAAAAACAAAACATTTTTTTCTTAAATTATTTTCATATTGCATATTTTTCCTATTTTATTTTTTTGTTTTGAAAGTATGGTAAATACTGGTAAAATGTACCAACAATCACATTTAAAAATATACACTTTTTGATATACCATAAAAATAACAGGTAGCCCATCTCATATTAGCCTACCAAAATTGAATTAACAGTAGAAGTGAAATCTTATTGTAGTCTTCAAATCTGGGTTCTGTCTTATGTTTTAAAATCACTTACAGAGGAAGTTTGTTCTCATCAGACTTTTCTTTTGTTTTCACTCGCGATCTTTACAACACACATTACATTACATATTGCATGGCACACTCGTTTTATGCGTTTTTTGCGCCACCTATTATTGTGGGTGTATTATTGACATGTCAAAGTCTAGACCCTGAATATAAGACGACCGCGTTTTTTCAGATGTATTTCCAAGAAAAAAAACATTCTTATATTCGGGTCAATACGGTAATAGTTTATCTCCTTTATCCTGTGTATTATCTCACCATGAAGTTGATGAATAAATTAAAAAGTGTTGATTATGTAAATTTGGGTGGTTATATGCTAATTTAATTAGGCCTCTGACATCCAAAAATCAAGGATTTCAGAAAATACATTTTCTGCTAAGTTGCAATAAATGATGGGGGGAATTGTGAAAGTTCCTGTACATTTTCATTGCACATCAGACTCTTTTATTTAAAAAGCTGAAGGATAATTTGATTGCATGTGATTTGAGCTCTACATTTAGTGCTTTCAAGAGCTGAGGCAATGCAGCATGATTTGTTCTGTGAAGACAGGACACTTCACTGACTTCGGTGAAATGCAGATGTTGAGCTTCTCCATGTATTCATGTATGTATGTATGTATTTAATTATCAATTTATTTGCCTTTTTACTTTTTATTACTTTATCTGTCTTTTTTTTTTGCACACGTCTTAGACAGCGAGTGGTGAAGATGGTGCTCATCTCCGGAAGAGTAGTTCCGATGATCCTTCCGCTGTTCTAACCACTCGCTGAAGTGCCTGCTGGTCAGCCTTAGTGCAGCTGGAAAACCACACTAGGAATCCATAAGATAAGACACTGCTAATGGCACAGTTGTAAAAATTCACCATTAGTTGCCTGGGAATTTTGGCACTCTTCAGTTTCCTCAGATAGTACATGTGTTGTTGGGCTTTTCCTACAACTGAGGCAGTATTAGTGCCCCAGGACAAATCCTCCGATTCAGTTACCCCCAGAAATTTAAATTATGTCACTCTCTCCACCACCTCATTGCCAATAGAGAGTGGCGAGTGTTTGTATTGTCCAGTTTTGCGGAAATCTACAATAATTTCCTTGGTCTTCTTAATGTTAAATACCAAGCAATTGTTATCACACCATAATGCCAAGTGCTGTACCTCATTCCTATATGCTGTCTCATCGTTGTTGTTAATGAGCCCAAGCACCGTGGTGTCATCCGCAAATTTGACAATATGATTTGATGGGAAAAAGGCACAACAGTCATGTGTAAAAAGGGTGTAAAGCAGTGGGCTAAGCACGCATCCTTGGGGGACCCCAGTGTTAATAAAAAGGGTGGAAGACGTGTGCCCACCAATTCTCACATACTGTGTGCGATTAGTTAGAAAATCCACCATCCAATTGCATAGTGTGGTGTTAAGTCCCAGGTTATGTAATTTAGATCTAAGTTTATAAGGACGGATTGTGTTAAATCTTTATCTGTCTTTTTGTTATTTTATGTCTTTATCTGCCTTTTATTATTTTCTTTTTCATCTTTTTCATATTTGTATTTATTTATTTTCCTTTTCAGAGCTTGCCTAAAAAAATCACCATTCACTCTCCTTGAAAGCAATAGCTTGGATGTTTATATCCTCACAACCATCTTCAATGAAGCACAAAATGAAAAGATCATACTGGCTCGGTATGACATGAGGGTCAGTAAATGATGGCAGCATTTGCATTTCTGGGTGAACTAGTCTTTAAAGCGTCTGGGCTACTGACACAGAGGTTACTGGTGATCTCCAGTAGTAGTAATTGAGATCATACTCCCGCTCCATCAGCATTGTGCCCTTGAGGAAGACGCTGAACCCTCGATGCCAGCAATTAGTACTAAACACTTGAGTTCAGATACTGTAGGATGGAGGTGAGGTTACTGATACCGACTTAAAATTCAGATTTCTTAACAATCAGTTACACATTCATTGGTGCTTAAAAACTAAAATATTTGTTAAAAAAATACATTAAAATATTATTACAATTTAAAATGACTGTTTTCTATGTGAATATATTTTAAAATGTAATTTATTTCTGTGATCAAAGCTGAATTTTCAGCATCATTACTCCAGTCTTCAGTGTCACATCCTTCAGAAATCATAATAATATGCTGATTTGCTGCTCAAGAAACATTTCTGATTTTTATCGATATTGAAAACAGTTGTGCTGCTTCAGATTTTGGTGGAAACCATGATCCATCTTGTTTTTCAGGATTCTTTAATGAACAGAACATTCAGTAGAACAGCATTTACTTGAATTAGAAATTAAATGGTTGATTTAAGACAAACAGGTCAGTAAAAGTACAAACTACACAATAAGCGGTCCGACGGCACTCCTCCTCTTTCCATATGTTCAGCAAATCTGCAGTTTTTATGCCGTGATGTCCTGACTCGTGTGTTTCTCTGGCGTGGCTGCTGATATGACGTTTGCTAATTCAGCAGAAACTCCCAGATATCGAGATGAATTCTCTTTTATTCTGTCTGTATACGGTGCTTTATGAAGCCGTATCTACTCTGTGTTGTCTTGCCTGGAGTCGCTCTGATCTGAACATCTCTGAGGGTTCGGTTGAGATCTATACAGTGAGCCTGAGATCACATCCGAATGCATCACCACGCACAATCATTGTCTCTGGCTGTGTGTGGAATCGCCTACTATGAATATTGCATTTGCAGAATATAGTACAATATACAGCATATAAATTCTTCATGCATGCCTTAAGGAAAATCATCATTTGCACAAAGATAAGGCTGCACAGTCTAGAAAAAAAAATTGAATTCTGTTTTTATGATTTAAAAAAAATTATAAATATTGCACTAATTGATTATTGAACTTAGCCATATTGTGGTTTCAGATTTATTTAGCCCTACAGAAAGGCTGCCCTTTTCCAAATTAACTGATTATCAGTAGCAGTTTGTAACAATTCTTTTCTTGACTCTTTATTTGATCGGAATAATGAGGTCATGTGACAACAGTGCAGCATTCAACAATGTTGAAATGCTTGTTGCATAATGCATACTGTTTTCCATACTATTTTTTTCATGTCTAAAGCTGTTGACAAACATGTTAAGCAGCTGAGCGTCAAAGGTCATTATATTTAGCATGAGCTGTTCTGCGGTATACAGACATGGTTTGTGTGTCTTTATGCACAATTGGAATAAATCTGTAGAAACTGGGACAGTTAAACAGCTGTAAAGAATATATTTACATGATGCTCACAGTCTGTTTCAAGGGGATTTTGGGGACAAAGTGTGATATGCATTATGTGTGTGTGTGTGTGTGTGTGTGTGTGTGTGTGTGTGTGTGTGTGTGTGTGTGTGTGTGTGTGTGTGTGTGTGTGTGTGTGTGGTTTGGACAGGCTTTAGTATCATATGTCTGCTGGTTCTGTATGCTGAGATACTCAATACCTGAGTGTTTCATACAAAGCCTGATCTGAACCTGAGAGCTGATGCTGGACTACAGACGGCAGCTTGAACCGGTTTTATGCCATTTCCAAATATAGAAGCACACATACAAGTATTGATAATGCTTTTATGTGATATTATTTTCAAAACTGGCTAGATCGTAGAAAGCCTTCATGACAGAATGGAGAAATGTCTGTTTTATTTATTTCTTTTTAAATCCTCCATTATGGTTCTCATTAAATTCGTATTAGTTTTTCATGAGAACCATCCTATCCTATCCTATCCTATCCTATTTATTTATTTATTTATTTTTTAAATAAAAATTAGCATAAACTAGCCAGTACTGCTGATTTATTTATTTACCTTAGAGTGACCGGAAAAAAAGTAGGTCTTTTAAATATATATGGTATAAAATATTATGATATAACCCTGACATCTTTTTGGCATTCTTCACTGATAAGGCATAAATACATGCTCTTATAATAAAGTACTAAAGTATTTTATTTTAAAAACTGGCCATTAAAGGAGATGCTTTCGCTGTATGAGACAGTTGTAAACATTTATGTCAGAATAATAATTAAAAAAAAACATGTCTGATTTTTTCTCAATGGCGACTTTTAATTAGATTCACATTGACTGATTTACTGTAACATAAAAGTCACCCTGAATTAAACTCACTACAACCTATACTATTTTAATTCATAAACACTTTACAAAACATATCTCTGTTTAGTTTTGCATCACGATATTGTCATAAAATTCATGGTACAAAAATCTTAATTGTCCTTAAAATACCCCTCAGTATGACCCAGATATCTGCACTGCTACAAGAAACCAGCAAACCTGGGGCCTGTTATAAAACAAGTACCAAATAAACCAGGCTTATTTCATTTAGTCTGATTTATTTTGAACCAAATCAACTGACAATAAGTCAGACTAACTGAAATAAACCTGGCTTATTTGGTACTTGTTTTATAACAGGCCCCAGGTTTGCTGGTTTAGACCGGTCTAGTTGGACCCTAACATGCAAAAACTTAGATGTTTTATTATGGTGCATTAATGATGCAAAACTGTCACTAATCGAAGGACTTTGAGAGCATTTGTGTGCAGTTGTGTTTATCTTATTTGTTCAGAGCAGTCAGTGATGTTCTCGCTCGCTGGCTGAAGTCTTAATTACATTTTAACCGATATTGATCCGGTGCGCGCGCGCAGTCTGCTGTAGTGAACACGCCGCCCGCGGTGACGTCACGCCGGGCTCCCGGTAACGGAGCAGATCCGCGCGCGCTCCGCGCTCAGCCGCAGGAAACAACGGCACACGAGGCGCGAGAGAAAGTACCGAGGCTTCACGCTTTTCTGCTCTCACGGAGTTTCAGTCTGTTCGCGGTGGATTACGCGCCGTGCTGGAACTAACTCCTGGATTTAGTGAGGAAGATGAGCAGTTTGAGAGATGAAGCTCGCGCTGAACGCTCCTCGGGTGAGTGGGGCAGATTTAAAGCGTTATGACAGTCATGTGTGGGTTTACTGATCTCTAAAAGTGGTGCGTGGAAGACGCGCTCAAACACCTGCTGCACCTGAGGCGAGCTCATTTCTCTCAGAAACATGTTTCACATGATGTTCGGTCAGTCAGAGAATAGTTTGAATTACTTCATCTTACTTCAAAGTTGACCCGCGCTTTATGAGGATTTGAGTTTTATATAAAGGCGATCAAACTCTCAGTGAAAGTGTTATGGGAGATGCATGAACCTCATACAAACATTATCATATGTTCAGTAGAAAAACAGCAGAATCTGAATCCAGGTGCGGGTTTTTAAAAAGTCCAGCAGGTTGGTGTGCAGATTAAAAAATGATTTTTGGTATTCGTTATTATTTTTTGACAAATATCCTTTAATATGTTACAGTAATTGTGATGTGCGATGCATAGGCTACACGGAAAAAAATGAAGAAACAATTTTCACTCACACATTAACTAGCAGGCTCTTCCAAACATTTGCAAAGAAACGGCAACACTTTCAATTAAACTTGAATTTTTGATGTAGAAAAACTGTAATATTAAGTGTTTTCTTGTAAAAAAAAGACTTCAATAATCAGAAACACTCCACTGGGTGCAGGTTTTTGGGGATTTGTTAAGGTTAACCCTCTATTATACAAATGAAAGTGATTTTATGAATCATTTTAAGGTAAAAATAGCTTTTTTAAGGGAACAACTGCACTTTTTTTGTACAGAAACATGTCCAGCTCCAAAAAGACCAAAAAATAAACTTTCACATTTAAAGAAAATGTTTAATTGTCATGAAAATAGTTTATGAATTGCATTGATTTTGGGAAATGAAGTACATGACCTACACATGTTCTTGATGTTTTCACACAGTTTTCAATGAATGTCATTGTAGTACACCGTTCAAATAGCATGGTATAACTGTGTCAGCAGAGCTTTCTGTTGATGCATCTGATAACCGATCTTCTCTTCATCTCTGTGATGTTCAGTGATGAACAGTATATTGATGGCTATAAATAGTGAGTTTCAGTAAACAGTCTGCGAGGCAAAAGATAATTTCTTCTCGCTGGCCAGTAATGTTCTCTTGTCTGGTCATTAAAGGAGATGTTGGCTTAAGTGTTTATCTTATGCAGAAGTCATTCCCCTGAGTGTGCTCTGCTTTGAGAGGCTGCACACGTCGCTTCTCCATGAATAAAGCACACGCTGGATGTGCTCATCTGTGTGTGTGTGTGTGTGTGTGTGAGGGACACTAGTAAAGCAAATTGATCCATAATTAGAAGCAGGCATCCAGAGCTTTACTCAAACCGTGGAGAGTTACATATTGACTTTATATTCCTGGAGCGTTTGAATGTGATACAGTGAAAACATGATCAGCAATTTGGTAATAGCTGCACTGGAGCTCAGATGAGCTGTTATTATAATCTCCTGGGATTGTTATAGGAGCGTTCCTGCATTAGCCGATTATTTGCTCTGGGTTTGTCCCTTCAGTGAGGGACTGGTCGTGTAAGGTGTGTGTTTGTCCCAGAATAAACCAAACAGCCCAACAGTCCAGTGAAACCACACCTCACTCACATATATACTTTACCCTATATATACATGCTTGATTATATTATTGAGAATAAGTGACTTGTTTACTTTATTTGAAGACATATTTTACCTAAATACCTTCTGCCATTATTCGTATGCATTATTTGTATGTATTGTATTCTGCCATTATATGTACGGTATATGTATGTATGTATGTATGTATGTATGTGTGTGTGTGTGTGTGTATATATATATATATATATATATATATATATATATATATGCTCAGTTTGAGAAACAGACAAAGATTTAGACATTGTTCGCTGACAATTTTCACCTCCGCTGAAGATATTAAATTTTATAGAGATATGGGTATATATTTTTTTTTATAAAGATATTGATTGTTTCATTTCATAAGTAAAATTAATCTGCGGTGTTCGATGGAAATTGTTAACTGGAACTACAACAGATAAAGTTTGTTTTTGGGAATTAAAATAAAGTGGAAATAATATAAATGTTACACAAAAAATGGAAACATTAAAAAATGAGATTAGAAACTTTTCAAATAAATATGTTGAAGTTGAAGAACTAAACTTACTAAAACTATAACTGAAAAAAACCTAAACAGAAATGACAACAGCACACAATTACCATAATACAAATATAAAATAAAATATAATGTGCAAAATAAATAAGGTAAAATGTATTTATTAATAATTTACCATAAATAAGGTCATTCAAAATATTGCGACGTATATAAATAATGTTAAAATAGCACTGATGTAAAGCAATAACAGTAGAATTACATGGAAATGAGCAAGTAATGACAGAATTGTAATTTTGCAAGTAAACTATTACTTTAATATTCCTTTAATTCTCAAGAGTGATTTATGTGTGTGTTTGTGTCATTGTGTCAATTAAGTTATTTTTGTGCTGTTTTCTCTAGTTCACCTTTATATGAAATTCACTTTAGCTTATTTAATTTAGTCTGTTGATAGAAAAGTGGAAACAACCATTACTGAATAAATTGCTTTTTCCTCCTCTGTGTGTGTGTGTGTGTGTGTGTGTGTGTGTGTGTGTGTATTATAAGTAATGAAAGACAGAAACATCTCTGATTTCTAGGATGCTGATTATAAATAACCTTTTAGTTCACACACTATTGAAAAGTATCAATAAAAGGTAATTTCTTTACCCAATATTAACTCAGTCTAACTTTGGAACAGAAATGTATTTGAATTCAATTGTAAGTTTGTGCAAGTGTAGAGTGTCCCAAATCACTGACTTCTGAGATTGCTTATTTGAAGGTAGTTGACTATGTAGGTGCAGCGAGGATGCTTTGACCGGCTGGATCTTCTGTCTGCGGTCTGTGTTTCAGTGTGGTGGTGGTCAGGGAGAATCACTCTCACTGCTGTCACTGACTTCAAATGTGTCACATACGTGATTAGAAACACAACCCTGTTAACATATGTGCGGCCGAGCGTCTCTCCCTCAAAATCTATTGAAAGTGTATTTGTATTCAGGTAGGGCTGTGAATCACTGGTCCATCTCATGGGGACACACAGACACACACACACACACACACACACAGACACACAGACACACACACACACACAGACACACACAGCACACAGACACACACACACACACACACACACACACACACACACACACACACACCTGAATAGATTAAACAGAGCCGTTTCCCTGAGAACAGTTATTACTTTAAAGAAAACATTGTTAGCGCTAGTTTTGGCTGCTGGGTCATGTATAGTGACATATATAAATGAGGCAGGATCCTGATTAGTTCTCGGAGCCATTCATCACACAGAGACTCGGTTGAGCACCGAACACAAGCTCTCAAACATGTGCATGTCAGTTCAATGAGGTTTGCGAGTTACTGTGGGAATATTTTCCTGGAGTGTCTATTTACACTAAGTGCAACTAGCCCGCCTTGTTGGCAGAGACTATTTACACTAACTCCGCCCACCAACGTGTGATTGGGTTAGTAAACATTATAAAAAACGGTTGTAGTTCATCAGTTCTAGTGGCGCAGATAAAGTGTGTGCCATGGTCTTTTTGACGCGACCGACCAGAGTTGGAGAAAATCCTGCTATTTTAACAGTGTAAATAGAATCTATAGCTAAATAGCCTCTACACTTAAATGCTATTTACACCTAAATACAGTTCTCACAAAGCTACTATATTAGAAGATGTGGGATATAGTTCGTACGAGTCGTTTAACAGCTGTAATGATGCTTTAATGGTGTGTTTGTTGGGCTTTTTTGCCTTTTTTGGAGCTTGATGGTTTCTGGTCACTGCTGCTTCTGTTGATTTGAAAAGAGCAGTTTAGAAAGTCTTCAGAAAAAACTTATTTTGTGCTTCACAGAAGAAAAAAAGTCATGATGATTTTGGGAGAGTAAATGATGACAGAAGTTGAATATCTGAGTGAACTATTTCTTGAACTCAGAGGTCAGGAGCCGCAGACTCAGTTTGAACACATTTGATTCTTCACAGTGACTCAGTTCTTCAGAGTCAATCTGATTTATTCAGTCCAAGTCTTTTTTTTTAGCACTAAATAACGTCCAGTATTTACTCAATGCTGTTTTGAGCCCTGAATTCTTTCCAGCTGCTTGTAAATTATGTTATTTTCAAAGTATTTGTTCTGTTCAAGGCCAAAATTTAGTCACATCTACTTTATGAAGAAAAGCTGTGACTTTATGAAGAAAAGCTTCTTTAGCGTTTCTAATGGCATCTACTGTGGTACTTCAGCACAATCTCATCATCACATGCTGAATTAATGAAATAATTCATCAGGAGTGTGATCGAAACTGATGCAACGAAAGCGATTCTTGCAATAGCAACAGGCAGATTGCTCATGCTCAAAAGGCACATGGTGCTATAGTCATTAATGTGGCTTCTTGACTTCGTTACAGACTCGTTTAGGACTGATTAATCTATGCTAATGAGCCTTTTGCAGATTTCATTGCCGAGGGCAGAGAGAATAATTGAACAGGCAGAGAGTCTCAGATGTAAGTCTGACAGGTTTGGAGCTTGTACTTATTGATTTTTACTCTGGTAAATTATGTATTTATAATATATAATATAATTTTTATGTTTGATTCTGGTCTTTCTACTAAACCTTATTTATTCATATGCATAGTGTATGCTGTCCTCTCTTATAACTCTTATAACTCTCTTTACTTTGTAATTCCAATAAGGACAATAAAGGAACTCGTCTTTGATGCTGTTGGAATATTAATGAAGCTCTAGATAATGAAGGACCAGGGATGTGGGCTGCTTTTATAAAGAACAACATAGAAGCACAACACAATATGTCTGGTTATTCAAAGCGACGCTGCTATTGTTATTAGTGGTTCCTGATGAAGCGTCTCTAGCATTAGCTTCTCATCCTGCACCGACTTACATTTTGCCACTTGAAGTTGTGCTTCAGGTGATCAGACTTATGATTGTCACCTGGCAAGCCATAAAACAGGTGAAAATGCAGGTGGATGTGTTGCATGAAAGACTGTCTGTTACGACTCATGATGCTCACGGTCTTATTTAAATAAATTAGCTCCATTATTATGGACATTAAGATGCTACTAGTTTGCAGCACTATGCCATAGTGTCATTATGTGTGTGTGTGTGTGTGTGTGTGTGTGTGTGTGTGTGTGTGTGTGTGTGTGTGTGTGTGTGTGTGTGAGACCTCTCCTGTGCTCAGCTCATGGACTGTGAAGATATTAGGAACATTAAGGTTTGTGGTCCTTCTCCAGACACTGTCACACATCATAAAGTCCAGAAGACACACATCAGCTCTTTAAAACTGCTCATAATATAAAGTATTTACACCTTATAGCCTTTAAAAATGCATTCAGACACTACTAACAAAAATAGCTACATTTAGGCTACTTAACATTTAGACAATGTCTTTTAAAATAATTATTCTATAATTTACATAATATATAATTTGTATAGTTTACATAATTAACAAAGTAACATTTTAAACTTTATTAATTTGTATTAAAATGTGATCTAAATATTATAATGTTTTGTTATGTATTATATTTGTACATAATCTTTTTACATCAAATTTATACATTCATTTTGCTATTATATTAATTATTTTATTTTTAATAATTAAATAAATTTAATAATGCAATAAAATTAATTTAATATTTGTATTCTTCTGCCAGAAGAATACTTCTTTGATATATTATATAGTTTATATAATTAACCAAGTTAAATGTTATACTTTACCATTTGTATTATATTTTAATTTATAATATTTTTTTTCCTGTTTTTAATGACATTTATTATAATATTTATTTTTGAAAAAAAATCTCTTTTTTTTCTGACAAAAACAATGAAGATTGATTGTTAGATTATATAGTTTATATAATTAAATAGAATAATATTTAAACTTTATTAGTTGTAAAATTTGAGTAGTCGTCTTTTTTTGCTATTTATAAATATTCTATTTTTATATTGCATTCATAATACTTATATTATTATTTTAAAAAAAATCTGCCTCAAAAACAGTGATGATTGACTGTTAGATGCGATAGTCTCTGTTCGGTATGTAGTCACACTGCTCCTTTACGAGTTAGAAACGTTCATTAGTAGGAGTTTACAATACTGTATGAACATCTGAACTAAGTACACTCTTAAAAATAAAGGTGCTTCAAAAGGTTCTTCAAGCGATGCCATAGAAGAACCATTTTTGGTTCCACAAAGAACCATTCAGTCAAAGGTTCTTTAAAGAACCATCTCTTTCTTACCTTGTTATAATCTGAAGAACCTTCTTTCGCCACAAAGAAGCTTTTGTGAAACAGAAAGGTTCTTCAGATGTTAAAGGTTCTATATGGAACCATTTAGACAAAAAGGTTATTCTATGGCATCGTGAAGCACCTTTATTTTTAAGAGTGTAGTTAAAAGTAAGTAGCGCCATTACACCCAAACTCTGAATGACGCATGCAGTAATAGCAAAAATAATCTTTTGCATGTGGAAACACCAGCCTGAAGCTCTAGTGGTTGTTTGAAGACACACATCTGAGCGCTGCGTTCACTAAATCAAGAACTGGAGATGTTTATTTCCTCAGATATTTCTGGCCCACAGCGACCCTGGATAGATTTTTTGACTGTGATTATCTAATGTTTCTGGCGCAGCTGATCTCTCCTCACTGGAGTTGTAAATGAATCATCACAGTTCATCACATGGACTCTGATCACTGGCAGCAGATCATTTACTGCTTCACGCTCACCAGACTCCCACTGCCTTTAACTTTAACACTCAAAGTCAAAATGTGCATTTAAACACCTTCTCTTATATCGCATGGATGATTTTATGGTGCTTTGTGGAGCTTGAACGTGTAAATCAAAAGCTCAGGTTCCTTTAATGACTCGGGGTTTCTCCTGCTCTTTTGTTTCTGACACCGACTTCCATCGATCCACCGGTTCCTGCCAAAAACGTTTACAGCGTCTGCCAGAATTATCCAGTCAAACAGCAGTAAAACTGCTGCGAGTCTCCATCCCTCTTCCTCTCTGCTCACAATGCTGATGTTAAAGAGCTCTGACCTTCATCTAGTGCTTCTCTCTTTCTCTCTCAGTGTTTGAGAATGAGTGACGGATTAATGATAGATCTGCAGCAGCATCAGATCTGCTTAAGCCTCCGGTTTCTCCTGCTCTTTGTTTCCGACACGGACGCTCATCGATCCGTCACTTCCTGCCAGAAACGTTTGCAGAGCCTGACAGAATTACCTCAAACTATTAGTCTCCCTCTATCTGCCCGTGATGCTCGGATTAAAGAGCTGTGCGCTGGACGGTGAACGCTCTGACCTTCATCACACACACACACACGCACAAACACACGCAGAGTTCACTAACCTTACAAGCCCTCGTATCACGGCTCCTCCCACCAACTCAACATTTAATTTGCATGTCATCACTATAGTAATGGTCGTCATGGTGATGAGCTCTGAAAGTTCTGGTCTATGTAATTAAGTTAATTGAGCTTAATATATCTCTGTCTACACACACACACACACACTGGGTCATTCCATGTCAAATCACCCAAATTTCAGAAAATTCCTTGGCTCAAATATATCATTTTGTTACTATTTTTTTCTTAAGAAGTACAAACATAAATAGTGATCAAAGCCAAAGCCAAAAAAAATAACTATTAAATATTACAGATGTATATTTACTGAGATTTGGAGCTAAATTACAGGGTAAACAATATATATTTCTACTTTTAATATGATTTGTTCTTCAGACATTGCTTCTTAAGCATGAAGTGTCAGCTGTATGCAAAGTGACCAACATTTGGGTTTCAACCAGTAAAAAAGGGTAAAATTCAACAATTTGGTCTCATTTGGCTTGTGATATTTCTGGGACTGAACCATATAGGGCATTAAACTTGAAGATTACAAAAGAAGTTAATTAAGAACCAGAATTTCAAAGGATATTAAGATAGCTTTAATATTATGGAGTTGCTGGCTCACAAACTTTAAAAAAAAAAAAAAAGTGAGAATATTTATGGCACTCAGATATGTTCTAATTGTTTTGATCGAAGGAAACGATACATTTCTAGTTTAAGCATCATCTGTTGTTCAGACATTTCTCTTTAAAAGCAGAAGCTATCAGCTGAATGCAGCAGATACCAAGGAGCAGCACTGCAATCACTGTATCTCTGGAAATGAACCATATATGGGCTTAAAAATGATTACTAAAGAGAAGTTTATTAAGAACTAGAATTTAGGATATTAAGATATCTTTAAGACTTGAAACTTCAGGAAAGAAAACACAAGAAGTGATTTTTTCCATTTTTCAACTGTCACCATTGGCACATAATGCAACAAAGACTGCTAAAGTCAACAGATTTTACTAGTAGACCTACCTATCTGTGTGAAAATAACATCATGATGCTGCCATCTTTCTGAAGTCATTTAATCACCAATTTACTAAACTATCAAATACTAAAAAAAAATCTTCTACCACTAATTATCAATCTGTATGTTGAGTTCAAGCAGAGCATGTCCGTTATCTGTTAACTGAAATCGTATTGTTGGACACTCACTGACGAGAGTTTCTTCAGGAGATCTGACTGCCTGAGTTTCGTTCTCTGTGTCCTTTATCATTTATTTTTTTTCAGATCCTTTCCCTCAGTCCCTGTGGATTTCTCAGAATATGGAATTATGGGTAGGATTTCTGTGTTGAAACTGACCCCAAACTGAGCTCAAACCGCACACACACATATTCTCAAACTGCACATGCGCTCGAGCCCATCTGGCTGGGAGCGATCGAGCCGCTCATGGATCTGTGAAGTCCTCGCGTTCTGATTTACATGCCCAGTGTTTCTACTTATAGAATCCATAGACATTCCATCCTGTCAGGATTCCGGAATGCCATATGTTGTGGAATCCTGAGAGGAACGAGTCTGATTCCATCTTAAAATAAAGCAATAAGCCATGTGAGGTTGAGCGTGACAGCAGTTTTACCATGATTAAGAACTCGAGTGGATTATTGCTTTAATAAAGCGTCTGCTAAATGACTAAATAATAAAGGAGCTGCATGGCACAGCCTATATTTATACATTCAGCACTATGATTTCCAGGATTCAGAAAGTGTGGGATCCAGTCATTAAAATGGAATTTACTATGTAAATGTCACAGAATTTGACACATTTTGGATTGATAAAGATGACAAATATGTTGCTGTACGTACATAAAAATATACTTATCACAGTAATAGTAATAATAATTCAATTTATAAAAATATTTTAAGGGAATGTCACGCAATCAAGATATTTTCATCTTTTTTTAATTGTACAGTAAAACTTTGTTGTGCAGAACTTTATTTGACAAACATAAAAAGTAACAATGTTTTGTTGTAAAAAAAAAAATCAAGTTTTATGAATTCATGTGATTACAGCAGTTTCTGATTATACATTTGTATTAAATATTAAAATGCTGAATACACTGAAAGAAAATTGGAGTAGGATTTACTTTGAAAAAAAAAAGCTTGGAAACAATTTTCACTCAAAAGTCTAGCTAATTTACAAAAAATTGACAAGTAAAAGCCTAAACATAATTATTAGTAGCTTTTAAATAGTTAAGTTTACTTGGGAATTGCCACTAAATTTTATCTCTTTGTTTGTAAATTGTACTTAAGTAATTCTTATCACTGTAAAAAATTGTGCTGTTAAATAACAGTAATTAAATAAAAATTAAAACAGAACTTGTAAATAAATAAATAATTAAATAAATAAAACTGATTTCATTAAAAATGTAAGTAATTGTTAGATATTGTGATAATTCAATTGAATAGACATGCTTTTGAGTGATTCAAATTTAAATAAAACAAAACAGAAATTCAATCAGAAAATAGTGAACTTGCCAAAAAAATAAAAAAATAATAATAAATAAAATGAAAATAAAAAACTGAATTCATATGGCTTATTTTTCTTTTATATTTAGCTCATCAGATCAAACTATATCTTTACATGAAGCTCAACACCTTTAAATAGCACTTCAGTTATTCTATCTGTTAATAGAAACCTCAAATGCAATTAGTGTAACCTAATTAGAGAGAAACACTTTCAGAGGAGGATAATGTAATTGAAAGTAAACAAATGAGCAGTTTGACTCTGTATTGTTGAGCGTCTGTGTCAGTATGTGAGTTTGAGCTTGAGCTCATATCTCAGGAGACAGAAATGCAGAATGAAAGAGAGAGAGAGAGAAATTCAATAACACATCCTATTCTTCAGGCCCTACTGCACACACATCAATAGAAAAAAACACAGAGAGAACAATACACAAGGGACTTCACTCTCCTCAGGTGTAGGACAGCTCCACAGATAATGAAATCAACTCTCTGTGAGTGTTTCCTGTGCTGACGGTGAAGGCATTCTGGGAAGAAATGAGCATGTAAGTGCAATTAAACGCTGAAACGCCAATGAAGAACATGTACATTAGATTGATCCACTCAAGGCTTCATGAACGCCTGTTATTAGATGTCCCGCTATCATCTGTCACTTTAACCCATTATTAACCTGTTTTCCTGCGGTCGTATTCCTCATTCTGTACGGCAGATGTTTGGTAATGTGACTCGTGAATATCGAATCCTGCACCTGCAGCACATGTGAGACTCCAGATGCCAAAAATGACTGGAAGTTGATTACCGCAGCAGCTGGGAATCGCAGGAGCTCTTATGCATAACTTCATGCAAGCTCTCAGTATTAGAGATTGAAGCGTTTGTATATGTGAGCATTTGACTGTATATTTCAGTGTGTGTACTGTATGGGAGATTTGGACGAGTATGGCTTCTATTTATTCGACATTCCTTGGAGCTCCGTGGAGAACTGAAGGGCTTGTAGTTTAATATCTCTCAGCTGGGTGCTGGATTGAAGCCCACATTAACACCACCAAACACCCCGGAGAACCTCAGCCATCTGTACACCCTCCTAAACAACGGCTGAAGGGACGGTTGAGTCCTCAGCTAAGATACTCTCAAAATGAAGGTCCTTCGTTGGCATTTGTGGTACCATGAAGAATATTTAACATCTATAGAAGCTTTCATTCCACAAAAACTTATTTATATTGGAAAAGTTTGTTTAGGTTCAAATGTTCTTCACACTAAGAAAAAAAAGAGGTTATTTTAAGAACTCTCCACTGAAAGATCCTTTGGAAAACCAAAAATGGTGGTTCTACACTCTTAAAAATTAAGGTTCTGTGTTGGCATTGATTCCCTTAACCGACAATGGTTGTTCATTGTTAACTTTCATGCCACAGATAAGATATTTTAAACTTGAAATTTTAAACATTGTGGAGGATCAACATGAAACCTACGCTGGTTCTTAATGTCTGTGGGTGTGTCTAATTTATTTTTTTCCCCACAATGTGTTTACAATTTCAAGTTTAAAATATCTGATCTGTAGCATGATGGTTCTCTTGGTGAAAATAACTTAATGAACAACCACTTCTGCTTGATGGTATAAACCATATCACCCGATCAGTCTTGTTTATGGTTTTCATTATAACAAATTATGTTTTCATAAACACTTATAAAGACCACAAACTTAACATAAGAGCCAAGAGTTAAACTGCCCAACAAAAGGAAACCCTAATCACCATAATGGTCAACAAACATTTTCAATAAAACAATATCAATATTAATATAATCAAACAATCATCACTTAATTAACCACTTAAGTACCTAATGAACTCTAACACTGCTTTGGTGTTACTTTTAACACCCTGCTGGTGGTTCTCATATATACACCGAGCGGTGCTGAATTAACACCGGGGAATTTACTGTGTATATATCTTCTTTTTTTTTGCATTGTGACATTACAATTACTCATTGATTTGAATTACTTTTTCATTTTATTAATTATTTTATTTATTGCTATTACTATTAATTTGTTGGATTGCAGTATTTTTGTGTATCAAATTAAAATTGCATAAAGACAGTACTGTAAACACAACCATTCTAATCATTCATAAGCTAAATGATGAAGATTATGTAAATAACTTACGTATAACTTGTTTTTTTTTCCATTAATACACTGCAATTAATTAATTCATTCATTTCCTCTATTATCATTTATGGTTCCATGAAGAACAGTTTATTCTGGATCTGTAGAAAAAGGTACATCAGATCATTAAAATGTTCTTCATGCCTAGAAAAAAAAGGTTATTTTATGGTGCTTTATTTTTAAAATCCAAAGCAATTATAATTGTCCAAAATTAGCCTTTACTTTCTTGATGTTTATTTAGATTTTTGGGGTGAAATATGACATTAGTTTTGAGATTTCATGCGATGTGTGTGTGTGTGTGTGTTGGACTGAAAACATCTGCAGCCGTGGAATGCTGGGATACCGATGACTGCGATCACTTAATCATCTGCAGACACACACATGCACATGTTTGCACACACAGCCTTTATCTTGTTTGGTTTGCCACAGAGAAAATGCTCATCATAATCGCGGCATGTTGACGTTGGCGTGTGTCCACATCATGGCACGGGAACATATTTTGGAGGTTTTTCACGTCGGCTCTTCTGCAGGAAATCTCTCCGTCTCCTGTGTAATCTCTGTCAGACACGTTCAGCTGTCCGATGCTCTGCTCTGTGAGAGATGTGTGGCCGCAGAGGTCGAGCAGAGGACTGACCGTGTGCTCACACAGAGTTACAGGTGTGTGAAAGTGTGTTCACAGATGTGAATCATTCCTGAACGTGCCAGACAGAGTTCAATCTACTGTGTTGTTCGTGTTAACAAACCACAAACCCTTCAGCAATCTGAGCAGAAAAAGTGCTTTCTGAACAAAGAAACTGTGTTCATCACATCTTTACTCTCTCTAAGCGATATATATATATATATATATATATATATATACATGCATACATGCATACATGCATACATATGTGTGTGTGTGTGTAGAAAAAAAAAATATATATATATATATAGAGAGAGAGAATGAATCATTCATTCATTCATATAGAGTTAATGTTTATCCAGTGTAATAATATAATGTTATATTTTATACATATGTGTATTAATCATATAAAATTATTGTTATTATCATGAATACATTTTCTTTAAACAATTATAATTATATATAATTTAAAATATATTTAACATATTAATTTATATTTAACTATATACTCTCACACACGCACACACACACCTGTTAAATGAGTGCATGTAGACGTGGTCTCTTTAAAAATCATAATGGAGGAAAGTCAAACCCTTTTTTACACAGGCATTTTTAAATCCCATTAAATAAAATTATTTCTCTTTCATCTGGAAGCGGTTTCTATTCATTTTGGCCACTAGAGCTGCTGTCAAATCATCATTTTAACCTTCATCTTCTCAGTAATAATTTTGCTTTGATTCATGTTGCCCATCTTGTGATAATAAGGTCATTTGAGGACACTTGAAGAGCAACGATCCAAACGGTGACGTTGCCAGACATTTTTAAGGTACCACTCATGACGTCCATTAAGTGCAGCTTATGTTGCCAGATGTTTCATTGACCTGCGTAACCTTAACCTCTGCGACAAAAAAGAAAACCTTTTTTTGTTAATGGGTGTCAGAAGCTGTTCTTCAAATGAGCAATAACTTTTGCAGAGTCATAGATTATTCATTAAACTTAGTCGAAGATCTGGTGTTTAGTTTTAAGCTCTCACTCTTGAGCTGTCTGTAAATCAGACCGTGATGTCGCAGGACTTCCTTTCCAGACAGGAAGCCACAGTGTTTAATATGTCAGACGTGGCTTTGCAGCGACTCAGACGCAAATTCTGAATATCAGTGATCTCACATTCAATGAATAGAGAAAATCCATTAAAGAATAACTATTGAATAATTGAATTTTTGATGAGAAATCATCACAGAGGACATTTACATTAGCAAAGCCACCGGATTGTGAGTGCCGTGAATAGACTGTGAATAGACTGAAACAGAAATAGAGACGTGATGTTTTACAGATGTTATACATTAGTCTACATTCAAGACACATGCGAGCAGCACTCAGTTTAGGGTTGGTATTTTTATGTTTTTGGGTCTCTTCTGCGCACCAATATGCATTTATTTGATCAAAAATGCAGAAAAAACAGTGACATATTTTTACAATTTAAAAGAACTGTTTTCTATGTGAATATACTGTAAACTGTATTTTATTCCTGTGATCAAAGCTGTATTTTCAGCATCATTACTCCAGTCTTCAGTGTCACATGATCCTTCAGAAATCATTCTAATATGATGATTTGCTGCTCAAGAAATTATTTCTGATTATTATCAATGTTGAAAACAGTTGTGCTGCTTCATATTTTTGTGGAAACTGTGATAAATCTTTATTTTCAGGATTCTTTGGTGAACAGAAAGTTAAAAAGAAGAGCATTTAATTGAAATATAAATCTTTTGTAACTTTATAAATGTCTGTACTGTCACTTTAATGCATCCTTGCTGAATACAAGTATTAATTCCTGAATGTTATTGTAAATAAACTGTTGTTTTTGCGCTTGTGTGGATTTAGGAGTGTTTCAACTGAGACGAATGACAAGACGAGTGGTTTTGTGCTGATATTCTACACACCAAAGTGTGTTTAGTAAACAACTGAGTACATTTGGCCCCAAACGTGTTCCCAGAGGCCCCATCGCTATCGAGCGCAGCTTCAGTCGTATTTCACACAGGATGTTTTGTTGGTTTAAATAGACTGAAGCACAGACAATAAATTTGCTGTTTTTCATTCTGATCAACAGGAAAATCTTCTTTAAAGTGAAGTTATTAGACTTAAAACAATCAATTGCATAAGTATTCACCTCCTTGTGCCAGTGTATGCATCTTTGGCGTTGAACATCTGGTCACTAATGTTTCCTGATTCTTCTTTGCAGAACATCTCAGAAGAACAAGCTCAGTCTTATTTAAGTCCACTAATAAAACATGAACTAGACCAGGGGTAGGCAACGTCGGTCCTGGAGTGCCGATGTCCTGCAGAGTTTAGTTCCAACCTTGAAAAAAACCCTCACCTGGCTGTAGCCCTAGTCCTAGCTAATCCTGAAGACCTTGATTAGCTTGTTCAGGTGTGTTTGATTAGGGTTGGAGCTAAACTCTGCAGGATATCGGCACTCCAGGACCGACGTTGCCTACCCCTGAACTAGACTGATGTCTGAACTCTGAGTTGGATGCACAAACATCACTGATTTCAAGCCGTTCCTGCATAGATTTGGCTTGATGTTTCAGCATCCAGCTGGAAAGCAATTCTTCTCTAGGTTCCAGGTGTCTTGGAGACTCTGTCGAGTTTTCCTGCATTTATCTCCCCTCATACGCCAGCAAACGTCCCGCAGCGCGGCACACCACTATCATCGTGCTTCACGGTTGGACGCCGTGTTTCTGATGATATGCAGTATTTTGTTTACGCCAAACATGCCGTTTCATCTAATGGCCAGAAAGCTCAGCTTTGGTGTGATCCGAGCACAGAAGATTGTCCCAGCTGAATGCAGAGGCTCTCAAATGCCTCCTGGCAAACTTGAGCTCAGATGTCATGTGACATTTAACACTGGCCTTCTGTCAGTCGTTGTTTTCACGCTGTGTGAAGCTCTAGGTGTCAGTTGTTGTTGCACAATCACAGCTAGTGAAGTCTGCAGCTCTGTCAGAGTCAATGATCACCGTCTCCTCAATGTCACTTGCTTCTTGAGGATAAAATAGCTATTTTAATTATGAATTTAATTACTCCAAGGTATAGTCATTGACTTGGAAATATTCTTGTTTTCATCCTCTGCTTTGTGCTTTTCAATTACAATTTTTATTTAGAGTTGCTAGGGTGTTTTTTTTTTAATGCATGATGTGAGTTCTGCCATGATACTGTTTGTTTGTGTGTATAATTTAAGTACTACTTTTATGACTTTAAATATAATAAAGTAATTACAATATTATAATACAGTGTGTATGTGTGTGTGTATATATATATATATATATATATATTTATATATATATATATATATATATATATATATATACATACATTATATATACATTATATGTACTAATATTGTACCTATTATTTCATGAGTATGTATATATACATATATACACACAATATTCATTTAATAATTATTTCATATATGTAAATATAATATATAAATATGAAAATAATTATTAAATGAATATTGTGTGTATATATGTATATATACACACTCATGAAATAATAGGTACAGTACACACACACACATACATTTATTTATTTATAAATATACAAAAATATAAATATTAAAATAAATACAAATAATATTATTGAAATATAATAAAATAACTATTATAAGATTATATATATAATATAAAATATTCTGTTTTATAAACATGCTGCATTAAACACATTACGATGGAGCAGCGGTGAAGACATCCACATTAAACCACCGGTTCACAACGCAGCTGATTTACGCACTGTTTATATTCTGTGTCAATGGTCCTAATCGCTTTTGAAAGTGGTACTTGAGTTCCTCCAAATCAATAAGCGTTTATTTCCAGATGATTCATTTATCTATTACACATAATGAGAGTATTTAAAAAGCAATGAACTAAAGAGGCTCAGCACACAGTCCACTTCAGATCCAGCCTTAATTCAGCCTATTACTAAAACCATTACACACACACACACTAACAAGAACTAAATGGTATTTCCAGTCAGCACTTGCTTTTTGGTTATTAAGCTGTATTTTATTACCGCTGATGACAATTCTCTCTCTCCGTCTCTGTCTAGTGATTCAGAGAGATTATTGTGAAATTAAGGATGTTTTGTAGTTAAAGGGTCAGGTCAGACAAAAAAAAAAAGAAAACCCTGTCATCATTTACTGAACCTAAAGTTCCAAACCTGTATGGCTTTCTTTCTTCTGCTGAACACAAAAGAAGATATTTTGAAGAATGTTGGTCCCCATCCACTTCCACAGTATTTTTTTTTATATATACTATGGATGTCAGTATGGATGTCAAGTGACTGCACTGTATTTTATGTATAATCATTTTTATTTCTAACCATTCTAAATTCATTTTAAATCATTTTTTTACATTATAAACGTTTTTAAATTTCTGGTTTCAATGTTGTGATAAATTTTTTTATGATTATTTTACTTCCTTTTATGTAAAGCACTTTGAATTACCACTGTGTATGAAATGTGCTATATAAATATACTTGCCTTGCCTCAGTGGGGACCAATAGCTGTTTTTACATTCACCAATATATCTTCTTAATGAAGGTTTCTAGTGTGTTCTGGGTGTTGTATCCTCACGTCTCTGTGATCTTCTGCTCTCTAGATGTGGCTCATATCTGTAAGATTTTTTTTTTCACCCGGTTTTCTGGTCCAACAGGTGAAAATGTGTGTTGGACCACAAAAATAACAGCACAGCAATCTCTTCAACAGCACCTGATTTGAGGAATCATGTCTGAGTCACAAACACACAATTAACTTTAAGACTCTTTAAGAAAGCTAGAGGTTTTAGTAGCAGCACTAATTAAATCAAACATTAACATGGTAAACACCGACAGTGAGTAAATGCAAACTGCTCAGCCGGGATGGCAAAGATCCTCACACTAATCTAAGATGAATTAGTGCGCAGAAACCGTTATTTCCCATAATGCCGTGCACACAGGGTTGCTCCCTGTACCTCCGTCTGAATTAATGCGCATCTGCAGGATGTGTGTTCATCTTGGAGT
Organism: Schizothorax lantsangensis; assembly: GCA_027422415.1. Lineage (NCBI taxonomy): Eukaryota > Metazoa > Chordata > Actinopteri > Cypriniformes > Cyprinidae > Schizothorax > Schizothorax lantsangensis. The sequence goes on along the minus strand of CM049841.1, from coordinate 41,163,090 downwards.
TTCAAAACTTCTGACCCTTTCAGCCCATCAACATCTCATCTCTCCTCCCTCCATTTATCTTTTTTTCTTCAACTGTGAAGGGTCAAATCAGACAAGAGAGGTGACATTGTTTTACAGGTTTACCACAGATAGAAAAAGAGAAAGAACATGGGTAAGAAATTGAAGGAAGAATGTGTGGGACATGTTTATTGCTCAGAGGCTCAGGAGACTTCATGCAGTTCTCAGTTGTGTTTCTGGTACAGAAAGCATTCACTCGATTTCAGTGTTTCTCCTACAGTTTCAGATTATATAGTAATTGTCACGTTTGTGTGTGTGTAGGAATAAGCTCACGAAGATGCAGATGAACATAAGAGCGAGATTTAATAACAAAAGAACTCACATGCAGGGAATAAGGCATGCTTTACCATAAACGAGAACTGACAAGCACAGAGGGAAAACTGAGGGCTTATAAGCAGGGACCAAACAAAGGAACTGATGAGATAATTAACAACACAGGTGGAACCAAATTAACTAATCAGACCTCAGGCAAACCTAGGTCAGGGGAGCGAAGCAAAACACAATGGAAACACAGAACAGACAGACTTGTTACAGCAATCTAGGTTTCTCATTATTCTGACTACTTTTTAGACGACATTTTACCTTGTTTACTACTTGAACTACTTTTACCTTGTTTATTGCTTTTTAATAGTGATGGCGAGATGAAGCATTGAAGCTTTTCAGCCAAGTGGTTCACAAAATGGTTAATTTCTCGAGGCTTCATTTGTTCACAATACCACCTGTTGGACAAAGTGTGTAAAACAAGCAGATATATTACAGATAACCTGATCTGACCTGTGATACATTTACATTTACATTCAACATTTAATCATTTAGCAGACGCTTTATCCAAAGCGACGTACAAATGATATACTGTATTTTGCACCAGTTAAGGCTTAGAAATAACGGTGAAGAAAAAAATCTATTTCCACATAGACTAATCTATTTATATGAATATAATGTGTATTTTCTTGTGGTATATAATGATTGTATAACATAATATAACATAACTGTGTAATAAACGTATTGGCTTGAAATGAATGGGTCTAGCAAATGTGTGTAAATCAAGTCTTTGCTCATAATAGTCAGGAGGGGCAATATTATTAGTCTAAGACTGGAAAGTGCAGAGGACTGTGTATTTACAAGATTCGAACCGCTTCCTGAACCAGTCAGGCCAAGCGAGGCTTCGGACGTCATCAATGACGACATTGCTCTAAAGCGATACAAGCCTCGATACGCGCTTCACTGAAAGCTGCCGGGATTTCTCGACACACTCTCCGAAGTCTCGGCACAGAACGTAACATCACTACTTTTTAACTTTTTTTTAAATCTTACCATTAAGCATACCATATTAATATAAAAAAGAAAAGTGTTTCCCTTACTAGTGTTAATGTAAGAACTGTAGTCGGTTTGAGAGTTGATGAAAGCTAATAATGAATTCATAAACATATAAAATAAATTATTTAAATCAAATGTAATTGGAAAGGAAACTATGAAAGAGAAAAAAAAATAGGGAGAATCATTAAATTATGAATATTTTACTGCTATTTCAGCCCGATCTCACGGGAATTCGTACATACAGTATTTTATGGAGTGGCTAATTCGTACAACCTCACTCGTACAAATTCATACGTTTTTGCCAAATCGTACTCATTTTACGAGTTGCACAATTCTTATGAATTTGTACGAATTACCTACACCTAACCCTGCCCCTAAACTTACCCACCACTGGGGTTTAGACAAATCGTACAAAATCATACGAGTGAGGTCGTACGAATTAGCCACCTCGTAAAATATGTATTGGTGGTGAGATAGCGTTGGCTATTTTATGAATAAAATGAAATCCTTAAAGTGAAAAAAAAAGATCTATAATCTGATTCTGAGCATTTTTAAATGTAATGTAATCCAGTTACAAGTACTTATTTTTTGGAATCTGATTACGTTACGTTACTACCCAGCAGGAAAAGTAATGGAAGTTTTAATTGCTTTTCTAGTTGTCTGTGTGCAAATAAACGTTCTTCATCATAGGACTGAAGTAAACACGCACAGATGGATCTGGGAGCATCACGTCCAGCAGAGAGATTGGAACAGAATGGAATTTGAAACGTTTTAGCCAAAAATGTTACCATGGTAAAGGTGTTTTTTGCAGAAACGTTTCAGATTTCGTTCCGTTCTCCGGCTTCGGAAAAACAGTCTACTGTCGCGTGGAAGGAGACGCTGGACGGAGCCGATCTTTTCCACCAAAACACATTATTGTGATGTTTTCTGCACTTGATGTGTGTGTGTGTAATGCCATGGCATGTTACCAGAGGAATGTCAGTGTGGGAAATCTGAGGAGTAAATCTCTTCCGCTCCGAACGCTCCGCAGGGATTCGGCCAAAATAGGAGTTTACTCATAACACGCACTCGCTGTAGGAGTCTGTTCCTGACGATGATGATCATGGCCATTTCTGTGAGGAGAAAATAATGATGGAGGAACCAGTTTAATTCAGATGTTTAATTCATAACAGTCTGAAAAACATCCACATCCATCTCAAGCAAACCCCCAGTGATGGATAATGATGCCTCAAGTGAAGAAATGACCTGAAGATCACTGAAACTAGCTAGAAACCGCACTGCAGCATGATGGTGGTGAATTCAGCCTGATAATGTTCTTCAGAAACGTGTGTTGTGTGTGTTTTCTGTAGGTGGTGTGATGACGAGCGAGTGATGAGCCGCCGTGAGGAATGTCCGTCTGTCTGCTGCTGGTCCTCTTCACACTGACCACAAACACTCAGGTGAAAACAACAATATTAGCTTTGACTAGACATGCTAGCGTTTAAACCTTTGAGGTTTTTAATGTTTTTGAGTCTCTTCTACTCAGCAAGGCTGCATTTATTTGATCAAAAATGCATTAAAAATCTGAAATATTATTTTGATATAAAATAACTGTTTTCTAAGTGAATATATGTTAAAATGTAATTTATTTCTGTGATCAAAGCTGTATTTTCAGCATCATTACTCCAGTCTTCAGTGTCACATGATCTTCAGAAATCATTCTGATATACTGATTTGCTGCTCAAGAAACATTTCTGATTATTATCAATGTTGAAAACAGTTGTGCTGCCCAATATTTCTGTGGAAACTGAGACACATTTTATTTTTCAAGAAAGTTCAAAAGAGATGAAGTAGAAATCTTTTCTAACATTATAAATGTCTCTTATGATCAATTTAATGCATCCTTGCTGAATAAAAATATTAATGTATGTTTTTTTTTATCTTACTGACCTCAACAATTTGAGTGCTAGTGAAAAGTTTTGTACCTATTACTGTCAAATTGTCTTGTTTTAAACAAAAACCTGACTAAATTGTGTTTGATTTATGCTTAAAATAAGGACAAAGATATATTTTCTGAAAACTAGCCTTTGCTTCTGAAGTACATGCATCTTGTATTGAGGATATGTTGTGTTTTCTACTGGAAAGCAAGATGAAAACGCTGATTATGAACATGTTGCAGTGTGTTTATCTCATGAGAGTGTTCATCAGCATACACAGATCTAATAAACATACTTTTCATTTCTTCTGAGGTTAAACCAAACAAAAGCCTCAGGTCACCTCATTAAATCACATCTGTGTGGAGAGTCATGTTGGGTTTCTTCATCTGACCCACACTAAAGCTTCAGCGCCTTCAGGTTTATTCCCTATGTTTGTTTGCCGTGACCTCAGAGACGTTTTGGCTCGACTCATGTGAACTTTTCTCCTTTTGTGGACCTCTTTATATGAGATGTGATCAGGTTCCTTCTGGGGACGTAATTTGCCTGTTGAAGAAACAGATTTTTATTTAAGAAAGCATCATAAAATGAATTTCACCCTCTTAAAAGGATCTAATCTACTTTAACATCAAAGAGGTTTTACATCTTATGGTTCTGCGTGATTAAAACGGCACAATTAGCGCGAGTCAGATCAGAAGAAAGAGGACATTCATCTCAAAGCACGGCTCAGGTACTTTTGAGCTGTTTATGAGGTGCGTGACCCGCGTTTGAGGAAGGATCTGATAAATGCAGAGCGTTCAACATATGAACGCCAATTAAAATCTTGGAGATGCTTTTTTTGAAGTCTCGTATCAACATCTCTGTGAATTAAAAAAAAATAAAAATTAATGCCATTTTATGCTGAGAAAAATGTTTGATAATGATTCAGTGTCCATGTTGTTAAGGAATAATCAATTAAAAAATGTTTTACTGAAATGAGAAATGCAGCTTTGGAAACAGGGTTATTATAGTGAACTATATAGACATATTTATATAAAAAAAGAATAAAAATGAAAAGAAAACCACAACAAAATGACTAAAACTTTAACAGAAAATGAAAACAGAAAATATGAAAATAAAAACTGGGAACTAACTGAAATAAATCTGTTTAAGCTGAAGTACTAAAATGATCAAAACTAAAATAATAATAATAATAATAATAAATATATAAAGCTAAATTAAAGCTTACTATTATTATTATTATTATTATTTTAAAGAACAACAACTAAAGAATAATAAAGAAGACAAAAGCACAGCAAAATTACCAAAACTTAAAATTAAATTAAAATAAAAACTGAAAAATAACAATAAAAGCTCATTCAAAATATGAAAAAGTACTATAATATTACATAAATAATATTAATATAACACTGAAGCAAACAAAACTAATATTATATATTACATATAGAATTGAATTAGAATGTAATTGTGTTGATTTGTAGTATTGTAGAAGTGGCTCTGATCCTGTAAATGTTCAGTGTGTTTAAGCTCATGTTTGAAGGGATGTGGTGTCTGTAGGTGTCTTCTGGAAAATCTCTGAAGCTGCTGCAGGAGCAATGGAGGATCTACACAAACGAGTGCATCCAGAGCTTCATCAGCACGCCGCCGGCCGCAGGTCAGACTCGTGACTGCTGGGTAATGTGTGCAGTGTGTGGTTCTTCAGCAGCTGACGTGTCTCTGTGTGTTTCAGGGCCGGTGTGTAACAGGACGTTTGATCAGTACGTGTGTTGGCCCGATGGATCGCCGGGCACCACGGTTAACGTGTCCTGCCCGTGGTACCTGCCCTGGTACCGGAAAGGTAAGCGCTCAAAAAACAAGACGATAAAATGCAGCGCTTCAAGACACAGCTGCATCAAGCAGAGAAATATACATAACACATCCGTGCGTTTTTAACAGCTAGAGATGGAATTAAACATACGCTGTGAGCATTTACCTCTCAGACTGCTGAAATAAATACCTGCTTTCAGCCGACTGCTGCTCTCTGACCTGCAAACGCTGCATACAGACGTTATACATGCCATACCGGAGTCATTTCAGACATGAAGGCTTTTTAATGACAGACTCCACCAAACTACTGCTCAGCTTCAAGCTCTCAGACGCTCTTGTGAAAGCAGTTTACAGGAGTCTCACTTTAGATTCCTAACACGACAGGAGCACCGTCCTCCTCACACTCTTCTCTGACTTACACCTAGAGAAATGTCCTTTGTCTCGATTAGACAGACGAATGAAATCTCAACTCTTAACAGGTTATATCAGCTCATTACCAGCTGTCGGGATGAAATCTGTCCCCTAACAACCTACAGCATGAATATTTAACACGGAAGAACATAGTAAGACTGCTGCCGTGTTAGAAAAGGACAGATGTTATTACATGGTTATTACAGTTGATTAAACAAAGTTACTTGAAATAAACTCTCGCTGAAATAAAATGAACACTAACTGAAAAATAAAATAGTTAAACTGATTTCATTTCAGCTAGTTGCCAAAGTAACATATCTTATTTTCATGTAGTTTAACTTGATGGAGTAAAACAGCTAAGAATAAATACATACATGCTTACATACTATACAGACATATTTAAAAAAGATAAGTAAATACAATAACCCATACAAAATTACAAATACATAAAATTACTAAAACCTAAAGTAAATATAAAATGAAAATGGAAAGTACAAGAACTAAAATATTTTTTAAAGAATTAAGTGTCTAAAATCTGCTAAAATAACACTGGTTTCAAGACAAGATGTGAATAAAACATATATTCCCCTGCAAAGTTTCATTTGTTTTATGAATATGGACATGATCTCCATTGTTATAGTAGTATTATTTATATTGTATTTTAGTACTTTTTTTTAATGAGCTTTTACTGTGAGTTTATTTTAATTTCACTTGTAGATTTAGTCATTTTATGTGGTTTTATATATATAGTATATTTGTAAAAATATTTTTTATATATATATTATATATATATTATTATATATATACATTTATTATTATTATTTTACTGTTAGTTTTAGTACTTCAGCTTATTTTATTTCAGCTAGTTGCCAAAGCAACATTTCTAATTTTTAAGTTTTTCATCATCTATACTTAATTTTAGTTCAGCTTTATTTCAGTTCCCAAAACAGAAACCTTTTAATAGTTTTAGTTTTAGTTTGACAATAACAACAATGATCTCTTTAATATTCAGTGTAGTGTATACATGCACACTTTGTATGCAAATATTGTCGATATACACTAGTCAACATTTGAAGTGGATCAAAAACTTTCATCAAAGTTGTCCTAAACCCAAAATGCATTCTTGTTTTAGTACAACTTTCCTGAACTTTTTTGATCCACTTCAAATGTTGACTACTGTAGTAAATCAATATAGTGCTAATCTGAGATTGTTCCAGCTGTGTTTGTGTGTTTGAGCAGTTCACCAGGGGTTGGTTTACCGCGTGTGCGGCACTGATGGCAGATGGGCTCACGGGAAAAACACCAGCGAGTGTGAGCAGGACGACCCTGGACAGGTGAGACGCGTGTTTAACGATGTTTTTGAGCGATGCTGCTAACGCTCGGCTGACCCTTCTTTCTCTCTCTGTGTGTGTGAAGAAGCAGTACGGTCAGATCCTCAGTAAGTTCAGAGCCATGTACACCGTCGGATACTCGCTGTCTCTGGCAGCACTGACTCTGGCGCTGGCCATCCTGATCAGCTTCAGGTAAACACAGCATCTAACAAACACAAGAACTGTAGATCAGCACTCACTGCAAATTACATGACGGAAACTGAAGCTAGTAACGTAATCTATTACATCACACATTTTAGACAAAATAAAATGTAATAAAATGGCGAATTACATTTTGATTACTTTTAGCCAATCACATTGATTTGAATAATAATCTTGTATCATATTGATATAAAAATACAAAGAGAAAGAAAATGTATTCCATTCTTTATCAACATGTAGTGAATTAAACATGGCGTTATGAGTTGATGGAAAGATTCTTTAAAAAATGTTATAAAATAAAATAAAAAGTTAAATAAAAATAAACTAAACACAAAGATTGTATTTATTTATTTATTTAAAGTATTTTATTCTTAATTTTCAGTTTAATTATAGCTGCCTGACTAGTGGCTGATCCACAAAACATAAGCGTCTTTTAATTATCTTTTTTCAAATCAAAAAGATAAAAAAGAACAGTTAGAGAAAATCAATGAATTATGTATAATTTACTGCCATTTTGTGACTATTATTCATCTAAATGAATCCTTACTGGTTGAATGATCTTCCTAATCCCATCCGGACAGCTGAAACAACTGAAAGCTCATCTCTCCCGTGAACACTTAACAGCATCCTTCTTAAAATAAATACATAAATAAAAAACTATTTTTTTTCTATATGCTCTCACTATTCCTACATCCCTCCTTCTTTCAGCTTGTCATATTCTGGACAATGATGAAGCTGTATTGCTAGCACTTCTCGTGTTATTGCCTAATGATAAATCGCTTGTTGTATCCCTCATTTCTTTGGACTTTGGATAAAAGCTTCTGCTAAATGAATAAAAGTATATGCAATCAATCAAAACCCTATTAAGTAATCATGTAGTCAATAAAAAGTAACTGTAATCTGATTACAGGTGTTCTAAAATGTAATATCATCTAATTGCGAGTGTTTGATTTGTGCGATCTCATCACGTAATCGTCTGGTTTTCCCACAGGAAGCTGCACTGCATGAGGAACAACATCCACATGAATCTGTTCGGCTCCTTCATCCTGCGCGCCGTCTCCATCCTCATCAAAGACGCGCTGCTGGATCAGATGAACAGCGCTCAGAGCGGCCCGCATCACTTCCAGGGGCAGCGCTGGGTCAGCGCTCAGGTACACGTCACACTTTACACTGTGTTTGCAGGCAGGTCTGGCTGAATCCAGAGGAAAGCACAGGTGTGCTCTTGTTTACTCACTGTAAGCGTCTCAGATAAAGCTCTTCCGCTCAGAGTCGTTCTGTAAACGACATTGTTTCCTGGCAGACTGTTGACTTGCATTGTGTAAAGACGGCCAATCAGATCGGATCCTGCTGGTTTGTGGTATGCATCAGATTGGGGGCAGGCAATATACCAGCGAAATACTGCCAGTTAGTCACTCCTGAATGCATTCATGTTGAGAAACTGAACTATATGTATAACTGATAACAAGTTGAAGACTGATGAAAAAGTGGAAGACTGAATCCAGATGTGAAACTGAGCAAAGAAATATATGATAGATGTGAGTCAAAGCAAATGTTTATCATAGTCAATTAAACAAGAAAAGCTGATTGATTGATTGATTGATTGATTGAAATGAATAGTTTTATTGCAAATTATGTGATATGTTAAAATACTAACTTTATATACCAGATAATAATAATAATTATAATAATACATAAATACATACATACTGTACATACTGTATATACATACATACCAGATATCACCAATTCCCCATAACAGTGATTAGAAGGTAACTGAACAATAAAATAAAATATAAAATAAACTAATGTGATTTTTGTTTTCAGGCTGACATTTGAAGAATTTACATAATTTTCACTTGATTGATTGATTGATTGATTTATTGATTAATAACAATACTAAGCAGATAATTCGTATTTATAGTAAGATAAATTTGGTAAATTTTGTAAAAAAAAAAAAAAAGATTAGTTTTATTGCAAAGTATGTGATATGTTAAAATACTAACTTTATATGGCAGATAATAATAATAATACATACATACATACATATATACATACATACATACCAGATATCACCAATTTCCCATAACAGTGATTAGAAGGCAACTGGAAAATAAAATATAATTAAATTAAAACAATGTAATTTTTGTGTTTCAGGCTGACATTTGAAGAATTTACATAAGGTTATTTTATTTCTTCCAGTTGCTTTCTAATCACTATTGTGGAAAATTAGTTAGTCTGATATATAATCTGGTATAAAATTATTGATATCTGTTATACGTAGTTTTAAGAATAGAATAGAATAGAATAGAATAGAATAAGGCTGCAGCTAATGATTGACAATTAGTTCAAGTATTCAGATGAAAAACTAAACATGAGTTTTGTAAATAATTTTTATATTTTATGAATTACAAAACAAGTATCTATTATAAAAAAAGTTATTCCACATCCTGCTCAACATTGTGCTCTAAACAATATGCAATTTGAAGACTGTGAAAAGAAATATAGTGAATTTATTTTATTAGGCTATTCTATGGGCAATAAAATTCACCGTCGATCCTTTTGATTATTGTTGATTTTATTGATTAGTTATTGCAGCCCATAAACATAATTCCATAAAAGTAATTCAACTTAGTAATATCCATTATGTATCCATTCATTTTCCATCTGTTATATCTGTTTTGATAATGCAATATTATGATGCACTTCTTGGCCTATATCACCTCAGACGGTCTGTGATTGGTCGGTGGGTGTGTCATCCGAGGCTGAATTTGCATATTTGTGCATGTGTTCCTCAGACGGTGAGCGGTTGCCGTGCTGCGATGGTGATGATGCAGTACAGCGTCATGGCCAACAACTACTGGCTGCTGGTGGAGGGTCTGTATCTGCACAGCCTGCTGGTCATCACCGTCTTCTCCGAGAGGAACTACTTCTACATTTACCTCTGCATCGGCTGGGGTGCGTGAGCCTTCAGCTCGCAATCATGCAGAATTACATCTTTCAGAAGCTCTTCTGTCTGGGAGTGTTTTTCTAATAATTGAAGTCTGATCTGTTCAGAATTAGCACAAAGAAAGGCCATAAAACAACACTCATTTTCACGCATCGATTGAAGCGTTTCTGACGTTAGGTTCAGAAGGCTGACATTGAAGAAGTTTAAGAAGTCAGCTCAAAATCACTAATGAGCTGAGGAAGCGTTTGATTGGCAGACTGACAGTGCGGTGACTTTGTCTCTCTTGTGTTGCAGGTGCGCCGCTCATATTTGTGCTGCCGTGGATGACAGTCAAATACCTGTATGAAAATGAAGAGTATGTTTCCTTTACTTTAACTTTGACTAGCAATGGCTCCAAGAAGTGTTTGGACACCTGCATCACACTTAAAACTGTCATTGCACTAGATGTCAAACATTTTTTGCTCAGTGTCTTTGAATCAGCTGGTGTTCTGTTGATTTTAGTGTTTTTTAATGGAATTCAAACTGAACTGATGTCTTTTTGTCAAGTGTTGACTTGCTTTATTTGGGTTTCTTGAAAATAAATGACACTTAGTTTCATATTTAGTATGCAATGCAGTGACATTCAGGTTTTATTTTGTGACTGAAATGTCCAAATACATTTTGGGGTTACTGTATGTAAGCATGCATATTGACCTGAATTATAAAAAAGGTTTTTAGTAGATAACTTACACTGAAAAAAAATTAATGATACTAAATTTTTGTTAAGGTAAGTGGTTGCAAACAATTTATTTTAGCTACATTTAATAAAAAAATATATATTGTACATATAAATATATCAAATATTCCACATCCTGCCCAGTTTTGTCCTCCAAACAATGTATGATTTGAGGCCTATCAAAGCAAATATAGTGAATTTAACCCTAAACCGCATCTGATACATGAAACCCTGCAGCTGTACAGTAAATCCTGATGTGCTGACGGATATGGAATGAGTTTGTGTGGGATCGGCACAGATATAGGAGGATAAAAGCGTTGAACAGTGAGACTATTAGCTCTTTATGAGCCGTTCACATCTCTGATCTCCCCAAACGGTCATGTTCTGACTGAAAGCAGGTGAAAAGAGTCATAAAGCGGCCCATTGCTCTTAAATAATACACACTGATATGAGAAACTCTTACATGTGCCTGAACCGGTGTGATCTCTTTAGTATTCATGGGTATTTGTGTTTAAAGGGCAGTTGGTTTTAGTCAGTGTATTGATAGGTTCTGGCCTGATGTAGACCTGACGAGCCTCGGGTGACTTTAGACACGCCCCTTCTCCCTCTGCACCAATCAGGTGGTCTCGTGATGATGATGAGTTGGCGGTTGAGTAAAAGATTGTCTGAAGGCGCTGCTGTTTCTCTCTCATCACGTCTGTATTTGGTCTTTCTTCTTTCCTCCCTGCGGTAAAGCAGAGGATATCATTCCCTCTCTTTTATATACCTTTCTGTTTATTGTGTTTATTGTTTGAGTTTAATTTGATTCTTCAATGGCACAACAAATTTCATAACCCACGGCTGAGTTTGAATAAGTTTTAGTTTCCTTTTGGTTTTCTTCTTTGCTGTGGACTGTGACAGCATTAATGGATTTATAACTTTAAAAGTGCAAGATTTAAAGAAAAATTCCAAGTTTAGTGCAAATTAAGGTCGATTACATTTGAAAATTGTTGACTACTTGGCTGCTGGTGGATAATTGTTGAAAACTGTTGTGGCAAATTGTTGTTTCAATTAATGTTGACTTTCTCTCGTTTTCTTTGAAAAGCAAGTTAAACTCTGTAAAAATTGGTTTACAGTAAGGCACAATGGAAGTGAATGGGGAAGATCCATCAACCTACTCAGTAATAAGAGTATAGCCACGTGAAATGAACAATGTGTTAACGTGATTTTAGTCTGATCATTTTTTATGTAAAGTTAAATTCAACTTCGTTGCAATGATGATGCAATGTTATTAACCATAAAACATTTAAACAGATTTAAACTAAATTACAGCTCAGATACACAAATAAGTTTTAACTGATTAATTTATTCAAGTACATCTAATAAATGGACGTACGTTTTATAAAATTACATGCGTAACAAAAAATGGGAGTTGATTTATAAAGCACATTTAAAGGGGTCATATGATGCGATTTCATGTTTTCTCTTTGGAGTGTTACAAGCTGATTGTGCATAGATAAGATCCCTGAAGTAGTAAAGACTAAAGACTCAAAACCAAAGAGATATTCTTTATTAAACACTATATTCTTAAAAGTTAAGACTCCTATATTCTATATTCTTAAAAGTGCCACGCCCCCCTAAAACGGCTTGTTCAAACAACAAGTGCTTTACCTAAGTGATGTACAATCAAGAAAAATACAATAAATGAAGAACAGAAAAAGTTAAATAATAACCTATTTACTAAAACTAATAAAACAAGATAAGAATAAGGGAAAAGTCAAATGGAGGAAGAAAAAAAAAAAAGTGTTGTACAATCAAGACAAAAACAACAAAAAAACAAACAAACCCTGAACAGAAAATATTCAGATCATAACAGACTAATAAAACAGTATAAAACTTCTAAGTCAAAATTATATTATTTTGTTATTTCATATTTTATTTTATCAACATAATCCCACAAATGCTGTTTGCTGTTGGTAATAATGAATAGATATGACGTTCTGCTGTACACAAAGACTTTCACATGACTTCATGTACCGTTGTAAATTCAGTCTAGATTTGACGGACCTCTAAATAAATTGCCATTTATAAAGTCTTTCTTGAACTGAATAAATGAGAGTCCTGGTGAGGGATTATTGAACCACACAGAGCTCAAACGCTTCCAGTCCTGCATGTCTACAGAAGATCCAGAACCATTTGTGTGGGTTTAGGACAAAAATGTACAAATAACTCTGAAAACTAATGAGATCACAGTTTGAACAGATGTTCACAGGTGTGTGAGTGGGATTTATTAGAATTGGTTATTAAAAAAAATCACAACAATAAAGCAGATCATTGCCATGGCAACGCTTAATTAAAGACACATGCTTCGTTTACTTAGACAATTAATCAGTGCTCAGTTCAGAAAAAACAGAAACACACTCACACACACACCTTCAATATGAAGTCTAAACTCACTCTGTTTACTTGTTTCTTAACTTACTGTGAACTATTTCTCAGTAATCTTTCATCAAAATACAATAAAACTCGCTCTGCCTCTGGAAGGGCTTTCTTTCTCACTATACGATCAATTCTTGATGGATAAAATAAAGTCCTGCGCTTCAGATTTATCTTGTTTCTCATTAAATGTGCTATTTTATTCTGAAATATGTCACATACTGTAACTCTATATGAAAAATGGGCTGCGAAAAGCTTTCCAGGTTGACTTTAAACACAAAATTGAATTCCTTGTGTCACCAGTGTTATGAAAAAAATAATGATGCATTAGGTTTTTAACTGTTAGATACAGTTTTCATGTTTAAATGGATGGATTATGATATTTTGTCATATGCAGATGCTGGGAAAGGAATATCAACATGGGCTATTGGTGGATCATCCGTTCTCCCATTCTGTTTGCGTATCTGGTAAGAGACTCACACACAGATTTAAGGCCTGATATCATCCACACAATATCGTTCTTCTGTTATAAACGCGCAATGAAGTTACGTCATCTCCCACTTTAAAGGGGTCATCGGATGCCCATTTCCACAAGTTGTTATGATTCTTTAGGGTCTTAATGAAAAGTCTGTAACATAGTTTGGTTAAAAATTTCTCAATGGTAGTGTAAAAAATCACCTTTTTAAACCTGTCAAAAACAGCTCTTGTGAGAGCAAGCCGTTTTGTAGCATTTTCCTTTAAATGTTAATGAGCTCTGTTGACTCTGCCCCTCTCTTCCAAGCCGCTCTCTGGGGGACTGTTTACTTTAGAGGCATTCATCGTGAAACTTGCTAATTTGCACATTATTAGGAAAGGCGATTTGCAAAGATTCATTAAAAACCCTTATACTCACTTCTTCTGTAGATGAAGCTGGATCACGAATGATTCGCGCGAACATAGATGCATTTAGGTAGATCAGGGGGCGCATTCCCTTCAAAAACAAACGTAATCCACTGCGTCTTCAGCGGCTCAGATGTCGGGAGTAAATGACTGCTGCTATATTCATTATTACATCCAACAACAGAACACCTCAATCGCTTAATCTTAGACATCTTGTCTTCCCCTGCACCGGAGTCACAATGCCAGACAGCTCTCAGCTCACTCAGGGGGTGGGTCTAAGGTAAGACGGTCTTGTCAATCAACTATCGTGGGAGGGGCCTGTGCAGAACTATGTCATTCTGACAGGAATCTCAGAACAGCCTGATTTGAGAAAGGGGATTTTAAAATAGGGATTTAAAAAAAAAAAAAAACACTGGGTGGATTTTTATCATCATAGGGTGGTTGTGTACACACACTTCCAACACACATTTATGTTCAAACAACTTGTAAAGTGACCCCTTTAAATGACCCCTTTATCGTTATATCGTCCTTGACGTGAAAGGACCATTACAACTCATCTCATTCAATCCATTTCAAACTGAACCCAGCTAATAATTTTTGTTTCCCAAGAACGTCCCCTGTTGGTTAGCCAGGAAAGTTTTCTTAACGTAAATAGAATGTTCCCTTTAGGTTAGGGGAACCTTCTGGGTTATAAAAATAATACTAAAAATAACCTACAGGGAATGTTCTCTTTAGGTTATTTAAAAAAAGAACCTACAGGGAACGTTCCTAGAGCGTTCTCTAAAATTAAACCGGAATATAACCTGCAGGGAGCGTTCTCTTTAGGTTATTAAAAAAATAACCTACAGGGAATATTCCTAGAACATTCTTATTTGGTTCCCAAACAATAACCAAATGGGAACCATATGAGAACGTTAGGGGAACTTTCTGTGTTTGTTGAGAAAGGACCACAGCCTCGAATGACAACGAAACTGTTCGTCACTCATCTACGCAGAAGATCCTGTGTGTGTTGCATATGGATGGTCTGGAGTATTGAGATTCAAGCAGTCTCTAATATGATTCTGCATTTGCACGCTCATATTATCCGAGGATGTGTTCGTTCAGCGAGCGCCTCGGGCTCAGGAACGCTTTATGATCTCCGCTTGTCACTGAGCGTTTGTTCTGCGCACTCATCGACATATAGAAAAATGCTCTGGGGGCTTTACAAAGTAATAAAGACAATCACAACAGAAATCGTGGTTCTACACAAACTAAATGATTTATTTCACGAGTCCCATTTGTCCTGCACTTGTACCATGTTCTGATATAAAAACTGCTTCAGAAACCAGACTTTTGAGCGATATGTGAATCTATGATTTCTGTTTTCAGAAAAGTATTTGGAAAACAATGTTGATATAACTTGGCTAATGTATGATGCAGAATTAAATGCACCTTTAGTAATATTTTTTTTTTGCTGTTTTAGAGTATTTAAGCCTTAATTAGATCTGTGCATTCATGCTTTTCATATATTAAGTGTACATTAAAAAATGTTCAAAAAATCTATACAACAAATCATCAGCTGTTCAAAACTGAAATTGCCAGATCTCAATTGCATTTCTCTTGTGTCTTGTGTTGTTTGTGCAGATCAATTCAATTATCTAAACTCAGTAAGAATCAAATGTAAGAGAAATTCATCAGTTTGATGGTATAACAGTGGTTTGTTTTACTCAATTATTGATTTGTGTTTATCATAATAATTCTGGTCAGGTTTGAGAAGTTTCACAGAACAGAATGGAAGCATTATAAAGTCAAAATAGAGAGATCCCATTAATGTCTAATGCGTTACGCTTTGACATGTCATCATGTACGGTAATGAAACAGAGATATTGTGGTCATTTGAATGACACTCATCTCATCAGTCCCAGAGATTATAACCTCTCTCTCTCTGTCTTTCCTTCTGGAATAGATTAATTTCATTATATTCATTCGTATAATAAAGATTCTGATGTCCAAGCTGAAGGCGCATCAGATGAGATACACCGACTACAAGTTCAGGTAAACACTGCCGTCTTTGTTTCTTCATGCAAGCAGAGCTCATGCTCTCATTAAATGTGTGTGTGTTTCTTTCTCTCTCTTGTTCATTCTCCTCAGGCTGGCCAAGTCTACGCTCACACTGATTCCTCTGCTGGGAATTCACGCCATCCTCTTCACCTTCGTCATCGATGAGTCCGTGCCGAAGGAGTCTCTTCTGAGGCTGATCCGCCTCTTCTACGACCTCCTGTTCAGCTCTTTCCAGGTCAGAGGGCAAAGGTCACCCGCCCACTGTCATCAACAGATCATATCAGCCAGAGCGCTTAAAGAGATGCTATCTGAATGGATTGTATCTGCTGTGAGATGATAGCAGATGGTTGAGGTTCATGTGTGTTGTTGTCTGTAATCATAGGGTCTGCTCGTGGCCATCCTTTACTGCTTCGTCAACAAAGAGGTGAGATATGCCTCTTTTTCGAAAAGCATTACTTAAAATCACAGCTACACATGATCTATAGCATCTAGAAGTAGCAGCTCTCACCTAGTTTTCTTTATAAAACCCAGTTGTACATTGGACTTGATCAGTGACCTAAGACCATTGTTATTTTAGTATCAGTAGTATAGTTTTTTTTTTTTTTTTTTTAATACGTAACATTTTATGGTTTTAGTAAACTATTATAAACTTGCCCAAAACAGCAGCAAAATTAAAAAGAAAGAAAAATGGCAATAGGTATTAACATAATAGGCAGTATATGAAAATGTATCATTTTAGAAAACATAAAATTAATATAAAAAATTAAACTCCATGACAGAGGACATTTGCACCAATATACAGTACTGAAATACATCAACAACAAGAGACTTCAGAGAAATTTTCACCTGCATTTTAAACATTGAAAAGCCTGTTTATTTTGCCATCCAAAACTTAAAAACCTTTCACATACTGTCAGAATTATACCTGTAAATGCTTTTTTTGGGTTGAGACCAACTAGTTGGGAAAATTTAATTAATTTTGGTCGTATCGCTCTTGCTGTGTATAGTCCTGTGACTCAATAGTCTGTGTTTCTTCGGCTCTCCAGGTCCAGAGCGAGATGCTGAAGAAGTGGAAGAGGTGGAAACTAGGCAAGGACATTGAGGAAGAGTACCGTCACACCCACAGCCAGACACCCCATGTCAAAAGTGGCAGTATGGCCCCGGCGATGACCCACGAATGCCCTGAAACCCCAGAGCTGGTGGCCATGGCCTCGGCAGAGTCCCAGCGTCTGGTGACGGGCCTTCAGAACGGAGTTAGCCAGAACCGGGGCCGTGCGAGGCTGCAGTTGACCTCCGAGCCACAGGAGGGCGCTAGTAACTGCAGCTCTCTGACAGAAGACATTTGTCTGGAAGAGCATCCCCTCAACAGTGAGTGCTCAGCAGCAGTGACAGAAACCAACGTTTGAGGAATGTGATGCTGACGGCTGTTTTTAACACTAATGGATCAATGGAGATGATGTTACATTCCAGATATGGCCTTCTTGTTACCAAACAGGCCTCTATCATGAGAAAGCATGGAGATGTGGATCTAGTAACCTTTAAAAACAAACCGCAGTTCTCTCCTGAGTTGGTAAATTACCAAATAGTATTATTTATTGGTGCCTTCTTTAAGGTTTGGGCACATTTACCGCTGCTTGGTGGTAAATTTTGCAGCTGAAATCCAGTTATTAAAAGTGCTGGGGAAAGTTACTTATAAAAGTAATGCATTACAATATTGTGTTGCTCCCTAAAAAAGTAACTAATTGCATTAGTTATTTTTTTGTAAGTAATGTGTTAGGCTGTGCTGGGCTTGTTTGTTTTTATTATGAAAAAAGGCAAATGTAAAAGCCCTTCTAAACCAAAAGTGAAATGAATAAGCTTCAGGCTAAAGGAAATGTAAATTCACATCTATACAACAGAGGGCGCAGCTCAAACAAACCTTTCTGCTCTGCTGCCATTCTGGATTGCATGAAGAATATGATGCAGCAGACAAAAGTTCGACACTTTTCAGTGATTAAAAAAAGCTAAACACAAATTTTTATCTAAAGTCATTTTTTCTTATTAGTATGGTTGAATTGGGTCGAAGGGCAGCAGATTAAATACATTACAATACATGATATCGGTGTCATTTAACATTTAATTATTGCAGGTTTGCGACATATTGTGAGTTTGTATTTACATTTACATTTAGTCATTTGGCAGACGCTTTTATCCAAAGCGACTTACAATTGGGGAGTACATAAAGCGATTCATCTTGAAGAGGCAATCAGACAGAGGAAGTGCTCGTAACACCAAGTCTCAGGCATTGTTCAAATAAGTACAAGCTAGCAAGGGAAGGAGAGAAAGATAAAGGGAAAGGTGTTTTTTTTTTTTTTTTTTTATAGAACAAGTTTAGGATGAAGTCAAGTAGTGCCGAAAGAGATGAGTCTTCAGTTGTTGCTTGAAGATTGACAGGGATCCAGCATTCCGGATAGGGGTGGGAAGATTATTCCACCATCCAGGAATGGTGAACGAGAATGTTCTGGAGAGTGATTTTGAGCCTCTCTGTGATGGTACCACAAGGCGTCGCTCACTAGCAGATCTCAGACTTCTGGAGGGGATGTAGATTTGTAATAGTGAGTGGAAGTAGGAGGGTGCTGAGCCTGTGGTCGTTCTGTATGCAAGCATCAGTGTCTTGAACTTGATGCGAGCTGCCACTGGTAGCCAGTGCAGTGAGATGAAGAGAGGTGTAACATGGGTTCTTTTGGGCTCATTGAAGACCAGTCGTGCCGCTGCATTCTGAATCATTTGTAGAGGTTTGATTGTGTTTGCTGGAAGACCAGCCAGAAGAGCATTGCAGTAGTCCAGCCTAGAAACGACAAGGGCCTGGACAAGAAGTTGCGCAGCATGCTCTGTCAGGAAGGGCCTGATTTTTCTGATGTTGTGTAGCGCAAACCTGCAAGATCGAGCAGTCTTTGCAATGTGCTCTTTGAAGGTCAGCTGGTCATCAAAGATTACACCAAGATTTCTGACCGAAGTTGATGGGGTAATTATTGATGTGCCTAATTGAATCGAGAAGTCATGCTGTAGAGTCGGAGTGGCAGGGACGACAAGAAGCTCAGTCTTTGCCAGGTTGAGCTGTAGGTGATGTTCTTTCATCCATGCCGAGATGTCCGCCAGGCAGCCTGAGATCCGTGCAGCTACCGTTGGATCATCTGGTTGAAAAGAGAGATAGAGCTGTGTGTCATCGGCGTAGCAATGGTAGGAGAAGCCATGTGCCTGTATGATGGGTCCCAGTGATGTAGTGCTGTAGTATTTCACGGCTTTATTCATTTTAAGGAATACTGAATCTGTTTTTGTGCAGATGTGATGAGTAAATGCATGCTCACATTTAGTCGAGAACTGGGTTACTTATTTTATAAAGTAACCCAGATATTTTCTTGTAAATTAAAAAGTAATGCATTACTTTACTAGTTACTTGGGAAAAGTAATCTGATTGCGTAACTTGTGTTACTTGTAATGTCTTACCCCAACACTGGTAATTAAAATAGGAATCCACATGAGTGAAAAAGTTGTGCAGATGTCGTCTTAAATTCAAGTAGGCCACATTAAAGGGATAGTTCACCCAAAAATGAAAATTTGATGTTTATCTGCTTACCCCAGAGCATCTAAGATGTAGGTGACTGTTTCTTCAGTAGAATACAAACAAAGGTTTTAACTCAAACCGTTGCAGTCTGTCAGTCATATAATGTCAGTCAATGAGACTCACGGCTTTGAGAGAAAAAAAACATACACAGACAAAACCAAATTAAAAACCCTGCGGCGCGTTTGAGGTCTAAAGACATGAAATGATCGGTCTGTGCAAGAAGACATTTTTTACCTCTGATCCACCGCACGGTCCAACTGTCCTGAGCGCGTTAACAACAGCCGGCGCATGACGCTTCTTCTTCTTCTTCTTGCTTTACGGCGGATCGCAGACTTATAAGTGCATTACTGACACCTATCTCTCAAATGGACCATTGACACTCTATCTACAATCTCAATTAGGAGTGTCAATGGTCCATTTGAGAGATAGACAGTTGGACAGTTGGACAGTGCAGTGGATCTATATATCCCTTTAAATTGCTGCGTCGTTTTACAGAAAGCTGCTTAGTTTGAATGTGTCTTTTGTGTGAGCTGTGCTTCATACGTCATTATACTGTTGACAACAGACAATGGATGTTTTTTTGGCTGGGTTTTTGGCTTTGACCAATTATATTTACTTTTATGCACTTAGCAGATGCTCCTTCCTATTGATAGAAGCAGAGAGGGTGAAGGGTCTGGAAAACATCTTCCAACATCTGTGAAGGAACGGCAAGGCACTGCTCATTCAATACCAATGAAAACGCTTGGTTATTTACCCACTCGGGAGTTAATACCCCTTTCATTGTGTTGCCCTTTAAGAAATGCTCCCCAAAACCTCTCACACTGGCAGATAAGCTGTGAGTGTCCATAATTCAGTTCCATTTCTACTGAATACTAACCACGGACAGAAAAGGAAAGTCATCGCTTGCTCAACATCAAAACACCTGAGCTTGATGTTTCATGTGGGCTGTTCGGTTGGTATCGTGACCAGGTGCTTTAATAAATGTAAGCAGATCCTCAGTGGAAGCTTTTAAAGTGACAGTGTTCACTCGCTATATGTCCATCCACACACATCACTGGAGTGCCATTCTTACAGACTACCCACAATTCATCGGGACAAAAAACAGCTCAACTGAGAGCTCAGGAATGATCTTTACGGTTCCCATGTGAGGCTTCTTGGATTGTGGAGATCTCTAACCATGTTCAAGACCATTACTTAAACATGACATGCTTAATCATTCTGTATTTAGGTGAAAATTGTGTATTTCAACGCAAGACTGAAACAATCTCTCTGTTCATGATGCATTATTTACTGGAGCAAACTACAAGGTACGAGAGGTTATGTTATGAATATATATATTTATGAATATACATTGATAATATATGAATATATGTTGTTAAAGTGTGTTTTTGAGTGCAGCATGCAGTGCTTTCTCAACCTTAAGTGAATTATTGCTTTTATAGAAGAAATACTACCTAATAAAAATAATAAGGATACAAAATCATATTTTAGTGTCACATGCCATCTTCTGGCTTGAAGATGTAGTCCATAATATTACAGAATGTTGCTGTGCACCAAATAAGCAGAAATGCAGTGATTTGATGAGCAGGTGTTTTGTGTCATTGCATTTTGGCTTCTGATTAGTCAATTAATTATATAAATCTTCTATATAAAAACATCAGTTTATCAGAATCAGTTAAAATACTGCTAATCATTTCCATTTTTATGCTTATAAGGTTGACACTGAAAAGATGAAGTTGATTTAGATGAAACCTGACCACTAAATCTCAAGTGACTGTGTATCTATCTACCACCAGTAACATATTCAGTAACATATTAATAATGCATCATAAACACGGAGCTTCGTATGGAGTCCTGGACGTCATGTGATTGTAATCTGCGTCATTTTAATGTTTTTTTTTTTTTTTTGTGCTTTGTGGAAAGAATTTGTATGGAAGAGTTAAACTATGGTACATGTGTAAATCAATTTTGTTATTGCCTGCGAGAACAAGAAGTAAAGAGGGAGCAAAAAAGACGTTGAAACCGAAAGGAAAATTGTAAAAATAAAACTCCCCGAGTCTGGTTGTTTAGTCTGTTGTGGATGGCTTTGATTTACTGCAGCCTGATGACTGTTTCTTATGGACATCTCTGGGAAATCGCTGAAGCCACTGTGGACCACTGTGGCTCCATAAATCACTCACAACCAGTGTTGGCAACTAGTTACTGTAACTTAGTTACTGTAATAATATTACTTTTTGCAGTAACTAGTAGTGTAACTAATTACTAATAAGATTTCAGTAATAATATTACAGTTACCATCCATAAAACATCTTAGTTACTTTTGATGCCTCGACCCGCTGATTTAAAATCCAACAATCAAATAATTCCTAGATTATTATCATAATTTTCATGACTCACACATGCATGTGATGTCCCCAGAGCAGCAGGCAAGCTTGGAATACGGAAAAGCTTACATTCAGCAGATAGAAATATTGCATTATATTGATTTTGTCAAGAAAAAAGATGATCTGAGCACTGTTGTGTAAGTTGTGGCTTTACTTTACTCTGACATTACATCCCTCTGATCAGTGTGTGGTACATTATATTACTATAATTAAACATCTTTTTGGAAAATTATACAGTTTCTTATAAATTTATGTGATTTCATAAAATACATGAAATATAATCATATGGGTAATGGATAAATTACAATTAGCTTCAAGCTACACATGACAGTTAATGAGATTAATACAACACTTCTGCTTGAATGTCACATCAATCACTATTGAGTTTTTGTAATAACTTCTGAGTGTGATCCAATGTGGATATTGGTCAAATGATGAGGCAGAAATATGTTGTTAGTAACATTTATGTGGAAGATACACAGTTACAACTTCTGTGGGGCATGAAGAAAAAGTAATGTAACTAGTAGTGTAACTAATTACTGTTGCCAGAAAGTAATAAGTAAAGTAACAATATTACTTTTGAAAGGAGTAACTAGTAATGAGTAATATATTACACTCTGAGTAACTAGCCCAACACTGCTCACAACACACACTTGGTCATTATTACCACTGCAACCATCCAAATATCACCCATCATGCATTGATTGGCCAAGAACAAAGCAGCTTGGTCAAAAATGTAAGTGTAAGTGAATGTGCAAATGTGCAGTAATCAAAGAGAATCTGTTTGTGTGTCTGTCTGTCTGTCTGTCTGTCTGTCTATCTATCTATCTATCTATACACACACACACTTTGTATGTAATGAAGGCCTGCCCAAGTGAGGAATTATTCCCCTTTAATTAATTCTGTTCTCAGGTCATTTGCTGGAAGCACATTTCCTCTCTCTCTTTATGATGCAGTCATTTCTGTTAATGAGGTGGCCATTTCATGTATGTTTCAGCGTACTGCTCGAGCATATGGTCTGATCAAAGCCCTCTTCCATCACAGAACCCGACCTCACATCCTGACAAACGTTTCACAAGCCCTCCGTCATCATTTCCACAGCATTTCTTTTACGGCCCTGAATGGATCATTTGACGGTGAATGACTCTGAGATTGTAATTGTGTGTCATTTACAAAAGATTCTGATATATCCCCTCATGCAGTCAGACTGCGGCTGCAGACACGGCTCAGATCCTTCACTTCATTTACCGCAGTGCTTGACATCAGCACACCTGATTCTAAATGGTCCTGTTACAATGGAAGCTACAGCACTGTGCAGTTTAACAGAGCATTTCTGTAATCAAGCAAACAGGTTCAAAACATTTGAAATCTTCTTAACATGAAACTTTGAATACAAACTTCAGACTTAGCAGTGCATCTCTTGGTTATTCAGCTTTTACTGTCATATACAGTAATTTACGTTAGCCTTTTATGATAAATTTCTCTTGGGGATTTTGCAGCTAACAGGGAATGTTTTCTCGCTCTCTCTCTCTTTAGGTTATATAAATGTTAGGAAAAAAACATTCTAAATTATGGAAAGTTCTTATAACTTTTAATATTTGATATATGTTGTCCTAATGTTGAGAATGCGTTCTTAGAAGAACATTCTCTGAACGTCCTTATGTTGTTTGTGCTTGATGAACATTCTAAATGTTTTATTTATTTATTTTAAACCTTTAAAAAACATTAATGTTCTTAGAAATTTTAATATAAAATGTTCAAATAATGTTTTTTTTATTTGAGAGACATTTTTGCAACCTGTAAATAACATTAAAATCACAACAACAACAACAACAAACTGGACATTTTAATAAAAATAAACATTCAAATAACATTTTTGATGAAATAAAGTTAGGAGAATGTTGTGAAAAATGGTTTTGTAACCTTTAATAACGTTATAATCATGACACGAAAACTGGACGTCAACGCTTTAGAAACATTTTTTAAAAAATGTTCCTACAATGTTTTTTATAGTTTGTTACCCGAGTTAATGTTACCACATAATCAGATTAGACTGTAAAGAATGCAAGATTCAAATATAATGATCAGAGCTCACAAACTATGCATTTAGATCTGACTAAATGTATCTATTTAGGATCATCTTAAATAATAAAAAGGAACTTATTCATTGGATTTTTAATATAAAAGTTTCTGCCTTTAAGAAATGAGTAAGATTGTACTTTTGAGAAATCTGTTTCAAATGAATACATAAGATTAAGACTCCAGTAGTCTAATAAAAACGGGTTTATTTTACACGGAGCGGGTCGCCTCGGGGGCTGATCATCAGTGTTGGGGAGTAGCTGTAACATAGCGGAACTACGTCATTTAATTGCAAAATAAATGTAATTGTAATCTGTTACAATTACTGAGGAAAAAATGTGTAATTAAAGTTATAAAAATGTTAACAATTACAAAGGGGTTTACATCTGAATATGTTCACACACACAGATTTGATTGATTTCTTCTCCAAATTGCATTGGCTGCTCTAAAATATGAGGAACCAATGTTTCAGGAGTTTAGGACAAAGAATAGGACTCATGCTTATTTAATAACTGTTTTATTTCCTATTTGGTCTTATGGATAGCCTTTTTTTATTATGAACTTTTTTTCCAAGCCATTGTTAGATGCCATTGTTTCCTTTGCAAAGATCTGATTTCAAAAACAGTATCATAGCTATTAAACTATATGGTAACACTTTACAATAAGGTTCATTAGTTAACATTAGTAAACATGAACTAAGAATGAACAATACTTCTACAGCATTTATTAATCTTAGTTAATGTTTATTTCAGCATTTACTAATGCATTATTAAAATCACAAGTTGTGTTTGTTAACATTAGTTAATGCACTGTGAACTAACATGAATAAACAATGAATGACTGTATTTTTATTAACTAACGTTAACAAAAATTAATAAATACTGTAGTAAATGTACTGTTCATTGTTTATTCATGTCAGTTAATACAGTAACTAATGTTAATAAATGACACCTTATTGTAAAGTGCACAGCAAAATCCCTGGTGTCAAATTAACACTGTTGGGTGTCTATATGTGTCCACACTACAGAGTGTTAAAAGTAACACTGAAGCGGTGTTAAAGTTAATGAGGTAATTAAGAGATTCATTGAGTGATGATTAACCATTATTGAAGACACCTGATGTTAACAAACAGAATCACCAAAGAAGAAAATCACAATTTTTAAAGTTACCATTATAGTGGTCAGTGTTTACTTCATTTGTGCTCTTGACCCTTGACTTTTTAATATTAAATTTTATATGACTGCTATAACTGAATTATAACAGCCAGACAAGCAAAGAGCAAAAGTCATCGGGTGGTGATGATTATATTTGGACATAATCATCCAATCTCAACAATGGTGACAATCAACAAAATGCTTCATGCTGCAATGCATGCTGGATAACACCGTAATTCAATTTCCCATCATGCACTGCAGCATGAATAATTATTGTCACCATTGAGGATTGTATGATAAGTGTTCATGTCTAAAAGCCTGAGTGATATAGTTCTTCTTTTTTCTAATATTTAAGCATTACGGTGACATTTGTTTAATAGGACTGTTTTGCAGTTCAGTAATAGCTGAATGTCAGTCAATAAACCAAAGAAAGACATCATGATGTTCCTTCACGTGACTTAAAAACAGAAAGTATAAGCTCATCTGCTATTTGCAAGCTTTTAATTCAGCAATGTGCAAATGCACAAATGTTTGCTGTGAAACAATATTGCAATTGTTTAAAAGCAAACCACTTTGAGTTATTAAAAGGGTCAAGAGCCCAACTAAAGCAAACACTGATCTCCATGATGGTGGCGTCATTTTAACCAATAAAACATCAACATCTGATCCTCTGTAATTCTCAATAACAGCAGGTGTCCATCACTAATGCACAATCATCATTTAATTAGTCACTTAATTATCTCATTAACTTTAACTCTTTGAGGACTTGGGATTTGACTCGAGACTTGTTTGTGACTTGAAAGGAATGACTTGGTTCCTCATCTGGTGAAATCAGCTGCTGACTTCATGGGTGGAACAAAAATATGGCAGGACTTTTACTTTCTGATCCCTGGACTATCCAACTCTGTCTGTAATATATCTGCTTATTTTACACTTTTTGGCCACCAGGTGGTATTGTGAGCAAATTAGGCCTCCAGAAATTAACCCTTTTGTGAACCACTTGGCTGAAAAGCTTAAAGCTTCACGAGGCTTCATTTGCCCATCTCTACTGTAACCTATTACATTTCCAAAGTAACCTTGCTGATCACATGACCAGCTAGAGAGTCTAGCCCAGTAATGCCTCAGTTATCGGACCGACACCTTCACTCGTGGAATTAAATATTCATATCTGAATGTGAATAGAGCATTTCTACATTTGCAGAAAACATTTGCTTTTCCGTGAAGCCTCAGACCCCGCCGTATATTGTAAACGCCCAAAAGTTTACTTTATAATAATTAGCTTAAAATGTAAACAACATACAGTAAGTCTATCGTATGACCTCATTTTTATAGCTCAATATGTGTGTATGTGACAGAAATATCTGAGATTGTTATGTTTTAAACCCCCATTTGCAGGCTGATTTATTGTCTGGTTCTTATCGTCCGTCCGCACGGAGCTGCATAAACAATCTCCAGCTGACTCTCTCTCGCCCAACGATCTGTCAATGTTTGCACAGCGTTTAATTGATGACAAACAGTTTGTTTGGCCTGTGGCTCCACATAACCAAGCAAACGTGTGTGATAACACGTGTGTGTTTATGATCATACGAACATGAGCACGGATGTGAGGACCGCGCATCAGCGGAAGTCGCACAGATATTCATAGAAGTTGTTTACTGACATTGAGTCGGAGGTTTTAATTGACAGAATCCTCTTCATTTATCTCGTCTGCTCGGTGAATGAAGTGTAGACGCATTTGCATGCTAAGTTACAGGAACGATCTAATCATAACAATACAGAAATTACATTTTGATAATTGATTTTAGGTTATTAAAATATTCCAAATAGCTTGAAATGCATCTTATGTAGGCAGTTTGGAAGAGAGCCGCTCTCTGCTTCCTGTGCTCGTGCTCAGATAAGAGACGCTTTAGCACTCATTTGCTCTCTCTCTGTAGTCGTGTAATGACTGTGATTTAAAGTCATCCAGACTCTGCATCCCTGCTCCCATCACACACTTCACCGGCTCACTCAAAGACAGAGAGAAGGTGCCAGAAATGGATGAGAAAGCAAAGACAGGTAATAGGAAGCGTCTACTTTTTCATACACTTTTTGAATGTCTGTCAATGGTGGAAGGTGCTTTTTTTTAGCAGAATTTTCCATATTCAGTTCAGTATGATGTGTACAGTGTTATTGACATGACAAACCTCTCACAATGACAAGCATACAACAAGAAAGGGTACAAAATTATTTTTAAATAATGCAAAATATTAAGCATAATTATTTTGAAATGATGTACAAATTAAATAATATATAAAAAGTAATAGTAGCAAAATGAATGAATAATTGAACAATACTGTTATGTAATTGTGCTTTTACGATTTACTGTTCTTTATTCAAGCTTCTCAGCCCCTTTTTTGTTTCACAGAAGAAATGTCAGGTTTGCAATGGCATGGAGTGAGTGGTGACAGACTATCCATTTTGGGTAAATTATTACTGTAAATCTAATAATAATTAAACTGATTTAAGCTTAATTTAAATGACATGATTTAGTAATTTGCCTGTGTTTTAGTGACCTTCAGAGCTCCTCCTTACCTTTCATAAAATGCCAAAATGTGTCTCTGCTAACACAAAGGTCAAACACAGACCATTACAGACCTTCAAGTGTTGTGTTTTAACAGCAATAACTACTCTAATAACACGAGTCCTTCAGTGCTGGTTGTTTAAGGTGAGTCAGGCATCCTCAAGCGTCTCTCAAACAGACCAGTGATTTACTCAAGAACATGTGGCTTAAACTCAGATTTTAATACTGAAGTGATTCCTCAAATAAGCACTTCTGACACCAACATTTATGAAACATCATGTTCTGTTATTGGTCTGCCAGTCTGGTTACTTAGTATTAATTCATGAACATTTAACAAATAATTTCTTGAACTGAAAGGGAATCAAAGCAAAGTGTTGGTGTCCTTGTGGGAACGTCACTGCTTGTACAAGCGCAGATGCTACCTCTGTGCCACGGTTTTGGTGCTCTTTATTTATCTGCATGTTTTGTGCTCAGCAGTGAATAGAAATCTAAATTTAGATTTTGCGAAGTGTTCAGAGAATAAGGACCTCAGTCTGTTCCTCACACAAAGCTATCATATTACTTCATTAGCCGTATGGACCGTATTTTTACAGAAAGCTTTTAAGCTCCAGTACATTGTTCATTAAAAGTCTTGTTTGAAAAGACATGGGCATGAGTCAACGATGGCAGGATGTTGATTTTTTTTGGTGAAATGTCTTTCTTACCGTTTTAGAATTTGCATGGTGTTTCTGGAAGTGGAACATAAATAGACTATGAGGGGTCTGTGAATTTGTGCATGTTTATGATTTCATTTGTTTAATATTTATTTAATATTTGAATTTTGGATGCTGCACATATTTGTGTATTTGTTGTTCCTATACTTACCTATATTTCAGGGACAAATCTGTACCCAGAAGTGAGCTAAATCTGGTGAACTATTCCTTTGGGATGTCCTTATTTGTAAAATCAAATGCAAAAAGTGTTCTGTAAGGGTTAGGTTACAGATTTATGTGTATAAAACAATAAAACCCTATGGAATGTCCCCATTCAGTTATAAGTTAAGTAAACGTGCATGGGGATCTATAGTGCTGTGAATGAACTCTAAAATATTAATAACTATTAATGCCGATTGAATTGTTTTCTCATTCCACCCTATAACTGCACTGCTTTCATTTCAATAATTCAAACACATACATTTTCATATAGTATTTCCCTTGTTGTTTTGCTCTAAATCTAACTCTCATTTTTGCATGACTAGTATATTTATTAAGCCATATTAACATTGTTTACATTGAGTTCTGAAGGAAAGTTCTGCAGGAACATGTTCAGCACTGTACAGTGTGTGGACAAATCAAATCAGATCTTTTTAGTCCGGTTGGCAGAGCAATCTGAAATAATTTCTTTTTTTTTTGATCCTACCATTAAAGGGGTCGTATGATGCGATTTCAAGTTTCTCTTTGGAGTGTTACAAGCTGATTGTTCATAGAAAAGATCCTTGAAGTTGCAAAGACTAAAGTCTCAAAACCAAAGAGATATTCTTTATCAAAGTTAAGACTCTGCCACGCCCCCCTAAAACGGCTCATTCAAACACGCCCCACATGTCTACGTCACGATGTGGAAATATTTGCGTAATGCAGCCCAAATGTTCACGCAAAGAAAGAAGGCGTGGTTTCAGTAACTGCAGTAGTGTTGATGCAGCCATGTCAGGGAGACACTGTGTTTTTAGGCAAAAGCAAAAGCACTGTATTTGACATACGTCGTGTGTATGTGAGCGTGTGTATGTAAGAGAGACAGTCACATCACAGCGCCGTGTAGAGTAACTCTCTGTGTGTCTCTGTGTCTGTGCGTGCGTGTGTGGAGTCAGCATTTTAAATTGCGGCTTGTGTACAAACACATACAAGCTTCATCACTGTGTCTGTCACGTGACTGTTCCCCTCTCGGGCTAGAACTGATGGTAAAACTAAGGACATCAGTAACTGTCTTTACATTTATTTTGAAAGCTGAAGCTCGTGATTATGGAAAGGGGCGTTACATTTCCCACCCCTGCTTGTGGTGTTCGGCCAATCACAATGCACTGTGCCAGTTGGCCAATCAGAGCAGACTGCGCTTATCGGAAGGAGGGGCTTTGTAGATAATGACTCGTTTGAGAGAGGTGGGGCATAGAGGAACTATAATAATGTACAGTATTTGAAAAATAATGTGTTTTTTGAACATTAAAGCATGTCAACATATTCTGTTACAACAAATACACAAAATAATGATCTTTAAAAAAGCATCGTATGACCCCTTTAAGTCGCCTTGTTTCCTCCAACTCTTAGAGATCTCCTCGTGATTTGTTTGGTGTAAAATCTCCAGTATTCTGCTAATGCTCCATGTTCTCTGCAGTTTATTTATAAAACAAGACTTCAGGAATTTGCAAGTTTAAAATACTTCCAAAATGCAGGTTTAATTTGATCTTTAGCTTCATTTAATATTAATGGCCAGAGAAGAGAAATGCAGGATGAAACAGCAGAAATGAAAAACAAATGTTGTCATAACTGTTGTGATTTGATCCACCATCACATGCTTCCAATCCGTCATGTAGGTCATGTTGCTGTTATTATCATATCTGTTTAATGAGAATAATCCCCAAAAAACATCTCATATTGGCTTAGTGGAGTCAAACTCCTCAAAGACATAATTTGCAGTGATCTTTAATAATCCTTTTCATGGATAAAAAAATTCAAACAATGAAACCACAGTGAGAGAGACCGTGTAGGCAGTGTTTCTTCTATAGTGACTGGTTTAGGTTTGCTTGACTGTATTTTTCAGAAAGCGACAGGATCGATTATGTCTTTGTTCCTTTAGCTCTCATCCTGAGCTTATGCATTTTAAACAGCCTTGACTGACTGCTTAATAAAGATTTAATAATGGCACAATCCAAAGAAATATACAGATTTGTGTGTAAAGTCAGAAGTGAACTAAATACATCTATATCTATCTATCTATCTATCTATCTATCTTACAAGTATATCACTCGAGTTTGGCATGTTTGAACTGAAGATGTGCTTTTCAAATGCCTAGCAATTATGATAATGAGAGAGACATGAGGATAAACAATTAAATGGAGTTGATTATTTAATGATGTGGCATTTATCAGGCTGGAGATGTTTTACTGAGCCACTGTTTTTCCTCGTTGACTTCCATGATTCCATGAAACAAACTTTGTCGATCAGAATATCAACTCTTGTATGACCACAAACTTGGAAGACATAGGCCTACCATGACCTCAATAGGCTACATCAGTATTAACTTTCAGATTTATTTAAAGGGATTTGAGGTGGAGACACCAAACAGATCACTGACTAATGTTAATTTTCTGCAAATATCAAAATTTACGTCATCAACACAGGAAGTCAACTGCAAAGACATGTCGAGATATTAGTTTGTATGAACGAGCCCCAAGGTTAGCGCTGATTTCCGATGAAAGAGCTGCAGAGGACTGAGCAAGAGAATAAAAAGTCTTCTAGTGACGTAAAGATCCTTCACGTTGTGATTGTTCGAGTACAAAGCGAAGCCTTCTATTTAAGTGTGTTCAATTGTTTAGTTTCCGTCATGCTGCTTTAGTTTGATTGAAAGATTGTTTGTCATTAATGGTGCTGCAAACAAATGTGCTTGAACTTCTAAAAGGCAGGGCAAAACACTTCCTATATCTTCTGTTGTTGATCCCAAGTCCATGCAAATTCACCTGTCACTTTGTTCAAGCTATTCAAATTAGATTAGGCATGTGACAGCCTGCTTAAAATGGACAAATACATTTGTGTCAATCAGTCTTTTTTTTTTTTTTTGCAACAAATTACCGGCTGCTGAGAGCATGAAAGCATTAAACTTTAAGACATTGCTCTCAAATTTACGAATGGGTCCACATTCTTTGCTTCAAGGATCTGCATGGCGCTACTGCCTCCTTTTGGCTTCATCGAGCTACTACATTTATACAGTAGTAATTATTTAGCATGCCATTAGCAGACAAATGACCAGAGGGGTCAGAAAGTTTAAAGGGGTCAGAAAGTAAAAAGTAAAAGTCCTGCCATATTTTTGTTCCACCCATGAACTCAGCAGCTGATTTCACCAGAGGAGGAACCAAGTCATTCCTTTCAAGTCACAAGCAAGTCTCAAGTCAAATCCCAAGTCCTCAAAGAGTTAAAGTTGATGAGATAATTAAGTGACTAATTAAATGATGATTGTGCATTAGTGATGAACACCTGCTGTTATTGAGAATGACAGAGGATCAGATGTTGATGTTTTATTGGTTAAAATGATGCCACCATCATGGAGATCAGTCTTTGCTTTAGTTGGGCTCTTGACCCTTGACTCCTGTGTTAGATCTCTCTCTGTAGCAATGCTTGTGCTGTTGTCAAACAAAAAGATCAGTGCTCTACAGTGACCAGATAGTCACCATGAGCTGGTGTGATTATATCCAAAATAACTTTTGTTTCATTTATATGTTTAGGTTTTGCATAATCAACCCTGTGACACTACAACATACAACGCATATACAAATTTGAACTCCAGTACTATTTAGACACACACAGACGTCAAGAACCAGCATATGTTTCAAAATATGCAACAAAATGCTTCATGCTGAAATGCATGAAAAACTCCCATCATGCAATGCAGTATGAATAATTATTGTCACCACTGTTGAGGATCATATGATAAATGTTCATGTCTAAAAGCCTAATCCAAAACAGGATTTTTATTTTCTCAATATTGAAGCATTATGGTGGTATTTGCTTAATAGGAGTTTTTTTGTTTTTTCTTTAACAGTCAAATGCATTTAATAAACCAAAGACATTTAAAACAAGAACGTTCATTCACCAAAAGCATAAGCTGATCTGCTACTTCAAGGTTTGCTGTAAAACAAAATTGAAAAATTAGAAGCACATTTTTTTGAATTACTAAAAAGGCTCAAGAGCCCAACTAAAGCAAACACTGACCACAATTATGGTGGCAATGTTTTTTTTTTTTTTCTTCCAGTTGATTTCATCCAAGGCTGTGGCTGAAGTCAGTTGTAGTTCTTGAGTTTCTCTTTTCTTCAGTGATGTTGATTGTTAACATCAGGTATTCATTACCAATGCTCATTCATCATTTAATTAGTCACTTAATTATATCATTAACTTTAAATCTTTGAGGACTTGGGATTTGACTTGAGACTTGCTTGTGACTTGAAAGGAATGACTTGGTTCCTCCTCTGGTGAAATCAGCTGCTGAGTTCATGGGTGGAGCAAAAATATGGCAGCACTTTTACTCTTTGGCTCCTGGACTTTCCACCTCTGCAAATTACCTTTTCTATCCAGCAAAAGTCTAAAAAAATCTCAGATGTCATAGGCTGTTTTGGAGAAGAGTCCACAGTAGTTGATGACAAAGGAGAGGCTTCTGAAAGTGTGTGTGTGTGGGCGCAGTCATGTATCATTTGCATACACTTTGGGCGGACGCAGTGAGAGCAGTGGATTGGCTGGACTGCGCTGCGCTGCCTCGCATGCTGATGCTCCTTCATGCAAATCTGATCGCACAAAGTAGATTGTTTGAGACTGAAGAACATTTCCACATAAACCCTCTGGTTCAAACTGATTTAATTTCACTGGTCAAGTTATGGGTTGTGAGAACAGCAAAGAATCATGTGAGAGCTGCAACGACAACTGCAACACTGAATGCACGTGTCACTGTCATCAGCATCACCAAGGCAGCATGCTGGATGTGTGCGAGATGTGTGAAATATGTACTGACAGTTTTCCTGGATGTTGTGATATTGTGGAAGTGTGTATAGAGTGCTGTTCAAACAGGTGAGTGTTGTTTCTTTTAATTACTGCTTTCTACAGCCTGGTCCATAATTTCTGTCTAAATTGTGATTGTGTAGGCTATCTGTTTTTATTAGTAAAACAAAAGCAAAATGTGTCCAAACATGCTTACCTTTAGTAGTAGACTAAGTGGTCCTTACCTTCAGTAACTTTTCTGTCCCAGTTAAATTAAAGGGATAGTTCACCCAAAAATGAAAATTATGTCATCAATTACTCATCCTCATGTCGTTCCAAAGACCTTCGTTCATCTTCGGAAAATAAATTAAGATATTTTTGATGAAATCCGAGAGCTTTCTGACCCTCCATAGACAGCAAGGGTCCTACCGTGTTCAAGGCCCAGAAAGGCACCAAGAACATCGACAAAATAGTCCATGTGACATCAGTGGTTCAACTGTAATTTTATGAAGCTATGAGAATACTTTGTGTGCGCAAAGAAAAAAATAAAAATAATGATTTATTCAACAATTCTCCCCTGAGTTACAATCTTCCACCATTATCTAGGGTAAAGCCCAAAGTATACTTCACTTTTTACACGTACGCAAGGGACAGTGTACTGTACACGGACCACACAGTTTTTGTAACCGCAACTTGTACGCGTTGTACTTTGTACACGTAGGTCACACATGCACATTGAAGTTATTTTGCAGTAATCAGTTTTTCCACAAGGTGGCAACACTGTCCAGGACCATTGTTTCTAAGTAGAAAACCAAACTAAAGAGACAGAACAACAACAACAACAACAAAATAGTGGAGACTGCAACAGCATTTAACAAGCAATTGACAAGCGCTTGTGAGCAAGAGGGTATGAGACAGCTCAGCTTTGGTTTAAAAGAGTACAAAAATATTTGTTATCAGTCATAACTTAACGGGGAAAAATAGAGCAGACACTGGACATGGATGAAGCTTTCTAGAGCGCATGTGTTGACCACCTGCGTTCGCACACAACTTCAAATGGAGTATACTTTGAAAGACTACATGTCTGACTGTACGCATACGCTAGCGTACGCATACGCTAGCGTACGCATACAAAAACAAAGTATACTTTGGGCTTAACACGACACATGCACTGCTGCCTTGTTTATGAGCAGAGGAATGCACATGCATGTGTTGTGGTGCTCTCGATAATGGCGGAAGACGGTAACTGGGCCTCGAACGTGGTAGGATCCTTGCTGTCTACGGAAGGTCAGAAAGCTCTCAGATTTCATCCAAAAATATATTAATTTGTGTTCCGAAGATGAACAAAGGTATTACGGGTTTGGAACACTTATGTGTAATGACAGAATTTTCATTTTTTGGTGAACTATCACTATCACAAGAAAATTAATACAAAAAGAAAATATAGGGCTACTATGCAATAATACACAACATATCTTAATCAGTACGATGAGTTTGCCTTTAAAAATATCATGCTAAATTAATTTGAGAAGCTAAATTGTGGAAGATAATAAAA
This sequence comes from Schizothorax lantsangensis, assembly GCA_027422415.1. Taxonomy (NCBI): domain Eukaryota; kingdom Metazoa; phylum Chordata; class Actinopteri; order Cypriniformes; family Cyprinidae; genus Schizothorax; species Schizothorax lantsangensis. Next base: position 41,128,011 of record CM049841.1, on the reverse strand, counting down.
ATTAGAATATATTTTGGAAGAAGTTTGTTTTACTCCTATATTTCCACTCGGCAGCTTTTTACCTTAAGCATAAGGCTTGCAAAATTTAGTTTAATGCAAAAAAATAAAAAATAAAAAATTCTGTTTTGATTCTGTTTGATTCTGTTTTTGTCCCAAGTGTTTAATCTGTCCGAAGTAAAAGGATTTCTGGAGGTGATGCAGCAGTGGAGAATATCACCCAACATAAAGCCAACAACACTGCTATCTATATATATATAATAAAAATATATATATATATATATATATATATATATATATATATATATAATTGTAAATTGTAATGATTGTTAAACACCACAAGACAATTTGTTATGTTGTGCTATGCTGGAATATATTATTTGTTATTCACAATTTTTTGTGTTCACTGAACTGATTGAAGTCTGGAAATGATGAATTTTCACAAGTCCTTCAGTCAGCACTGCACCACGTTAAATCCTTTACATGCACTTTAAAAGCCTGATTTCAGAGCAGCTAAATGGTGCTAGAAACTAGAAATGCTAAGGATGCAGCAACACTCCACTGCCGACAGCAGTTTAATTGCACTGCAACTTAACTTGACACAATTTGAAATTAAGTTGTTTTTATATATATATTATTGTAAATGTTATTTCATTTTTATACTACAGGGTGTACAAATAGTCAAATGTTCAATCTGTAATTATTATTTGAAAAATAAACACTATTTGAATTTTACATGTTGTTTTGCTGGCCGTAAATACAGCATCTCGCGTAAGTGACGTCACCACACTAATATTAGAATATTCAACTCAGAAATCTAAGAAGTAATAGCTTACCAGCATAAATGGTGACTCATTCCGGGCACTTTTCAATGTATTAATCCTGAATAGGTTGTTTGCAAACACGTGATTCTGATGACGCGCGAAATGCAGCTGGAGGGCAGGAAGTGATTTTTCTCCATAGGAATCAGTAGCGGAAACTCAAGATGCCTGTGTTTTGCGATGTTTTTGAATGCTCAAATCGGTCAAACGGAGAAAGCACGAGGAGATTTTATCGTGTATGAAAATGTGTTGTTCATATGGGGGGGAAAGTCAAGAAATTGACTGAAAAACGCTGGAAAAAGTTGCTTGTAAACCTGCGTCTGCGGTCGGGAGGAGCCGATCGGATAATGCTCGTGTGAGCAAATGGTTAATATAAGATATAATAATATATTAATAAAGACATGTATAAATAGATACAAAGTGACCCAGTCCGAATTCACTCAATGCTAAACGCCACATGTAGACACGATGTAAATAAGATATTATTTGCAGTTCAGAGAGCTTCATTGATTATAAAGGAACCGTGAGATTGCGATAAACAGCATTAGTGATTACATGGAAGCACTATTTGCTCGTTTTCTAGGCTATAATCAAATCAGAATTTAAATAAAAGTTGTTTTCATGCTGCTAACAGGACCCACGGCCACAAACCCTGTATGCAGCAAAGTTTCAGGAGTGACATATATCCCACATCCCTCATATAAATACGGGATTCACTTTCGAAATAGCTTGTTTGCAGTCAGGGTAAGTTGCTTAGCCTATATCCACTGCTTCAATGGCATGCAAGTATTTCAATTTAGTTCAAAAATCGCTCCTCTTTATAACATAAGGATCACGTAACTTTGTGTTTTTCTGTTTATACCTTTCTCTTGTTATAGCGCCTAAACAAACCAGTACAGTACGGACTTTCCTCCATCTCCGTTCATCTTTTTTCAGTCACTCCTGACACATTGCTGCATACAGGGTTTGTGTACGTTGGTCCTAGCAGCACGTAAAGCAAAACTTTTGTTCAAATTCTGAATTGTTTACAGCCTAGACAGCGAGTAAATAGCGCTTCTATATAATCACTAAACAGCTGACACTCAATTTATTGCTATCTCACAATATTCCGTTATAATCAATGAAGCTCTCTGAACTGCAAATAATATCTTATTTATATCGTGTCTGTGTGTGGCGTTTAGCATTGAGTTAAATCGGTTCGCAAATCGCAACAAACGATTCATTCACGAATTGCAATGATCCGATTGCAGCTGTTCTCAAGTCGAAAACTCACTGATTCAAATGAACCGTTTAGAGCGAGTCTCCAGTGAACTGAACTCACAAGTAAGAACCGGGAGATCTTGTGAGTAGTGTTGTTTTTGGCGGCCTGTTTTAACTTTAGTTTTAGTCTAGTCTTTGTGTGAAGCTGTCATTTTAGTTTTTATTAGTTTTAGTCACGTTCATACTCTTTTTAGTCTAGTCAAGTTTCAGTCAACTAAAAGTCTGAGCATTTTAGTCTTATTTTAGTCAGAATTATCCATGACTATTTTCGTCTAGTTTTAGTCGACGAAAACTGATGACATTTAGTCTAGTTTTAGTCAATGAAAATTGTATTTTAGTCTCTTTTTAGTAATGCAATTCTATTTAACCCAGTCAATATAGTATAAGTACCTAGCAGTATAGACGAAACCAACATTTTCTTTTAGCCAAACCCATTTCAAACAAGGTTATCTTATTATATTATTGTTACCTTATAGACTCAAGAATACATCCAAAGACACTCTGATTTGAATTTACAACATTTATTTTACCAACCAAACATGTTAGAAGTACACACACATAAATTTAAATAAATAAAAACAATAAATAAAATAAAATAGCATCACATGACAATGCCAGAAAACAAAAAATACATTCAAGTTTAACAGAGAAACAAGGTGCTTGAATGCTCCTTGTTTACAATAACATACTAAAAAGTGCAAATAAAATGTGTGTCTGTATTGCTTGTAAACTGAAGTCAGATGAAGCCGGCCATCGGTCCCTTTCTCTGTCATACTTAACTTTGTCTGTTGTTGTCTTCTAAATAATGCCGCGAGTGGAGCTTGAGGAAGTGACGTCGCCTGCGTCTGCGCAGAGTGTTGCCATGTCCTTGGTTTTCCCGCGGAATTGGGCTACTTTAACACTGTTGCCGCGGGTTGTTTTCCATGTCCGCGGGTTGAAGCGACCCCAATAACGTGATATTTAGCCCCTGGAATGCGAACTTTACCGGGAAACCCCCCTCGAAATGCGATTTGGCTAGTTTTGGGCTAGTTTTGAGTAGCAATTGGGCGGGTTTTGTTGCAAAAACCTGGCAACCCTGACAGCCCCTGAACAGAAATGCTGCAAAATAATAATAATAACGCGACAAAACGAGACGAAATAACATTATAACATTTCGTTTCGTCTCGTTTTGGTCAACGAAAATGAAGAGACATTTTAGCATAGTTTTTATTTTGTAAACCACATTTAGTCTCATTTGTATTCGTCAACGATATTGCATTATACATTTAATTATCGTCATCGTCACATGACCAGCATTTACGTTGCGTCTCGTCTCGTTTTCGTCACGTGATAAAGGTTCGTTGACGACGATATTTAGTCATAATTTTCGTTGACGAAAGCAACACTACTTGTGAGCGCGCACAACTGATGCTGCGAAAAGTAAGTTACTAATGTCGAATTTTAGGATTAATTCTTGTAACTGAAAATCATATTTAGGTCAAAACTGTCAGTTGTTTGTGAACTAAATCTGCTGTAAAGGGTGATCTATTTAAGCCCACTGAAATGCTTGAATGCAGACAGATCAATGTCAGTGTCTCTATGTTTTAGGTCAAAAAACGAAACATTAAAATAAATAACAGATTAAATAAAATAACTCATGCACGTTCATATTCCCCGCTGCAGTAACGTTAGCAGTTTTATTAAAATGCTACGCATTTAGCCCTATGTGACGTCTGTTTTTATATTGTTTCAACAGTGTAAATTTTTATATTGTTTAGACCAACTAGCCGAGTAGACAAATATGAATGTTTATTCATAACCATACTGAAAATAAGTCAATATTGTTAGCTGATGCTAACTGTCTAGCTAACAAGCTTGCTGGTGCTAAGTTGAGGACATTTTTAGATATAAAGTCCAAATATTTTTATTCAGCCACCTAGATAGATTACATCTGAGGGAGAACGAAAGGATGTGATGTTCAGAACATAACTACAGTAATTATCAGAGTGGGAAGTGATGCCCTCTGGGGGCATTTGGACAGGAGTGTTTTTACACCACAGACAAGGTTTGAGAAGAAAAAAATCATTATGACAATATAATTATATTTTCCTAACTTCAGGTCTTATTCTCATGTCATATATAACTGACGTTCTGCAAAACAAGTTTTAAAAAACTTTTTTCTTACTGGTGAAAATTAGATGGTCAAATCTGTTTTCTCTCAGGTACATCACAGTGTAAGCTTCACAGTGAACATTACTACATCACTCTCATCAACATAGTCCAAATCAACAACAAAATATATATCTTGACTCCATATAGTGGTTATTTTGGGAAAATCCCAGGTATTTTGGGCAGTAGGATTATAAAAAATATGTGCTAATATAAAATTAAATAAAGTAGTCTATATAAAATTGCAAAATAAATCTATCAGTGCTTTTTTACTTAAGTACATAAAAAATCGAGTACTTTTGTACTTTCACTCGAGTAAAATTGAAAAAGCAGTACTTTTACTGGAGTAATATTTTATTATACGTATCTGTACTTTTACTCAAGTACTTGATCTGTGTACTTTGTCCACCACTGAACAAAAGGCATGTTTTTGTGCTGCCGTATGATTTATTTTGTGCGCTTTTTAACCCTATGATCACACTGATGGGATTTGAATGTTAAGGTCATTTCACACACTGGGCACGATGTAAAGCGAGGCGAATCACCAACAAATGTTGCTTTCACACAGAGCGTGAAACGACTGATCGCCTTCTGCTAATTCATGCCTGCATGCTAGGTGGCGCTGACTAACAATGCATTTTTCCTCAGATATGTATCTCGTATATGGACACAAAATTTGTAATGGCTTTACTGGTTATAATGGGACTTATTCCATGGGCTGTCTGAATACTCGATTCTGATTGGCTGGCAGGTGTTGATTAAATTCGTTTAACTGCACAGGTAGTTCCAGGTCAGTTTAATCACCGTTCCAGATTAATGCGCTGCTTTAATTGATGCACACTAACTAACCAACAAGCATCACTCGCTCGCATACGCGCTAGGGCTGTGCGATTAATCGAAATCGTCATAAAATCACGATTTGAGCGTGCACGATTTCTAAATCGCTTTATAGCACGATTCTTCCCGCGCCCCCGACCTCCCGCAGTATGCTATCCGATTCAATCAGAATGCAGCGCGCCTAAATGGAGCGCGAGAACAGAACAGACCGGGCATAAAGACGTAACGCCAGGTTCACACATTCTCCGTCTGTGGTGCGTATGCGGTGTGTATTTTTTCAGCGCCAATGTTAACGGATCAGAGTGTTCACACTGCACACGGTTGCAGTCCGGCAGAGCGCTCCAGGAGCAGTGCGTCTGCAACAGTCATGCAGCGATCGTTTCCGCACGGAGTCTATTCTTGCTTTGCTGCACGCGCTGAATTAAAGTGAGTGACAACGCATTGTTCGCGGTAAAAATAAACATGGATTGACACGGAAATGTAGTAAGTACACCATAAATTCATATAATTAAAGTCTACTGTTTCAGTCAACACATGGCTTTTTGGCTAGATTTTAAACAAGCAAAAGTGCACTTTTAGATAAACAAGGCAATATGATTGCCTTGGCAAATGATTGTAAAGAGCTTTGGGTGTACAGCAATACACAATAAAGCGCTATATAAATGCATCATTCATTCATTCATATGGCACTCGTTTGAGTTCATATTTATTGAGTTTAAATGTGAATGTCTATGAAAGATTGTATTACTGTACTTTGATAAAAGAGAATCACAATGCTGAAAAAGCATTTGCAGTAACAACATTTGGATTTGAAATCAAAATAATGGATAAATGTTGTGTTTGTGGTAAACCGCCGCAGATCAGGAGTGGACTGCAAACGCATCCTGTGCGAAAGCAAAAGGAGTCCATGCTGCTTCTTCACCGCATACACATACTGTATACGCAGTTACGCACTGCAGACGGAGTATGAACCTGGCGCAACAAATCTATTTCAACACCCGAGGCAGTGCTACAAAGAGCTCTATGACCAATGCATGGCAAAAAAAATAAAAAAACCTGGACACGGGATTTATTTTTTATTTTTTTTGCCTTATGTCTGTTCTAGAGACGTTACAGCTTTTTGATAAAGCTCTAATTGGTTTTCTTTTGGAAATACATTTCAAATTCACACTGAATGCATTTATGACTGTAAAGCATGTCTGTGTGTGTCAAAATCGTGATTAAAATCGAAATCGCAAAATTGATCAAAGAAATCGCGATTTCTTTTTTTGTCCATATCGCACAGCCCTAATACGCGCACACACACACGGAGAGAGAGAGAGAGAAAGGTCAGAGATCCCAGATTGTGCTGCACACACACATAAACTTGTTGTCAACGCTTCCCCGTGATTTTTATTACTAAAATAAAAGATAGATACTAGATCGCTACATTATATTCCCAGCAACGAGGTGATGAAATCGCTGTTTTTGAAGTAACGTTAATTGTTTGTAGAGAGAGACGCGCAGACGCAGCAAGCAGGTAACTTACTATTATTATAAGCTATATAGGGCTGCAACGATTAGTCGACATTATCGACAACGTCGACAATAAAAAATTGTCGACAAATATTTTTGTTGTCGAGTAGTCGTTTGATCTCATATGACCTAATGTAAGAGCCTGCAATACAGCGGTTTGACCAGTGTGGCGCTGTAGCGCAAGACTCTAGTTCAGCCCTCCTGGATGCAGATCAAGAGAAGAACACACACAGCACTTCAGAGCAAATACATCCAAACTTGAGCGGCGTTTGGATGAATATGTAAATATATATTGCGTGCTTTCCTCTCAGTAACGAAATAAACAACAAAAACCGACAGCAGTGTGAAAGCAACAGTTAAAAATGCATCTGATTACAACGATGTGGATGTTTGCATGAGCTCTGCAGTTCAGTAACGTAACATTACTCCAGTAGAGTTCGGTCACATTATGTTTATTTATATAGTACTTTATGCAATAGATAGCCTTAATTGAAGCAGCTTTACGGTATTAAACATGAAGGTCAGTGTCGCTTTCAGTTAGAATTACAACTTGATTTTCTGTTATAAAGCAGCTCTCCAGTGTGAGCTAGCTAATGATAAAATATTTTTATTAGTGGGAAAAAATAATAATTTCATTAAAGTGACAGTTTGGTTTGCAGAGATCAAAGCTTGATCTAGCTCAGGGCTGTTTTGATTATCATAACCCTATAAGGTATTTTAAGACATTATGTTGTGAATAAAATAGTTTATCCAAAGCATCTTATCACTTACCTTTATTTTGTTTCTTATCTATATGACTTACAAAAGGAGATGTTAGGCAGAATGTGCAAAATGTGTCATTCAGTTACTTTTTCATGTAGCTAATTAAATGGTGAGAGAGTGTCTCTGTCTGTCATCTCATTTTGTGTGCCATCTATTTTTATAATGAATTGGTAACATTACAATAAGGTATCATTTGTTAACATTAGTTAATGTATTAATTAACATGAATGAACAATACATTTATTACATTTAAGTATTAATCTTTGTTAATGTCGGTTAATAAAAATACAGTTGTTCATGTTAGTTCACAATGCATTTATCAATGTAAAAAAAACATCTTGTGATTTTAATAATGCATTAGTAAATGCTGAAATTAACATTAAGATTAACAAATGCTATAGAAGTATTGTTCATTATTAATTCATGTTAGGCAAGGCAAGTTTATTTATATAGCACATTTCATACACAAAAAAAAATTCAAAAACACAAAAGTGCTTTACATAAAAGGAAGTGAAATAGACATTAAAAATAATAATCACAACAATAAAAACAAGGAATTAAAAAAAATAATAATCACAACAATAAAAACAAGGAAATTATATAAAAATGTATTTAAAATTAATTTAAAACTGTTACGAATAGAAAATGATTATACATAAAATACAGTGCAGTCATGTTAACTAATGTTAACTAATGAACCTTAATGTAAAGTGTTACCAATTAATTGTGTAATAATTGTAATTACAGAATATGCTTTTCTAAAGCTGAAGTGACCTTTATTTATGTTAGAATATGTATAACTTAATATTCTAACTAATTGCAAAAACTGAATAATCAATCAAAGTCTACTGATTAACCAGTGAAATAATCGACGATTAGTCGATTAATCGCTCTAATAATCGTTAGATTAATCGATTATCAAAATAATCGTTTGTTGCAGCCCTAAAGCTATATGATATAAGCTATTATTACTGTTATTCAAAAGCCTACAGTTTTGAACGTACACTACCAGTCAAAAGTTTTTGAACAGTAAGATTTTTAATGTTTTCTAAAGAATTATCTTCTGCTCACCAAGCCTGCATTAATTTGATCCAAAATACAGCAAAAGCAGTAATATTGTAAAATATTTTTTTCTATTTAAAATAACTGCTTTCTATTTGAATATATTTTAAAATATAATTTATTACTGTCATTTCAAAGCTGAATTTTTAGCATCATTACTACAGTCTTCAGTGACACATTATCCTTCAGAAATCATTCTAATAATCTGATTTGCTACTCAAAAAAATAAATAAAATAATTATATATATATATATATATATTTTTTTTTTTTTATTATTATTATTATTAATGTTGAAAACAGCAGAGTAGAATTTTCTTCAGGTTTCTTTGATTAATAGAAAGTTCAGAAGAACAGCATTTATCCGAAATAGAAATCTTTTGTAACATTTTAAATGTCTTTTTCATCAATGTTGATCAATTTAAAGCATCCTTGCTAAATAGAAGTAACAGTTAGCCTATTAATTTCTATAATTTCTTTCCCTATATACTGACTAAAAGCTTTTTAATGGTATAACTTGTGTTACAAAAGCTTTTTATTTCAGATAAATGCTGATCTTTGGATCTTTCTATTCATCAAAGAATCCTGAACAAAAATGTATTCAACTGTTTTAAATATTGATAATAATAATAAGAATAAATGTTTCTTGAACAGCAAATCAGAATATTAGAATGATTTCTGAAGAATCGTGAGTAAAAAAAAAATCAGCTAACGTTACAGGTGCTACATTTTATTCTTTCCTACATTAAAAGCACTTGAATATGACAAGTTCATAATCACAACTTCATAAGTGGGAAAGAGGAAATTTCCGATAGCACATGAAGGCAGCATAAATCCATACAGTTGTCCGTTGAGCTCCATCTCGCGCTCTGTTTGAACGGTCTCTAACCGCAGCGCTGGGCTCAAATAATACATATCAAACTGTATTTTTATCGTTCTCCGGATAAGTTCAGCTCTCCCGCATGGGAGAATATTTATTGTAATATTTATGTGGAAAATACAGTGGAACTGCGTGTATTTCGAGGATTCATAGTGCCGCGAAAATAACACTGGCATACATATAACTAGCAAATACTGCGCTTTAAACCACACTTGTACTCTTCTTAGACAACATACGTAATTGTACACATATTAAACCAATAAATACAAATATTTACTTACCAAATTTGTTGATTGAGAACGTTTCCCAACTTTGTGGAGAAGCTCATCAAGATGGCTGACGAACTTCTTCTGTCTGCTGTGGTCTTCAGGAGATCTCGCGATAAGTGACGTTGAGAACGTGACATCCTTATTGAATTGATTCAACACATTTTTTAAGTTGCAGGGACAAATACTCTAGTTCAGTCAACTTACAAACTAGTTGAGACAGTGAAAACTTAAAATGTTAAGTTGAATGAACAAATTCAGAAAAAAATTAAAAAAAAAAATTAATTGAATTAAAAAAATTAATTCAAACAACTAAAATGCGAGATCATTTTTTACAGTGCAGTTATCTCTCTCTCTCGATCGAAAATGAATTGAAATACATGCTATAATTCATTCAAATAAATGTGATCTTTCTGCACTATTTCATCTCTGTGTCTGATTTGAAGCGGGCAGAATGCTGAGCTAACGAGCCGTAACTGACGAAAATAACCGTCATTTTTACCCATTCGGTCAAATATTGCGCTGCAAAGAGCAATACAAGTTTTAACTTGTCTATAACTTGGCAAATGACCATGGAATAAACGGGATAATCAACGGCTAACCGTGCATTAAAGGATTTTAAATGCACTTTGCGGAGGCAACCACAAATCCTTTAATGCATGGCTAGCCGTTGATTATCCCTTACTTGTATTAGTTTTAATGGAAACTGTAATGTGGGTTTCTACTGGTAATTGGTCACCTTCTATTGGTGGCTTGTTAAAACCAATAAATCCTAATGGATAACACACTACAGAAAACCATTTTTTTTACTGGTTTTAATGGTTAAAAGTTGATGGTTTGTAATGTTTGTAATGGTATTTGTAGTGGAAACCATTAGACATTTCTGTGATTTGTTGTTTTTTCAGCAGGGTTAACATCATCCGCTGCTCAATATACAGCATTAAATTAAGATGAATAAAATTTTAGTTCAAACTATCTATAATGCTTACAAGAATATATCTATAATATAATTAGAGATACAATTAGCATCAAGCTACACTTTAACATAATGTATTTGCTTAAAACCCACTTTAAACCATCATCAAGTGATTGTAATAGCTTCCAGTTCTGATCTGTAGTTGATTTTGATTCTATAATAGGCAGACATGCACTCTTGGTATATTTAATAATGCTACACTGCTTTTGTCATCAACATCCTTTATTGTTATACAAATACAATGAGCTGCATACAAAACACATACAGAAATATATTGTCATAATCTTATGACTGTTTGCTTTCAAATTTCATCTGTAGAAAAATGTTTCACTCAATATTTTTGTAATACGGAAGATCTAGAGTAAACACGCTCTGACTCATAACACTCGTGCACATGGAAGAAAACGGACAGTGCTCTCCAGATCACGATTCATAATCAATAGAAATTATAGATTAAACCCAGTGATAACAGGAACTCAGCATCCACTCTCTTCTCTCTTGGAATACTCTTCTTCTGTGTTTATTTACACTGGTTTTGGAAACAGCGCCACCACTCTCGTCTTTTTGTGCAACAGCAGCTGCTCCAGGCACTTGATCTAAAGTCAAATCTAATTGGATGGCCCGTTTCATTATGGAGCGACAGGAGAAAAATCAACACACAGGACGAAAAAAAATCCTCACTTTTTCACGCCGCAAATGATCGTGCCTAGTGTGAATAGCCGCATAGGGATCTATTGTTTCGATTCAAAAGCACCAAACATTTGTGCCAAATTTTCATGTTCCGTGTGAAAAGGCCTTTAGATAGCCATAGCCATAGCCAGTTTGCAGCCCACGACCCTCAAAATAACGGTGCCAGTGACTCATGACCCCCACTGTCCTGGGAGTTATAGAAAAGTATACAAACATTGCGAGGAATGGCGCGCATGCACCAAGAGGCCTATCCAAACATGAGCATAGTGACAACACAAAAGAGCGCAACAGTGTAACAACCATAATATTATTTTATAGTAATTTACTCATTAATTCAATTTCAACATTAACCTCACCTACTGAGATGGGTGGGCACAATGCTTGGAGCACAGCAAGTCCTTTCTTGGTTTAATTTTGGAGGCCACCAATCGGAGATCATCCTCGACGTTCAGTCGTGATGTATTTATTTTAATGCACGCGAGTGTCGATATCTGTGGGTATCTGTGGGTATCCCCTCTCGACTGAAATCCAAAACTCCAGCATCTTGGAATTAAACACTGCCTTTAAGGTTCAGTCACTTGACAGTTCAACCAATGCATCCTCCAGGTCAGATGATTTGCCCTTGTTACAGTGAATGGTGATCTTATCCAGTCATATTGTTCTGGAGCTGTTTCCTCTGGGAAATTAAAGTGTTCCAGGAGGGCTTGAAGGTGGGTAGTGAAGACTTCTTCACTGTTAACACTCAGTTCATTTTCCTCCATGAATTCATCCAGTTCAGAAAACATATCTATCACCCATTTCAACTCGTTCAGTCCAGCACTCGAGTTTTCTCTCGAATGCGTGGATTTTATGATTCAGCAACACAATGCTTGTGTTTTCACCTTGCAATGACAGGTCACAGTTTTTTTTTTTTTTTTTTTTTTTTTATTAAAACATCTTTAAAAAATTTAAGTAAAAAAAAAAAAAAAGGTCAGGCCCTTATAAACAATACACCATGATTAATCCAGCATAAACAAGCAAGTTTCATTTATTTAATCTTTATTATGGAATTACACCATCATATTTTGATACTATATTTATAAATCACATCCATATTTGAGGAGCCTATCCTGGAGCTCATAGATGCCGATGTATGGATCCCTGTGTTCTAGAGTTTGGCTTTCCTCTCTTGTAGGCCAGTATTCAACCCAGGTCTGCTCTCCAAAAATATACTGCAGACTAAAAACAACAGAAAATACTATGCAAAACATATGAATTCATTTTTTTTAATTAATAAGCATTAAAAACAAACATCACACTAACAGACATTGAGTTAATGTTTTACCCAAGTTTGATTTGGTCTTCATCAGTCTAATAAATGACTCGTACAGGAATTGTATGCGAATGTCACACTATATGAGGAAACTTGGTGTATTTAGACAGATAATATCGCACACTACTATCTATGATGTTATGTTGCATCCTATAAATGCATCCATAAATTTACTGGGTTGTGGTGCTTTTGTGCAAAATTTGAATCCTGTAATAAGAACTAACACATACCTTCCGCCGAGCTTTGGAAGGACAACAGATTTGCCCATGATGAGGTACGACTTGCCTTTTACCAATCCTAAATGTTCTCTACAACCGGGACGAGCCAAAAATTGTCTCACTTTCCCCTCAACTTCCTCATCAGTGCCTACAAGACAGAAGAGGAGACAGTTTTACAGAGACATCCCAAATGTCAGCCGCAGTTCAAGAGAGTTATAAAATCATGTAATCCATTATATTTAGATGGACACAAGTGAATAATTAAGCATACCTTCTCTCAGCACCTGTTCCACCTTCATGTCGTAGCTGTCAGAGTCCTTTCTCAGATCCATCCCCACCACTGTGACTTTATAAACTGTCAAACAGTCATGTTATATTGGTGTTATATCAGAGCTGTGAGACTGGATCTCAATGACTGAGGAAGGAGAACGTGTGTTTACCATAATCCACACCAGCTTCACAAGCTCTATTCAAACGCTCCTCATCTGTAACCCGATTCTTCTTCTGGAAACGGCATTTTTCTGTGTTATGAGATTTTTTTGATATTTACACACACATTCATAACACACCAACAAAATATTTTCATCCATTCACAAAGAGTAAAAAAAAAAAAAAAAAAAAATAAGTAAATAAATAGCATGAAGTAGAACACTGTAAAATTATTTAATTTAAGATCATTTGGCTCTTATGACAAATTGTGAATGGCTTTGAATAAAAATGTCTGGTGAATGAGTATAATTGTAATACCTTCTGCACACTGGCACAAATCTCCTTTACACAGTCTGTATATAGCACCATTTTCTCTTTCAGGGTGGAAGAACTTTGTACAGCGTGCATCTAAAAAAACACATGCATTTAATTAAAGATGACTACAACACCCTTCTAGCACTGTGAAACCTTTCCAGAAAATCCAGAACGCAGCAGCATGTCATACACACTTTCAGCCTTAAACCAGAGTATTTGACTGACCAACATTTTGCTCTTTAAAAACAATGTGCTTGTGTGTTGTAGAAATCTGTTATAGCAGAGCAACTTGTATTGATTTATTCCTTCCCCTCCTTACTTCAGTGTATTATTTTCATTTATTAATCTCTGGCTAAATGACATATTTTAGCTGTACAGAAGAAGATGCAGCTCACCTGGTGAGTAATATTCATATATTGTGACTGCAGCAGGTTGTAGCAGACCCACATTATACATCTTGTGCATTCTGAAGGAAATTATTTGTGGATCTTTACGCAAAACCTAACAATACAGAAACCAAAGCAAAATTATGATTTGCATGTCAAATCTCACACCTGAAATAATAATAATAATAATAATAAATCTAATTTAAAATAACACATCTATAGTTGCATTTACACTGAAAATACAGTTTTGTGTTTGCATAGCTGACAGAAAACAAAACGAAAGTTGTTACAGCCATAGACTATATATTACATATGTACAGTACTTTCTCTTGTGCTTATAATATTATGTGAAATAAGACTACAATATGTTGGCCACAATATAGGGCTATGGATATTAACTGGATATTAATGAAGCACTTTGTCAGTCAATCAGAATCAAGAATTTAACAATATTTCATAGAAATTTAAAGCAAAAGCACATACTTTTCAGGCTAGCCATTGGGATAGAACATACCTTTTCTAAGTAGAGGATGAGGGATCCTCGCTCTGACAGCACTTTATTCTTTTCATATTTCTGAATGCATCTCTCCTTCCCTGTGGACAACTGAGGGCAAGAAAATAATAACAATAAAAAAAACTCATTACATGACATGATCAAAAAGCTTTATGTTCTGTCTGCAGATGTGTGTTAGATTCCTCTTCTAAATACAAATGTGAAGCATCAGTTTATCACCACAATACCTCTTTAAGATCATTTTCTTCAACATCAAATCCAGTTGGTATGCCAATATCCAGAATAGTCATGGTGGCATCAGTTTTATCACTTTTGTAGCTGAGAAAATGGAGATCAAGAGCAGATGTTATTAACTGGTCTCTTAGGTTTTGTAGTTTTGCTTCATCTTCTCAGACTGCGTTTAAGGCTGTTTTCACACTCTAGCTTTTGGTGTGAACCTGAGTCTGTTTGTCCTCAGAATTATTATATTTCAGTAATTCAGAGCTGCCTGTCTCTAAATAAACTGTCTTTGTAAAGTGAGTTGCATCAGCGTCAGAACGCAGTAAATACTGCAGTCTTCGCTATAGTCATTATCTAGTTACAATGGTAACCAGCTGTCTCTAGTACTCATGTTAATGACACAAACATACCACTTGTGTGGGAAAAGTGAGACGGGATCGAATTTGGGCTCTGACCATACATATAAACAAACCAAGTGTGAAAACAGCCTAAATGAGCACATGCTGATAAATTACAAATAAAATGGTTTCTTGGCATAACAAATTATTAGAACATGTTCACATACTAAAAATCCACAGTGAGCTTGTACGTTTCAATGGATCCTTGTTTTGCTAAAGAACAAAAAAAACAGTGGTATTTAAAATAAAAAAGCAGCACACAGTGAAGTATTTTGGAGGTTTTATTTCAGCTCTAAAAGCTTGGAAATTCCCACATAAAGGGCAGGAACTTACTTTCGGGGTCTTTCTCCATTTTAACAGTCAGATCAAAGAATGTACAGTCTGACTTCTTCTCAGCAGGTCTGGCGTAGTACAGCGTCAGAACCTGAAAACAGCAGCACGTCTCAGATTAGATGTTCAAACGCTTTAATCTTGCTGTTGACTGTATAAACGCTCATGGACACTCACTGAGAGAGTGGCTGTTCCAGATCCTCTAGCAGTTACAGTGAAGTCCTTGTTTATGTCCACCTGTTGAGTGAATGCAGACATACTCATGTCATCAGAGTAGTCAAATCCTGAAGATTTAATTGATCAAACACTATTAACATAGACAATAAAAATCATGAATGATGAACAGAACTCCGAATTCTTCATTTAATAAGACTTCAATTACTTTTAACTAACATGAGCAGCAAATAATTTTAATCTAGCAGATGAGTTACTCCTCACCCTGTCTGACTGTGTAAGATGTGCATTATCTCTTTTGATACTCCATCTGACAGGTCTTCTTCCTGCCACAGACAGCTCCACCTCCAGATTGAAGTTTTGCTGGTCCTTCACCTGCGTGCGATACTCTGCCACGGCCTGGAACACCATGATGGTCGCCTAGAAAAGACAGAAAAGCATTGAAATCCTGTCCTGCAGTGTCAGTCACAGTGTTTATCACAGTCGAATGATGAGGTGATAGTGTACCTGTGTGGTGCCAGATCCTCCGTAGTGAGACTGTTGTCTGGCCAGCCAGTGCACTGCCTCTCCTGCTTTATCAAAGTCTTTGTCCTTCACAAGCGCCAGCACAGCATACGCCGTCGCCTCTAGTGAGTGATGACGCTGTCCAGAGACAGTCCAGTACCGACCGGCTGTTTCAAACACAAAACAGGATTGTCTCAAGAAGCTATGTTTACACAGATTTACACAAATCTTTCTGATGGCTTGTTGACTTGACTGACCTTCTCCTTGGGTGGAGTGTCTCATCAAGATGTCTTTATTTAGTTTGTTCTCATTGGCCATGGCGTAGGACGTCATCGCAACAGCGTAAGGATTGGTCAGTTGTGGAAGTCGACCTTCCAAGAAAGAAACAGCCTTCCTGATACTTTCTTGCAGATTCTATAAAAGAATGTGTGAAAGGTAAAAATAAGTTCTTAGATCTTCATCCTTCAACATTCACCATAATCAACTGTTAAAGGGATAGTTCACCCCAAAAAAATTTTTTTTTAATTTTACTCACTCTAAAGTCGTTCAAAAGCTGTATGAGAAGAAAAAAAATGGTAACACTTTATTTTGATAGTCCACTTTAGACATTCTACTAACAGTAAGTAACTTTGCAACTACATGTCGACTAGCAGTCATTAGAGTATTAGTAGACTGCTTAATATCTTCTAACACTTTATTTTGATGGGTCCACAACATACTGACTATTAGAATAGTCTTTCCTGTAGCTCAAATAGTAAAGCATGGCGCTAGCAATGCCAAGATCATGGGTTCGATTCCCAGGGAAAGCAAGAGCTAATAAAATGTAAAACTGTAACTTGAATGCAATGTAAGTCGCTTTGGATAAAAGCGTTTGCTAAATGCATAAATGTAAATGTAAATGTAGAATATTTGCAAGTATATGTCAACTTATTCTACTAACCCTAAACCTAACCTAACAGTCTACTCTGAGAGTTAGTAGACATGTAGTTGTGAGTTAATGAGAATAAGTTCAGATAGTTGCAAAGTTACTTATAGTTAGTAGAATGTCTAAAGTGGACTATCGAAATAAAGTGTAACCAAAAAAAATATTTTAAGGTTTGGAACAACATGAGTAAATGAGTGAGTAAATGATGACAGACTTTTCTTCATTTTTTAATGAACTATCACGTTAACTATAAGGTTCATGTGTGTTGTCCACTGATCTGTATAATGACTCGCTGTCATTAGGCGATAAAGCCACCATAAGTGTTTGAGCGGCCAAATTGCTATTCCCTACCGGCAGAGAGCATCATTGACAGACAGCCAAAACACTGACCTAAAATCACCTGATTTTGAATCATTTTCCGAATATGTGTATGTGAATTAATTGTCACTACAGGTGTAATCTGTAATGTTTATGATCGTTTCAGGCAGAATAAGTGATATATTGAAGTTAGCCTACTATACAAATAAAAACAATATTACAGAAATCTTTCCGATTCAGATTTCAAAATGTGCACTTTATTATTTGTAATGCATGTTGAGGATCTTGTCTGGAATAAAAAAAACAGTAATATGGTGGCGTGGTGATATGAGCAATCCAGTTCTCTAACCGGTGGTGTTGTCACCTGTATGCTTGGGCAAATCACAATTCTTTAGATAACTTTGTCATGATACAGTCAAAGAGCTGTTTTAAGACAGTAATAATGAGATCAGAGATAAACATTTCGTTTGACTTAACTCTATGGCCACATACTTATGGCAAAGAGGTAATTTACAGAAGCAGCAACCTCTTGTGAATGTGAGAACAGGATTAAGCAGGAAAAGATGAAGTGACAACCAAATTAAACTGCAATGTGCATGTGGCCAATGATTCAGGGGGAAAAAAGCACCAAACCTGCATGTGGTGAAACAAATTCACTTACAGCAACTGATCCAGCACAGTTCCCTCTGCCCTCTTGCATGGCGATCAAGACAAAGGCCGTCAGAGAAGCATCTGCATCTTTTCCCTGTACGTCACCCTGGAATAAAACAGAAATAAACTAGATTATCAAAAAAACAGTCAGACTGTGTGTGTGTGTGTGTGTGTGTAGGGTGCATACAAAATCAAATTCAAGCAATTATCAAGCAATTTCAAGGAGCATTTTAAAACTTTTCCACCACTTTACGGGCCTCATTTATAAAATGTTGGGCAGAACCCATCCTAAATCTGATTTTACGATAATCTCTCAAATATGTGTACGTGTGATTCATAGAATGAACGTACGCACAGAAAACACACGTATGCCTCTGTCAGATGTGAAATCTATGAATTGCAAATGATCTTGAACTTGTGCACAACTGAATGGTTTTAGCTCTCTGCACAGCAAAATCCCCGATGTCAAATTAACACCGCTCGGTGTCTATGGGTCCACACTACAGAGTGTTAAAAGTAACACTGAAGCGGTGTTAAAGTTAATGAGGTAATTAAGAGATTCATTGAGTGATGATTAACCATTATTGAACACACCTGATGTTAACAAGCAGAATCACCAAAGAAGAAAATCACGTTTTTAAAGTCACCATCATAGTGGTCAGTGTTTACTTTAGTTGGGCTCTTGACCCTTGACTTTTTACATTTTATTTGGCTGCTATAATTGAATTATAACAGCCAGACTTTTGCAAAGAGCAAAAGTCATCAGGTGGTGGTGTTGATGATTATGTTTTAACCAGAGGTGGAAAGTAACGAATTACATTTACTCGTGTTATTGTAATTGAGTAGCTTTTTTGTGTACTTCTACTTTTTAAAGTAATTTTTAAAATCTGTAATTTTACTTTTATTTAAGTATATTTTGTTTGAAGTATTGTACTTTGCTACATTTTAAAACGCATTCATTACTGAATAATAAAAAAAAATTGCTTCCTGGAAACTACTGCAGTAAATAATGTGCAGGAGAACAAACTGGAGCTAAAATCACAAGAAAGATGCAGACGGACAAGACAGGCGTTATGGTGCAGACCCAGCTGAAAACCAAACCCTGTCGTATTCGAAGGAAATGAAGTGAACCTCTGGCCATATTTAAGCTCTATTATGCAGTGTAAGCTGTGTTTGCCTAGGCTAGGGAGACCAAACTAGCAGCTTATAAAATCTCGACATCAACCCTTTGCAAGCATGTAGATGTAAGCTAAATACTTGCATCATTGCATTGTGGTTAAAACGAAGCTTTGGCAGTTTAGCAAAATGTTTTGCACAAATTAGCCAAAAAGACAGTGGTGCAGGGTGTGTGATATCGTCTGCGATAATATAACCATGTGCGATTTTAAATTATCAGTATTTAGCTAAAAACCAAAAAAAAAACACTCCCACAGAGTGCCATGAAGTCTAGTAGATTAGACTAGTGCGCGTGCGCATTAGAGTGCATTCTTTCACTGTGTGATTCAGTCTATTAAAATGTATTTAGAATAATCACAAAATTGAAGATATAAGGGCGGAAAATGTATATTTATATAATTTCATATAGTAAATCAATATCACACGTGCAGTTATTCTCCAAAAATCAGCATGATTACAATTTTTTTTTTTTTTTACAACAGTTCAATAAGTTCAACCAATTAAGGTTGCAGTTTCAAAGCGCGTCCCGCCTTCTGTTTGCGTAACCAACACATACTTCAGGTGTTCAAACGAAGTATAGCTACTAATGCAGGTGTGTGAGTTGTTTTCATCTATTTTGGAGTGATTGCAATGTATTCTAAATATAAACTTGTCCTGTTGATCAGCGTCTGGAAAGATCATTCACTGGTTTATTACGAGTTTAAAGGAGCGCAAGCGCCGTTGACGCGCGCAGACACGGCGCTTTGAATTTGCGCGTTCAATGAATGACATCGCGTCGGGAGCTGACTAGCAAAATGACTACAAAAGTAAAAGCAGAGAAGTTTGTATTCAAAGTTAAAAAGCAAACACACTCGAACATTTTTTTAATGATTCAAATAAAGGATCTCAGGTGTATCCTCTAAATTCAGCTGATGATTACGATTACTGTTCTAACATAACACTTATAGCCTAATTTCAGTTTCAACTAACTACATTTTTTTCTGCTTAGTAGCGATCGTGTCTTTCTGTTCCACTTGATTTGTGTAAATATGTCTTATTTAAGGTAACAATGCAATACATAATATATTATTGATATTAATAATATGATAATATCTGTAGTCAATACTGATTAAATGGGAGGGGGAAATCCTGCCCATACCAGCTAGGAAAAATGATAAAAGCACTTACTGAAGTGATATTCTGGAACTGTGATTAAATTAAATAAAACAACAACAACAACAACAACATCTTCATCAAACAAAAAAGAGATTACCTTAGATAAAGTGTGATGAATATGTACATACTGTACCGGTCAAAAGTTTGGATCCATTATTATTTTTAATGTTTTTGAAAGAAATGTCTTATGCTCATCAAGCTTGCATTTATTTGATCAAAAATACAGAAAAAAAACAGTAATATTCAGCAAGGATGTGTTAAATAGATAAAAAGTGATAGTAAAGACTGATATTGTTATAAAAGATTAATATTTTTATTTTTAAACATCTTTTTAATAATCAAAATATCGTGAAAAAAGTACATTAAGCATTAAGTTTCTTGATAATAAATCAGCATATTAGAATGATTTATGTAGGATCATGTGACACTGAAGACTGGAGTAATGGCTGATGAAAATTCAGTTTTGCATCACAGAAATATATTTTAAAGTAAAATAGAAAACCATTATTTAATTTTTTTTTATAATATTTCACAATATTATTATTTTTTTCTGTATTTTTGATCAAATAGGCTAAATCCAGGCTTGGTGAGCATAAGAGCCTTCTTTCAAAAACATTTTAAACAGTAATGTTTCCATTTTTTTGTACTGTATAAGTAAAAATATTCCAAATTAAATGTTTATTTTATTAAATTAAATAAAAAGGTTAGGAATAATATTTGTTTCAAGTGCTTTTTATTGGGGGTGGGGGGCCTCCAACATGAATTTTGCCTAGAGCCTCCTAATGTCTAGAACTGGCCCTGCCTGAATGAATCAACTGTTTAAATCAGGGGTCACCAAGTTCGGTCCTGGAGGGCCGGTGTCCCTGCAGAGTTTAGCTCCAACCCTAATTCAACACACCTGAAGCAGCTAATCAAGGTCTTACTAGGTATACTTGAAACTTCCAGGCAGGTGTGTTGAGGCAAGTTGGAGCTAAACTCTGCAGGACACCGGCCCTCCAGGATCAAGTTTGATGACCCCTGGTTTAAATGATTCGGTTCAGTCGCAATGACTCCATTATAACAGTGACTTGGTGACACATACTGGCGGTTTTAATTTCACATTTAAAGTATCTTTTGATTTTTTTTTTTTTTATAATTTCAAATGAGTATTCAACATTTTATGTCTTATATATCAAAACATTATTTCTGCATTTGTAACTGCAGGTTAAATGCATTCATGTCCTGCATTAAACAGTGTGTAAATACATCTAAATGCCACTTCAGATGAATCTTCTGCGTTTCCTCTGCATTGCAAAGATGAATTTTGTTGATACTGATTTAATTTGCCTGGTAACAGCCCAAATGTCTTATTATTCTAAATAACTGATTCCTTTAATTAAAAACAACTAGTTTAAGATTTATAGGCCTATCACAGGGGTGTCA
Source organism: Schizothorax lantsangensis (assembly GCA_027422415.1). Classification (NCBI taxonomy): domain Eukaryota; kingdom Metazoa; phylum Chordata; class Actinopteri; order Cypriniformes; family Cyprinidae; genus Schizothorax; species Schizothorax lantsangensis. The sequence goes on along the minus strand of CM049841.1, from coordinate 41,106,353 downwards.
AACTCAGTTTAGTTCCAACCCTGCTCCAACACACATAACATGTAGTTTTCAAATAAGCCTAAATGATTAGATTAGCTGGATCAGGTGTGTTTAATTAGGGTTATATCTAAACAGTGCAGGGCTGTGGCCCTCCAGGAACTGAGTTTGACACACTTGGCCTATCCCATTTTTTGCGTCCCTCCCACTGTTAAAAAGTAACTAAGTAATTTTTACTCTGAGTAAATTTTAAACGAGCTACTTTTTACTTTTACTTGAGTAGATTTTTAGACTGGTACTTTCACTTGTACTTAAGTAAAATTTCATTAATGTAATGGTACTCTTTCCACCTCTGGTTTTAACAATCATTTTTTGCCCCGAGTCACTGAACTCATTTAGAGTCTAATTTTTGAGTTAAATTTCCTTTATTGACTAAAACAGCCTTGTGATTCCACAGTGAAAAAAAAACTGTATTTTCTATGAATCTTAATCTATGAGCTGTTCTGATGCAGATAAAAAAAACAACTTCAGGAAAGCCTTTCCTTTAGGCACACACAGACATCAAGAATCAGCGTATGAATCTCAACAGCGGTGACAAACAGCATATTCAGATAAACAGATCAACTCTGAACATCACATAACAAGCTACTAAAAAGTCACAAAAACAGCAAAAATAAAATAAAATAGTAAGAATAAAATAAATTACAAAGACAATTCTGCTCATAATTTATTCATACTGCAATGCATGATGGGAGTCATGAATGAGTTTTGATTGGCTACAACATGCTTTTTTGATGGTCACCGTTGTTGTGATTCTCACGCTGATTCTTGATGTCTGTGTGTCTAAATTAAAGCCAATTCTCAAGTTTTTGATCAAAATAAGTTTAAAAACATCTGTCTGAGTATACTGAAAATGCCAGATCTTCTGTTGTTCACAGTGTTGTCATAATCAACAAAGAAAACCTAACTCAGTTATTCAGGTCACTACAGGATGATTATGTCAAAACATAATCATCACCACACAAAGACTTTTGCTTTTTGCTTGTCTGGCTACTATAATTTAGTTATAACAGCCAAACAAAATGTAATATTAAAAAGTCAAGGGTCAAGAGCCCAACTAAAGTAAACACTGACCACTATAACGATGACTTTAAAAATTGTGATTTTCTTCTTTAGTGATTCTGCTTGTTAACATCAGGTGTGTTCAATAATGGTCAATCATCACTCAATGAATCTCTTAATTACCTCATTAACTTTAAAGGCCCGTTCACACCAAGCACGATAACTATAACGATAACGATAAATATATGGTTCTAAAAATCGTTCTCAGTATTAAAGAATAGCAGAGTCCACACCACAACTATAACGATAAAGGCACAGAGAAACGATATCGTTGGAATCACTTCCAGAACGATTTTTTTCCAGCTGATGAACGATAAAAACACTGACAGCCTAATCAGAATCCATCCTGCTATAATGTGCTCGAGAATTTAAAGCGGCAGACGCACGTGCGCTTAGAATAAACAGACGATATCGTTCGCTGGTGTGGACGCAAATATAGTTATCGTTATAGTTATCTTTATCGTTATCGTGCTTGGTGTGAACAGGGCTTAACACTGCTTCAGTGTTACTTTTAACACTCTGTAGTGTGGACCCATATAGACACCCAACAGTGTTAATTTGACACCGGGGATTTTGCTGTGTGCCTTGTAAATGACTGGTGGAATAATCTTCCCACCCCTGTCCAGAATGCTGGATCCCTGTCAATCTTCAAGCAACAACTGAAAACTCATCTCTTTCGGCACTACTTGACTTCATCCTAAACTTGTTCTAAATAAAAAAAAAATCTTTCCCTTTATCTTTCTCTCCTTCCCTTGCTAGCTTGTACTTATTTGAACAATGACTGAGACTTGGTGTTACGAGCACTTCCTCTGTCTGATTGCCTCTTCAAGATGAATCGCTTTATGTATTCCCCAATTGTAAGTCGCTTTGGATAAAAGCGTCTGCCAAATGACTAAATTTAAATGTAAATGACTCCTATGTCATTAACATATAAAAGATCACCAGTCATCATCCAAATCCTTTAATTTAGAACAGCGAGCTGCAAGAACCACTTACATTACATTTCCAAAGACCTGCAGTAATCCGACAAGAAAAAGTGCATACGTCTGTTCACACCCTGATGTGATGCTAAGCACTTTTCCACGTCAAAGGCAGTTTTTACAAATACGAGCATTTACGTGGGTTTAAGTGCTACAAAAAGGCTAACCCCTAAACCTACCCCACACCTGACCCTAACCTTAACCACTGAAATTGGCGCTGAAAATAAAGTTGCAGTTCAGGAGATAAGCAGTTAATAAGATTATGCAATATGAGATTGCCGAGCCGGGCCGTTCCGTTCCATAACTCCCCAACCGGACCTCACCGGACAATGGCACCTTTTTAGTTACACCCAGCATCACTACCCCCATCCTACCCTGTGAATTTCAAGCCCCAGGATGCCTCCGTTGCTTAAAACAAAGTGATAGATTTCAAATATTTTCCCTGCGCTGCACTGGGACGGCTCGCGGGAGGTTCAAACTCCGGTCCGAACACCACTGGCCACGAGCTTTGGGCTCTGCTCTCACCGAGAATATTGATTTATATAGCATATTTTATTTTAGATAAACTAGAAACAATGTTTAATTTATAAAGTGTTATTTTGAAATGTAAATCAATAACAATTGGCTGAAGCCAGAGCCAATGGTGAAAGTCTTTGCGCGAAGAGACCCCGCCCCATTTTGGAGGTTCTGCCCAGTTTTGGAGTTCACGCCCCATTTTGGAGATCTCTGGTCTGCAGTTATACTTGGTTGAAACGCCTCGCTGCGGATAGAAGCTGCTTTTTCCTCAGCGCCCTCTCGCTGTTCTGCTTGCTCTTCGAGCTGCTTCAGTGACCCGCGCAGATGCCAGCCTCGTTCCTTGCTGCCATCCGGCGAGCCTAAAAAAAATTCTCTAAAAGAGCAAGTGGCGTTGTTGCAAATGGCCGTGCAGTTACACTGCGTGATTGAAAAGACTTCAGTCCTCGGAGAAAAAGGAGTTTTTCCCCATTAGCGTCTAGCGACGCAATACTCGTTCCCGTATCTCAGGGAACCGAGGTTACGTAAGTAACCAAGTACGTTTCAAGCACTTTTCAAACACTGAAAACACTACATTAAAATTCAAGCATTTTCAAGGATTTTCAGCACTCATATGAACCCTGGTTTCGTTACAAATTCAATAACAATTTGAGCATTAATGTCAAATAAAGTGCAGTGTTCTGGTCTTGATGTGAATTCAGCTTCTGAGTAACAGAAATGTTGAAAAATAAGCCAGGTCATTTCCCCTCATAAAAAATCTCCCTCCGTAGTCACTGTATTGTTGTATGTTATTTTTTTTGTACTGTAGATTATTTGATGTTTTACTGCTAGGAACCATAATGATATAAATCACTGGTTCTGGTTCATAGCATCTTTATTTTGTGAACACATTCAACAACATTCAATTTACCACCATCTCTCCTTGAATTACAGTTGAATCCTCTTTAAAGGAGCCGTCTTGTATTTGTTTTTGGAGAACCAGCCACTTGAGAGCGCTGCAGATCACATTATCATCTATACGAACAATGTTACTGGCCATGGTGAAGACTTTGGCCACATATGCTGTCAGCCTTTAACAGACAAGCAGAACGACAGAAATGAATAAAACACATTATTATTATTACTATTAAAATAACACCTGTGTAATATATAATGTAATACAACAGAAATTAGGCATGAAACATAATATATATATATATATATATATATTAGTGCTGTCAATCGATAAAAAAAAAAACTAATTAATCGCACATTTTTCTAAAATTAATCGCGATTAATCCCACCTAACATTAAAGCTTTTAAATATACTTTTATATTGCTATAATTTCACATTCAATCTTCAAATGCACAATGTACAAACAACATAAAGACAAAATATTTGTAATATTTCTTTAATGGCATCTTTTTTATGATTGAAGGCCAGCATCACTGATATCAATACTACTGATGTCTCTATAAAATAGTTTTTCCCCTTAATATTTAACCATTGACTGTAGCCATTCAGCATTACAGTATAATTGACAGCTATCAATTTTAACATTTAGTAGACTTAACTTCTAATTTAAGTGAACTTAAAACAATCTTCACACGAACCCATTATAATAAATGACATATTTAGCTACCTGTGCCCTTCAGCAGAAATATGAATAGTAACCAAACACTAAATTCTAAATTAAATATAGATAAACCCCTTAAAGCTATAATTTATTGATTTCCTCTTTTTTCTTGGATTAATAGACATCACAGCAGCTGGTTATTAGCTTATTGCCTGCTATTGTTTTAAAAGCTGCTGCTGCTGAACGTGACACATGCATCTTATTTTCTCACAACTCTCTTTACCTTTTCTAACCCACTTCAGGTCTTAAAGTCTCTACTAATGAGCAGACGAGTTGAATCGGGTGTGTTAGATGAGGGAGACAGTGCTGGGGTGCCTCAGGACAGTTTTTAAAACCATTTCAGAGACATGTTCTTAAATGTGACGCATATATAACATGCATGCATGCACACAGATTTAAGGCAGCTTTAATCGTCTTTTTGGTAACTTCATGCCTTAACTGACGGCATAACTAGGACATTGCATGCACGTAGTTTCTTTCGCTGTTTGATATGAAATGATACAGGCTACAGCGCGCGCCGGCACCTTTGTGCGTGTATTTAAAGAGCGCGCGCTACGAGCACAGTATATTTTATGCGCTCGTTTGGACTCGTGCCTGGCGTGGAGGCGACGTTATGCGCGCGTCTGAAACGTCTCCGTTTGATGTGGTCATAAATACGTTCTGCATCTAAGGCCTCGTTTACACTGCCAGTTAAATGTGACCCAATTCCCAATTTTTTTGCTCATATGTGACACAGATCGGAACTGTTCTATGACAGTGTAAACAGGAAAAAACCGCATGCAATCGGATATAGCCAGATCGGATTCAGGCCTCATTCATATGTGGAAATAAATCAGATATAAATCGGATATGTGCCAATGCGACTGTCATGTAAACAGGCAGATCAGATTTTCTGAGGCATCGCGTTCTATATACATCATTAAAACTGTGAACAATTTGGTACTTCTCCGCGGTTTAATGAAGTAATATGGGACCCATGCTGGCAAAATGAGTGTAAATGCGCACTGGCTTTTTTGAGCTACAGGCAAAAATAATAATAAAAATAAATAGATAAAAAAAATTGTGAAAAATGTGAATTTGAGGTTTTCACAAAAATTTGTTTAATTAAGCCCTCGTTTAATGATGCTCCAAATACTAATTAAACATCTAAAAGTATCTTCAATTGTATATTTTCTGAGAGGATTACCTTTTCTCCGCTGGCTTCTCGCGCTGACTGTCATCTGAAGAGCACGCATAACGGCGCGCGATCCCGATAAATACACAGAATTACAGTATTTCAGTATTCCCGCAAACATATGTGTTCCGTCTTAAGTGAACGATCTGATGTGTAACTTGATTCGTGCATTACAGTAGGCCATCTGTCTCAATGTTATCTATCAATAGCCTAAAAGAAAAGAGGGAATCACTCGCACTTCATTTAACTGCTTTTATTGTTTTAATAATCAATTTATTTGTAACGAACACACTGAAGTGATTTTTACATTTGATAATTTGTTTTTCGTGGGCTATATGAATGCTTTTGTTTCGATGTAAAATGATAAAGGTAATGCATTATTTGTTTCTTTCTAGGATATTTGTTCCTATACTGTTTTTTTTTCTTGCATCTGTTCTTATTTATAATAGGAAAGATAAAATAAAAAACAGCCCTATATTGTGATTATTAATATAGTAGCCTAATTATTAATAAGAAAAGAACTGAAGGAAAACGTTAATCTTTCTCATAATCAACCTTGCTGATATCGACTTTAAACGATGGAGTGCAGCAGTCATTTTTTTGTCTGATTCCAAAAAATCATACATCATTTTGAAGGTCTTTTAATGGAGAATATGAAAATAAAAATAACTAATTCTTCAAATTTGCTGGACTGGTTTTGTCAGCACAGGTCACATTATTCTCGGGAGGAAGCACGTGTGGAGGCGTTAAATGACAACAACGCATGCGGGATGTTTCAGATGGTATGGCAAGTGTAAACACATGAATCGGATATGGGTCACAATTGAAAGAACGTGTAAACGGACAGCCAAAAAAATCGGATATAGGTAACAAATCGGAATTGAGCATCAAGACCTGCAGTGTAAACGAGGCCTAAATAAACGCAATTCCTTTTCAAGAAAAAAGAGACAGAGGTAACAGTTGTGAATGTGGTGGCCAACCCTAGCCCCGCCCCTGCATTAATTGCGTTAACTATTTTTAACGCGTTAATCTGAAAAAAAGTATCTCCTGCGTTAACGCGTTAATTTTGACACCACTTATATATATATATATATTTATTAATAAATAGTTATTTGCCCATAAGTAATGACGTCAGAATGACTTACCATGTGCTGCTCGGCCTGTTCATCCATGCAGCGTAGGATCCATCTGATTTACGGTAACCCAACTGCCGCTGATAACCTTAATACAAAAAAAGGATAAACTAAAAATATTTATTTATTATCTGTATATTTGTTCCTACTTTTGATCTAAAGGTTTTAAGAGAGAATCTTTGAGAGTACTTTTCAATTTTATTCGAAATCATAGTCAGATTCTTTATCAATTTATTTTATTTATATGTATTTATTCTTTACTCATTTATATGGTGCTTTATACAATACAGATTGTTTCAAAGCAGCTTTGCAGGTATAAACGTGGAAAAATGCAAGCGGAGATAAATTCTGCTAGAAAGACAATAACAGTGTCATTGTTCAGCTGAGTTCTGTTTAGTGTTGAATCGGTTCTGTAAAGATCATTTGTTCTGCCCATTGAGTTGTGTACTCTGAGTTTTTTTGCTTGGGACTCTTATTTTGAAAATTACCTCACTAATCAAGAGAGCAGCCATCTTAGTTCAGTTTTACTCAGCTCTCTCAAGCATTACGCTCCATGTGACTGCTGCTACAATTTTCTGTAATGTTCATGCCTTCGAAAGCATTGTCAGTAAGTAATTTTTTGTAAAATGTGTAAATTGAGAACATTTTCTTTATTTCCTATGCTGTATTTGTAACAATTAAGTGTTGTTATATATGCTAATTCTTCTAACTGCTTAAACGGTTAATTTAGCCTTTTCAGCCTTTATATGTGAATATGTTTTGCATTCTGTTTACTAATAGCACTTTATTCCTGTATTGTTTTTGATAGTTTCACTCTCATTCAATGCACATTGGAGTAAAAATCAGGAGTTTTGAAAACTATACCCTGGCTCCAGTCTTTATTTGAATGGAGTTTGGCTTGCTGCTGAATTGTGTTCACACAAATGGAAACACACAAGGAGAGCACTAAAGTGAGATGACATAAACTGTCTGGCTGAACATCCTGACAGGATCATACAGCAGCAAGTAGCGAGCATCATGGCTGAAAGGTATCCAAAAGACACCACATGAGGAAAGACACAAAATAACATCTGACACAGACTCTAAAAGTTCCATAAGAACTTCAAGATCCTTGAGATCTTCAGTTGGTGTTGCTGCAGCACGTGCTAGAGCTAAGGCAGAGGCTGCATGAGCTCGAGCTAACTTTGCAGAGAGAGAAATTGCAATTAAGGTGGACAAAGCATGACTAGAGGCTAACTTGGAAGCCCTGCATCTAGAAAAAGAGGCTGCAGCTGCTAGTACAGAAACAGAGATACTAGAAGCGGCAGCAGAGTTTGAGGATTAGGAGCTGTATGACAGGAAAAGTCACTCTTCATCAGCACAGAGAAGTGTGTTTGTGATTATGTCAGGGACCAAGCTACATATTTCAGTGAGCAGGCTGACTTGATCAGCTCCTGATCAGGCTCAGGATTGCAAATCTGAACCAGACCAAGTAACGGAACAAAATATAGTGCATGTGAATGATAGCCAGTATGTCATACTTGATGCATGTTCCTCCTCTTCATCTCTAAGAAAGACAAAAATGCAAAAAGTAAAACTCCCAAGGAACATAAAAGAGGAGTCAACAGAAAGACTAGTCAGTAATAAATGGCAGCAACAGCCCGAGTTCAGTGGTGTATCAAGCTCTTTGCCACAACACTCAGACACTACAGGCATGATGGACCTAGTAAAATATCTAGCACGCCGTGAGCTGGTCAGCAGTGGTTTAACACACTTTGATGATTGCCCTGAAAGTTACAGAGCCTGGAGGTCCTCATTCATTAATACAACAAAAGACTTGGGTCTTACAGCTGGTGAGGAGTTAGACTTGTTGTCAAAGTGGCAGAGAGTCTTCTGAACATGTGAGACATCTCAGGGCAGTTCACATAGGAAACCCAGACGCAGCTTTAAAAATGATCTGGAATAGACTTGATGAATATTACAGTTCACCTGAAGTTATCAAAAGTGCACTGTTTAAGAAATTAGACCGTTTCCCCAGGATTTCAGGTAAAGATAACCTCAAACTAAGAGAGCTCTGAGATCTTTTAATGGAGATGCTCTCAGCTAAAGAAGATGATTATCTACCAGACTTAGCCTATTTAGAGACTGCTCGAGGCATCTGGCCAATAGTCGAAAAACTGCCATATACCTTACAAGAGAAATGGATTTCTCAAGGCTCAAAGTACAAAGAGGAGTTTGGTGTTTCTTACCCTCCTTTCTCATTCTTTACTCAGTTCATTTGCAATCACGCCAAAACACGCAACGATCCCAGCTTTGCTTTTTCCAGTAGTTGTCATATACAGTATGAAAGACTCCCTCAAAGACGCGCTAATCTCAAGACATTTTTGGTACACAAAACTGAAATCTTGCATGATGCCCCTCAAGACAAAATGCCTTCTAAAGATGACCCAGCAAAATATTGTCCAATCCACAATAAACCCCACCCTTTAAGGAAATGTAGAGGCTTTAGACTGAAGACAATCGATGAATGAAAAGCTTACTTGAAAGTAGGGCTGGGCGACAAATCGATTTTATCGATTAACTCGAATGTGTAGTTTACATCGATTTGTTTGAATGAAAATCGGTTTTCTCTTTAACATCCGCCGACGCTCCCCTCTGGGCTCCCGTAGTTCCGAATGGGCTCAGCCATCCCCCCCGGCGCATTTGCCATATTAGAGTTTAGGAAGGGTTTTGTGATCCCCGTTAAAGCGCCTTTCACACAGGACGCGGAAAGCGCTGCGCTATGAAACCCATTCATTTCAATGGCTTGCGCCGTGCGAGGGCGGTGAGCTGCTGCGCCGAACAAAGCGCACGCGCAGCGGAGCGCACCAGCTGCGAGCTTGCGCGTGCCGCGGTCAAAGTTCAAAATAGTTCAACTTTTGCCGCTGCGCGCTGTGAACGTTTCCAATAGAATAGCGCGGCCAATAGAAATGTCCAAAACAAGCTATACGGGAAAAACAAGTTCTGAAATCAAAATGGATGAACAGCTGATTCTCTGTGTGTCTGAACTCCGCCTACTTCGCTCTGGCCAGCGTAGCGCAAATCACCTTGTATCTGAAGGGCTGCGCTGAACCCAGCGGCCGGCGCAGGGCATGCCGCGTCCTGTGTGAAAGGGCCTTAAGGCTCGTTAGCTTTCGGTCTGCTTTAAATTAGACGCAGAGATGTAGTGCGGTAAGATCGCATTTATTTTAATTAATTAATTATATCATTAATTTGAATTAGCGAGAGAGAGAGAGGGATGAAAGTTGCGTGTGTGAACCTGCGTCTGCGCGTCTCTCTCTTCAAGCAATGAGGCTTAGTTACTTCAAAAACAGCGATTTACCCACTCAATGCAGAGAAATATAATATAATGTTACGAGTCAGCCTATCGAAGCTATTTACGTTTCCATGCTGTGTGTTTCGCTGCGCGATCTCTGATAGCTGTGTGCAATAATGCATGTGCGTGCGTCTATGAAAGCAGTGTAGCCTGCTGCATATAGTTTTAGTTTAGCTACAAACCCGAGCCCGAAGCTATTCGTTAAACATTAACCCTGCTCGGGTCAGGTAGCAGACCTCTAGCAGACAGTGGTACGCGCGACCAAAATTTACTGCAGCACCTCAAACAGGCATGCTGCCGAGTAGGAGAGATCTTGCGCTCTACGAAATGAACTAGACTGTGGCAGCACAAACACACCCGCCCAAAAAACAAGTCACTGATATTAAATGCTGTTGAATGTTTTGTTTGCACTTTATCAGAACTACCTCTTATCTACTGAATAGCAAGATGTTAAACTTGTGTTTAAAGAAAGCTTATCAAAAAGGGTCACATAATTGTATGTTTCATGTTATGTTACATGTTTTCATGTTATGTTTACAATGGCAGGGCTTGCCATCTTATCTTTTTGGCTTGTTGTTTCTGATTGCACTTTAACCCCAAGAGGGAAATCCAGATCAAACCCCAAAAGGGAAAATCATAACAAAATAAAAACTTGTTTTGAACAATTTCTTTGTCATCTGCAGATTGATTTTCAAGTAGGGGGGAAAAAATCGATTTAAATCGTAAATCGGATTTTTTATGAAAAAATCTGGGATTGTTTTTTGGGGCCATATCGCCCAGCCCTACTTGAAAGAGCAAGGGATCTGCTTCAGGTGCTGCTCATCATCATCACATTTTGCTCGTGATTGAAAAGCTACTCTAAAGTGTGATGAGTGCAACAGCGACAGTCATAATTCAGCTCTGCAATCCCGGTCCACCCTAATGGATGCACAAAATTCAAAGTTCTCCATTACAGCATGGCGGGGAGGATGAGGAAGAAATTCCAAAAACTCAAGAGGTGAGCTCTCTTTGCACTGAAGTGTGTCATGGCCTTTCAATGAAATCTTGTTCTAAAATATGTCTTGTCAAAGTGTTTCCTGAGGGACACCCTGAGAAGGCTGTTAAGATGTATGCTATGCTTGATGATCAAAGCAACAGATCTCTGGCCAGGTCAAAGTCAGGTCGATCTGTTCAACATCAATTGCAAAGCATCTCCTTACAGCCTAAAGCAGGGGTCGGCAAGTCAGTTTGGCATCGGGCCAAAAATAATTCACCACTGGATGGTGGGCCAGAACTTAGTCAAAGGATAATTTAAGAAATTGAATTGATGAAAAATGCAACTAGAATTGCCTGTGACAGACTGTTACAGTGTCTTTTGTAACTGGTAGTGAGCAGTTACTCTGTGTTAAATCCTGTAGTAGGAACAGTCATTAACAAAAGGCCACATTTGTGTGGCAGTGTCCCGCAGAGTATGTGAGCGGAGTGGAGCGGCAACAATTTCCCCTCCGCACTCCGAGCATTTAATAATCACTCCGCTCCAGCTCCGCTCCGGGTTCACTGATATCAGAAACACCGCTCCGCCTTCGCTACGTGGCTAAAGTATTTCAGTAGGTTTGAAATATCACAGTTCTGTTCATAACATATATTCAAAATAAAATAAATAAAATAACAGGAGAGTTTCAAAGTGGCTTATTGGAACACTAGCGTGCAAACTTTTTTCCTATCTCATGCCAAGCTAACATGGTTATCAGCATTACAAGGAATTATTGCTGCTTTTTGCAGTTCAAATTTTGTTTGTGATGAAAATAACAGTACGTTTTAGTCCGTTATTTTACCTACGGATCGATGCATTTCTTACAGATTTCTGCTCATTCGAAATCGGATACAGATGAAGTAGCACTGTAAGATTACATTTGTTTGAATGTATTATTGAGAGAGCGATTACGTGTGAATAAGTGTTGTAGTACTTGTTTAAAGGGGACCTATTATGCCCCTTTTTACAAGATGTAAAATAAGTCTCTGATGTCCCCAGAGCGTATATGTGAAGTGTTAGCTCAAAATACCCCACATAATTTTTTTTATAGCTTGTTAAAATTGCAAATGAGCTGCTGCTCCTGGAGACGAGGACGGAGCTTCAAGAGCTCAAGCTCCGGCATTAGCAGTGTTAGCCTTTGCAAATAAACATTCCATTATTAGTACAAGCCTGTTATCTTTACAGAAAATGAACTCGGTTTCAAAGTCTGTCATCTGATTGTACTGTGCATAATAAATTTGCATTTATGAATTACACAGAAGGGGAGCATGGTGGGATTAAAATAACAACATAGCTGGTCTCATGCTATCACAAACTTTATAAGTCCCACTTCTGATTATGAACTCGACAACTTCAAGCGATCGACTCGCATTGCTTTCATATGCAACTTTTAACTACCACATTCCTATTCACGATCATTCTGGCAGCACTTGAAGGCAGCATCAGTGAAAACAGGCAGAGACAATGATAGCTTTAGTAATTAGCCTTACAGAGTGCCAAGAAGCTCTTTCAAAAAAAGGCAATTTGGAAAACAAATGCGTGATACTTACTTTGTCTGGAGCTGACGTTCGCGCACAAAGCGTTGGTATTGATTCCTAAACATTGAGGACGTTACCGAATTTTTTTTTTTTTTTTTTTTTTTCTGGGATATTTCCTTCGAAAATGAAATTTAACCACAGTGTCCTCGGCTCAGATGGGGGGAGATTATGGCGACTCCTATGTTCATTAGTGCATCCCAAAACACAACACTTGTAAAGCCTCTTTGGCGCTGACTTTGTATATATCTCCAGTAATGGTGAACCGCAGCTTCTCACTCAGGGCTGTATTTATGCTAATAGGGAAGAGAGCGTCACAAATGGGCGGGACTTTTTCCCCTCGGTGACGTGAACAGAAGGAGAATCTGAAACAGCTCTTTTGGAGAGACTGTTCATAATTTATTGGTTTTATAAAAAAAATGAGTTGGTGGATTTTTAACATGATAGGCTGGTTGTTTTCACACACTGCGGCCACACAACTGTGTTCAAACACCTTATAAAAGTGATTTTTGCATAATAGGTCCCCTTTAAATCATGCTTTCAGCTGAAAATATTCAGTATCTAGAAGGAACAAACAAATTCCTTGAGAACTATAACTTCCCGCTCATGTCCATTGCCATCATCCTTCACATTCTTTCTGATTTGAGTGATCCTTCTCTATCAAGCTAGCAAAATATGTTTAACATGTGAATTCTTGCTAAATATGCAGTTATATTACAGGCTGTTGGCATGAATTGTACTCGTGATGGAACACTCCAGTCAAAATCACACCACTCCGCGCTCTGCTCACATACTCTGATTGTGAGTAACTGTTGCGGTCATGACAGATCTATTAAAGAACCAGCCGCTATCAAAATAATCTGGCTGCAGGCACGGGCCTAAAGACATGTGCTGGATTGATTAATTGTTATGGAAGAAAAGCAAGCGGCTATCGGATTGAGGCAGCAAATGGTGGAATTAGTCTCGCACTTCCAACGTTAATTGAATGTGATGAAATACCCGACAACCGCGATGAAATTCCAACACCCAAAGCTGCTCTCCATCAACCTGACCTCAAGCATATTGTGCCTGAAATTCCAGCTCTGGACCCTGAAGCCCACATCCTCCTGCTGCTTGGGCGAGACATACTCAGAGCTCATAAGGTGAGAAAACAGATTAATAGCCCACACAACATGCTTTTTGGCCAAAAACTAGACCTAGGATGGGTTCTGGTTGGTGAAGTATGCCTAGGAGATGTGCACAAGCCCATTGTTTCCAGTTTCAAGACAAATATTTTAGAAAATGGAAGACCTTCATTGTTTATTCCTTGCACAAGTCATGTACATGTCAAAGAAAAGGTCAACAGCAACTTAACAACTTTGTATACAGCTCGTGACTTTGAAACCCACTGGAACATAAGCAAAGACAACCTAGGCAAGACTCTATTTAAAAGAACAGAGAACGACAGTAAGCCTGCACTCTCCATCGAGGATGAAGTCTTTCTAAAGACTATGGAGAGAGAAGTTTTCCAGGATGATTCCAACAGTTGGGTGGCACCTCTTCCTTTTAGGTCTCCAAGGCCAGTTCTTCCAAACAACAGAGATCAAGCTTTAAGCCGCCTCTCTTCCTTGCAACATACCCTAGAACGAAAGCCAGATATGAGAGAACAGATTCCAACCTTCCTGCAAAAACTGTTCGACAACGGTCATGCAGAACGTGCAGCTCCACTACCAGAGGGAAAAGAGTGCTGGTACTTACCCCTATTCGGAGTCTATCACCCAATAAAAAACAGATCAAATCAGGGCAGTATTCGACTCCAGCGCACAGCATGAAGGTATCTCTCTCAATAACGTTCTCCTCACTGGAATGGGGGGCTCGAGCCCCTACCATTTTTCCTACCATAAAGTAATTAAAAGTGCCCCCCTCGCAATATTTATAAAAAAAAATATTGTGGTCAGTAAAATGCATTTGAATTATAATTAATAATAGAACGTGTACAAAACAATAACGAATATAACTCGAAACAAAATTCAGATAATTCCCCTGTTTATAAATGCCGTTTGACAGTCTGGCACATCATTGCAATAACGATGTGATGTAAGTATTAGCATTGATATTGCTGTAACGTACTGTGATTGCAAAACACGCTTAATTCGTTTTTTTTATTGCTTGAAGAACATACAAAATAACACGCGTAATTCGTTACTGTTTTGTACATTTGAGTACGCATTTTTATTGTGCCATAATCACCATTGCTTCTTGCTTCCGACTTTTTTTATGCTCACCGTTGGCAGATTTAAAAATGTTTCAAGAGGGTATGTGTTGGTAAGTTAGTAACCTGCTAAACAAATTTGTTAGTTACATTTCCAGACACGAGTTTGCAATCAAGCTCTATCTTTATGTTATAAAGGGAGTAAAGCCAAGATGCCAAACAAAGAGAGACGACAGAAATTGAAAGAAAATTTGAAGGAGGCAGCGAAAGGGACAGTTTCTCTGTAATGGATAAAAAAGTGTGCTAATCGGAGACTGATAGGTTGCAAAAAGGCATTCATCATATGTACAACCTTCACTTTTGCTTTAATCTTTTATATATATATATATATAATATTATTTATTTATTTATATATAATTTATCTTTTTAAAATGAAATTTAGAAGGCAAAAATGACCAGTCAGAGATGCATGTTGAGGAGGGAGAGAGAGAAGAGCATGAAGCCACAAAACAGTCAGAGATGCATGTTGAAGAAGGAGAGAGAGAAGAGCATGAAGCTACAAAACAGTCAGAGATGCATGTTGAAGAGGGAGAGAGAGAAGAGCATGAAGCCACAAAACAGTCAGAGATGCATTTTGAAGAAGGAGAGAGAGAAGAGCATGAAGCCACAAAACAGTCAGAGATGCATGTTGAAGAGGGAGAGAGAGAAGAGCATGAAGCTACAAAACAGTCAGAGATGCATGTTGAAGAAGGAGAGAGAGAAGAGCATGAAGCTACAAAACAGTCAGAGATGCAGTGAAGAAGGAGAGAGAGAAGAGCATGAAGCCACAAAACAGCAGAGATGCATGTTGAAGAAGGAGAGAGAGAAGAGCATGAAGCTACAAAACAGCAGAGATGCATGTTGAAGAGGGAGAGAGAGAAACATGAAGCCACAAAACATCAGAGTGCATGTTGAGGAGGGAGAGAGAGAAGAGGTAATGTGATATGGGACAAGGAGTTGAAAAAGCACAAGATACAGACTTTGTGAAGAAACCAACATGAAAATGTTTGTCTTTTACAACATAAACATCCAACAGATCCAAGTTTAGTACAGAAATATGAATCAAGTCCAAACGAGGTTATATCAAGTTTGCCATCAAAAAAGGACCATGCCGGCCTTAAAAAATTCCCTAAAGATAAAAGGGGGTGCTCTTTCCTGAAGCAGTGGTACAGTGACAATCCTCGGCTTGAATATTCACCCGAAAATGACAGAATGCACTGTTTATTGCGATTATTTATGAGCCATGAAGGCAGGTTCAAAACAAAGTGGATATGACACTGGTGTTAAAAACTGGAAGTATTTGAAAGCGCAGACCAGGAATTGCTTCGTAGAGAACAGGAAAGACAGAGGAACAGGTACTGTTGTGTCATTTAATTGATGTAACACTGTTCCTGACAAGACAAGGATTGCCTTCCGTGGTGACGATGAAAGTTCAGTTTTAAGTAAGGGAAACTTTCTGAAGATAGTGAACCTTAGGGAAGTATGACAGCAATCACTCCATCTTGAATCAGCAAAGAAGAAAAATTCAAAGAAATGACCACAGGTGTCTCTCCTCAAATCGAACACAATGACATCATTGCAGCCCTTGCTTTTACGTTCGAAAAGCTACGCAGTGAAACCAAGATGCATCCATTTTTTCAATTTTACTTGATGGAACCAGACATCCCATTCAGAGCAAGTATCATTTGCCATAAGATTTTGCATCAGATGGAAATAAAAAGCTTCAGGCTTGTGCCATGTGTTCCACAACAGGAGAAGAGGTGAGAAAGTTGAGAGTTCTCAATTATGACTCAAAGTGAAAACATATATGGCCAAGGAATGACGGGGCTGCTAAATGATGGTCACTACAAAGGTTAGTCGCGTCCAACACAATGAAAAACATTTCCACTGCCATGCGCACGCTTAAATATAGTGCTTGTGGAATTGCAATCAAGCTCTTTTGGCAACCTTTTTTTCTTTGGTGGAAAAGCTTTATGCTTTCATTGCAAACTCCTAAAGCGGCATGCTTCTTTTGTGAAAACCCAGAAACAAATGTATCCAGATCAGCGTCCAATGTAACTACAAAGGCTCTCTGATGTTCGGTGGGCATGTAGGGAGAAATCCTTGAAGACCTTAAAGAAGACCCTGCCAGCACTTGTGAAATCCTGACCACACTAATAAAAAAGATCCACCTGATGCAGCTGTTGGAGCTTTGGAGAAGCAAAGAACTGCTGCATTCAATAAACTTTGATTTCTGCTTTGCTTGGAAATGCACTCCTGTCTTCCTTGAAACTGTATGTGCCTCCAGTGCCCTTCAAAAGGAAAACTTAGATTTGGGAGCTGCTACGACATAGTGAGTGGCACTGTCACTCATAAGGACCTAAACTGAGGAGGAGTCAAGAGCATCTATGAAAGAGCCACTAGCCATGCTGTGACAGCAGGTATTGATGTTCCTGAGTCATTCCTGGGCATGGAGACAAAGAAAAATACCTGCAAGCTGATGCAATGCTTAACATCAGCAACTGAAGATCATGAGCCACACACACTCGAAGAATTTTACAGGGTTGACTTTTCTACACATTTTTGGATGCGTGTTTGCAAAAGCTTCAGAACGGTTTGAAGGGAAAGAGAATCCAAAAATGCAGATAACGACTAACAAGATCATAAATCACTTCATACACTGACAGATACATCTAAATGGAAAGGTGTGTTGGATGATGAGGCCAAGGAAGCTGCTCATATCTTGGAGCTTTTATGAAGTTGAGGAAGAACAGCTGCTCAGGGAAGTAGGGTGTTTATTTGCCTAAAAATGCCCATGAAAATGCCAATATGTTATTTTTAAAGACACGGCGTTCACCTTGTGTTATATACAGTTGGTGAAAATATATACATACCAGATCAACAGCCACATATATCGAAGCTGAAATTCCTGAAATTTGCAAAAATTCAGAGATATGAGGAGGGAGAGAGAGAAGAGCATGAAGCCACAAAACAGTCAGAGATGCATGAAGAAGGAGAGAGAGAAGAGCATGAAGCCACAAAACAGTCAGAGATCTTTGAAGAAGGAGAGAGAGAAGAGCATGAAGCTACAAAACAGTCAGAGATGCATGTTGAAGAGGAGAGAGAGAAGAGCATGAAGCTACAAAACAGTCAGAGATGCATGTTGAAGAAGGAGAGAGAGAAGAGCATGAAGCTACAAAACAGTCAGAGATGCATGTTGAAGAGGGAGAGAGGAAGAGAGAGCTACAAAACAGTCAGAGATGCATGTTGAAGAGGGAGAGAGAGAAGAGCATGAAGCTACAAAACAGTCAGAGATGCATGTTGAAGAGGGAGAGAGAGAAGAGCATGAAGCCACAAAACAGTCAGAGATGCATGTTGAGGAGGGAGAGAGAGAAGAGGATGAATGTGATATGGGACAAGGAGTTGAAAAAGCACAAGATACAGACTTTGATGAAGAAACCAACATGGAAAATGTTTGTCTTTTACAACATAAACATCCAACAGATCCAAGTTTAGTACAGAAATATGACATCAAGTCCAAACGAGGTTATATCAAGTTTGCCATCAAAAAAGGACCATGCCGGCCTTAAATGAAATTCCCTAAAGTTAAAAGGGGGTGCTCTTTCCTGAAGCAGTGGTACAGTGACAATCCTCGGCTTGAATATTCACCCGAAAATGACAGAATGCACTGTTTCAGTTGTCGATTATTTATGAGCCATGAAGGCAGGTTCAAAACCTAAAGTGGATGGATGACAGCTGGTGTTAAAAACTGGAAGTATTTGAAAGCGCAGACCAGGAATTGCTTGCTGCTAGAGAACAGGAAATGACAGAGGAACAGGTCACTGTTGTGTCATTTAATTGATGTAACACTGTTCCTGGCAAGACAAGGAATTGCCTTCCGTGGTGACGATGAAAGTTCAAGTAGTTTAAGTAAGGGAAACTTTCTGAAGATAGTTGAACTCCTAGGGAAGTATGACAGCACATTACAACTCCATCTTGAATCAGTCAAAGAAGAAAAGTCATCAAAGAAATGACCACAGGTGTCTCTCCTTTCAAATCGAACACAATGACATCATTGCAGCCCTTGCTTTGTACGTTCGAAAAGTCATACGCAGTGAAATCCAAGATGCATCCATTTTTTCAATTTTACTTGATGGAACCACTGACATCTCCCATTCAGAGCAAGTATCATTTGCCATAAGATTTGTGCATCAGATGGAAATAAAAGAGCGCTTCATTGGCTTGTGCCATGTGGATTCCACAACAGGAGAAGAGGTTGAGAAATTGGTAATGAGAGTTCTCAATTAGAATGACCTCAAAGTGGAAAACATATATGGCCAAGGATATGACGGGGCTGCTAATATGAGTGGTCACTACAAAGGACTTCAGTCGCGAATCCAACACAATGAAAAAGCACTGTATGTCCACTGCCATGCGCACTGCTTAAATATAGTGCTTGTGGAATCTGCAAAGTCAAGCATTCTTTTGGCAACCTTTTTTTCTTTGGTGGAAAAGCTTTATGCTTTCATTGCAAACTCCTCAAAGCGGCATGCTTCTTTTGTGAAAACCCAGAAACAAATGTATCCAGATCAGCGTCCAATGGAACTACAAAGGCTCTCTGATGTTCGGTGGGCATGTAGGGAGAAATCCTTGAAGACCTTAAAGAAGACCCTGCCAGCACTTGTGAAATTCCTGACCACACTAATAAAACAAGATCCACCTGATGCAGCTGTTGGAGAAGCAAAGATACTGCTGCATTCAATAAACTTTGAATTTCTGCTTTGCTTGGAAATGACAACTCCTGTCTTCCTTGAAACTGTATGTGCCTCCAGTGCCCTTCAAAAGGAAAACTTAGATTTGGGAGCTGCATACGACATAGTGAGTGGCACTGTCACTCGACTAAGAGACCTAAGGACTGAGGAGGAGTTCAAGAGCATCTATGAAAGAGCCACTAGCCATGCTGTGACAGCAGGTATTGATGTTCCTGATGTCATTCCTGGGCATGGACGACAAAGAAAAATACCTGCAAAGCTGATGCAATGCTTAACATCAGCAACTGAAGATCATGAGCCACACACACTCGAAGAATTTTACAGGGTTAGACTTTTCTACACATTTTTGGATGCGTGTTTGCAAAAGCTTCAGAAGCGGTTTGAAGGGAAAGAGAATCCAAAAATGCAGATAACGACTAACAAGATCATAAAGTCACTTAATACACTGACAGATACATCTAAATGGAAAGGTGTGTTGGATGATGAGGCCAAGGAAGCTGCTCATATTCTCTGGAGCTTTTATGAAGTTGAGGAAGAACAGCTGCTCAGGGAAGTCAGGGTGTTTCATTCTGCCTAAAAATGCCCAGTGAAAAGTGCCAAGGTAATGTTGGAGATTTTTAAAGACAACGGCGTTCACCTTGTGTTCCCAGCCTTATATCAGTTGGTGAAAATATATGCTACACTACCAGATTCAACAGCCACAGTGGAGCGTTCATTCTCGAAGCTGAAACTGGTCAAGTCCAGATTGAGGAGTCTCTGTGGACAGGAAAGACTGTCTGATTTACTGCTACTTGGCATAGAGAGAGAGACATCCCTATTGACAAAGAGGAAGTCATCAACATCTTTGAACAAATGGTTCCCAACAGAAGGTTAAAATTGTGAGACCAAAAATCCAGTTAACAGTTTAGCAAGCAGTGTTACAGAGAAAATCATTTTTGATAGTCTGTCCAGATATAGACACGCATATTTTTTATTTATTTCATAGTGTTATTATGTTACTTTAAATTCAATTCATATATCCTAATTACAAAAAAATAAAATAATAATAGTAATGTATTCTGTTCATTAAAAAAAATAAAAATGAGTCTATTTCAGTAGTCTTGTATTCATTAATTGTGAACACACAGGTCTGTTAGTAATGTCAGGGTGATTATCTATCTTATTCTTAGCAATTTACATTTTAGAATTACTCCGTGGTGATAGATGCCCTTTTTTACATTTGAGCCCCTGCCCCTGCACGTCCCTGATCCCTCTCTGAATCAAACCTACGGCTGCACAAGATTATATCTAATAGTGTACAAGTACTAAAAAGCATTCCCAACTGAAGACTACGCAAGAGACATCAAAGACTTTGATCTCAGTGGAACAATCATGCCTACACAACACAGCTTTGGTTTGAATTGGGAAACTGCAACTGACACATTCACCTTTAAAGTATCAGTCAACAAGAAACCATTCACATGCCGTGGTGTCCTATCCATAATCAAAAGTCTCTTTGATCCTCTCGGCTTTGTGGCTCTTGTCACCGTACAAGGGAAGGTTTCTACTTCGAAAGCTATCTACAGTGCCCTCCACTAATATTGGCACCCTTGATAAATATGAGCAAAGGTGGCTGTGAAAATAAATCTGCATTGTTTATCCTTTTGATCTTTCACTCAATAAATTCACAAAATTCTAACCTTTCATTGAAGTAAAACAATTGAGAGTGGGGAGAAAATCTCATGATGAAATAAATGTTTTTCGCCAATGAATGTTGGCCACAATTATTGGCACCCCTAGAAATTCTTATGAGTAAAATATCTCTGAAGTATATTCCCATTCATATTTACATTTTTTTAGCACACCAGGGTGACTAGGAGCATGAAATTGTCCAGCCATGACTTTCTGTTCCACAGGATTATAAATATGAGGAACACAAAGGCCAAATTCCCTTAATCATCCATCACAATGAGAAAAAACAAAAAATATATTTCTGATGTGAAGAACAAGATTGTTGAGCATCACAAAATATAAAGTGGCTGTAAGAAAATAGTTAAAACATTGAAAATCCCCATTTCCACCATCAGGGTAATAATTAAGAGGTTCCAATCAACTAAAGATGTTAAAAATCTGCCTGAAAGAGGACGTGTGTCTATATCGTCCTAATGCACGGTGAGGAGGAGAGTTTGAGTGGCCAAAGACTCTCCAAGGATCACAGCTGGAGAATTGCAGAGATTAGTTGAGTCCTTGGGGTCAGAAACCTAAAAAAAAAAAAATCAAACATCCCCTATATCACCACATGTTGTTCGGGAGGGTTTCAAGAAAAATTGTCCTCACTCATCCAAAAACAAACTCCAGCAAATTCAGTTGTCAGACACGACTGGAACTTCAAATGGCACTGGCTTCTATGGTCAGATGAAACTGAAAAAAAGAGCTTTTTGGCAGCAAACCCACCAGATGAGTTTAGTACAAACAGGGATAAAAAAGTACCCCATGTCCACGGTTAAATATACTGCTGGATCTTTAATGTTGTGGGCCTGTTTTTCTGCCAGAGGTCCTGAACATCTTGTTCAGATGCATGGCATCATGGATTCTATCAAATACCAACAGATAAAAATCAAAACCTGACTGCCTCTGTAAGAAATCTTATAATGGGCCATGTTTTGATCTTCCACCAGGACAACAATCCAAAACAAACATCAAAATAAACACAAAAATGGGTCACTGAGCACAAAATTAATCTTTTACCATTGCTGTCTCTGTCCTCTGACCTGAACCCTACAGAAAATGAGTGAGGTGAACTGAAGAGAAGCAGCACCGTCATGGAGCTGTGAATCTGAAGGATCTGGAGAGATTCTGTATGAAGAAATGGTCTCTGATCTCTTGTCAGGTGTTCTCCAAACTCTTCAGGCATTATAGGAGAAAACTCAGAGCTGTTGTGCTGGGAAAAGGACGTTGCAATAATTGGGTGCCAATAATTGTGGCCAACATGAAATAGTGAAAGCATTTATTTCACAATGAGATTTTCCCCCCACTTTCAATTGTTTTACTTCAATGATAGGTTGGAAATTTGTGAATTTTTTGAATGAAAGATAAAAAGGATAAACAATGCAGATTTATTTTCACAGCTGCCTTTGCTCATATTTACCAAGGGTGCCAATATTAGTGGAGGACACTGTATTTAAGAAACAGACTGGGATGCACCACTGCAACAAGATAAATATGGTGAGTGGGAATCATGGAGAGATTCACTAAAAAACTTGCAACACCTTCACATTCCACGTCATTACACGCCCAACTCCCCTTCAAAAGCAAGTCACAAAGAAATCTGTGTTTTCTCGGATGCATCAACGAAAGCCATAGGAGTTGTAGCCTATCTCAGAACAGTGGATGGAGATGGTCAGATCAACTTTGGCTTCATCTTAAGAAAAACACAACTGACACCAAAAAATGAGCCAACCATACACAGATTAGAGCTTTGTGCAGCAGTCTAAGCAGTGGAGGTAGAAGAACTCATTGTCCAAGAGATTGACTTCAAATCACCTTCTACTGTGACTGTGCAAAATTGTGCTTGGCTACATCTACAATGAAACTAAACATTTCTATGTCTACGTCCACAACAGGGTACAGAGAATCAGACAATTTTCAAAACCGAAACAATTGCGATAAATACCCACAGAGCACAATCCTGCTGACATTGCTTCTAGGTCCATCCATGCATCAAAGCTTGTGGAGTCTACCTGGCTTACAGGTCCATCTATCATTAAGTAAGGAATAATTGACGACGGGCTGTTGGATTATTAGAAAAATAATGCACACCTGAGGTGGTGATGCGGCCACGACGCGAAGCGGAGTTACACCTCGGGTGTGCATTATTCTTCTAATAATTCAACAGTCCGGAGTCAATTATTCTGCTTATATCCTGCCGCAGAAAAGAGCAATAACTTTTTTTTTTTATATCAATATCCATATGTATGTAATTTTAATGCTATGGCCTTGTGTAGATATTTAAAGATGGCCATCTTTAAGCATGACTGTTGAAATTAAATGGGAATACTTTGCAATAAGAGTCCATTCGTAGCATTAATGAAAACTGTAGAAGTATTGTTCCTTGTTAGAGTGTGTTCATTTCAACATTCACTATTAGCTACTAATAGGCTACATTTTTAAATTTTAAAGTTTCTTCTTTTAACATTAGCAAACTATGAAATAACTTTAATGATCAATATAATAAATAATATTAATATTTTTATTCATTTACAAAGTATGGTTCAGTACTGTTACTGCTTTTCTTTTTAAATAGTAAAGCACTAGCTTTCTTTCAGTATCTATAAACTATCGGTTGATTAATCGGTATCAGCCAGTGTGGTCCAACCTAGCTATCGGTATCGGTAAAATCCACTATCGGTCGACCTCTAGTTCTGACCTCTCGAAGTGAAACAGATACGAGATCAAAGGCGGATATCGCATTATTCTCAGTTGTGTGTTGTGCTGCTGATAAACGTGATATAATTTCAGTTCTGTTGCTTTTATATGAATATAAATATGATGAACAAGACACTCAAAGTGCTTGCTATTTAATCCAATACGAAAGGCGTATTTATCATCCATTTTTACTTTACTACAAACATGTATTTTAGATTTTTATAGAAATATGACAACAATCACATATCTCACACAGCACTGTCATATAGTGTTTGGGAATATTCAAGCATAATTTAAATACACAATCACATGAAATCAGATAAAAAAAAAATAAAACATTTTAGCAGAGAACCCAGCATCACAGTTGTCTGAACCAATGAGCATTAAGCTGTGTCGTCAGTCAGTCGTTTCCCATCATGCATTTGATCAGCGCAGTCGGTGGAGAGCAACTGCGCTCAACTGTTCAATCTGACACAACCGCCTCGCCATCGCGAGAGTTTTTTGGCACACGTCAGCATGACATTAGAACAAGGTGGACGTAACTCTGACACATTTTATTTATTTATTTTAAAAGATGTTTATGGTAACTTATTTATTTGTTTTTCTCTTTATATTTATTTTTTTGTTGTTACTATTATTGAGGTATTTACTGTTTTGTATTCTGGTTGTTTATGTATTTTATTGCTTTGAAAAAAAAAAAAAAAAAACGTGGACACTTTTCTAACCAAGCCTTCTAAACAAGCCTATTAAAAGACCAAACTCAGATCTTACTGATGATGCAAACAGATGAGGATATGAACGCAAGTTACGGAACGCGCAAAACTGCACGTTAAAAATTTCCCATAAAGAAAACACATAACGTGGTTTGTTGCCTCAGTGATAATAAATGATTAAATTAAGCATCTAATTAATAAAATATATTACTGTATATTATGTACATTTAAGCAGATGAGCCCAGAATATGAGCCCACAACCAACAAGTTTCACCAAACCATTTTTTTTTCTCCCATAGAAAACCAAGCGCTGTAGTCTTAGGTTTGATATTCGCTGCATATTCTCCTAGGCTGCTTTAGGGACCATCTGCAAATTTACCTCGCAGTACAAAAAGTAATAATTTATTAAATTATTTAAATTTAATTATTAAATTCCAATATTTTTTCAAATTTATGTTTACAGTAAATTAATAATTTACTCAAACTGACTAAATATATATTGCCAATAATTCACCTTAGACAATAATTTCCCTAAGTATGTACACTACACAAATATTTTTAAGAAAACAATTACAGTAATTCACCAAAATGGTTCCAAATGTTGTATGTTACTAGTGACCAGACTGACCTACTACAGTTGAAATGTTGCCAACATCTTCCTCACTGTACATACAGTATATAATTATTCTTAAGAAATTACTGTAATTCAGTGTTTTTTTTATATGCTCCAAAGGTTGTAGTACATTCCTTGTGACTAGACTGACTTACTATAGGTGAAATTTTGCTAATACCTCCCTTAATGTACATAAAGTACATCAATATTTTATACTACAACCTTTGGAACATGAACAATTCCTGTTGGGGTCTTACAATTTTTTTTTTTGTTTTTGCTTTAAATAATTGTGAATTGTACATACAGTAAGGGAGATATTGGCAAAATCTAACCAGTAGTAAGTCAGTTTTGTATCCAGCAATGTACTAAAACCGTTGAAACATGAAAAAAAAAACTTTCCAGGGATCTTTTATATGTAAATAATTGTGTACTGTACATATACATATAAAGGGAGGTATTGGAAAAATCTCATCTGTAGTAAATCACTATGAGCAATACAAGCTTTACAATTTGACAGGGTGTTATTTTAAATGTTAAAAGTCATTTTAATTTAAATACATTGGACGTTTTAAGCCAGTCGGTGGAATTGTCAGATGGCCCCTTGGGTGCGATAGCACATCAATGCTTTCTCCGGTTTACATTTGCAGCAACAATACACCTAGGCAGTTTTGAACTCCTTTTTTATGTCGATATAAAGTGGTTTCTTACTGTTAAAACTAATCGTGATATTGGTATCTTTGTAGGACTGTCGACTCTAGATCAGTGGTAAGTGAAAGCAACGAAA
Organism: Schizothorax lantsangensis; assembly: GCA_027422415.1. Classification (NCBI taxonomy): domain Eukaryota; kingdom Metazoa; phylum Chordata; class Actinopteri; order Cypriniformes; family Cyprinidae; genus Schizothorax; species Schizothorax lantsangensis. The sequence continues at coordinate 41,080,463 of CM049841.1, read as the reverse complement.
ATGCAGCGCGTTGCATTCTTCTGACCTCATTTGCTTGCCTGTATATAGTTCGCATAATCATCAGTAAAGTGTATTCTGAGATCTGAGGTCTTATATCACTGTATTAGTTCACTGAGGCGAGTGTGACGTATGAGGGGAACCCCAGTATTACAGCACAGAGTCACACAAGCCATGATACAAAGTTACAGAAACTAAGCAACCGAAAGCAATATATGTCTTCCTCAGATGTAATGTTAGTTCTGTACTTCAGCGTTAGGTAAACGAGCATTATAATCTCCTTTGTGGTAGAGAAAGCTGCTTACATGTAGGCTACGGCAAACAGCGAAGATGTTGAATTAAACATACACACAATCAGCGTTTCCGCATGTTTATACTGACCCCGATAATCAAAACTTCTACTTAGCGCTTGCTCCATTTCTGCAAATCAGTTTTTGTAAATGAATGGACTTGATCCAAATATGGCCTTCATCAACAGCCGCTTGCGGCACCTGCTGGTGAGCGGCTGACATCAGCTGGAGATCATGCATCGGTGCTCTACTGCTATTCCTGCGGTTCCCGGATGTGCAACGCTGAATTTTCTGCCGAATTTTAACCACTGAATTTGTGGCAGCGAATTTGGAAAGTGAAATAAAATGACCGAAATTTGCCTGTCGAATATTATACATCGTATTTTTAAACAAGATTGAATATTTTGGAAGTGAATTCTGGAAGGTGAATATGAATTATTTAATTTTTAATTATGAAAATGTGTGTGAAATATTTTGAATTTGAAATATTCACAGCTTAAATAAACAACTATGTTAAATTTCAGGACCTAAATATGCAAGCCCTGGAAATACAAGGCATTAAAATGCAAGCACTGTTAATTGCAATGCATCTTTTTTTCGATTTGTGGAATTCAGCATGCTTTGTTTCAAAAACTATTGTCATTAGTCTGCTTCCATACAGCTTTGCCAATACATCGCTGTTTTTAGTTTGCTTGCTGTAAACTTAATTTACAGTTTATTACTGAAAAAATACATTTCACTGATGTGTTTTTTTGATGTGTTGGTTCATACAGTTCATATGTACGTATAAGACCCGCTGGCTACAGCAAAAAAAAAAATCTCATTGTGACTTGGCTTACTTATTGGTGATGATTTAATCATCATGTAGCAGCAGCCTGATTGACTGATCTAATCCAACACCTAATCTTCTATTGAGAGTATTATGTTGTTAAAGCACTTTAACTTTACATTTCCACAATAGTGATACACCGTATACAACAATAGTTGCTGACAATTACAAACACATTTTTCACAAAAGGTTTCAAATAAGGTATCGGCCAAATACACACAGACATCAATAATCAGCATATGAATCTCAACAATGGTGATAAATGTATTCATGCTGCAATGCATGCTGGGAGTAATTGGTGAGTTTTGTCCTGCGCTGGTACACATGCACTGCGACACCAAATTTTTAATGTCACCATTATTGAGGTTCATATGCCGATTCTTGATGTGTGTATCTGAATGTTAGAGTACCTAGAAATGTTACGAGCACAATGTGTTTTTAGAATCCTTCATAACAACTGATTACCACAATATCGACGGATCTTACGCTGTAAAACCACATCTATCAAAAACAAACTTACAAAAACAAAGTTACACATATGATATAATAGAAATAAAGTCAAACTTATTAATAATAATTAAATCTAGTAATGCTGCTGAGATCTTGAAAGATTTAATGTCTTATTTTCAATCATAGTTCTTTTGTTTCTCTTTTTTCTGTTCTTGTTGTTCCTCTTTTCTTCAGTGATTCTGCTTGTTAACAGCAGCTGTTCATCAGTGTCTGGATTCTGTCTGTCAGGTGGGCTATATTATTAAACTCATGTAGGGAATAGTGAATGAGGGTGTAGGGTGTGATTTGAAACACATCCTCGGAGTGTCGACTGAGATACTTCACAGTATATTGCAGCAGGCTACTTTCTCGAAAACAACAAATATTACTCAGAATGCATTGTTTTCAATTGTTTTGATGGAAAACAGTATGCTACTGTTAGAATTTGGCCATTTTTTACAGCAAAGTTTTACTGTAGGATGGCTTGAGGTTGAGTAAATTGTGGTAATTTTCAGTTTTGGGTGAACTATCCTATTAAGAAATGAGTTCAATTCAAAAGAGTTTAGCCCTAGAAAACGGCTCAGTTCAGTTCTCACCCAATAGCATCAGTGCAGTCAAATCAATAATATTGTTGAATAAGTAATCAGAATTAGTAATCTTGATTTTTATATCTGTTGTGTCCTGCTGACCTGTGTTGATATAGTTGATGGCTTCATTACGGCGCTCAATGCCAACAGCTTCCCACTGATTGGTGCTGTCCAGATAATGAGTGGCAATGAGAGGAAGAGTCATATAGATCATGTTCTGCTCTCCACTACCAGCGGGCTGGACAATAAACCGGCCCATGATGTCTCCACTGATGGCCTGCTCGACTGTCTGACTGATGTCTTCAGCTGGAGGAATGAAAGAGGGAACACAGGCTGAGAATAGTTTCACAGATCACAACACATCTTGGGTTTATTTACATCTGATTTGTTATGTGGTTTGGAGCTTAAACAACACAAATGAACAAACGAGAATAAAACTGAAAAGAAACAAGAGCATCCTCAGTGCATTTTAATGATGTGCCAAAGTAAAGACAAAGTTCAGTCTTGAAAACTCTAGATGGCACAGGCCTATGGGTTCAAGCTCAATCCTGATATAATGATATCATTATTCACATGGTGCAGCTGATTGGTTTCTTTTCACATCAGCAGCCAGTGAGCTTGCTGCTCAACATTCAGCTGGTGTTTGCTGTAGTAGTTGCAGCACAGTTTAGATAGCGTCTGAAATCAACATCTAAGATAAATTAATGCTATTCTCGGTTTTAAAGCATTCAAAACACCACACGTATGGTGACTCTTGCTGGTTAAAACGGTGTAATTGCAGCAAAAACTCAGGCCAAGATATGCCTAAAAACAGCTCCTACAAATCCATCACAAGTGTTTTATTGAAAGTATAATCTATCGAATGCAATTAAGTAATCAACTAATACCATTAAATATTAAGTGTCTGCATAATGTGTGTTTTTTAATAAATTTTCAGGGCTTGTTTTGTTTATTCTATGGATGGCTCAGCTAAACAGGCCAATCAGAGACTCTTAACTAATAGTATTAATTTCAAGTATGCAAACGCCTCATTAAAACATCTACAAATTGATAAAACTGATTTGAGGTCAGGTAAAAACCATAGACACCGGTTCAATGGTTCGTCACAGGGGGGTGATTTCAGTGATTCAGCATGAGAACAAATTTAAATGAAATAAGCATTCGTGTTTGTATACACTTCAACCGAGGTTCACAATATTTAGCTGCGAAACCTCAATGTCACTTTCACTCAAGGGTGATGTTTTCATTAGCTGTGCTGAGCATGCGGTTGATTTCAGCTGCATGCAATATCTGAGACATGGTCTTTTTTACTCCTAAACTAAAAGTGTTTGAACCTTGAACCTAATGGCTTTACTATGCAAATAAGAATATAAAAAGTTATGTCAATGACAACTAATAACTTTAAATTGTAATATTTTGCTTCAGGTGGTTGATTAGTGTTACGCCAGTCGGCATGGTAGCCCAGAGCCCAGAGCAGGCACACATAATACATGCAGACAGTGGTGGACAAAGTACACAAATCAAGTACTTGAGTAAAAGTACAGATACGTATAATAAAATATTACTCCAGTAAAAGTAAAAGTACTGCTTTTTCATTTTTACTCAAGTGAAAGTACAAAATTACTACATTTTTAATGTACTTAAGTAAAAAAAGTACTGATAGATAATTTATTTTGCAATTTTATATAGACTACTTAATTTTATATTTTCACAGTTATATATGACATGAGAATTAGGCCTGAAGTTAGGAAGAACATTTTAGGGAAAATATAATTATATTTTCATAATGATTTTTTTTCTTCTCAAACCTTGTCTGTGGTGTAAAAACACTCCTGTCCAAATGCCCCCAGAGGGCATCACTTCCCACTCTGATAATTACTGTAGTTATGTTCTGAACATCACATCCTTTCTTTTTCCCTCAGATGTAATCTATCTAGGTGGCTGAATAAAAATATTTGGACTTTATATCTAAAAATTTCCTCAACTTAGCACCAGCAAGCTTGTTAGCTAGACAGTTAGCATCAGCTACATACAGTATGGTTATGAATAAACATTCATATCAGTCTACTCGGCTAGATGATCTAAACAATATAAAAACTGATACTGTTGATAAACAATATAAAAACAGACGTCACATAGGGCTAAATGCTTAGCATTTGAATAAAACTGCTAACGTTACAGCAGCGGGGAATATGAACGTGCATGAGTTATTTTATTTAATCTGTGTTATTTTAATGTTTTGTTTTTTTACCTAAAACATAGAGACACTGACATTGATCTGTCTGCATTCAAGCATTTCAGTGGGCTTAAATAGATCACCCTTTACAGTAGATTTAGTTCACAAACAACTGACAGTTTTGAGCTAAATATGATTTTCAGTTACAATAATTAATCCTAAAATTCGACATTAGTAACTTACTTTTCGCAGAATCAGTTGCACGCGCTCACAAGATCTCCCAGTTCTTACCATAGATATACATATTTTTTTCTTACTAGTTCAGTTCACTGAAGACTCGCTCTAAACGCATCATTTGAATCAGTGAGTTTTCGACTCGAGAACAGCTACAATCGGATCATTGCAATTCGTGAATGAATCGTTTGTTGCGATTTGCGAACCGATTCAACAGGTTAATTGAAAAGAATCAGTTTGTTCATGAATCAGACACCCCTTCTGCGTCTCGGAACACGTGATGTATTATAAGGAGTAACGATATGTTTTATGAAATGTAGTGAAGTAAAAAGTACGATCTTATGTTTTGGAATGTAGTGAAGTAAAAGTAAAAGTTACTCAAAATAAAACTACTCCAGTAAAGTACAGATACTTGAAAAATGTACTTAAGTACAGTAACGAAGTAAAGCTACTTCGTTACTGACCACCACTGCATGCAGATCACATGGCTCTTCGGAGCAGCAGCAGTACATACACTATATTGCCAAAAGTATTGGGTCGCCCCCTTCTAATGAACAGGTTTGACTACTTTAGTAATTTCTATGAGTACAAATCTTAATGTTAAAGGAACACTCCACTTTTTTTGGAAATAGGCTCATTTTACAACTCCCCAAGAGTTCAAACCTGTTAACATGCACCAGGACGCCAGCGCACTGAAAGCTCTTTGTTTGCTCTTTGTTTGCACATGTCATTGTTTTCAAATAGATAAAATGAAACTGGACAAAATTAATCTTGACAAACTATATATCATTTTGAAGGTCTAAGCCTCAAGCATCGACGACAGATCGCTGTTTTTCGATAGAAAGCTTATAAAGGAATGTATTTGCTAAATTTGTGTAAGCAGTACACATCAAAACATGTATAAAAAAACGCAGTACATACCAGATTCATCCTGATAATGACTCTCAAATGTATCCACTGCTGTAAATCCTGGTTTAGTTTGAAAGATAAGGGTCCACTGAACAACATCCAATCGAGCAATTTTAGTCCAAAGAAACAATAAAGTTGTAATTTGGATCATTATTCGTTTGTTTACGTCTCATCTCTTCAGGGAGAGTTATTGTTTGTGTCCGTTATGGAACAAATTACGCTCAAAAACAGCATCTTGGTGGTAAAAAAACAGCATGATTTTGTAGCAGGCAATGTCCCAAACAGAATGAGATCATCAAAAAAAAAAAGTCAAAGATACACGGAAGATTGTTTATTTGAATTCTGGCGCTCCCTCGCGACGGCGCGTGATGCACCTGTCATCTGATGGGGGCGTAACTTAGCATTCAGCTTTTTGCACAAATAATTGCGTGTTTTGCCTGTATCTGTATGATTACCATCTGTATGGCGGATAATCAGCATGTAATTACTGACTGTTCACAGATATCAGTGTGAATGCAGTCTATATAAAAGGCCATTATAATGTGATTAAGGTTATTTTTATTTGTCACATACACAATTACATAGAGAGTACATAACCAGTAGTGAAATGTATTCTCTGCATTTAACCCATCAGTAGTGAACACACACCCGGAGCAGTGGGCAGCCATGTTACAGCGCCCGGGGAGCAGTTGGGGGTTCGGTGCCTTGCTCAAGGACAGTATTGAAGGAGGATACTCCCCCCACCAACAATCCCTGCCGGACCTGAGATTCGAACCCACAACCTTCCGCTTACAAGTCTGACTCGCTATCCATTAGGCCACGACTGCCCCCAGATTATTGACTATATGGGCCATCTGATTAGTGTGATTAGCATCTGTATGAATGATCCCCAGCCTGTGATTACTGATATACAGGAGCATCTGTATGTCAGGAAATCAGAGTATGTACTTAAGTTTTTTTGTTTTATTATTACCATTTTTTTTTTCATCACTCAAAAATTATTCTTATTGTATTTTTCTAGTGCTCAAATAAATCACTTATACGATGTCTAAGATTCTGTCTACTGTTTTATAATTGAAAAACTGCAGTGGCACGTATAATGACTAAATAGTTTGTAGTAGAACCCTTCAATAATTTGGTAAATATTTTTCCTCAAACAGAGGGGGGGGGGGGGGGGGGGGGGGGGGGGACTAGAAAAATGGCTGCAGGAATCTCATTTTTCATGGTATCTTCTTCAGATTTGAAATATAAACTCATGAGACATGTGACTTTCAACCCATTACTTTTCTGGATTGCTTCAGGACTGATTTCATGTATTTTTATATGAAAAAAAAAAGAAATTCAGTGTGGTACAATTTTTATCAAGGCACTTCAGTGGCTATAACTTTTGAGTTGAGTTTTACTGTTTTTGAATCCATTCAGCTGATCTCCGGGTCTGGCGGTAGCACTTTTAGCTTAGCTTAGCATAGATCATTGAATCTGATTAGACCATTAGCATTTGTTCCAAAGAGTTTCGATAATTTTCCTATTTAAAGCTTGACTCTTCTGTAGTTACATCGTGTACTAAGACCGACGGAAAATGAAAAGTTGAGATTTTCTAGGCTGATATGGCTTGGAACTATACTCTCATTCCGGCGTAATAATCAAGGAACTTTGCTGCCGTACCATGGGTGCAGCAGGCGCAGTGATATGACGCAGCGCCTGAAAATAGTCCCCAGCTAGGTAACTAGTTATGATATAGCTGGGGACTACTTTCAGGCGCTGCGTAATATCACTGTGCCTGCTGCACCCATGGTACGGCAGCAAAGTTCCTTGATTATTACACCCAGGGCTGGACTGGGACAAAAAATCGGCCCTGGCATTTGTTTGGTCCAGGCGGCCCACCACCACATATATGATATACACTACCAGTCAAAAGTTTTTGAACAGTAAGATTTTAAAATATTTTTTTTAAGTCTCTTCTGCTCACCAAGCCTGCATTTATTTGATCCAAAATACAGCAAAAGCAGTAATATTGTGAAATATTTTACTATTTAAAATTGTTTTCTATTTGAATATATTTTAAACTGTAATTTATTCCTGTGATTTCAAAGCTGTATTTTCAGCATCATTACTCCAGTCTTCAGTGTCACATGATCTTCAGAAATCATTCTAATATGCTGATTTGCTGCTCAAAACAGCTGAGTAGACTTTTTTCAGGTTTCTTTGATGAATAGAAAGTTCATCTTTTGTAACATAATAAATGTCTTTATCATCATTTTTGATCAATTTAAAGCATCCTTGCTAAATAAAAGTATTAATTTCTATCATTTCTTTCCCAAAAACAAAACAAAAATTATACTGACTCCAATCTTTTGACTGGTATATTGTATAATGTTACAAAAGCTTTTTTATTTCAGATAAACGCTGATCTTTGGATCTTTCTATTCATCAAAGAATCCAGAAAAAAAATGTACTCGACTGTTTTAAATACTGATAATAATAATAATAATAATAATAATAATAATAATAATAAATGTTTCTTGAGCAGCAAATCAGCATATTAGAATGATATGAGTAATTATGCTGAAAATTCAGCTTTGATCACAGAAATACATTACATTTTAAAATATATTCAAATAGAAAGCAGTTATTTTAAATAGTAAAAATATTTCACAATATTACTGCTTTTCCTATTTTGGATCAAATAAATGCAGGCTTGGTGAGCAGAAGAGAATTCTTTAAAAAACATGAAAAATTTTACTGTTCAAAATCTTTTGACTGGTAGATATGCATCATTGCATCTAGTTGTTTTGGATAAGAATAAAACGTCAGGTCCGACAATATCGTGTCTTTTCGAGTTTAAATCTAGATTAATTCGCACTGGCCCATGGAAACCTCTATGAACACACTTGACTTGACTTGGACAAAAAATCGCGGGGGACGAATTTACGTTTTATTAAAAAGTGTTTAGCCTACGTATTCTACACTCGTGGCACGCGCACATTAGCATAGTTTCAGTGGCGGCTCCAGGATTTTTTTGTTGGGGGTGCTAAGGGGGGGGGCTTAACAGTTCAGAGGGGGAGCTAAAAAACTAATTAAATTGAGAGAAAGTAATGAACGCCTAAACTTTAGCTATCAGTTTTTTTTATACAGCAGCTTCGAAAAAGGCATATTTTACTTTTTTTTTAGTATTAAACTTCTCATATGCCACTGTTATTAGTAATATACTAATGCCATCTGCCAAATATGACACTTTGGCTACAAAGTAATATAATTTATGAACAAATATAGAAAAGAGAGAAAGTTGGGATTTTAATTTGTTTTCAATTCAATAAAAAATACTTTTTTTTTTTTTTTTTACAATTCATAAAACTATTTCCACACGGGCACACATTGCGGGTGATAACCTCCCCGTGCTGATTTGCATGGTATCATGTGTCAATGATAGCCAAGCATCAAACATTAGCAATATTAAGAGGATTTAGCATTTCCAATTAATGTAGGCCTGTTACATTCTTATTATTATTAGGTTTATTATTATTAGATTACTTTTATTATTAAATTACATGAAATTATTGCCCCGCAACATCACCGCATGATGCGCAGTGAGGATAATAAAATAGGCTAGCTTACTCCTCATTGAAAATGTTTTTAAAAAGTTTTTTTTTTAAAACAGGTCTATTAATTTATACAATGAATTATAGGCCTATAATTAAGATTATTAACACTGCAGTCATCAATGAAAATTCAGAGCAGCTTTATTTCAGGCACTGATTTTCAAAAACAACCTGTTTAACGTGAAATACGTTTCTTATGTTTTTCACTGTACGAGCCACAAGAGAAATATTAAGGGAATAATTTAAGACATTTATATACCGTTATCAGCATATGTTAAAGTAGATTTGTCTCTCGTTGTCTCAGAGAGAATATGCGCCGTTAATGCAGCGTTAGCCGTCAGGTTTTTTACTTTCACTTTCTCTATAGTGACGTTCACCATCTTGCCAATGTTTGCACGTTGTTTGCTTGAGTTGCTTGACCCCTACCCCATAATAGTTTATAGACCACATATTAGGCACTTCTTTTTTCTTAGGTTTTGAATGTTTATTTTTCAATGTTAATGAGAGTGACACCTAGAGTTAATAAACGATGACTGCCTCCGTTCCGAGTCCCTATCAAGCACTTTACTGATTCAACTGCTCTCCTCTCCTCCTCCAGCCTTGCTCTTTGGCCCGCATCACTGACCACAGAGCAAGCCTGTTCTTGATAAACGTGAAACGTGGGAAAAGCAGACGAGGAAGAAGTTGTGGTGGAGCGATCTTTATATAGGCAGGTTGAACTTCCTCAGCTGGTGAAGGAAGTACAAGCCTCTGCTGGGCCTTTCTCACAATGGAGTCTATGTGATTGTCCCACTTCAGGTCCTGGGAGATGGTGGTGCCCAGGAACCTGAATGACTCCACATCAATAACTGTCTGGTTCAGCTCATTATACACAGAGGCACTGTCATGTTAGAATAGAAAAGGGTCCTGTCCAAACTGTTGCTATAATATTAGAAGCACACAATTTCCTAGAATACCATTATATGCTTTAACATTAAGATTTGTACTCATAGAAATTACTAAAGTAGTCAAACCAGTTCATTAGAAGGGGGTGCCAATACTTTTGGCAATATAGTGTATGTATTGGTGATAGATCTGCTTGTTTGGTGGGAGTTTTATTTTATTCTGTCCAATTTTTATTATTTCACGTGTGTGGATATATGCATGTCTGCTCATGCAGCAGCTTGTATTCTTAAACTCAGCAGCATGCATATATCAGCTTGTATTGTCCATGTCTCCTGCTTTGATGGGGGGTTATTTCATATGTTATATGTGCAGCAGCAGTATTTCCTACATGCTCACAGCAGCATGTATGTGAATGTATTGGCAGTAGCGAGTCTCAGTACTTGCTCTGCCACAGAAGCGCTAGCATAGCAGATCTATTCTGCCAAGACCAAACACATTAACATTGCCATGTATATTACCATACTAAAACTCTCAGAGAGTTGTGATGACAGTAACTGCAATTATTACAAACCAGCCCCATTAAGTACTGTGATAGAATCCTCATACAAACACTACAAAATTTGCCATAAACATTATGACTGTAGATATAGGCTTCATCTCTCTCAAAATAAGACATACATACAACTTTAAATAAATAATCACTACACGTTTATGAAATCATCTTTTTCCTTACCAGTAATTGAGATGTATGTGGTAGCAGGTGTGTCTGGAAGCCGATCAGCTAGTATGTCAGCTTTAAAAACTAAAGGTTTTTCCCCTGATCCATTTGGGATGAGAAACAGAGAAGAACAGCAAGATGGAGGAAGAATCATGTGCCGATCATATTTTATACGCTTTTGGTGAGTACTGAGCAATAATGGAAATATAACACAGTGCTGTTATTGTGTGGTTCACAGCAAATCTCACCATTCTTAGCAGGATTGAGCTCCACATTTTCTTTATGTAATTGAATCAGCACACCTTCAGACTGAAAGAGAAAGAGTGTGTTAACTACCCATGATGCTCTAGTTTATTTATTGAAAACATGACAAACATCTATTGATATTATATTAACAAATAACCAAATCAAATGAAACAGAAGTGCTGAAAGTGACAGATTTTCCATCAGACGTACCACCACCTTCAGTGGCTTTTTCACTCCATCAGTGTGGACAGAATCATATGCTGAAGCTTTCACCTCAATCATGTGATTTCCCAGCGTCATGGGAATAATCACATACGGCACGGCTATGCTGGAGTCTTTGTCAATGTTTACTATCGTTCTGTATTTGCCTTTCTTACTGGCAGAGCTGCAAACATCTTCTGTCTCCATGAACTCCACACGCACCTGGTGAAAACGGGAGAATGAGACTCAAATCACTTAAATATCTAGAGGAAACTTCACCCAAAATAAATCCAACATGAAATTTGTGACGATGGAGGATATTTCTGTTTTAGCACAGGACAGTTTCCTACACTTTTCTTTAATTTGAGTGCTGAGCATCACACAAACTTAAAACAAACAAAAAAAGCTCCCAGAATCCATGTACTGTTGTCATTAAACTGTTAAAACTTTGCTGTAAAAAATGGACAAATTCTAAAAGTAACATACTGTTTTTCATTAAACCATAGAAAATGATGCATTCTGGGTAATATTTGTTTTCGAGAAGGTGGCCTTCTGCAGTATAACTGTGAATTATCAGTGTTCAGAGTCAACACTCAGAGGATGTTTCAAATCACACTACACCCTCGTTCACTATTCCCTACATGAGTTTACTAATATAGTCCACCTGACAGAGAGAATGAACACTAATGAGTGAATTCAGCCAATGATGAACAGCTGCTGTTAACAAGCAGATCATGTGTTGTGCTGCTGATAAACATATAATTTCTGTTCTGTTGCTTTATATAAAAAATAAATATGATGAACAAGACACTCGAAGTGCTTGCTATTTAATTCCATACGAAAGGCGTATTTATCGTCCATTTTTACTTTAATACAAACATATATTTTAGATTTTTATAATATGACAACAATCACATATCTCACACAGAGATCGCACTGTCATAGTATTTGGGAATATTCATGCATAATTTAAATGTATAATCACGTGAAATCAGATAAAAAAAAAAAAAAATTTAGAAGAAAACGCAGCATCACGGTTGTCTGAACCAATGAGCATTAAGCTGTGTCATCAGTCAGTCGTTTCCCATCATGCATTTGATCAGCGCAGTCGGTGGAGAGCAACTGCGCTGGACTGCTCAATCCGACACAGCCGCCTCGCCGTCGCGAGAGTTTTTTGGCACACGTCAGCATGACATCAGAGCAAGTCGGGCATAACTCTGACACTTTTCTAACCGGGATGCATCTCGCGGTGATCACTGGTAATCGATTCTGCACAGATTTTGCTAATCTCAAACAAGTTTATTTACAACTCTTGATCAGGCTGCCTCTGGCATGATACCCACGATAGCCAATGAGAGCGAGCAAGCATCACTTACCAGGTGTTGCATGCTTCTATAGCTGAAACCTGGCAGCCACAAACATGCCACGAAAGCAGAGATCATCATCCATATTCTTTTTTTTATGCATTGTTTTTCACTGTGAAACAGAACACGCACCAGGAGAGCCAGCTGACAACATCGATTATTGTCCATTTGTTTTTCTTCTCTAGTCCCGTTTGATCTCGCTAGTCTCCGTGAGATCACGTGTCACTGTGAAATCGTTCCTACAATCTTCAAGTGTGTGGTCTCGCGGTCTGGTCGAATCATCTAGTGTGCACGATCAGAGGATTATCAGGCTAAAAATCGGTTGAACTGTCTTCGTGTCTGTGGTCTCCTATGGTTTTAAAAACGTTTAAGATTTGAAAATCTTCTAGTGTGCAGCCAGCCTAAAGGAAACATCAACTGTCATAATGGTAACTTCAAATGAACCACTTTCAATAAAATAAAATAATATTAACCTATAATAATAATTTGTTACATTTATAAAGCGCTTTACATACAAGGGGGAATCTCCTCAACCACCGCCAGTGTGCAGCATCCACCTGGATGATGCGACGGCAGCCATAGTGCGCCAGAACGCCCACCACACACCAGCTTACTGGTGGAGAGGAGACAGAGTGATGAAGTCAATCAGTGTATGGGGATGATTAGGAGGCCATGATGGTCAGAGGCCAATGGGCAAATTTGGCCAGGATAACACCCCTACTCTTTTTCGAAGGACATCCTGGTATTTTTAATGACCACAGAGACTCAGGACCTCGGTTTAACATCTCATCCAAAGGACGGTGCTTTTTACAGTATAGTGTCCCCGTCACTATACTGGGGTGTTAGGACCCACACAGACCACAGGGTGAGCACCCCCTGCTGGCCTCACTAACACCTCTTCCAGCAGCAACCTAGTTTTTCCCAGGAGGTCTCCCATCCAGGTACTGACCAGGCTCAACCCTGCTTAGCTTCAGTGGGAAACCGGTCTTGGGCTACAGGGTGATATGGCTGCTGGCCATAAACCTCTGTAATTCTCAATAAGAACATGAGTCATGACAGAAATAAAGTCAATCTGGTTAGTAATAAGTGAAGCTAGAAAAGCTGCTGAGATCTGGAGAGATTTTATGTCTTCTTTTTTCAGTTGATTTCATCTAAGGCTGTAACTAAAGTCAGTTATAGTTCTTGTGTTTCTCTTTTCTTCAGTGATTCTTCTTGTTAACAACAGGTGTTCATCCCCAATGCTCAATTGACACTTAATTAATCACATTTGCAGCGGGGTTAAAGGTGGAAAATAAAAAGATACATCAGCGCAATGTATTTTGTAACAGTAATAAACTGTAAATTAAGATTACAGCAAGCAAACTAGAAAAACACTGATGCATTGGCAATTCTGCTGCCAGAAGTTTACTGTGAAATCACATTGCACTTAATATAAATAAATATGTGAACTCAATAAAAAGGAGAGAAAATGCTGAAATCAAATGTTATTTGATGTGTTTGTGCACATAATGATATAGGGGGAGATCTTTAGTGTTTAATGTTCTGTTCTGTTGGGATTTAAAAGGTTTCCGTTTGTCTGAGTTTTGTGGATTACCATTGTGCTGAAGAGTAGAGTCTGCGTTTAAGTCAAGGATAAGCAGAGTGACTTTGATGTTCTCCTGTATGTTGCTTTATTTAATGGCAGTAAATGTGGAGTTGTTGATGCAGTGAATATCTTTGTTAGTACTAATTGCACATGCATGTGTGTTGTTGTTAGCTAGCAGTTTTCTTGAAGGGATTTGAGTTAAATTTATGTTTCTACTTATAGTTATCTTGCTTAACTCAGTTTTATTTTATTTTAAGAAACATTATTTTTTTAGTAGTCTCAGATTAAAAGAGCTCAGAGTATTAATCTGCTCACATTAACACATTATAAATATTAGTTCATAAACATGCATGGCAGTTACTGCAATTTAATGCATTACAGTAACATCCTGTAACATGGCTAAAACAAAAAAAATACAGTAAACTACAGGAAAATATGCTGCCAGTATTTTACTGTTAATTTACAGGACAATTTTTACTACACCGTAATTCTATATACCGTAAAAAGCTAAAAATATACAGTACTTTATAGGTGAAGCTGCTTCCAGTTAATTACTGTAAAATTCACAGTGAAATGTTTTACAGGGTAGTACATGATTTGACTAAAACATAATTGGTTACTATAATTCACATGGCTTTAATTTTACCATATATTTTTCAATATCAAATCATATCTACCTTCTGCTTCTTTGGGGTGTAGTTGTGAATAATGGCCTTGATTTCCAGTTGTTCACCACGCACAGCTGAGTAAGGCATCATGAGATCAATGAAAAAGCTCTTATAAACGACTATCTCCTCAGGTTCTGCCACACAGATGCCTTTGAGGAGAAACACAGACAAACAGAAGGATTTAAAGCAGCAGATCCTGAATGCTAATGTTGTTTTTCAGAGCATGTATTCTGGGTTTACTGCTTCACTTTACCAAGTGTTGGTGACAGACTGACAGCCAAGATCTGCCAGGTAGTGATAGAGTGTTTCAGGTAGATCACTTTATCTGTGATTGATGTTGTTCCACTGGAATATGAGCCAGCAAAGACACACGATTCAGTTCAATACAATACTGTTGTCAAAAGAAACACAAACTCTTACTTACTAGTAGTTTCCGATGCTATTGGGTAGATCAATCTCCTCCCAAAGCCAACTCTCAGGGAACTGTGTACGTGACACAATGTCCTCAGAATCAGAATAAGAGTCGTTGTCATCATCTGTTTTTAGTTTTCACAGAAACAAATCATTAATCTCTCTGGGATCTGTAAACACATGTATTACTATTACTGAATTCCCAATTCATAATGTTTTTCTCAATTTGTTTTCTGTCTTTTATTTATACATCTTTGTCTAACATTGTTTCTTAATTCATATTTGCATTTAATGCCAGGGCAAAGCCATATAAGGACTGAAGTAGCACTGGTAATCAACCTGAATTGAATCTAAATTGCCAGAATAATGGTTTGCTGTGCATCATACTCCAATTTTGTAACTTTCTTGCAGAGTGAATATCTGTCAGACATACAGCAAACAAATAGCACAAATAGCAATCATCATATTTGGATCATTACTTGCATATTCTGATAATTAAATGTACAGCATTAATGGGTACACCCCCTCTGAACAAATACAAAAGATGAATGTTCTTGATGATCACTAATACAATTCATGGAACAATGGCAGAATTGAAATGTATTATACATATGCTTAATAAAAAACAGAGAAATAGATGTCATTAATCTGTAAAATTAGTAAATTAGCCAATTTTGTTTAAATGAAGGACTGCAGAAATGAGTACACCCGATAATCCAACAAATGTCCTCTATAATGTTAAATATACTGTTCTGACCCTGAGTGTATGGTTCATGAGAAATTGTCACATCTGTCCTGTTTAACTCCTGGATGATGACCTGCTTAAACTGATCTCTCAACTCGTCTCTACAGAATCCTCCACAGCTGCTCAAGAGTGTTAGGGTTGGGTGAAATACACCTCCACTGAAGGATTTTCACCTTGGGAGAATGCATATCATTGTCATGTTAAAAAATGCCCAACAACACAGAGGGCAGCATCTTCTGTTTCAGGTTTTGCATTACATCACACAATAGTTTGAATTCATGACAGCATTGGAAAAAAGCACAACTCCTTACATCTTCAGCACTCACACATCCCTATAGAAGAGCTTTAGCAGGCACTTCTCACTGCACTGTAAAAACCAACAAGTTAGGGTAACTCAAACCGTTTGAGTAAACAAATTCCCCTTGACTTAAACCATGTAAGTTTTAAAACTTGCAGTTTAGTAATTAAGTGATTAATTAAGTGCTGATTGAGCATTAGTGACGAACACCTGCTGTTAACAAACATAATCACTGAAGAAAAGAGAAACACAAGAGCTACTACAACTGACTTCAGACACAGCCTTAGATGAAATCAACTGAAATAAAATACATTAAATCTCTCAAAATCTGATTAAACAACCCCACAAACAGCATCACCAGCTCCACTTATTAATAACCAGACTGACTTTATTTCTGTCAGACATCTACAGAAGATCTTATTGAGAATTAACTAAGGTTTAGATGTTGATTTAGTTTCATTTGAAGTAACCATGTTAGAGATCAGTGTCTGCTTTAGTTGAGCTCTTGACCCTTGACTTCTGTGATCTTGTTTTTTTCTGGTTGTTGTAACCATGTGTTCCTCGAACATATTTGTTGTAACTCAAAAGCCCAGAGAAAATGATCAGTGGTTGGTTGTTATGTATTTATAATGACAATCATCTATTAGTGAAACTGTTGATCAAAAATGGCCTTAAACTTACAGTTGAGGTCAAAAGTTTACATTTCTTCAATTACATTTTTACCAAAATAAGAGAGATTTTACAAAATGCATGTTTTTGTTTATTTATTATTGACCTGAATAAGATATTTCACATAAAAGATGTTTACATATCCACAAGAGAAAATAATAGTTGAATTTATAAAAATGAATGAAAAAAATCCTGTTCAAAAGTTTACATCCCCTTGATTCTTAATACTGTGTTGTTACCTGAATGATCCACAGCTGTGTTTTTTATTTTTTTTTAGTTATAGTTGTTCACGAGTCCCTTGTTTGTCCTGAACAGATAAACTGCTGCTGTTCTTCAGAAAAATCCATCAGGTCCCACAAATTCTTAGCTATTGTTGGAAAGGGTTCAAATACACAAAAATGCTGAAAAAAACTATGTTTCCATCCAAAGATTCAAATTAAATTTATGCGCAAAACTGGAATATCGCATAAAACATTTGCGAATAAAGTACCATTTCCATCCAATGAGTCAAAGAGAACAAAATCGTCACTTCCTGGTAAACTGTGGCACTAAATATCACTAAGAATACAGGAGAAGCCACTGAATATAATAATTTTCATATATGACATAAATTACTTGCACCTCAGAGCGAGCAGACGAGACACAATAAATGCGGTTATTACTTTCGGAGGTGGATGCCAGCTGTTTGAGAACGCAGTCATGCAAGACAATTATACAGAAATACTTTGACGACAGACTTTGCTCAGGTTTTTCAGAATGACCATAACAACATATGGATGCTGTGAACGAGATCAGTCCGCTGGTTAGTCAAGTTATCCAGTCCCATCGTGCAAAGTCACATGACTTTTTGGATGCGCATGGAGGAATTTATTCAGTAAATGTGTTTCCATCGTAGTTTATGCGCATTTTTTCTTACCGGATAAAAAAATTATCCTACTCAAATGTGCGCATAAGTTTTTTATGCGCATTTTTAGAATTTATGTGTATCTTGTCGTTTCCATCCAGCGTTTTTTTATGCGATGATCCGAAATGCGCATAAAAATAGGTGGATGGAAACGCAGCTAATGACTGTATGATTTTGAGATCCATCTTTTCACACTGAGGACAGCTCATATACAACTATTACAGAAGGTTCAAACGCTCACGTGCATTTTTCTTATTTTGCCTAAATATCTTTTCTTTTCTTCTTTTTCATGTAGTACTGCCCTTCAGAGGCTACAGAAAATACTTACGTTTCCCAGAAGACAAAATAATAAAAATTTACCCTGATCTTCAAATTCAAAAAGTTTTCACCCCCCCTGGCTCTTATGCATTATTATTATTATTATTATTTTTCCCTTCTGAAGCATTAGTGAGCATTTGAACCTTCTGTAATAGTTGCATATGAGTCCCTCCGTTGTCCTTAGTGTGAAAAGATGGATCTCAAAATCATCAACAGAGCGATGTATCATTCAGGTAAGAATCAAGTCTTAAGAATCAAGTAGATGTAAACTTTTGAACCGGGTCATTTTTAGTAAGTAAGTAATATTTATTTCTATAGCACCTTTCAAGAGCAAGTGTCACAAAGTGCTTTACAACAAAATTATAAAATGAAGAATAAAAATAGACATGACAATTAAAAAAATATATTAAAAAAATAAACGGTTAAAAGCTTAGCAGCGGCATTTTGAATATTTATAAATTCAACTATTATTTTCTCTTGTGGACATCTTTTAGGTGAAATATCTTATTCGGGTCAGTACTAAACAGTGTTGGGCACGTTACTTTAAAAAAGTAATTAGTTATAGTTACTAGTTACTTCTCACAAATAGTAACTGAATTAGTAACTGAGTTACATCATTATAAAAGTAACTAATTACCAGGGAAAGTAACTATTGCGTTACTTTTTAAAAAAAAAAATTCAAATGTCAAATAACTTGGATTCCCCATTTTTAAATATGTTAAATGAATAAAATGGACACTAAATAGACTAAATTATTATTATAAAACATTGTAAATTAATCAACACTATTTATCTACTGACACTTAGCATCAGTCAGTCAAGCATTATAAATGATATTATGATAATTTAGCATTATATGATGATAGAACTTTAGTAATTAGAATAACCAAGTATGAATGCATATTTGTCATGTTGACTGAACTTAGGACTGGTGGTGGTGCTTAAGATATTGTTTGTCATTTAGTGTTTCTATAAAAAAAGGGGGAAAAATGATAAGATAACAAAACTACTACGAATTATACCACTAATAACAATATAAAACGCACTAAGGATAAAGGTGCTGCTGGGTTCATGAATATTAATCACGTAGTCTGCGTTCGCTCGAACTGATTCGCTGAAATCAAAACAGGGATGATAATATGTGAGCGCCGGCCAATGAGATTGTCGTTTGTGCATTAGTTCCGCCCACTAGCAGAGAACCCGGCAGTTCTTAAAAGCTGAAGAATTCCAAAGGAACTCCGTTATTTTGACACGAAAACACAACAAAGAGTATCGTTTACATGTAGCGCGTCAATTCTGCATGTTATGAAAGACTCTCTCGCTCTGTATCTTTCTTTGTGTGCGTGTGTGTGTGTGACAAAGCTACGGCGAGCTGTGTGCCTTCACACTAGAGTTTACGGTACGTCAAATACAGCTACACTGCTCATCCATTCAGATGAACTGAAAAATAAAATGATAATAATATTATAATAAATTATAGTAACGCCGCATTTTATTGTCAGTAACGGTAACGGCGTTGTAACGGGGGAAACAGTAATTAGTTTGATTACTCGTTACTGAAAACAATAACGCCGTTAGTAACGCCGTTTATTTATAACGCCGTTATTCCCATCACTGGTACTAAATAAACAATAACATGAATTTTGTATGATCCCTCTTAACTAATTAACATTTTGCAGATTCTGCAAAGGGGATGTAAACTTTTGACCTCAACTGTACATCAACTATTTTTGTTTAGTTTCATTTACTAACTTTCAGGAGGGTGTACTCATGTTTGCAACAAAACATTTTATCACTTTGATAAGAAAATCTTATTTTCCTGAATCATTTTTATGCTTCTTTGGTAACGGATCAAGCAGACTTTCTGTTACATTATATCTCTAAAGAACTCTAACATATCTTCTAATTAAAGAATATTTGCTGTTTAAGTTTGTTAAGTTTCAGAAGTGGTATACTCATTTATGCAGCATATCTATGCTGTAACTTTATTCCAATACAGGGTCCACGTCCACCCGAAACACAATTATAAAAAACAACATATCTAACAGCAGAGATGAACTCTAAAACATGTTTAATATTTAAAAGGGTTGAATCAGAATTGCTGTTTCTCACCCAGTGATCGTCGTCTTCTCTTTGAAAGGAAAGGACAATCCGGCGCTAGAGGAAAATTCATTAGAATTAAATTAGCATATGACACTAATGTGTGAAGGGGGAATTCACTGAATATTAAGTAGGTGCAGTGCTATTTCAGCATTTCTCATTCCAACTTACATTGGTTAATAGACCAAGGATCCTCAAATCTTGCCCATGAGATCCACTTTCCTGCATAGTTTAGCTCTAACCCTAATCAAACACACCGGAGCATACTAATCAATGTCTTCAGGATCATTAGAAAATCACTGGTAGTTGAGTTTCAGGGCAAGATCTGAGGAACCCTGCTACAGGCACTGGAGACATTCAGGGAGAAATACAATAAACCATTAACTGTTTAGTCAGTTTGATAAATCAGATGTTTAAATGATGTAGGTTTGTTTATTATATATATCTTTATATTTTTTATATATATATATTTTTTTTTTTATTTTTAAATGAAGAAATTACAAATACACATATATACTTGTTCTGGTGTTGGTTCCTCCTGCAGTGTTGGACTCAAACATCAGACCTGCATCAGTGAAAACCCCCGTACTGTCCCTTCCTCCTCCTGCTGTACAGCCGGTGTCATGCTTCTCTATGATGTCCCAGATCTAAAGCAACAGAGACCATTTATATACCAATCTCAAGCATTCAGTGACTTTTGAGGAGCTGATGAATGTCCTTCACCTTTGTCTGAGTGAGTCTGTTCTTGTTAAGGACGTTCACAGCCTTGTCAACCACCACCAGACCAACTTTAGCTCCAGGATCTCCAGTTATCTGCAGCTTGACCTCATCTCCTGTGCTATAGGTATTCATCTTGCCCTTAACCTGGAGCTGTAATTAAAACAAGAGATTATGTGTCAGAAAAACAGACCTAGTTGGCACATCAGCTACTTCTTGTGATGGTTGACCCACCGTTCCCATGCACGTGTCCTTCACATCGACCCAGACTGAATCAGACACCACCTCAGTTGAGCCCACATGATAATAAGCCACAAAGCGGAAGGACGGCACCATGTCTTTGGTTACAGGCAGAGACAGAGACACTAGAGATTGTCCTCTTTGCTTAAACCTGTCCACTTGAACAATCTGACCCTTACTCAAGATCTGAAAATGACGCAGATGAGGAAATGGATATATTAATTTATTCATAAAATTCTAAATAATACAAAAGCTATACACAAGTTTTACTCAAATCAATAACATATCTGTATGAATGACTATATGATTGTTTCTCACCATGTATGTGTAGTCTTGACCTCTGACTCCTGGACTCTGTCCAGTGTTTAGATAGACTTTCATTTGATCACCGATTTGAAGCTCTAAAGACTCAATGAAGACGTGCAGGTAGTTGTTGGAGCCGCCTTTGGGAATGTAGGCCTGAGCCGTCATTTTCTTCACTGCCTGCTGTTCATCTCTTAATTGTGGATCTTTGGTCTTTGCCTGGAAAATAAATATATTGTTTCTGATGTGCTGAGAACAATATGCTCCACTGCTTGTTCAACAAATATGAACTGGTCTATTTTATACTCGATCACCAGTGAAACTGACTGAACATTAGTACTGTTGAGATGGCAGGTCTTACAGTGATCTCCAGTGTAGACGATCCTCCCAGAGTGTTGACTGTAACCTTCGCAATGCCATTGTCTCTTGTCTGACCTTTGACAGCCCCCTGACTGGCCACCACTTCCACTTCCACATGTACAGCAGGCGTCTGGTCAGGATTTGTTACATAGACCTTTTATAAAACCCAGACCAAAACAAGAGTGATCTCTGTTAATAAATTGATGAAATTGTTCCTCAGTTCCTATAACCCTTCAGGTTCTCAACTATCTAGTCAATGTTTTATACCGAGACGTCGAAGGGCATTCCAGGTTTGAAGAAGTGTGGTGTTTTTTTGAAGTGGATGGTGTACGGTGACATCACGATCTGAATGCCTCTCCTTTCTGCTTCCACCATTTCACTGCCTGAAACACACAAACAATGAGCTTCTCACGTACAATCACACACATGCATGTAAACATGTGCATACAGATGTACAGTATCTGTTGAGTCTTACCACTTTCTGTTAAAACACTGACAGAAACATAGATTGATTGTCCAACCAGCTGGATAATGTTAGGAAAGGTCTTAATGATCATCTGACTGGTCAGTTCTGCAGTACCCTCTCCTGTCACGATCTATTCATATATGAGAAAGAAACATCAGTCTACAAGATTCAGTAAAATGCTATTTAACTTCTTGTTAAATTCTCCTCTAGGTGAGGAGAAATGATATTGATCCCAACTTGTAAGATGTTTAATGTCTCTCACCTGAACTTTTTGCAGAGATGTAGGAATACTTGTTTTCTTCTCACCGTCCATCACACCAAACACCACAAACGCATTTCCATCCACCTTCTGTCCAAACAGGTACCTATGAAAGAACATCCAATTTCTGCTGTAAAAACTGAATGGTGACGACGGATGTCACTGATCCACATCCAGTTATTTCTATATCAATTTGTATTTGTGTTGAGAAAGTCATACAGGTTTTTACCAAAATGAGGGTAAGTATTTTTTTGTAATCCCAGGTGAAAAATAAATATATTTAAATTGTGCTTTTTCAGACACACTTAATATATTTAAATTATACTAAGTGCACATTAAACATATTATTTTGAAACAACTTTAAGTATATTAAGTGTATTTCAAGATATGTTTAAGTTCGATTTTATTTTATTTGCTATATATTTAATATATTGAAATTGTGTTAAACTGGACCCACTTTAAGTATATTTTGTGCAATTTAAGTGTATTTAAGTACATTTAAAATGTACTTTTAATACTTCATGAACTACATTTAGAGTATATTTGAAGCATCGTTTTAATGTGCTTCAAGTACACAGCAAAATCCCCGGTGTTATATTAACACTGTTGGGTGTCTATATGTGTCCACACTACAGAGTGTTAAAAGTTACACTGAAGCAGGGTTAAAGTTAATGAGGTAATAAACTTAAGCCCCATTCACACTGCACTTTGGTCCCGGAAAATTGCCAGAAAATTGCCGGAGTGCCTTCTGTGTGAACGCAAACACGTCCCGGGATTAATTCCGGGATTGATCCCGGGTTGGGGACCTAGTAACATTGCCGGGTTCAGTCCCGGAACGAGTGCTGTGTGAACAAAAGCCGGATCAATGCCGTAAAGGGTGTGTCGTAGTGATGACGCACTTTATCATTCGACTGTTTTACCGGTTGTTTTGAAGGCAGATCAACGTTCACACGACGAAAAATGTGTAAACTGGAATGAAGTAGCGATCAGGGAGCTCCTCACTATCCGCGCTGAAGCTGAAATCGTTCGCCAGTTTAGTGAAATGGTGCGCGGCGCATTATACACGTCACATGAAATGTCACGTGTCTTTACGGGATCTTTACGGGTTGTGTGTGAACGCACGCACAGATTCCGGAAAATCACTGGCAGTGTGAATGAACCAAAATCAGACCATCACGGGACACATTTTCCGTGTATTTTCCGGAATGGCTGTGTGAAAGAGGCTATAGACACCCAGCAATGTTAATTTAACATCGGGGATTTTGCTGTGTGGTTTCCTCCGAGTGCTCTAAAGAGACACGATCGCTCTATATCAGGGCTATTCAATTGGCGGCCCGCGGGCACAATCCGGCCCGCCAATCATCTTCATCCGGCCCGAGGAAGAGTACTCAGGTTGCACATTCACCTTGAATTGTTCTTGCACTAATTAGTTTGTCCACAAGGTGGCAACACTGGCCCGGGCCAGCCAAAAAGTAAAGGGAGAGATGCAATAACAACAATCTACCGGAGACCGCAACATCAATAGATGGCAGTTTTGACAAGCGCTTATGTGAGGGAGTTATGAGATATCCACATTTCTAACGTTAGTTTAAACAAGTTTAAAGACAGTGTTATCGGTCATAACTTCTGGTGAGAAATAGCGCTGACACTGGATGAAGATTTTTATCAAAGCAGGATGTATAGTTTTAAAATCTGCGCGTTTGGCTGTACTCATAAACTGAGCCGCTTCAGACAAGCGCGCCAGCGCTTCAATGGACAAAACCACACACAATGATGTAAAAATACATAGTTTTGGCGAGTTATAAACACAGTCTTAAATCAGTTATAAAATCCTAAATGACCGTAAAGAGTTGGGAGAAAATGGGATATGTGTCACATCCGCGTCATGCGCATCAGGTTTTATTAAAGAAACAGCGCTGATTTTAAAGTGAAACCTGCTGCAGTCTGTGATTGATGTAAATCAAAGAACTAAAGAAAAAGAGAAATCACTTACTGCTCTGCTTGCTGATTAACTTGTGCAGCTTGAAGAATAATCAATATAGCTTATGCATACAATTTATAGTTTATGTGAAGATTGTTTTAAGTTCACTTATAAAAAGTTATATTTTTCAAAGCCTATTAAATGTTAAAAATAATATCATAATATTTCAATTATACTGTAATATTAAATGGCTATAATTAATGGCTAAAATTAAAGGAAAAAATTGATTTAATAGAGACAACAGTAACATTATTTGTATCAATGACACTTCTTCATTGATAATAGGCTAGTAAAAGATGCCTTTAAACATATTTAATATATACCATCTTTATGTTGTTTCTATATTAATTTGGAAGTTCAGTGTGAAAATGACAACACAAATATATTAATATGCGTTTAGTCACATTTTTTTACAGAAAAAAATGTGTGATTATTTTTTTTTATTGAATGGCAGACAGCACTAATGTTAACCTTTTATAGATGTTATTGTTGGTAATATTAGTTCGTTTTACTGCTGAATATGCTTTTAAATTTAATTTCCAATTTTATAGGCCCCCCAGAAAAAGATCGGGATGGCCCCCTTCAAATGTTCAATTCGATAATCCGGCCCTCAAATGAAGTTAATTGAATAGCCCTGCTCTATATAATACAGCTGTTTAAATTTAGACTTATATTCACATTCAAGGGTCACACACATCATATTTAATATACGAAGATCTCTGGTGCGAGCTCATTATCATATGAACCAATCAAAGCCGTTCAATGGCTCTGGAACAAATCAGGTTTAGTCAGTGTGTTGTTTGAATTTAAAACGCAAGATTTTTTTTTTTTTTTTAAGCATTTCAGATATGATGTTGAAATCCTTGTGGGAATTTCAGTAGCTGCTTATTACAATTAATGTGTCATGTAATGGACAACAGCCTAATCAACCAAAGTATAACCTTTTAAGTAAAACTGAACAATATATTAAACAACATATTCTAAGTATTGCAATGCTTAATAACAGTTGACAAACGTTTGTACATTGTAAGTGTTAAAAATGTTTTTCAAAATATCGTACTTTTTCAAATATTAAAATTATAAATACATAAATACTTAAAATATATTGCAGTAGGCCTACACATGGTTATGAAGTATTAAAAAAGTGTAATAATTTTGTTATGTTCTTACACAAAGTACACATAAAATATACTTTAAGTAAGAGTAACATAAGTATGTTTTCTGTAAATGCACTAAAACATCACTAAAATTATGCTTGTGTTTAGCATATTCCTTAAAAGTGTAACTACCAAAGTATTTCTAGTATACTTTTTAGAAATATATTAAAAGTATGCTTGTGCTTAGCATATTTCTTAGAAGTATAACTAAGCATATATTTAATACAAAAGTACTTCTAGTATACTTTTTAGAAATATATTAAAATGCAATTCAATATATTTTAATGCCCTTCAAATAAGCATGTTGGGAATACAAATGTATTATAAACATACTACTTGAATTTCAAGTATATTTTTAATACATTTAATACTACGTCTTTTCCACCTGGGCTCTGACACTGTTTGAGAAGTGTGTGTGCTTTGTGCAGTTCTACTGTGAAGCAACTGACACAAAGATCAGTAAAACAGAGAATAACCATACCTCAAAAAACATGCCTTTTTGAGGCTAAGATAAATAGTCTTTGTTCATTTACAAGTTAAACTATCCAGACACATTTTGGTTGTGCATGGTACATTATTTTGTAGTTTGCAAACAATTTGATTTTAAATAACACATTAAAGACTTTCCTGTAGCTCAAATGGTAGAGCATGGCGCTAGCAACGCCAAGATCATGGGTTCGATTCCCAGGGAAAGCAAGAGCTGATCAAATGTAAAAGCTGTAACTCGAATGCAATGTAAGTCGCTTTGGATAAAAGCGTCTGCTAAATGCATAAATGTAAATGTAAAGACTGATTTTGAATACAGTGAAAATATTTCATCTTACTTGGCTTCAATGTTGACTTTCAGACTCGGATCACCCACATAGAAGAATGACTTACTGGGCTTTAACTTCACTTCAAATACTGGAAGCACTAAAACCAAACCAGTCAAACAAAAAAATAAACAAACACATTCTTTGACTTGTTATCATATTGTTATACAACAAGATTTTGTAGACACCGGTCTTACAATATTCTTTGACCTCAAAGTCTGCAGTAAACGTCTTCTGAGGAGTGTTTGAGAACCGTGTGACCACCTTCCAGATCCCAGAGCTGGGTAACATTCATAAACAAGATTATACAAAAGACTAAGTCAACTTTATAACACAGATCACATTCACGAGTATCTGCTGTGTTAATTATTAATTAATGTTTTCAAGAGTTATTATCCTGAGGTAGACATCATGGAACATTGGAAATGAAATCCAGTCAGTTCACTCAGGATGAGTCTTATAGTGTTTTTCACACACAAACACACCTGGGAATCTTAGGAATGGCGTATCTTCCAGACTTCATTCCTTTTACTGGAAATATCTTCTCTGATGAAACTGTGATGCCTTGAGGATTCTTAAGAAACAGAAATGAGCATTAACACTGCAACTGCTGAGATCGTCAGTACAATGATACTCATTACAGCTAAAAAGTCATGAATGAGTTTATGTTTGCGAGAATTAACAGTGTTTACCATGATTTCCACTGTGATTCCAGACTGACTGAATGGTTTCATGTTGGGTGTCAGACAGAAAACCCTGTAATAAACTGCAAAAGAAGTCAAAATAAAAACTGAAATACTGAATTCTGATCATTTTATTTTGTGCAGATACAAACCCTGATAAAAGCAGCAGGTAGTTTAATAATAAACTGAATTATGTCATGCTGATGTTTTAAAGTTTAAAGTTCATAAATCCACTCTATATTTGTCATGTTTTCAGCACTTAATCATACCTGTGCTATCAGGTGTGTAGATGGGCTTGTCTGTTTGTAAAAATATATATCCAGACTGGAATGAGAGCATGACCACTTTCTCCAGAGTGGTGGATGGAAACTGAGCTTGTAGATACACATACTGCTTCTCCAGAGGATCATCAGAGAAGAACATCTGATCATCAGGAATCTACAGGACAGATAATCAGTCAGTCTGAATTATGTCTGTTAATAAAGTAATGAGAATGAGACATCAATGCACTGTAATTACTGAACTCTCACCTTTATATCTATAAGGATTTGGAAGTTGTTGTCCGCAGTCAGTGTCACTGATTTGGACAGTATCTCCTTGTCTTTTTTTGGGTGGTTCCTAACTATGATCTTCACTTCAAAAGCTGCTCCAGGGTAATCCTGAGCCTCCACAAACACGTTCTCTGAAGAACCCACCCTCAGCAAATTAGGAGCTGACAGAACAAATCTGAGGAGATCAAATCAGAGCGTTTGAGAACAGATCTATTAGTGACTCCATGAACAAACAGTGTGTTTGATACTCACAGCGGGTCACATAGTGTGAGGAGCGGTGAGGAGAGAAGAACAACAGTCAGAAACAGCAGCTTCACGTCCATCCTGTCTGTCCGTGTGTCTCTTCCTGTGAGCGTCTGTGAACCTGCAGCAGCTCAGATTTATACCCGCCTCCACCACCCTCAGAGTCCAAACTGATCGCTCTCTCAGTCTGTTTGCATTTGTTTTATAATAAACTGACACTTCAGTTCACTACAATCTAACAGTATAGCAAGTATTTATGTTTGAAGGAACTGTTTACTATTTTTATACATTTTATAAATCAAATATTTTGAATTAATGTAACAAAGAATCAAAGGCTCAAAGTTCAGATTCGTTCAGTGTCTAATTTAGAAATAAAGCTGCTGTCATTAAAATTGAGTACAGTTTTGTGAATCAAACAGGAGATTCATAAAATCACAAATATTTGAAGAGTTCACGGCAGTCCAATTCAGATTTCCCATAAATGACCTGCAAAAACCGGTTGTGTAAATTCAACCTTTGGTAAATTGGCAGCTGTTCTGTTGATCTTTTAAGGGTCAAAAGAATGAACAAACAGCATCTATTGCCATGAAAATATGTCCCAGATGTT
Source organism: Schizothorax lantsangensis (assembly GCA_027422415.1). NCBI lineage: Eukaryota > Metazoa > Chordata > Actinopteri > Cypriniformes > Cyprinidae > Schizothorax > Schizothorax lantsangensis. Next base: position 41,051,862 of record CM049841.1, on the reverse strand, counting down.
TCAGCTCAACACATGTGCTTTTGTGTAAATGACGTTCATATGAGTTCTCAATTGAAATGACAATGTAAGGAAAAGTTCAGAAACATCTGAATAACCCAGCCAATATCTGCATCTGTGTATCTATTTGGCGACTGTGTACATTTATATTATATTATATTATATTATATTATATTATTATATTATATTATATTATATTATATTACGGGGCCATTGAATGCTTGAATCTGATTGGCTGACGAACGTTCAAAGGTGTGCAATTATTTTCAGAGAAACGAACAGCAAACGTAGTTCCAGGCAGGTCTTGACCGCATTACATGACCATATCACTTCGCCAAATGATTTCAGTTATTTCAAAGGTCTTACAACAGAAAAATAACCCACAATGACACTGGCCAAACAAATAAGCAATAGGATAAAAACGACAGATCCTTTCCACACAGCAAAAAAAACTATGGGTTATTTTTTTAACCCAACCGATGGGTTACACGTATTGGGTCACAATGTTGGGTAATTTTCTAAAACGTTGGGTTATTTTTAATAATAACCCAGTGTTGGGTTAAATTGGTTCCCGCGGCGACGGTTCAAATTTTAACGGACGACAAGTAACTGGCAGTCAGACAACAGAAAAGCTGCTGCTGCTGTGTCAGTATGAGGTAAGTAATATCAGTTTTTGATATATGGGTCAGTGCAAAAAGGGGTTGGCAAGATGTGAAATTCAAAAACATTTTAAAAACTTGTTTTTAAAGCATGCATCAGGTATTTTAAAATGTACACAGTGTGTTTATGTTGATTTTATGTAATTAAAAATGACATTTCTACCATTTTTTACAAAAGTTAAGACTGAATGTACATGAAAATGTCAAATGGTGTAACCACCAAAGAATGAGAAATATTAAATATTGGTAACACTTTATTTTGATGATCCCCCTATAGATAGTCTACTGACTATTAGTTACTTTGCAAGTGAATATCTACTTACTCTCATCAGAGTAGCATCTGTAGATTGTCTATTAAACGTTTTGTAGCAATCAATACAATGTCGAGATCACGTGACCCTTCGACGGAGATGCAGACTTAGTCTTTCGCTCTGCTCACTTTGCCACATATTTTGTGATCCTGTCAGTAAAACTTAAACCACTCTGCATTGGACCCATCATGAGTGCTAAGGCAGACAAAGGGGATCGGAAAAGAGAGATTGAGCAATCGCCAATGAAGAAAAAATTCAGAGATTCAGCCATCTCCAGAGAAGACCTCGACGATGCTATTGCTAACCGCATTGAACTAGCATTTAAAGAGCAGCAAAGCACTTTGAATTCGGTTGTGAATTCGGCAGTAAGAGATGCGATGGACTCTGTGCTGATTCCAGCATTGTGCGAACTGCGTGAGGACATACAAGCGACCAACAAGTCTGTTAAAGAGCTAAGAGAGGAGTTTGAGGCCATAGTTACCACGGCGAAGCAGACACGTGACGTGTTGATTCTGTTCAGGCAGATGCGCGTGAGGATAGACGGACAGTCACAGACTTAAGAAATCAGCTGGAGCGACTCACCGAGAAGATGACAGATATGGAGGACAGGTGAAGACGGAACAACGTAAGAGTGGTGGGGCTGCCAGAGGCGGCTGAAGGATCTGACGCGGCTGGTTTCCTCAGAGTTAATCTTTCCAAGTGGATTCCTTCCTTGAGGGGCCGTGACATTGAGATTGATCGGGCGCACCGCGTGTATGATGGAGGGAGGGGCTCCGATCGGCCACGCACTCCCATCTTCCGTGTACTGAGATGGCATGACAGATCAGTTATCCTAAAGGGTGCTCGGCAGGCTTATCCAGTGAAATGCGCACAGAGCATTTGGTCCGGTTTTGAAGAAGATGACAGCGCCTGGTCTCCTTGGTTGAGGAGTGGATGAAACGCATTTGTCCGTGTTTCACTCCTTCTCGAATCGCGCTCGCGGAAGGCGCTCGAAAAACAGGATCTCTTTGCGGTACGCTTTCAACTCGTTTTTTTTATTTTATTTTTTTTAAACAAGAGACTGTAGGACATTCACGTTACAAGATTTTTACATAGAGAGCGTGACAGCGCACCGTATTAAAATAAATGATCATTCATGTTTTCACAACAGCTGGCCAAATTCAAAATCGAAACTAAAATTAAAACATCTTTGAGAGCAAGGGGGCCCCCTGGTGTTTCGGGGGCCCTATGCAGCCTGCGTATTCTGCGTATAGGGAGGATCGGCTCTGGGTACAACGATCTCTTTGCTGGTAAGAATGACACTCCTTTTTTTTCTTTTTTGGATGGGACTAATGGAGAGTAGGTTTAATTAAAAAAATATTCTTTGGGGCTGTGTGAGCCCTGGTTATCATATATATCACCGCACGTGTTTACACCCAAAGAAGACCAAGAGGGTTGGACAAATGGACGATTTCCGCATACAAAATTAAAATTGTGCCATAAGGGTGTACTGTTACAGAATTTGAAGGGTCCACCTATCCGACGTTCAACCGTTTTCCAGATTTTAATAGAGTTAGCCACAACCGGACCAAATTTATAATTATCCCCTTTTTTTCCTGTGCCAGTAAATAAAATATCTTGAAGTCTATTTGGTTTAACCTTGTCAGCTTCAATCACCCTCCATGAAACTGTAGATTGAGGATCAACCCAATTATGAAGGGCCTTAAGCTGGAACGACCAATAATATAATTCAAAATTTGGTACAGCCAGTCCTCCTGCACTATTAGGATGTTGTAATGTGGTAAGTTTAATTCTGGGACATTTATCATTCCAGATAAACTTAGAAATCATGGAGTTGATCTCCTTAAAGTAACCTGGAGGGGGAGAAAGTGGTAGCATAGAGAAAAAAAAATTAAATCGAGGTAACAAATTCATCTTAACAGTGGAGATTCTTCCTTGGAGAGAGACTTTAAGATTCTTCCATCTTTGAATGTCATCTTTGACCTTAACTAAAATGTTATTAAAATTGTCTCTGGCAATCTTATGAATGTTTTTATATATGGTAATGCCCAAATAGATGAAAGATTCCTTAATAGGGATAAATGAGGGAATAGAAAAATTAACTTTAACATTGTTAATTGGCATTAAAGCAGATTTGCTCCAATTTATTTTATATCCTAATAGGCTACTAAAATTATCAAATTCCTTAATTATACTAGAGACTGAAACATCAAAGTGGTCTAAATATAGAATAATATCATCAGCGTATAATGAAATACCATGATTATGGTCATGAATCTTAATCGATACTTCAGATTTCCTGATGGCTTGTGCTAAGGGTTCAAGAGATAGACAAAACAATAAGGGGGAAAGTGGACACCCCTGCCTCATTCCCCGCTGTAAAGGGAATGAGGCAGAAATAATATTACCAGTTATTACTGATGCTGCAGGTGAGTGGTATAATGTCTTAATCATAGAAAAGAAGTGTTCACCGAAGCCGAAACATTGCATAACTGCCCACATATAATTCCACTCTAGCCTGTCAAAGGCTTTTTCTGCATCAAGTGAAAAGACCGCACAAGGGGTTGGGTGGGAGTTCGCAAAGTCAAGAATATGAAGGAGTCGATGCATATTGTCAGATGCATTGCGCCCCTTGATGAAACCAGTTTGGTCCTCCTTGATCAGACTGTGCATTACCTTCTCCATACGATAAGCAAAAACTTTAGCATAGATTTGTAGATCACATGGGATAAGCGAAATCGGTCTGTAGCTGGAACAATCTAATAGATCTTTCCCGTTTTTAAGAAGTAATGAAATCAGTGATGTTTTTTGATCTCTATGAAATACCCCATGTTCAATTGCAAAATTAAATGAGTTAAGCATAAGTATCCCTACCAAATCCCAAATTTCTAAGTATAATTCAGGGGGGAGACCATCTAGACCCGGCGATTTGCCCTTTTGAAGGCTTTTTAGAGAGACGTGAAGTTCCTCCAAACTTAATGGGGCCTCTAAAGATTCTTTATCTATCTGTGAGATCCGATGCAGTTCCAATTTATCTAAATACTGCTTACAAATTGGTTCATCAAAATCTGTTTCGGCTTTATACAGATTTGTGTAAAAACCTTTAAATATGTCATTAATTGCCACAGGGTTCGTGGTGACCTGATCATCCTATGATTTTATTGCGCTATTATATGCCTTAGACTCGCAATCTTTCAACCTAAGGGCCAATAAATGACCAGGGGTCCGTTCTTCATACCTCGCTTAATACATCTGAGATGATTTGAAAGATGCCAGATCTTCTAATCCTGATAACTGATCTCTGGCTAATTTGGTTCTTCAAACGAATTTGTGTATTAGATTAAAATATCTGGATTAAGTTGTCTAAGATTACTGCGCTTTCTTGTGTCCCCCGAAAAGGGCAGATGTATCGATACTCGAAACCACGATCAGCAATGCAGTGATTGGCTGGTGGCAAGACAGCAACGTAATGACATCATATCATTAAAAAAAGACACCTGACGAAAAACTTGACAAATTTCTGGACCTTTATGAGGAAACAGCCAAGTGAACAAAACTAAATATATAGATAAATGAGATGTAAATAGATAAATTAAATCTGCACTGTTTTTAGTTTATTTGTAATTTTTTTACATGATTCCCAATTATTTATATTTATGACTTCTAGTATTTGTACAGGCTTTACATTTTTATTTCAATGTTGTAATTAGCAATTTGTTTAATTTTATCTTTGAAGCAGATTTCTTACGTGACAGCATTAATTAAAGTTTCTTAGAGTTATCTGCATCTCCTGCGCTCCATCAAGCCCCTCCCATAATATCTGTCATCACTCAAATTAATGCACGGCTCAGATTAACTGTATAGCATGTGTGTAAGACTCCAATACAATTATAAAGTAATTATTTCATCACTAATAAATCTTTCAATGAGTAAAACTGGCTGTGTCTATAGTATTATAGACTACACAACATCATTATATTATTTTCAAATTAATTTTTAAATGATTATTATTTTAAATTATTGTCCCTGGACCAGTAGGGTACTCTTGTAATAAAGTAGCGGTGGCTGGGACAGATATTAAGTATCAATTCTGCTTAAAAAGAAGCAATCTAATCCTGTTTACATGAAATAAGCCTGCTCCCGAGCAGGTTTAAGTTTACAGACCTCTTGCTATGACAGCAAGTCCAGGATGAGCTTCGAAGAACCAAATGATCCAAGATCAAGCAAAATCAGCAACAATCAAATCCAGCTAACTAAGTTAGCGACGTACGAAGAATGGACCCCAGGTCTCTCTGATTCAAAATAATATTTTTGTCTAGTCCTATGTAAAATAAATTCCGCCTTTGAGTGTGAAAGTAAATCATATTCTTCTTTTAAAGAGGACAGCTGTGTAGCCTGTTGCTCAGTAAAATGTTGTTTTTGTAGGTTTTGTAATGATTGGATTTTATTTTCTAATTGTGTAAACTGGTGAGTTTTCGCTTTGGCGAGAGTAGAAGAGAAAGATATACAGAAACCTCGTATAGCACACTTAGTCGTTTCCCACAGTATTTGAGGATCCACATCAGAGGGCATATTAATTTCAAGAAATTCCTTAATATATTCTTTTAGAGAGGTAATAAAAGTCTGATTACTTAATAATGATATGTTAAAGCGCCATCTAGGGGACTTGGCTTTAACATCGGAAAGAGGAACACTGCACAACACAGCAGAATGATCAGATAATAAAATTGGTAATATAGAGATGGAGGAATTAGACGAAATTAAAGATGGGCTGAGAAATATGTAATCTATCCTAGAGAAAGTCTTGTCTATTAGAAAAAAGAGTGAAGTCCTTAGCTTTAGTATTCTGAATTCTCCAAAGATCGATTAAGTTGAGCTCAGTGATAAATTTATTCAGTAATTTAGAGGATGGATTGGCTGTTGTATCAGATTGAGATTTATCTAAAGCAGGATTTATGACAGCATTAAAATCACCACCCACCACTAGAGGGCAATCAATCTCCTCAAGTAGAGTTTTGGAAATCTGTGTAAGGAATGCACTGTCTGTCTCATTCGGACCATAAATAGAGACCAATGCTAACCTATTATTATATATTTTGCATCGGATAAAAACAAATCTACCCTTCTCATCACTACCAAGGTGTTCAATCGTTAAATTTAACTTCTGGTTAACAAGGATAAGCACCCCCTTAGTTTTAATTTGAGCGCAGGAAAAAGCTATTAATTTGTAATACTTATTCTGGAAACGTGCCACGTCAGATTGTTTTAAATGTGTCTCTTGAATTAGGGCACAGGAGATAGATTTACGGTGTAAATATTCTAACACACGGGTTCGTTTAACAGCAGAATTTAAACCATTCACATTCAGTGATAAAATATTTAGAGTATGCATTGAATATTCATAATCCCAAGATTGTATTCAATAAATGAAAAAAAGCAGAAGCACTTCCATTCCTTAAATAGCATGTAAACGCTGATGTGCATTTTAAATACCAAACCTCCTAGATGAAAAATCCCTTTAGAAATAAGATAAAATAAATAGAAGTATAAATGTCTGTTGTAAAAAATAAAAACAACAAAAAAAACATGAACAACCGACAACCATAAACAAGGAACAACTCAGACCGCACATTACCGAGAACATAGGTCTGATTGAGCAACAAAAAATAGTGATGGTATATGACCGATCCACTCCAACGCAAGACATGTCTCCCGGAAGGCTCACACAGCCAAAAAAAAATTTTTTATTAATTAAACCTACTCTCCATTAGTCCCCTCCAAAAAGGAAAAAAGGAGTATCAGTCTTACCATTAAAGAGATCGTTGTACCGGATATATAAGGACAATATCCCAGTAGAAGAGAGGAGAGAAGAAAAAGCAAAAAATAGGTTTAGCAAGCGTCCATGTTCATCCTGCCATCATCCCCTCCTGGGCAGCTAGGACCATGTCCATCCCGGCCGTCAAGCTCCTCCCGCCGGGCTGGAGAAACAGCGGCCGCTGCTCCCCCGTCGTCCCCCCACAGAGCCACGGCATACGACTTCTGCTGAGACATGGAGCTGATAAAATCCTCCGCTTTCTGAGGGGAATCATAGCTTCATAGATGAGGAAGGGCTGGAGACCAAGTGCAGTCATCTTCTTCAAAACCGGACCAAATGCCTTTCTCCTGATTGCTGTAGTCGGACTAAAGTCGGGAAAAAATAGCAGTGTGACATTGCTCTGTGCGCATTTCACCAGATAAGACTGCCGAGCACTCTTCAGGATATCTGATCTGTCATGCCATCTCAGTACACGGAAGATGAGAGTGCGCGGCCGATCGGAGCCTCTCCCTCCGTCATACATGCGATGCGCCCGATCAATCTCAATGTCACGGCCCCTCAAGGAAGGAATCCACTTGGAAAGATTAGCTCTGAGGAAACCAGCCGCGTCGGATCCTTCAGCCGCCTCTGGCAGCCCCACCAGTCTTACGTTGTTCCTCCTAGACCGGTCCTCCATATCTGTCATCTTCTCGGTGAGTCGCTCCAGCTGATCCTTTAAGTCCGTGACTGTCCTCTTATCTTCACGCGCCGCTGCCTGAACAGAATCAACACGGTCACGTGTCTGCTTCGCCGTGGTAACTATGGCCTCAAACTCCTCTCTTAGCTCTTTAACAGACTTATTGGTCGCTTGTATGTCCTCACGCAGTTTGCGCAATGCTGGAGTCCATCGCATCTCTTACTGCCGAATTCACAACCGAATTCAAAGTGCTTTGGTGTTCTTTAAATGCTAGTTCAATGCGGTTAGCAATAGCATTGTCCAGGTCTTCACTGGAGATGGTGGAATCTCTGAATTTTTTCTTCATTGGCGATCTCTCTTTTCCGATCCCCTTTGTCTGCCTTAGCACTCATGATGGGTCCAATGCAGAGTGGTTTAAGTTTTACTGACAGGATCGTAAAATATGTGGCAAAGTGAGCGGAGCGAAAGACTAAGTCTGCATCGCCTTTGAAGGGTCACGTGATCCTCTCGGAAATATTCTAATATTTTGAAATGTTTTACTTTACATGTATTGAATCTAGAATATATGAAAGTCTCACTTTTTGAAATAAGTTACAATAAAAATTTTCATAATATTCTAATTTTTTTAGATGCACCTGTATTGTACTGCTTCAGAAGACCCGTTTGTGCTGCTACATTTACAAGAATAGCAATTCATCAAAAAATTACGAAATATACTTAAAAAAAAAAACACTTTCAGAAAATGATGGTTTACATCTCGCATAACACTACAACCCATCAATTAAATCAATGTGAATTCTACCTACTGCACATTAGGCCTGTAGTATTGCAGTCATCTTGTTGACTTTGACATCCCAGCACTCCACGCTGCCTTTGCTCTGAAAAGAATGATTTCAAAAACATATGCAAGTATGAGTTTCAAATTTAAAAATGTGAGGAGCAAATATCAGTCTGAAATGGTAAATAATGTTGTCAAAACAGCCATCATGAATGCTCCTCGAGCCCAGAGCCGGCGCCAGGGCACCTCCATCAGGAGGGCATTTGAATCTCTAGGGGGGGGGGGGCACAAATCACGTTGTGTGTGTGTGTGTGTTTCGGGGGGGGGGGATTCGGGTGGGCATGCAAGTATGCAATCGCTTTCTTATGTGCGCTGTTTTATAGGTTTCACTTTCGCTTTCGAAATCGATCACGTTCAGCAAGGAGGGGAGAGGATGAAAAGTGGGGGGCACAGTAACTCGTTTGGGGGGGCACTTCTTCAGTCTGCTACCATCAGGGAGGAGACCGCGGAGTCTCCAGGCCAGGACCAACAGACTGAAGGACAGCTTCATTCATCAGGCTGTCAGGAAGCTGATCTCCCCCCGTCCTTGCCCCCACGCACCTCTGAACTCTGTATGTATGTATGTGTATATGTGTATATACATGTGTATGTATATATATATATATATATATATATATATGATTTGTACTTATCTGTATGTTTACGTTCTACTGTTAGTGTTTAGTGTTATCTGTATGCACCAGGGAGTAAGAGAGTAACGCAATTTCAATTCTCTGTATGTATGTACGGTACATGTGGCAGAATTGACAATAAAGCAGACTTTGACTTTGACTTTTGACTTTGAAAGAGTTCTGCTTTGTGTGTGTTTTTGGATACAGGTGTTGTGAACCGGGGACAATGGAGTGAAACATCAAAGGCTGAATTGCGGGTGCCTTTTGAAATTAAAGAGTGTAAAGGTTTATGTAAAACCTTGTTCAAATCCTGCTCTGGTTTTTCCGGTAATGGGAAGCGTGGTTACCTGAGAGGATTCTACGACAGCACAGAGGACCCAGACTGCTGTTTCATGTGCCAGTAAAGTGTCTAAAGAAGGAAGGTTTAATGATTAAAGGAGATTAAGTATTAAAGGAAGAACGTGTGTAAAGGATGTTAATGTTTAACCAGAGATTTATATGTACAAAAAAATGTGTTATACAGATGTACAAATTTCACCTTTCTTTATCAGAATTACACTGTTTCATACCTAAATAAATAACAAGGAAATAATGGTCTTGGCATGTTATTCATATACAAACAATGCTGGTATTTTTACCATAAGCTTTTCATTATCAAGTAAATCCATAAATTATTAATTTGGTAACAATATGGTTCATTAGTTAACATGAACTGCACTTCTACAGCATTTATTAATCTTTGTTAATGTTAATCTCAACATTTACTAATACATTATTAATCTTGCTAACATTAGTTAATGCTCTCTTAACTAACATGAACAAACAAACAACTGTATTTTCAATAACTAACGTAAACAAAGATTAGTAAATACAATAACAATTGTGTTGCTCATGGTTATTTCATGTTAGTTAATACATTAATGTTTAATGAACCTTATTGTAAAGTGTTACCATTCATTTTAATAACATCTTAAGACATGACACTTGCTGAGAATATTTAACTTTTATTTAAATGCTAATAATACATGTAACAGTAAAGCATATACTGAAATTAAAATAAAAAACGAGCATTAATAAATTATAAGTGGTAAATAACCAAAACACATGAATAGAAATAACTTAAAACTTAAGTTGTAAATAAACTATATTCGTTGACATTGCGATTGCAATGTGAGTCAAAAGCAGGATTGCTTGGAAATGTACATAATATAACGTTTTCCAAAAATTAACAAATTTACAATGTATTGTTTAATACTATATATATTTTTCCAGGTATAAGTAATTAACGGGTTCAGTTTTGTTTTATATAATTATGTATTGTTTCAACCGCATTTCCTGTTTACAGCAGCGTCGACGTCATTACTTTGCCACTAACCAATGAGAAGCATTGTGGGCGGGGCGACACGTGCAGCCCCGCCTCGATCTGCAGGCTGCAGCCGCGTGTTCTTACATAATGCAGGCTGACGGGAACGCGCGCTAGTCGCAGAGAGACAGTCTACCGGAGAGGGTTTGAGAACGAGCCATTGAGATTTTTTACCGTTTCTCCACCGTTTTGAAGTCACTCAACATCTGAAGTCAGCATGCGCGAGATAGTGCACCTGCAGGCGGGCCAGTGCGGGAATCAGATCGGAGCGAAGGTAATAAAATAAAGAGGCTGTTTTTTTTTGTTTTTGTTTTTTCAACAAACGTCCATTCGCTTCGGTTTTTTATAATGATATCATATCTTATAATCAAAATATTATTTTGCGCTTTTACTATCGCAAAATCAATTGTATAGCCTATGTCGATTTGCATCCGTAACGCGAATGGGTCAACAATAGTTGAGATGCGCATCTTGCAGTCAGAGAAGGGTGTGGCGGACTCATCAGCATTACATCATCATTACAATCATCAAAATATCGCAAGAATATCGTGAAGAAGGTTTATTAGAAAATATCACTGATTTGCATTTTATTGTTTTTCAGTGTGCATTTAACTGCAACATTTGCCATTATTGTTTATGAGGTGGGGTGCTCTGTTTCCTTCTATATTAGCCCATAGGCCTGCATTTCCAACAAATGAACTGTAAATGTAGCTTCAAAGAGTGTTGGCCCCTGCTGAAAAAACAATAGAGCCCTGCCCAAAACACAATAGAAAATGTAATGGATTTAATGGGAATTGTATTGGTTTTAATGGAAACTATAATGGTGTCTACTGGTATGTGATGGATTCTATTGGTGGGATGTTAAATCCTATTGGGAAAATGCCCAAAACACACTACAAAAAGGAATTTTGTAATGGTTTTACTGGAAAAAGCTAATGGTTTATAATGGTATTTTAATGGAAACCATTGGAATTTCTGTGATGGTTTCTATTGGGCTTCTATTGTTTTTTTTTTAGCAGTTATGTTACGTTGCTCTTGCTGTCGTTTTGAACTAAAGAGATCAAGTCGCAGCACAAGGGAGACCGCGGGGCTAGTTGTCATTATTTTTAAATTAGGATGTTTGTTTGGGTCCTTTTTAAGTCATTAACAGTAGCTATACGTTTACATGCACAATTTTTGGTTCAATCGGACTGAATTCATTCCGACTGATGAATCTGAATGTAGTGTTTACATGAACGTTAAATAAAGCGATCGGGTTCCCACATAGCAATTGCCGTCTGGCCCAGCTCGAGACACCCCTCGCTGCAGACTGTAGCGCGGTGACGTCATGTATATCTACCCTAGTAGATAGTGGCTGCATCCGAAAACTGAAAAATGCTTCCTTCGGAGGACACATTTCAAGGTAGGAAGGCATCAAGGCACGTCCGAATCCAAAGTTAGCTTCACTTCCTGTCTCGAGAGATGCCTTCATCTGATCGATTTTTGAAGGCAGCATAGATGTATCCTTCCCTGCCTTTGATATCCCACAATCCTCTGCGTTCCATTCCGTGACGGTTGAACTAAAAAATAAAGATGGCGTCTGAAAGTTAAATATTCATTTAGTTATCACCAAAACTCGTTCTATTTTGTTGTAGATCATTAAACCATTACGCTGCCTCAGAAGCCCGTCCGAAATCAGTTTCATGAGGTGCCTTCGAGCAAAAACACTGCCTTTGAAGTCATTGCCTCATGACGCAGCGAGGCAGCAAGTCAGCTGCCTAAGTTTTCGGATGCAGCCTATATGTGTTTACCGCGCATGCGGTAATGACGTATGGTATGTCTATAATGCAAATTACACACGCATGCACTGTCACCACGTCAATGCGCATGCGTGTGTAATTTGCATTGCGTGATGACTAGGTGTTTTCACGTCGTGCGTAACACGTCATTAAAACGCATGCGCATACTTAACAGAATACTCTAATAAAATGTAAAAGTATGAACGCTAAGGTGAAAAAAAAAACAGCACATATCCATGATTTTAACCATGTTTCATCTGAGGTAAAATTATACGGAATTACAGAGTTTATTCTGTAATGTCTATGTAGTATTTTATTTACAATTTATTAACATTCTTTTTTTTTTTTTGTTATCAACATTTATTTTTATTTTTCACACACAACATCACAACATAACATCCACTCAAAACAAACAAAACAAAACAGACACATACTCCATGTTTTAAAGGTCCAATCAAAGGGGAGAGAGAGAGGGAGGGAAAAAGTAACAACAAAACAGGTCCTTCCTTTATATAATCATATATGTTAGAAAAAAAAATAGAAATAAAGTAATAATAATAATATGCAATCCAATATGCCTCTCCACACACGTGCGGCTCACACCAGTTCTACATCATTGTCCTCCTCGCAGCTGCAAAACCAGCAAACAGCCTTTTCCTTTGTATTAAGCTTCAAGAAGACACACACTTGTATCAGCAAAGCAATCAGTCCGCAGTGAGGAAGACAAAACCAGGGCTACATGCGTCCACAGATCCATGACCACAGGACACTCCCAAAACACATGAAGAAAAATACCCGATGACGCAGTGTTACATATCAGGGCACCAGAAATAGATTTACGGTGTAAATGTTCTAACACACAGGTTCGTTTAGCAGCAGAATTTAAGCCCGTCACATTCAGTAATAAAATATTTAGAGTATACATTAAATATTCATAATCTCAAAATTGTATTCAACAAATGAGGAGAGGCAAAAGCACTTCCATTCTGTAAATGACATGTAAACGTTAGTGTGCGTTCTAGATATCAAAACACCTAGATGAAAAATCCCCTTAAAAACAAGGTAAAATAAATAAAAGCATGAATATCTGTTGTAAAAAATAAAAGCAACACAGACAGAGATGACCAACAACTATAGACAAAAAACAATTCAGGCCGCACGTTACCGAGAACATAGGTCTGATTGAGCAACAAAAACTTGTGATGATCCGTGACCGATCCACTTCAGCCCACAACGAGCCTCCCAAAAGGCTCACATAACCAAAACATTATTGTAATGAAACCTACTCTCCATTAGTCCCCTCCAGAAAAAAAATAAAGAAAAAAGGGGGGGTTAGTCTTACCAGCAAGGGGACAATTGTATCGAATAAAATATAAATACTATCCCAGGAGGAGAGAGGAAAGAAGAAAAAAGAAAAAAAGAGATCTAGCAATCATCCATATCCCTCCCGCCACCATCTCCTCCATTCCGACCACCAAGCCCCTCCCGCCGGGTCAAAGAAAGGGCGGCCGCCGCCCTCCCGCTGCCCTGTGGATCCGCAGCAAATGTCCCACTCTGTGACAGGGAGCCGACAAAATCCTCCGCTTTCCGAAGAGAATTGAAGCATCTCTGTTCACCCCCGTGCCGTAGTTTAATTACCGCCGGATAAGCGAGGAAGGGCTGGAGACCAAGCGCCGTCATCGACCTCAAAACCGGAACCAAGCTTTTTCTCTTGGCAGCTGTAACTGGACTGAAGTCAGGAAAAAATAGTAGCGTGACATTGTCCTGCGTGCATTTCACCGGATAAGCCTGCCGAGCACCTTTCAGAATCTCCGATCTGTCATGCCATCTCAGCACACGGAAGATGAGAGTACACGGCCGATCTGAGTTTTTCCTTCCATCATATACGCGATGCGCCCAGTCAATCTCGATGTTACGACCTTTCAGGGAAGGAATCCACTTGGAAAGATTAATTCTGAGGAAACCAGCCACATCGGATCCCTCCATCCCCTCTGGTAACCCCACCAGTCGTACGTTATTTCTCCTGCTTTTATCCTCCATATCCGTCATCTTCTCGGTGAGTCGCTCTAGCTGATTTCTTAAGTCCGTGACTGCATTCCTATCCTCACGTGTAGTTGCCTGAACAGAATCAACGCGGTCACATGTCTGCTTCGCCGCGGCAGCCATGGCCTCAAACTCCTCTCTTAGCTCTTTAACAGAATTGTTAGTCGCTTGTATGTCCTCACGTAGTTTATGTAATGCTGGAATCAGCACAGAGTCCACAGCATCTCTTACTGCCGAAGTCACAACCGAATCCATAGTGCTTTGCTGTTCTTTAAATGCAAGCTTGATACCGTTAGCAATAGCCTCGTCGATATCCTCTCTGGAGATGGTGGAATCCCTGAATTTTTTCTTTATTGGCGATTGCCCAATCTCTCTTTTCCGATCGCCTTTGACTGTTGAAGCACTCATGATGAGTCCGATGCAAAATGGTTCGAAATTTACTGACAGGATAATAAAATATTTGACAAAGTCAGCAGAGCGAAAGACTACGCGTGCATCGAAGTCGAAGGGTCACGTGATCCAATTTATTAACATTCTGTTGCACTTTACTTCACTGTGTATATTGTGATATTACACTTTATGGCACCTTACATATTTCTTATTGTGATAGTCAACATAAAAGATAAAACTCAGTCATTAGCTCTAGTGGCGCGATCGATCCGGGTTTGAATAGTTTTTTCTCCCTTTTCAAATTTTAAAATCACATCAGAAAAGCATTTATTTTCAATAAAAAAATGAAGGAAATAATCAAAAAGTTGTGAGGGAGGGCTTTACTGTCCCAATAATGGGGAAGAAAGGGGGTTTAAGTGACTTTGAACGTGGAATGGTTGTTGGTGCCAGACGGGCTGGTCTGAGTATTTCAAAAACTGCTGATCTACTGGGATTTTCACGCACAACCATCTCTAGGGGTTTACAGAGAATGGTCCGAAAAGAGAAAATATCCAGTGAGCATCTGAAGGAAAAAGGGGGTCCAACCCGGTACTAGCAAGGTGTACCTAATAAATAAGTGTGTGTGTTTAAAACATGTGACAACCACCTGACATCTAAATTACCCTTGTCCTGAGAACATCCAAGCTTTGTTCAAAATTTGCAATCCTATGGGGCCTCATCTTAATGTACATCAGTGGCTTAACTGTGATCACTTGTTATCCAACAGCTATTGCAAAAATATGATAGTAGAATGCAAGTTTCTATTTTATTTAATTTTTTTCAGAACTAGGTCTTCTTAACCAATATATACTGTACATTGAAAACCTGTATCTGCACGCTAAACCTTGTGTTATATTCAATATATTTGAGACAAAAGTGTGAGCCCAAGTAACCCTGTCCCTGTTACACAGCATCAGACAGTGAGACTATTTTTTGGCTTCTGTTTCTTGTTCTCACTCAGTTCTGGGAAGTGATCAGTGATGAACACGGTATTGACCCCACTGGCAGCTACCATGGAGACAGTGACCTGCAGTTGGACCGCATCAATGTTTACTACAATGAAGCCTCTGGTAGGCACATCACACAGGTTTAGCACAGGGAACATCAAATGTCTGATACCTGGATTGAGCAATTTAAGGAACTGTTATTATAAGTGTTAGTTAAGGGGTTAAGTTCAGCCTCTCAAATACACTTATAGACACAGAATCTCCAAACAAAGAAGTACAACATACAAACAAACCCTAATGTTGGAGGTGCGTTCTCTGCTTGTCTGTTTTAGGGGGAAAGTACGTCCCTCGTGCCATCCTTGTGGATCTAGAGCCAGGAACCATGGACTCGGTCCGCTCCGGTCCTTTTGGGCAGATATTCAGACCTGACAACTTTGTTTTTGGTAAATAAACATTTTTCGCTTGCATCTCATTGCATGCAAATATCCATATTTGACTAACGATTATTGTTATGCAATGATTTACTTCTGAATGTTGAAGATACCTCTGATAGATAGATAGATAGATAGATAGATAGATAGATAGATAGGATGTGTTATACTAGTACCTGTTTGTAGACTCTCCCTTGAATTCATCAACATAAGAAAGAACAAGAGTCAAAACATAATTAACTTTTGTCATTCCGGCAGAGGTTTTGAGCATTTCTCCTGTTCAAGGTGACTAGTCAAGGAAACCCGGTGTTTATTAAGGACTCTAACTCTCTGACCTGTATGGTTTTCAAACACTTTAGCATAATGCAGTTTTAAAATATGCAGTATTTTAGTTAATAAGTTTGGGTCACGAAGTGTTAATGTATTTTGTGTCCTGCTGGTAGGTCAGAGTGGAGCTGGTAATAACTGGGCTAAGGGTCACTACACTGAGGGAGCCGAACTGGTGGACTCAGTGATGGAAGTGGTCCGTAAGGAAGCCGAGGGCTGTGACTGTCTGCAGGGTTTCCAGCTCACGCATTCGCTGGGAGGAGGAACAGGCTCTGGCATGGGAACTCTCCTGATTAGCAAGATCCGCGAGGAGTATCCCGACCGCATCATGAACACCTTCAGCGTGGTGCCGTCTCCCAAAGTTTCGGACACGGTGGTGGAGCCCTACAACGCCACGTTGTCTGTGCATCAGCTGGTGGAGAACACGGATGAGACGTTCTGCATTGACAACGAGGCCCTGTACGACATCTGTTTCCGCACTCTCAAACTCACCACGCCCACGTACGGCGACCTCAACCACCTCGTCTCGGCAACCATGAGCGGCGTCACCACCTGCCTGAGGTTCCCCGGACAGTTGAACGCCGATCTTCGCAAACTGGCGGTCAACATGGTGCCATTCCCTCGTCTGCACTTCTTCATGCCTGGGTTCGCTCCTCTCACCAGTAGGGGGAGCCAACAGTACCGCATGCTCTCCGTCCCAGAGCTCACCCAGCAGATATTCGATGCTAAAAACATGATGGCCGCATGCGACCCACGCCACGGCCGCTACCTGACCGTGGCTGCCATTTTCCGCGGCCGTATGTCAATGAAGGAGGTGGACGAGCAGATGCTGAACATCCAGAACAAGAACAGCAGCTACTTCGTGGAGTGGATCCCCAACAACGTCAAGACCGCCGTCTGCGACATTCCACCTCGTGGTCTCAAAATGTCTGCGACATTCATCGGCAACAGCACCGCCATCCAGGAGCTGTTCAAACGCATTTCAGAGCAGTTCACGGCCATGTTCCGCCGCAAGGCCTTCCTTCACTGGTACACTGGAGAGGGCATGGATGAGATGGAGTTCACCGAGGCCGAGAGCAACATGAACGACCTGGTGTCCGAGTACCAGCAGTACCAGGACGCCACCGCAGAGGAGGGAGAATTTGAGGAGGAGGGCGAAGAGGAGATCGCCTAAACGCTGTCTCTTCCACCTTAGCTTCCTCCATTTTTTTTTTTTCATATGCCACATCTCAGTCTCCATTCAGTCCGGTTCTGTTAGACAGAGAAAATCCATTCAAAGTTTTGTGTGCTTCTCATTTTAGCGCATTCATCATGTAGTTAAAATTACCAAGAATTCACTGAATAAAGATATGACAAAACTGAAAAAAGTTGTTCTGTGTGACTTTAAAGGGGTCATCGGATGCGAATTGCACTTTTACAAGTTGTTTAAACTGAAATGTGTGTTGGCAGTGTGTGTACACAACCAACTTATAATAAGAATAAAAAAAAAACACTTGTTGCATGTATCTCCTAAAATCATTACAAGCCATTCTCAGATTCCTGCCAGTGTGATGTCACACAGACCCAGGCCCCTCCCACGATTGTTGCCTGACACTGGTGTTTTACATTAGACCTGCCCTGAGTGAGCTGTCAACAGTACACCATTGTTCACCACCAGAGCAGATGTAGACAAGAATGTCTTCTAAGCGATTGAGGTGTTTTGTTGTTGGATGTAATAATGAACATAGCAGTCATCATTAGGGCTGTCACGATTATGAAATTTGGCTGATGATTAATTGTCTAGTAAATAATCATGATTATGACGATTAATTATCTGTTTTAGGGCCAGGTTTTCCACGGGGTCTTAAAGTCTTAAATTTAGGTATCAAATTCAAGGTCTTAAAGTCTTAAATTGTACAAGAAAGTCTTAATTATGATTTCAAGAGGTCTTAAAACACTCTGCCACAGCTCTGTTAGACACTGTAAAAAAGTGAAGGGCAGCTGTTACCTTAAGCAGGATTTGCACTTAATATAACACTTAATTATTTTGTCATTTGTGTAATCATGTTTCCTGGCATATACATATATATATATATGGAGTCATGTTAACTGCTGCATATACACACAAAAAAAAAAAATCCGGATAATTTGCTGGCAGAAAATTACCAGGTCATTTTCTGCCAAAATTATGGACATTTCCTTCAACATTAAAATGGAAAATTCTGTAGATTTACATAATACAGTAGCTTTTATTTGCCTTAAAGGTGAAGACAAAAATATTACATAAATTAATTTAACAATGTGTAAAGCACCATTGAAAATTATTGTATTGTGGTGGAACACTTTAGTTTTAAACAGCAACCGGCAAAAAAAAAAACATGAGCATACTTGTACAAAACGGGTGTTGCGCCAAATAATGGTCACAAAAGATAAACTTCACAGTGAAACAGTCAAGATTCAAAACATTTTCAAATACATGGGAAAACAAATTAATACAAAGACAGGGCTGTCATTAATAACAATTGCTATATACTTATAGACAATAGTCAAGTGAAATGTTCCAATGTTGACACCATTTTCCTATAGGAGAACACAACAGTATTTAAAAGGACAGTTCACTCAAAATTGTGAATTCTGTCATCAGTTACTCACCCTCATACCGTTCCAAATCCATTAGATTTTCATTCATCTTTGGAACACGAAGAGTATTTTTAATGAAATCTCTGTGCTTTCTGTCCCTCCATTGACAACCTATGCAACTGTCATTTCAAGGTCTAATAAGGTATAGCGGTCAGATTTCATTAAAAAGGATCCAAAAATGAACAAAAGTCTAACAGTATTGGAACAAGATTTTTCATATAATATTTTGGGTGAACTAACCCTTTAAGTTAGACTAACCTCAAATTCATGCTAAATTATCTGCATCTACAATTGACATGGTTCTGCAAAAATACTTTCTTGTACAGCATTTAAAAATATGGAGCAAAGAATCATGCACTCATGCCTGACATTTCAATGTGAAACAAACTATACAGTCTGAATTAGGAGCAGGGCTCCAAGTGTTTGTGTGCTTTTAGTATCTCTTGCCTTGTACCAGTTTGAGGAAACTACTTTTTTTTTTTCTCTTCATGTTCAGTCCAAGTTCCATGTTGAGATTTGAAAAAAGCTCAAATTGTACATGAATTCTCAAAGTTATTCATACATGAGTCTTGGAAGCGTAGCCATTTGGTTCCCTTCATCTGAACCTCTGACCCTCGTTCAGGATTTCTTCATAGGAAGACTGGAATTGACAAGAAATGAAATTGAAGTACAGAGTAACATGCAGAACAGGTTGAGATTGAATTATCAACTGCTATTCCAAATACTTTCCAGTTCAAACATTGTTTATAAAATGCTAAACTTACATTTCCAGTGGTCTCCAATTGCATCTGTCATGTGATCTTGTCAACAATGTTTTATGATATACTCAGTGCCGTTTCTAGGCAAGCTAGGCGGTCGCTTAGAGCACCACCAGCTGGAGGGGGCGCCAATGAGCGCACGTACTGCCACTACATTTTAACAGGGTTGTGATCAAGAGTGGCACGGACACCCTGAAATATGATTGCTGCCCCCACTGGATCCCCCAACATCATTGGGCTAGAGTACGGTCATTCTGACGATGCCTGTATGCCATTGGATCAGAGTGCTGTCAATTGCTGCCTCTGATTGTTGCATGCTAAGTTTGCATTTGGAATTGGAGCAAATGGGTTCTGTCTGTGTTTTGGCAAGGTAAGGCTTTTTTTTGCCGTGCAAGTTCAGAGGCCAATTTAAAATATTGGTACATAAGTTTACAAAATCAGTATTTTTTTTTTAGGCAGTATTTGTGGCAGTCGAAAAATCATGTTTCATGTGAAACTGGTCTAAAAGGTGTGCGTTTTTGCGCCAATGCATTGTTATAGGTGTGTCGTGTAATATTCCCATATAAAACTTTTACAGCCAATTAAAAAATATTGGTGTAGTAAAATTTCGTTAACTCACAAGATCAATACATACTTTATTAAAACGCTTTGTCAAAATTAAAATGCTGAATCAAATAATTTGCTTCCAAAAAAATAAAAATAAAATTCCAACAGCGCTTAAAGAGAGCAGCGTCATACATATAGAGGGCAGAGCGTCACGTTATTTAAAGGGGAAGTTCACTCGTCAATGAGTAATAAAAGAACAAGTAGCTGCATTCTGATTACTTTTATGTCACTGATCAGGCTTTTATAGTCCTATGTAGTTTGGGGTAACAAAGGGTTTTATAGGTTTGACTGAAATAATGCAATAACTGACACAACAACAACAAAACAATTGAACAAAAAAACAGATAAAGTCAAAAAGTAGCCGTTGATAATATGTAAACGTGTCCAAATCCAAACGTAATAAAATTAATTTATGTGTGATGACAATATCGCAGCAACTAGGGATTGTTACATAGAGCTATACAGGCATCCAGTGTCTATAATGGCATCACAGATAATAAACTGTGTAAAATGTTTTATCTTAACAGTCAATTTACAAATAGGCCGAATGCATTCAGATTTGTGGAACTCACAATGCACTGAATTTCCACAAATTAGAGTCGTTACTATGACAACCAATTTGTAAATGTATCAATGTTGTTATTTAAGGTATGAGTGTTTACATAATCAGTTTTATGTTATTTTGTATGTAATCTTAATAATCTTGTTTGGGTGTGGGAGTTGGATGGGGTGGGGGGGCGCTAATAGGGATTTCGCCTAGGGCGTCAAAATGGCTCGAAACGGCCCTGGATATACTTAAAAGGATAGTTCACCCAAAAATGAAAATGCTGTCATTAATTACTCACCCCCATGTCGTTCCAAACCCGTAATACCTTTGTTCATCTTCAGAACACAAATTAAGATATTTCTGATTCTAATTCATAGAGAATCTATGGGGTATTGTCAAGAGGAAGATGAGAGACACCAGACCCAACAATGCAGATGAGCTGAAGGCCACTGTCAAAGAAACCTGGGCTTCCATACCACCTCAGCAGTGCCACAAACTGATCACCTCCATGCCACGCCGAATTGAGGCAGTAATTAAAGCAAAAGGAGCCCCTACCAAGTATTGAGTACATATACAGTAAATGAACATACTTTCCAGAAGGCCAACAATTCACTAAAAAAAAAAATTCTTATGAAGTATTCTAATTTGTTGAGATAGTGAATTGGTGGGTTTGTGTTAAATGTGAGCCTAAATCATCACAATTAAAAGAACCAAAGACTTAAACTACTTCAGTCTGTGTGCACTGAATTTATTTAATACACGAGTTTCACAATTTGAGTTGAATTACTGAAATAAATGAACTTTTCCACGACATTCTAATTCATTGAGATGCACCTGTATAAAGCCAAAATACCAACTCTGATGACGCAATGTTTAATTATTGAAAAAAAAAGTCGTTCCCATACTTCCTTATTTTTCATCTCTCCCTTGAATCTACACAAAAATAAACAAATAAAAATTAAACAAATAATTTTATAGACAATTTGGATAAGTCACCCGAAAGTTTTTTTGCTGGTGGCCACAAACTGTGAATCTTCCTTTGAAATCTTAAGTGGTTCTCCAGCTTCTAAAGGAAAGGCAGATTCTGGGGCCATTTTATCTTACTACTAAGTAGGGATGTAACGGTATGAACATTTCTTATCACGATTATAGTGACCAAAATTATCACGGTTATCAGTATTATCACGGTATTGTTAAAATGTGCTGAGATGTTCAAAAAGTACCGACACATAAATCACTTCAAGTTTTATAATTAAAAATCAACAAATAAAATGACTTTGTTTGCATAATCACTAAAACAATAACATGACCAATGATGTTCAGATTTTAAATGACAACTTGACTGACAACCAGTTTAATAGCATGCTCAAATATCTAACGTTCAAATAAAGCTTTGAAAAAGTTTAATAAAAATGTAAACCTCATTTCAGAAAAGGGTTAAAATGTCAAAATGATAATTAATAAATTATATGTATTTTATCTGCTCCATAAATAATTCTAGATAACTTATCTGAATTGTTTAAATGTGTAGAATCCACATAAGCTTGTTTTTCATCAACCGGTCAAAATGTACAGCAGGGCATGCAAATTCAGTCCGTTTTTGGCCAGACAGAAACTGCACAAAGGCTGAATGTAAATATAAGTCTCTGTAAATCAACTCTCTGACACTGTGTGGAGCTTATAGAAAAGCTGAATACAGCTGTTTCCCGTAACCTCCGTGAACAAAGCAGTATTGAGATTAAGAAGATTAAGA
This sequence comes from Schizothorax lantsangensis, assembly GCA_027422415.1. Lineage (NCBI taxonomy): Eukaryota > Metazoa > Chordata > Actinopteri > Cypriniformes > Cyprinidae > Schizothorax > Schizothorax lantsangensis. Next base: position 41,029,354 of record CM049841.1, on the reverse strand, counting down.
ACACTTCTAGGTATTAACATGGAGCGAAGATGAAAACAAAACGCCATCGAATCATTTCTGAAGACAGTCAGAACCTTCAGAGGTACATTCATATAATTAATTCATTTGCATAATTCCCTCAGCTCTTTTAAATCCTCCCAGCTTTTCCGCCGTTTTCACTCAAAACGAAACTACTCTGCTGCTGTGCCTGTTACTGAAAACTGTGCTTTAAGCTGGACAGTATTTATTTATCGTGAGTTGTTCAAATCGTGGTAATCGAATACGGTTTTAATGATAATTCAAAAATGAAACGGTAATACTAACCGTGGGGAATTTTATCATGATTTATCGTCAAACCGGTAATCGTTACATCCATACTACTAAGTGTCCTAGCTAGGAGATTTAGCTTAAAATTAGCTATTAACAAAACTCTTAAGGGTCTACAGTAACTAAAAAGAGGGTTGAGTCTTTGCATTGACTTTTTTCCTTTATTAAATTTTCACCCTGAGCATGCATTGGAGCTCTTAATATTGAACTCTCAAAGTGCACCAGATAGACGAATTTACTTTAAAATGTACATAATTTCTTAAACGAGAACATGCCTCCAGATCCCCCAGACAGAACAAGCAAAGTGATGTGGTTGTGTATGGTTTAGGAATAGGGTCACATTGGTCAAATTTGTCAAAAAAAAAAAAAAAAACGTCAAATTTAGGCCAACTCCAATATTTTTTAAACATTTAAAAACGACTAGGAGCTCGGGAGGTGCTCATAAAGGCAGTGGTTCACAATTGTGAACCCATAGCACTGCACACTTTGTATGTCTCTCTTGTTAAACACACTTGATTCAGATAATCAGCTCCTTAGGAAAGAGCTCCATGAACTAAAATAAGCTTGTGTCAGTAAAGAGAGATGTATAAAATGTGCAGTGTTGTGTGTCTCCATGTCCAGACTTGAAAATCACTATCATAAAGTACTCTGTTCAGCTCGTAATTTTTCTCATACCAAGACCATATGAACATCAACAATTTCAACAAAATTCCTCCTGACTGGGGAAAAACAAGGCTCTGGGATTAGACTATTAATTGATATCAAATCCAACGAGAACGCACGCACTGGCGGTAATGCATAGACGGACATTATGTGAAAATGTGGACAGTGCCAAAATAAAGGTGCCTTTTTATACTACAGATATCGATATTTTACGCATGGCATCGATGCATCGTATCATCAGACATCGTATCAATGTATCGATCCATATCGATGAATCGTTACACCCCTAAGTATTATCACACATTTTTATTTTGTTTACTATTTTATTTAAAAAGAAAATCTAACTAAAACTAAATGCTCACAAAATATACTACATATAATCTATAAACACTATACTATGTTTTGTATAACTACAATAGATAATTATATTTATAACTCAATTTAAATATTTTTTTTTCTCTCTAGGCAACTAACTTTTATACTCGGCCAAGTAAATGACAAATTTACTTGTCCGAAGGACAACCACATGAGAATGCTTAATGTCAAGCCCTGACTGTATATTGAGCAGCGGACGATGTTAAATCCATATACGAGATACATATCTGAGGAAAAATACATTGTTGGTCAGCGCCACCTAGCATGCAGGCATGAATTAAGAACGAATCGTTTCACGCTTGGTGTGAGAGCAGCCTGTCCGTCAGCGGTGCTCGCTTGAATTCATCATTGGCGCTAGGTAGTACACAGTCCCATAAAGATCGATTGTGCACCTGCACCTTTTCTCTCAAGGGGTTGCCCAACCCTGTGGATTACCTGGAGCCTTTACACCTTAGCATGAGTTCCAGCAAAATTGGTTGATCTGTTCATGTTACCCTGAAACCCTTAGGGTGAAGGAGCTCCACAGATCTTGTCAGATCAGGGTTGGCCTCATGCAGCCAGTTGGGGGGCAGGTCTCAAGGCCATCTAGAGTAGGTTTTTGGCTGGTCCATAATCTGCACTATAATAGACTTGTCTATAATTATATTTATATATTATAGATTAAAAATAGTTTGCAAAGCGCCTCTTAAGAACTCCATTTAAACGCTCAATTGCACATATTGCTCTGCAATGAGCAGTGTTGAAACACACAGCCAGGTGTATTAAAGGATAAAGGACATCATCAGCGCAAGAGACATTGATTTAAAAAAAAAACAAACTGCAAACGGATGGTATCGGCAGATACTCAGAATTTTCGGTATAGGATCGGATCGGTTCTGAAAAATTGGTTTCGTTGAATCCCTGAATGGACAACACCTGCCATTTCACTGTCTCTCTGTGAATCCTCTGAGAAACTGATTTATATGGCAGTGTAGTTGGTCTTTTCAAACACACCTATTACAACTGATTAGTTTTGGCTTGCGTTCAATTGAGGCAATTGGACCCAAGCTATAATTGATGAACAATGTTCACTTAGTAAAGCAACGGAACCATGGACTCAAGAAGCTGTAACTTCACTGCTGCTGAAACCAATGCACTACTAGAGGGTGTTCGGTGCCATTATGGAACAATAGTGGGAAGTTTTAATTCTGCTAAGGATACCAACAAAAAGAAAAATGATGTTTGGATTTTAATCACAGAAAATGTGAATGCCATAGGGTCTGGCCAGAGGAGGACCACAGACCAAATCAAATTGCGGTGGAAGAATCTAAGGCCAGGGCAACAAAGGACCATGCTGAAGCCAAAAACCCACAAACAGGCAACAAGCCATTTAAGAGGGGAGATTACACAGATGTGGTCCTCGACATCATTGGAGGTGAGAAGTCGCAAGCTCTCCATGGTATTCAAGGTGTTGTAGGGGATGGCGAGCCTTGGATTGAGGAGGAGGAGGAGAATCTGCCAGTTCCTCCTGAGGCTGATCCAGAGAGCGTATTTATATTGAATCTCAGCTCTGTTCCTGAGGAAGAAGCTGGATCCTCATTGGTTGAGCCAGTGGTAGTTGCCACAGGATCTCAGAGGAAAGGCTTGAAGCGCCCTTCATCAAACAAAGATGATGATTACAAGGCACTTCTGCAAAAAGAGACTGAAAGGGCAGAAGCACATCAATTTAAATGCATTTAGTCTTGGTCTCTCCACATCAGATGAGGAAGTCTGAAATTATTGTGGAGTATTTGACATTGTCTTTTTTTTTTAATTCTATACATCTATACTTGATACTTGTTATAAATATCCTCAATGTACAGTGTTTGTGTTGTAGGTCTCAGATGAGCGGACTGCTGGAAGAGGATGGGGTGGGGTTTTTCTTGTTTTTAGTTTAAATGTGTGGGTTTTCATTTCAAATAAAAAAAGTTATATTGACCCCACACTGGCTATTCTACTTGTTGCTCTTTACATATCTATAGTTCTACATTGTGATTTCCTATCCTGTTTGAGCACTGGTTATCCAGCACTGGTTATCCAGATTTGGTGATCCTGAAAAGTTCCTATCCGGATCAGATTGATCCAATCCGATGTTGCTTTAAAAAACTGGCTCCAAAAGTAAGCTGGATTACGTGATCACGGATCGCAAAAAAAGGATTACTAAATCCGGATCAATTTTATCCGGATTAAACCTTTTGAAAAACCGGGCCCAGGAGATGGTTTGGATGATGTGTGGTTGTGTCTAAGGGGTAATGAATCAGCGTTACTAAAATACTGATAGCAGCACTATTGATCCTGTAGCTTATATCCATTTTTCAGTACTGAACAAGTCAGGAACCAAAGTAGTACCAGTTCTTGAAACCCATCTCTACTTGTAATAGTGGTCTTGTTGCTGCTGCCCAGACTGTCTCTCCCAAAAAAACAAAAAAAAAACCTTAGTTTTACAGCAATGAATAAAACATTTATAATACTGGGTGGTAACAAATGAGCATCTTTTCTTGTAAGCAACTCACTGAATCATTGACTCAACTGGTGGCAGTCAGGACCTAAAAAAAGTGAACCATTTGTTTATTAAAGATTTGTTGAAACTAAAGTATCAGATCTATTTGAGAATGAAACTAGCATAAAAAGCATGCATGTGAAAAACACCATTAACGAGCAGACAATTTACAGGCCTGTCACTTGAGGGGGAAAGGCGGAAATTATTGATCCCACAAACACTGAACATGATTTCGGCAGCCTCGGTCTAATTCAACTTTATACAGCGGTTTATATTCAAGTTTACAATATGGCTAGCATGAGCATCATCGACTAGCGCGAACGGCAGGCAGTCAAACAAACTAATTAACTTTACTACGGTTAAAGTTTAAAGAATTTGAAAGTGAATACTGTATAGTTTATAGTGCTCAATTTCAAATAACTAAAAGAAAGGTAAGTTATAAAATTTTATCTCAAGGTTTTAACAGTTAACGTTACCTCAGACCGCCTCATGAGACTTGCTCGTGAGCTAATTAACCGAACAGGGCATTTATTTATTCAATTAAATTAGAAAACCTACAAAGATACAAAACACTACTCATCTTTGGTGACATCTACCGTTATATCAGTAAAAACTACGAATACAAGTAGATTTAGAGCTTACCTTACAGTGTCTTCTGGAAGTTGACCGTTACAGAACAAACCCAGATAGCAAAATTTGTCTGGCCCACAACCTTGCTTCACTTCTGGCCCAATTCTGGCTGGGTCCCCGGCCCAAAACTGGCCCACACACTGAAAACCGACTCGAACAATTTCCTCTGGCCCAGATGCGGCCCACGCCCTGTAAAATGACTCTTATTTATTGACGTGGCCCAGATCTGGCCCGCATACTGTAGAGTGACTTCTATTATTTTATGTGGCCCAGGTCTGGCCCAGACACTTTAAGCCAGATCCGGCTGAGACTCGGCTTGGTCCCCGGGCCAAATGTGGCCCTGAAACTGCTAAATGTAATTCAGCAGTGAAACACAAATACAACCATTTAAAAACATTAAAAAGGCTTTAATTATAAAATTACCAAATACTTTAATATAAATATATATTAACAATGAACAAATGCACTAAAGTATAAACATTAACACTTTTTAAACCACAAAGTAACAAGTAAAATATATTTACTGTATATTATATATATATATATATATATATAAAAACATTGTGTCATAATTCAGTTCAGTTCTTATCAAATGGCGTCAGTGCAGTCAAGTCAATAATATTGCTGAATATTAAGTGTCTTCAACTAAGCAAGACAAAAGGCAACAGTGACAAGGAACCCAAACAAGACCAGGCTCAGTCAGGAAACCAGTTCTCCTCTGGACCAAACGAATGAACGCCGTGTGATTATTCCAGGCTGCATCACAAGTCAGATTGTGGATTGCGATCAATCAGAGTATTTCATCCAACTTCTTCTGCTTGAAGAAACATCACGCCAGTAGGTGAAGCTGGTAAAAAGGGTCTGTGCAGAGGGCTTGTCTGGTTCTCGTAGTCTTTGCTGAGGATCTGTGCTGGGCCATCAATGAGGTCTTCACAGGGATCTGTCATCTAGTTGACATGGTCTCCGCTGACATTCAGGGATGTGTTGTGGTCGCTCCTGGGAGCAGCGGTCCACCGTCTGGTCTGGATACGGACTGGATCAGCTGATTACTGTAACCTAGGGATAAGGGTGAGACAGTATAAGCGACTAATATAAGCATTGATGTCATTCTTCTTACAAATTAACAAGTACATTAGATATTATGGGAAGTGTTGCTGCTTACCCTAATTAGTGCAGCATAAAAATCCTTAATAGAAATGTGATCGTGTGTCATCATGTGTATGGAAGGTTAAAGAGATGCAATAGGGTCTGGCTGCAGACTTGCACTTACAGACACCTGCGCTTCCACTAGTGACGACACTTACAATATATATATATATATTTTTTTTTAACTAAATCGCTCAGCATTTTACAACAGTAGCCAGGTGGTGAAAACAAGAAAAAATAAACTAAATTACAATGTCACTTGCAATTGCGATTTGCACTCTCAGCCAGGCACGTGCAGAGGGGGGGGGGGGGGGGCTGTGGGTGCTTGAGCACCTGCCCATTTTCCCCTTGATGCCCAAAGTGCCCTTTTGTCAAGGCAATTTATTATTATTTTTTTTTGTGAAGGCCTGCCCAGTCTAACTATTAGTAAAATTAATTAATAATAGTTTAGCGGTAAATTAAATTATCCACATGATGACCTTTCACCTGACGATCTCATCCGGGAAGATCCCTCACGTTTTAGGATGCCTTCAATAACGTCCGCGGCTGCCGGTAAGTGGAGTTCTCAGCGGAGCGTGTGTTTGTTAACTTATATTATTGAATTATTATTATTTTACGAGAACGGCGTGAACAGATCATGCACAGCTGTTATATTGCTGTGTGTAGCCTGTGGAAGCACGGTTAGCTCTGCAGCAAGGGGCTACAATATTTTTGTTCAATGTTTTCCTAATGATAATTTTATGATTGGTTTATAAAGGCTACTACGAACACCCTTTTCCCATTTTATCACAGAATAATTCAGGAAATATATTTTATATTATAGTTTCTGTACTAAATGATATGCCAATCAGTACTGCATTTTTCATATAGTTTATTTATTTATTACCTGAAAATAACTTGGAAAAACACACATAAACCATATATTTTCGCAATCTTTTATTGTCTTCACGTTTCATCAGTAAAAACGTTTCTGCTTTTTATTCAGCTCAGCTACAGCGATAGCCGCGTGAGTTTGTCCATATGCACGTCAAAAGTTTCTGCGCGAGAGCGTCCTCTGGCTTCGAGTATGAATGAAACATGCACTGCACGAGAGTGTTCAGCTCTCCTGATATTCATATCTCCTCATTTTGGATACGAATAAAACTTCAGGTCATGTCTCTTTAATTTAAATCTAGAAACCTCTATGTGAAAACACCTGCTCGAGCTTGAATAAAGTGCCGGGGACAAATTTACATTTATTAAAATTAATATTAAAAATGCAGCTAACGTAGTTCTACACACAGCAATAAAAACAAAGGTGCTTGTTCTCTTTCGTTCTTGCTGTTTAATTGGGAAAAGTTTAAAGCGCTTCGAGGTGCCTTGTTTTTTTTAATGTTATCTTACTAAAAACTATTCATACTTTGAACAATTATTATTACAGTATTTATATAAAAAAACGTAGAGTGCCTTAAAAATAATTATCACAACACTGGTAAAACAGGCTTATACTGATTTTCTCAGTATAAAAATATTTTTTTTTGATTTGTCCTCCAAATTATACTTATCAATCCTGTTTTTATAATCATTATCATTCAAAAAATGAATAAATTCAGAACAGGATTAGAATAGAATTCTATTTTAAATAAGACAGGAATATTGTTTTCTACAACAACAACAGTAGTGTTTACAACAGCAAAACCACCATACCCTGTAAACACAACAACAACAACAATAATAATAATAATAATAATAATATCATCATTCCAGAGTAATTAAGAGGTGCAAAAAATGTTTTGAACATTTAAACTTAAAATGGTCTTTTCTGTTTTGTGTTTCTTTTTAAATTATAATGTCACTTGCAATCGTGACTTGCACTCTCAGCTACTGCGACGTCACTTGCAATCTGCACAAATCATGTGTGTTGCCAATGGAGACAAGACGCTTTGATGGTTAAACTATTAAAACTAATTTAGTACCATAACGCACAGAGTCCTGCAACTAATCTGTAGGAGAAAAAGACAAGACCCGCAAATCCGTGGCCACAGAACAGCAGAATATGAACGCAATGCACAGTATCTCGTTAAGCGTTTTCCTCCCTTAGAAAACCATAAACATTTAATATGGCTTTATGTATAGATCAAAATTCGATATAAAGTTCATTAATATAATGTATATTTATTTATATGTATATAGTGTTTTCCTCCCACACCGCAAAACGTGGCATAATGTGGCATATTACGGACTAAGATGATAAAGACCAAATTCAGTAACTTATAAGTCTTATTGTTGACGCAAACTATACAGACAGATATGAACGTGCATTAAGAAATGCATTAGGAAGTGATATTAAAAGGACCAACTCCGTATAGCCTACAGACAAGATGTGCCCAGAACACAGTGCTTTAAATTGCACGTTAAACGTTTTCATCCCATAGAAAATTATATATAAAACACGTAATAGCTTAACGGACAAAGATCATGATATGAAAGAAGGCTGTAGTTTATGTGGAAAAACGCGTAACGCATGAAACTTTTATTTTGGGCTCTGCTTTTCTGTACATATTAGTTATGTTTTAATAATGAAGAGGAGTAATCTATCATTTGAGTCCCTTATGCCACATTATGCTGCGTTTTGCGGTGTGTAAGGAAAACACTATAGGCTATATATATAAATATCCATTACATTAATAAACTGTATATTGAATTTGATCCATCTAAATGCATAAAGCCATATTAAATGTTTATGGTTTTCTAAGGGAGGAAAACGCTTAACGAGAGACTGTGCATTGCGTTCATATTCTGCTGTTCTGTGGCCACGGATTTGCGGGTCTTGTCTTTTTCTCCTACAGATGAGTTGCAGGACCCTGTGCGTTATGGTACTAAATTAGTTATAGTTTAACTACCACAGCGTCTTGTCTCCATTGGCAACATGCATGATTTGTGCAAATTGCAAGTGACGTCGCAGTAGCTGAGAGTGCAAGTCACGATTGCAAGTGACATTGTAATTTCGTTTATTTCTTCTTGTTTTCACCACCTGGCTACTGTTGTAAAATGTTGAGCGATTCAGTTAAAAAATTATAAATAAATAGAATAAAATAAAAAAAGATTGCAAGTGACGTCACTAGCGGAAGCGCAGGTGTCAGTGCAAGTGCAAGTCAGACCCTTCTCGGAACTCACAGATCCCGAAAGCTGGAGACACCTCTTCATATGCAGCAGCCTTGAAAGTTTTTCTGCAGCCTTGAAGCGTATTTCCAATACATTTACAATCTCAGAGAAACCTCATTCATGCAGCACCCAGATTACATATCAAGTGTTCAGATTAAACGCTCATAATAATCACTTTTAATCATATCATACGGCATATACGCTTCAAAAGTTTTCATTCACTCTTAAAACTGAACCTGCTCTTGTGCAGCAGACAGTGTAGGCCTCCATTCAAGAACAAAAGATGATGCACTTACATTTTACGGCTTTCTCTTACAGTATCTAAAGTGTTTTTCTGTGTCAGAGCTTACCACACGGCAGTGTTACCACAAAATAAATATTATTAAATTCAGATTGCACATATTGAATTGTCTTAGCTGAACATTTTGCGTGCTTTCTCTTCAGTGAATGACTCGTAAGGTCAGAGTCACTCGTATAGATATTTATGGCGCCAGCAGCGCGGTCCGACTCCTATGATTCAATAACAATGACTCATTTGAATGGTTAAGTGAATCAAATCAGAGAGTCACTCGTATAGATATTTATGGCGCCAGCAGCGCGGTCCGACTCCTATGATTCAATAACAATGACTCATTTGAATGGTTAAGTGAATCAAATCAGAGAGTCACTCGTATAGATATTTATGGCGCCAGCAGATGTAACAATGACTCGTGCGAGTCATCAGCAGATGTAAAATGACTCATTTGAATGGTTAAGTGAATCAAATCAGAGAGTCACTTATAGATATCGCGTTCATGTTCCGTTCGATTCGTATAGATATCTATTCCGACTCCTATGATTCAATAACAATGACTCATTGAAAAAGACGAGTCGAATGAATTCTAGCAAACAAAATAGAATTTAACTCATTAAAATTTTATTAGCTAACATTATCGTGCACTGGATACAGCTCATCAGTTTGTTTGTTTTTTTATATTAAAACATCACATTGTTTTTCTAAAGAGACCGCGCTTAACAGTTAACGTTACTCATCAACACTCAATATCCCCGGGACGAATGGTTTCTCTGACGTTATGTTATCGTCGTAAACCTCCTATTAGAAACCATCTAAAAACTCTTCGTGGCTTTTAAAACATCAAACAACACGAGATTGCACATTAAATAACTTACTTTTAGCAGCTGAAGTATTCCTCTTGAGAACTGTGCGCGCCGAAATCTCCTCAGGATTAACCGCCAAATCTCTCTCAGCGGCTGATCTCCTTCATTCTAGCAGCGGCCCGCCGGAGACTAAACCAAATTGCTACAAATATACCCCAGCGATTTAAGAACACACATGCATTGCTTTCTCTTACTCTTGTCTAGCAGTGATGTGTTACTTCTCTTGAGCTTAGCGTTCCCACCATTCCAAATCTCATTGATTGCGTGCTTCAGCAGGTGTAATGCGGCCCAGCCGGACTAAATTCACGGACTCATATTGAAAAAAAAAAGTTGGACAGGAATGTTATCAGATGCAATAGTCGAGCGAGTACAGATGATGATTGATCACACCATGAACCATGTTTAGGCGCCAGCAGCACATATTTAATGCAGAGACAATTCCGATATGGTTCACATGCTCCACTGACTCATACCACAATCACTATAGAGGCTGCAGATCTACGGCATAGACATATGATCTCCGGGGGCTGATATACGGCGAAATAACCATTCAAATCAACGCACGACACTTACACATTAATACACGTCCCATTCATAGATGTTGACTTTTTTTTTTTTGTTGGTGAATTTTAATTTAAACGGTACATTAACATAACAGATAGATCGTGTAATAATGCACAAATGACACTTAGTTATAGATATGATTTTCACTGTTGGTATTCATACATAGCCCACAAAGGACAACTGAATTGCAACTGAATGTAATGTTTTTGTGAATTGAGAAATTAATACACACAGTTGGCTCAGATGGACAATGTAATGATGTGATCAACTGTAACCTAGTTACCGTAGGTTTTCATATAGAGAGAGATTGTGTGATAGTTACATTCAGATAATAACCAAATTTATCCCATCAGACACACAGTGATATGGGCCATTGATAAGATATCTGTTGTATTCACTACTGGTTGTCATACAGCTACAGAACTTTAAGACAAACAGAATTCGCCCCTTTCTAAAATTCCAAGGCCATTTCTCCATCTGAGAAGAAAAAGACAACTCTTGTGAACAACAATTTTTTATTAACACCATTTATTAATGACACACAGCGATGACCCTAGGGCTTGTCAATCTTCTTTAAAGGGATAGTTCACTTTGAAATTAAAATTTGGTATCTATCAGCTTACCCCAAGGGTCTTTTTTTCTTCATCAATTTTGATGTTTTTAGTTCAAGTCATATAATGTAGGTGTCTCTTTTTTCTTCAGTAGATGGCCTCCAATTTTGAGAAAACGAACAGATGTTTTTAGGTCAATCCGGTGTGTGACCGTTCTAGTCTGTCAGTGACATATAATGGCAGGTATAGGTCACTGTCTCTATAAGAGGGAAAAAGAACATGCATGGTTGTGTACAGTAAAGAAATCCAAATTAAACAATTCCAGTGACCATCTGCCATTATAACTACACATTGATGGCCTAAGACACGGAACGACCTAAAAACATCAAAAGCGGTTTGTGTGGAAAACGAACAGTATTTATGAAGAAAAAAAAAATCGTTTTTTAGTACACACATATTGGTCCAATGCCTTGGGGTATCTGAGTGCGCACACACATCCGGTGTGTGATACCAAATTTTAATTTCAAAGTGAACTATCCCTTTAAGTGTTGTTCTATCCTCCTGTCAAAATGCTCCCTCTCACTGATAAAAAAAAAAAAAAAAAGAAAATAAAAGTTGGACAGTTGTAAAGAAAATGGTTAATTGTAAAGAGTGTCAGGATGTCATGTTTGATCAGTTTTCCTTTATATTATCCCTGCAATACCTTACGTCGATGACAGGTCCTTTCAGAAATTTCTCCTCAGCCTCCAGGACAGACAGATTTTCAACAAAAGCAAGGGCACAGATGATGGACTACCAGAGAAAGAATTGAGATTGATCACACCATGAACAAGCCAAGTATCATTTTGCATGTTTAGTTTTTTTACAACAAACTCAAGTGTCTTTTCTATTAACAACAAAAACTATTATTTTTTAGAGCAATGGTCTCATATTGCTCCTGGTGTGTGTTCACAGTGTGTGTGTGTTTGTTCACTTCTCACTACTGTGTGTGTGTGTGTGTGTGTGTGTGTGTGTGTGTGTACTTGGATGGGTTAAAAGCAGAGCACAAATTCCGAGTATGGTTCACCATACTTGGCCACACGTCACGTCCTTTCCATATTATGGATAAACTATTCGACATTAAAAACAAAGTGAATCTGACCATGCAGAGCACAGCTAACACGAGACCTACCTCTGGAAAAAGGACATCCATGATGAACTTGATCTCATCACTGTGGGTGTGTGTGGGTGTGCTGTCCAGAACTGAAGACGGGTGAGAGTAAATGAGATCAATTTGCTCCTGATCGTCAATGTACACCGGCACAGGCACCATCTTAACAGAACACTTGGAAAAAGTGTCAAGCCACTTTGATTTCTTTTGGCCTCTGATGATGGACTGTGTAGACAAAATTGAGAATGACATTAAAAACATTGCCATATATGTCTCTGCAAGTCTTTCATATATTCGACAAGCTATTGGTTTGAAATGCACTCTTGATGCACATACTTGAATGTGGTAATATTATAAATATATATATATAAATAAATAACTTAATATAAACGTAAGTCTTTTAGTTGTTTGCTGTAATAAAAATACTTGTGTGCAGTTAAATTCTCCTTACTTAGATATTTACATACATGCATGCCTATTATAAATCTGTCTTTTGTATGTTCATATCCAACATGTACTCTAATGTTGATGCAAAATCCATGTGGAGTGTGAAAAGAATAAACAGTTAGAAGAATATCTTACCAGAAAAGGCCATCTCACGCAAGCTAGAGACAGAAAACAAAAAATTAAAAAGACAATTAAATAAGTGAGACAGAGCGAGTAGGCAGCTAAGCTTACACGTGGTTAGCTAAAATTGAGCCAGACAAACCATCAACCTGACCGTCAATAATGTCTTTGCATATAAATAAAGATGTCTCTTGACATATTGAAACGAATTGATTGCAACCTTTGGCTACTCGCTTATAAGTATAGAACAGGGGTGTCAAACTCAGTTCCTGGAGGGCCACAGCTCTGCACAGTTTAGCTCCAACCCTAATCAAACACACCTGATCCAGCTAATCAAGCTCTTCAGGATCACTAGAGACTTCCAGGCAGGTGTGATTTGGAGCTAAACTCTGCAGAGCTGTGGCCCTCCAGGAATGGAGTTTGAGACCACTGGTATAGAACAACAATAACTTTAACGAGTATTTAACATACCTCTTTTTCGTCTTCTTCTTCTTCTTCTGGCTTTTTATGGCGGTTGGCAAACAAACTTCTTTTTCGTCTTGCTTCTAGATTTGATTTTGGTTTGATTCAGTTCTGATGGCTCATATACTGTGCAGCCTCCCCCTACTGGACGCATCAGGAACAACAGGGGCGTAAAACTGCCTGGGCCGTAGATCTGCCTTGCTCCAGGTCTGCAGCCTCCCCCTGCTTCTCTTGTGGACGTGCGTACATGACGCAAGCGCGTGGTGGCGCAAGCGCTGATCCAGAGCCAGCGTGATGACGTTGAACACATGGCGTGATGACGTTGAACACAAGGCATGTTAGATTGTTATATGTTAATGTTGACGTTGAACACAAGGCATGTTAGATTGTTATATGTTAATGTTCTTTTGTTTTTTATTATTTTATTTTTCATTAGTATTGTTAATTATGTTATTTCTTGTATGTATGTTCGCATATTTTACATATTGTAGTCTGTTTAATATTTTTCTATACAATATGTTGGAATGACTTACGAATCTACATCCCCTCCAGAAGTCTGAGATCTGCTAGTGAGCGACGCCTTGTGGTACCATCACAGAGAGGCTCAAAATCACTCTCCAGAACATTCTCATTCACCATTCCTGGATGGTGGAATAATCTTCCCACCCCTATCCGGAATGCTGGATCCCTGTCAATCTTCAAGCAACAACTGAAGACTCATCTCTTTCGGCACTACTTGACTTCATCCTAAAAAAAAAAAAAAAAAAAAAAAAATATCTTAATCTTTCCCTTTATCTTTCTCTCCTTCCCTTGCTAGCTTGTACTTATTTGAACAATGACTGAGACTTGGTGTTACGAGCACTTCCTCTGTCTGATTGCCTCTTCAAGATGAATCGCTTTATGTATTCCCCAATTGTAAGTCGCTTTGGATAAAAGCGTCTGCCAAATGACTAAATGTAAATGACTGATGTTATGTTCATTGGCTGTAATATGACTGACATTTAATAATAAAAAAAAAGATTTCAAATAAACAATAACAAAAAAAAAAAATGTTAATATGTTAGAGTTAAACAACAAAATTACAATAGCTAATTTAGATTAAAATAAATGTGGAAATGTCTAGAACGTTTCTCACCTGATAATGTCCACACATAGAAATTGAACAAAATTGATCAAAATTAAGTGTCCCCAATCTTATCTAAATAAATAAATTGATAAGATTAACATAAATAAAATAAATGAGATTGAAAAGATCACTTAATAAGATCAGTTAATAAAGGTTTATTCATAAACTAACATTTCCTCATTTACACATTAGCAGATTTAATCATCAAGAAATAATGACCTTACTCGTACACATTATGTACAGTTGGTCTTTTGGTGCAGTGCAGGAGATGCAGATGATTCAGTAAAAAATGCTTTGACAACTACCTTACTAATTAATAAGCAGTAAGTGTGGAGTTTACTGAGGCAAAATTTGAAGTTAATAGTGAATATTTGTTCCCTATTCTATCTAAAGTGTTACTGGAAAATGTTAATGAGCCTTAAGAAACTTTAATTAATGATGTCACATATCAAATAATAAAGAAAGGCTTGTTTTGGCACTGAAAATCAAGTGTAAAGTTGTAAAAAAATATATAAAGAGTTAATTTGCAAAAAGGGACTGCTGTCTGAATTTTTATTATTATTTTTTAAATCTTTTTTATCAAGCTCGAATGTTTAGGTTAGGTAATTTTCCATGACACGATGTGACAAGACATATATTTGGTGAGTCTGTGACCTTGTTAACCTGTGCTGGTCAGAGGGGTGTAATTTTAACCCGTCCAGTTGAAGCTACAATCACATGCTTTTGAGCACACAGCCTCCATGACATGATGTGATGATAAAATACATTTGTATGTTAACCTGTGCTGGTCAGGGGGTGTAGTACAGGTTAACAAGGAGGACGTGTGCTCAAAAGCATTAACATAACACGTAAACCCATGTTATTGAAGCTACATGGCAATTATTATTTGCACACAGCCTGTCTTTTTTAAAAAAAGCATAACATATAGTTATTCATAACATAAGCGTAATTTGGTCATAATTTTATTTTATTTGTTTGATGTAATGACAAATGCCACTTAAAAATGTGTGCAAACATTTATTTGCCTCGTTATATAGTATGTTATTTGCGTATATATGAATGCATATGCGAGAAACAAATACGATTAACTATTATTATTCTTCATGGCATTCATATGCAAGCTCAATGGGCAGAGTAATAGTGTTTACTCAAATCACGGAGTGAGCTAACAGGAAATACGACCTGGATCTTCATGCAGCAGGATATTCAATGCAATGTGAATGTAACAGCTTTATTTTGCCTGTTATTCTTAACCCTGTAGAAGTCTCGAGAGTTTACGGTTTGCATCCATTTTACACACGAATTAAATTTCTGCTCATTACTTTAAATGTCGACAACGCTTCCATGTAGCCTCCTTGTGTGGAACATCGAAACATATTCAGTAAAAAACGAAGAAAAGCCAGACGAAATGCATTTAAAGTCGCTGCACTGCGCATTATTGTGTGAGGCGAGGAGGGGATTTCGGTACAACACGAGCTTCACACAGAGCGCTTAAACTGCGCAGTGCGCATGCTCCTAGCGAACAAACCACGCCCGCGTGATGACGTCAGACCCAGAACACCAGTATAATCCGGCGGGAGCGCGCGCTAATCGCAGAGAGACCGTCTACCGGAGAGGGTTTAAGAACAAACAGTTGAGATTTTACCGTTTCTCCACCTCGTTTTTCCACCGTTTTGAAGTCACTCAACATCTGAAGTCAACATGCGCGAGATAGTGCACCTGCAGGCGGGCCAGTGCGGGAATCAGATCGGATCGAAGGTAATACAAAATAAAGAGGCTGTTTCCTTTGTTGTCGTTTTTTTCAACAAACGTCCATTCGCTTCGGTGTTTTATAATGATATCATCAAAATGTTATTTTGCGCTTTTACTATCGCAAATTCAAATATTTTTAAGTAGCTATGTCTGGTTTTGAAAATCGATTTGCATCCGTAAATCTCGCCGACTGAGAAGGGTGTGACGGACTCCTCAAAATGTCGCACGAATATTGTGAATAAGCTATAATAGCAACAGGTTTAATAGAAAATGTCTATTTGCATTCTATTGTTTTTCAGTGTGCATTTAACTGCGACATTTGCCATTATTTATGAGGTGGGGTGCTCGGTTTCCTTCTATATTAGCCAATTCATGCTTTGTCACGTGACTTTCGTCGCGGCCGCCATCTTCAGGACCTTGTGTAACGTTAGCCTCTCCTTGGTGATCGGAAACCAAAGTAACACTTCACCAACAACGAAACACAATGGTATTTTAAAAAAAAAACAGATACTTTAGGATTGGATCCTTATTTACTGTCAAGAGAACTGCTGACTCCACTAAAGTCTAGTGACAACTTGACGTTTGCTGATAGGCTATTTACATCTACCTCTCCATACACTCGGGCCAGTTTCAGTTTAATTTCCACCTGCCAGAGACTTGTCCATCGGCCCGGACCCATCTGCCGCACCCATCTGCCGCACCCGGCTTGGATGCCTGCGTACTCTCTTTCAGCCTCTGTGCCGAATCAACCGGACCACATGCGACAGACGCAGCTTACCGACACGGCCGCATCCACCTATTAGATTGTTTTATTAACGTCTACCCCAAACCTACCCTTACAGTAATGCAGATACATTAAATATTGTTGTTCAGCATGAGAAAAAGGATGCAATATTGATGTGCGCATGCGCAGTAAAGCCCTGATAAAATGTCAGGACACCGGACTCGGCCCGTTGCGCAGTACGCCAGACTCATTTCTATATCTACTGTCCTGTTCATTTATATTTAACATAAAATTGATAACGTTACCTAGCCAAAACATTTACGTTCATTTTAATTATTTAGATTATAATACATAAATAATATGACTTAACAAATCTATAAACATCTCATTATTATGAAAGCAATTTTAAAGTCCATTTAAATAACTAGTTTGACCAAGCTGGCATGAGGAAGTTTTATTTACAAAACCATGCAATTACACTAAAAAACAGCAGTTGTACAATAAGTGTAGATAAAATATTTAAAACGCATTGCAAAATTACCCATGCATTTACTTGAATGAATGAATGAGGCATTTATAATTACACTTGGACTGTAATATTAAATAAATAAAGGTTAAAACATTAAACATTTAAAAGGTGTTTTGAAAAACACATTGGTAAACGACAAAGTTTTGGAATTAAACATTTTGTCATTAGTCAGAGGTTCAGAGATCAATGGTGCATGAGGCAAAAGAGAGGAGGGGGGAGAGAGTTCAGCTTCCTGATGGATGAAGCTGTCCTTCAGTCTGCTGGTCCTCGCCTGGAGACTACGCAGTCTCCTCCCTGATGGCAGCAGACTGAAGAAGCTGTGTGACGGGTGGGTGGGATCACCTGCAATGCAGAGGGGTGGTATTTTCTTAGGCGCACCAGTGCAAAAAGTTAGTCTAGAGCCCTGATCGATATTAAATCGGTACCATAGGTGACAAATAACCAGCCTCAAATGATAAGTGAATTGAAAACAATTTTATTAAAATAATAAATATCGTAATACCTTTGTATCAAACTGTAACAAAAAACCTACAGGGATCATAGGTTACATTTATGATGTTGGAGAAAAAATATATAACTTAAGTAATACAATGCAAATATATTGAAGTCTTGTTATCTTTTCAGTGCAAACAAAATGTCTCAAAATACAACAAAAAACCTACAGGGAACATAGGTTACATTTTGACTGAGTTTGAAGAAAAAAAAAATACAACTGAAGTAACGCAATTAATGCAACAAATGTTGCTTTATTGTAACGTGTTATTCTAACAATCAAAGTAATATTCAAAATCACGTTATTATTTCTCTCTCTCTGATTGTTTTCAGATTTCAGACTCAGCCAAAGAAAAGGCATTAAATATAAATCTCACTTTCTCGGCTGCTTCATAATAGCGGTAAGCAGTGCAGCAGAAACATTCCCTTCATATCATTGATACTAAAATGAATATAGCAAAACTATTGCTTAATTCAAATTCAATTAATATTCGATTATATGAAATGCAAGTGCATGATATTACGTGACCAAAACTTCACTGGTTCTAGCGTGTCACACAAGCACATTTGAGCTTACTGTATCGCGTCTGTATTTGCGTTGATCAGTTGAAATTAAATCTTAATTTTTGAATGAGGCACTCACCTGTCGATCTCTTAATTCTCTGAAAAGATCAGGATGAGCAAGCGACAAATGCTTAAAAAGGTTAGATGTGTTGCCTCTGTGGCAACACATGATTTTTAGCAATGCTTGCATACAGGTGCAGTAACCTCAGTTCGTTCACCTTTGTCATCCGTTTTGTTTGCAAAGTAAAGCCATATTTCACTTCTACTGTTCTCTTTATATATTAATTTCGGGTGCGTTGATAGTTTAATCTGTTTGATCCATAGGGGTTTGATCCATCGTGTTCTGTTGTCAGGTTTACCGGTTGCGCAGCAATTTGGGAAGCACCTACAGGTGAACTTCGGAACAGCAGTGTATGAAATACCGAATTAAGCAAAATTATGATATCGTACCGTTTGAAATATAATATATACCGGTATTTTTCCAGTATCGGTATACCGCGCATCCCTAACACCCTGTAACACATCAGAGTAAATGTCTGTAACACAGAAATAATGATGTGTGGTTGATAAGACTGTGTTGCTCTTTCTGGATCAGCAGCAGCATGAATGCAGATTTGAATGTTTTTGACGCTTACGATGTGAAACGGGCGTCAGTGGAGCGTGAGCAGTGCGTGTTTTGTCGCCGCCCATATCAGTGAATGATAGCGTTCACATCGAAGCGTGATGATGGGCGACCCTCTGATTCATTAACATGGGCAGCAACAAAACGTGCTTCTCACGCTCCACTGACACTCACGATGTGAATGTCGTAATAGACATAGCTGAATCATTGTCATTCAGGAATAAGAGTGCGTGGGTGTTTGAATCGAGATCGCAAGATAGCAATTATTTAACGATTAATGGTGCAGCTTAGTGTTGTCAAAAGTACCGACCGCGATACCATTCGGTACTGAAATTTTAAAAACGTCAGCGTCGCCTCACACTCTTCACCGAGCGCTTCATTGATCATTGAAGCCAATCACAGGTGTATCTGTTGAGCGCGTGAACAATGACCAATCAGCGCTGTTTAATGTTCCGCTCAAATCTTAGCGGGAAATGGACGTTTTTAAAATTTCAGTACCGAATGGTATCGCGGTCGGTACTTTTGACAATAATAGTGCAGCTCTAATGTAAACACTGCAAAATGTTTTGCGAGGATATCGACACGTTCTCGCGAGACCAGTCGGATCTCATGCCACGAGATCTTGTCACATCCCTATTATTTACCCATTTAATTCTAGCACATTAAGTGGCTGTGTCCAATATGTTTGAAATTTAAAGTGTGTATCCTAATTATAGAGATAGTTTACCCAAAACAGAAAAAAATTTACTCAACTTGTGTCGTCTACATGTGACAAACCTGTTGGTTTTGATTACCAGCATTCTTCAAAGTATCTTCCTTTGAGTTCTGCAGAAAAAGTCAGGGGTTTGAAAAAAGGGGGAATTGATGTAATGTAAATGATGACAGAATTCTGGATTAACTATACATTTAAGTAAATTAGTAGAAGCACTTTTACTAGTCATCACTGTGCAGAAAAATAACAGTGAATGCTGCAATAAAATGCTTGAAAAATACACATTCAGTAGATCCATAGCTTCCTGTTGGTCAGTTTGTCTCAGTTAAGATCTCCCCCCCCCAATTGTTGCAGAAAACATTATATTACATGGTAGGGCTGCAACAAACGATTATTTCAATAATCGATTAATCTAACGATTATTAGAACGATTAATCGACTAATCGTCGATTATTTCACTGATTAATCAGTAGACTTTGATTGATTATTCAGCTTTTGCAATTAGTTAAAATATTAAGTTATACATATTCTAACATAAATAAAGGTCACTTCAGCTTTAGAAAAGCATATTATGTAATTACAATTATTATACATTTATTTGGTAACACTTTACAATAAGGTTCCTTAGTTAACATTAGTTAACATGAACTAAGAATGAACAATACTTCTACAGCATTTATTAATCTTGGTTAATGTTAATTTCAGTATTTACTAATGCATTTATAAAAATCACAAGTTGTGTTTTTTTACATTGATAAATGCATTGTGAACAAACAATGAATAACTGTATTTTTATTAACCCACATTAACAAAGATTAATACATAAATGTAATGAATGCTTTGTTCATTCATGTTAATTAATACATTAACTAATGTTAACAAAAGATACCTTATTGTAAAGTGTTACCAATTCCTTAAACAAATAGCTGTATTTGGCACACAAAATGAGATGACAGACAGAGACACACTCTCATCATTTAATTAGCTACATGAAAAAGTAACTGAATGACACATCATTCTGCCTAACATCTCCTTTTGTAAGTCATATAGATAAGAAACAAAATAAAGGCAAGTGATAAGACGCTTTGGATAAACTATTTTATTCACAACATAATGTCTTAAAATACCTTATAGGGTTATGATAATCAAAACAGCCCTGAGCTAGATCAAGCTTTGATCTCTGCAAACCAAACTGTCACTTTAATGAAATTACTTTTTTCCAACTAATAACAATATTTTATCATTAGCTAGCTCACACTGGAGAGCTGCTTTATAACAGAAAATCAAGTTGTAATTCTAACTGAAAGCGACATTGACTCCGGTTTTTTATGTTTAATACCGTAAAGCTGCTTCAATTAAGGCTATCTATTGCATAAAGTACTACGTTATATAAATAAACATGATGTGACCGGACTTTACTGGAGTACGTTTCTGAACTGCAGAGCTCATGCAAACATCCACATCGTTGTAATCAGATGCATTTTTAACTTCTGCTTTCACACTGCTGTCAGTTTTTGTTGTTTATTTCGTTACTGAGAGGAAAGCGCGCAATATATATTTACATATTAATCCAAACGCCGCTCAGCGCTGTGTGTTCTTCTCTTGAATTGCATCCAGGAGGGCTGAACTACAGTCTTGCGCTACAGCGCCACACTGGTCAAACTGCAGTATTGCAGGCTCTTACATTAGGTCATATGAGATCAAACGACTACTCGACAACAAAAATATTTGTCGACAATTTATTATTGTCGACGTTGTCGATAATGTCGACTAATCGTTGCAGCCCTATTACATGGTATAATCATGGTCAGTGCAGACATTTACTTGAACTTACTTTCTTATCGACTCTAACTGCTCCTTGGTAGTTCATTTAGAGAAGTATAATAAAGATGATGTCCACTGTCTTGGACTCCAAGCACTGCTACCGAGGTGTCTGAGGAACATCTGCCATTTCTTCTGTGATGCCACTTCTCTTGGTTACTACAAAAACATAGGTTAAAAGACATTTGTGGCATATTAAGAGAAATAATCAGTTATTATTCCTGTATGTCTCTACATGCTGAGTAAAGAAGCAGCAAATAGTAGCAACAAAACTGATTCTGTTTTTTGTTGTTGTCAGTTGCATGTGTTTTGGTAGTGGTGAGCACCTGTACATATCTGCTTACATATAAACTGTAAAAGCAGGACAGAGCTATTGCAGATGATCTCGGACATACAGATGCATATACTTTTGATTGCAGTACATTCTCATCGTAAAAATCACTGCAATAAGCTTATATATTTAGTTAACTGAGATTATTTGAAAAGAACGATCTTCTATAGAATTTTATACTACCGGGGCCGTTGAATGCTTGAATCTGATTGGCTGACGAACATTCTGAGGTGTGCAATTATTTGTCAGGGAAACGCACGGCGAATGTAGTTCCAGGCAGGTCTTGACCGCATTACAGGACCATATCACTTCGCCAAATTATTTGAATTATTTTCAAAGGTCCTTACAGCAAAAGAACCCAAACCCACAAGGACACTGGCCAAACAAATGTAGTAAACGAAAGGATAAAAACGACAGATCGTGTCCATGTTTTTGCCACAAAATTACGTTTTATGTACGGAAAGTACATACTCTATCTCTCCCGCTCTCTCTCCCTCACAGCCGCACATACAGTTTGCACTCACATTAACATAAGCGCTAATGATGTTAGCGCTACTCTGACGATTTTTAACAACTTAAAAACTACATGACTTCTCACAAGCGAGGTAACCACAACGGCGCTGTTCGTGAAGAAAATTAACTTAAAGTTTCACTATAACTTGAGACATTGCTGCCGAACACTACTGAGAGACTCAATCACAGAGGTAACGTTAATCTCTCTCTCTCTCTCATAACTTAATTATTATTTGCAGTAGTCTGCTATCAACGGCTCAAGCCTCCGTTACTAGGTTTAAAATGCCGTTTTGGAATTGGCAACGGAGGCGTTGGATGAGATGCGGAAGAAATAATCCTACTCACAATAGCGATTTTAAGTAGAAAACCCGGACGAATGCCTTGAAATATATAATCCGATCGATGTCTTGAGGTGTGGCAACCGTAGTATAAGCGGAATAATTGACTTTGGTCCGTTGAATAATTAGAAAAATAATGCACACCCGAGGTGTAACGGTAACTCCGCTTGGCGTCGTGGCCGCATCACCACCTAGGGTGTGCATTATTTTTCTAATAATTCAACGGACCAAAGTCAATTATTCCTTAATACTAATAGTACAAACCAATCCTCTTCACTCTAACATCCTTTAAGTAATTACATTCCGTTATATTAATAAAAATACGAATGTGGAAACTAAAACCACAAACCTTTCTCCTTTTTTGTCTGTTTGCGCTGGACCATCACCCTCTTCTTCATCTGTTTGTTTGCGGATCTGAGTGTTGCTCGTCAAGGTTTAGTGCAGCGTAAACATTCTAGACTCACATAACTGTACTTAGATCAAAGATCAAAAACATCTTGTTGATTTATTAGCTTAAGGTGGAGCATAACGAAAGTTTTCTAGCAAATCAGCAGTCTCGCACGTGAATTTAACCTTTTCAAGTTTCATTATGAACTTGCTAAATAAAATACTAAAATGTAAAAATGCATCTATGCTTTAATATTTAAACAAAAGAATCCCATACATCCACATCTCTTGGTAAATAATCCATTGTGATTTGCTGTTATCACAGCACAGCAGATAGACGGAATTGCAATTTGGTCCTACAAATGGCGGCCGCACCACTGTGTGACGGCACATGAAACCCATGAATAGGCCTACATTTCCAACAAATGAACTGTAAAGGCCCCGATATACTTTAAACGAAATCAAAGAACAAACTGATATGACATCATTTCGAACAAAATCAGGCTGAAATGAAGTTCGTTTTGGCAGTTCGAAACGGCTCACCAAAGCGAACATTCTGGGAGAGTTCGTTTTGACTTCTAAACACCTTTGAGCTACCATTGGTCCGTGGAGATTACTTGGTCCTAGCGTTTAATTCCTAGAAAGAAATTGCAATGAAGCTTGGTGTTGACGACCCGGAGTTATGCAAAAAGTGACGTAGAGAAACATCAGATGCAAGTTTTCCAAAGCCATGAAAGGAAAGAGTAAAGATATAAGGTAGCAAGTACCAAATACATGTTTCAAATAAATGTTACACCATACTGCTGCTGCTGTTCTTTCAATAAGCAAATTTAAAAGGTATATGTTGACTCGTATAATATAAATAAAACTGGCAAAGTGTTCTGCTTCGTAATCTGTGGGTTTATTGACCCCACATACACATCACACGGCCATGATACGAGCTATCTACTTACACAAAAATTGTAATATTTTTACCATATATTTTTTTTATGTAAAAATATTACACATAATATTTGAGTAGTTTAAGGCTTGATTTTTTTTGTATACAAAAGACTGTATACAGCCAAACAGCTCAAGTAGGAAAAATAATTGAGAAATGCTGGTAATACTGCACTAGCACAAGCAAAGCTACTGCTCACTGAACAAGGCTTAATGCCTTAGGAGTATTATCCATAACCATAAGCTCTAATCTTCTGCACAATGGTAAGGATTGCACTGTGCAATGGAAACTTCAATGTAACAGAAACGTTCAAATGTCAAACATAACTGAACATTAATAGATGTTTCCCTTGACTCAAACACATAAAATAGCATTTAATTTCAAATGTTACTCTCCATATCCAGCCAAATGCAAAGCATGCTGGGAACTAACAATCACCTTTAAAATAAAACTGCAAAATTGAGAATTCTCTTAAAATAAATAGGCAGCCTTCTTGCCTTTTTTTTTTTTTTTTTTTTTTTTCAGTTCCTCAATTCAAGCCTCAAAACTGCTTAAGTTTCCTTTAGAAAAATGAGGAAACGCTTCTCTTGGTTTTATTAGTAAAAAGTCCTCAATATTTTCTAAACAACACTGAACCGGCCAGAGTGGTCTTTAATGAGCTGAAAAAAGCTCACGTTACCCCTCTCTTCATTAGGTTACACTGGCTACCAATAGCCGCTCGCATCAAATTCAAGGTACTGATGTTTGCCTACAAGACCACAACTGGCACTGCACCAATGTACCTAAACTTGCTAGTTCAAACTTATGCGACCTCCAGAAGCTTGCGTTCTGCAAGTGAACGACGCCTTGTGGTGCCATCCCAAAGAGGTACCATATCACTCACGGACCTTTTCCTGGACTGTGCCCAGCTGGTGGAATGACCTCCCGATCTCAATTCGAACAGCTGAGTCTTTAGCCATTTTCAAAAAACATCTAAAGACATCTTTTTCGCCAGACCCATGATTCATTTTTTACAGTGCACCCCTACTATTAGGATGGCAGTACTGATGCAGAGATTCCAACTATAAACAAAAAGCATAGAAACAATAAAAAGTTGTATTTGCACAGCAGAAGAATGAATTGGGGAAAAAATGTAGATCAAGATTTGTTTTGGAATCGGATCATGACTCTCGGGATCGGATCGGGAAGTGCCTGAAGATTCCCACCCCTAGTACAGATGCTTGTGGGGCCCGTGACAAGGTGTCTATGTACATGTGCTTTCCTTTTTTGTAGACTTGGGTGATGTTGTATCGTTGGAGCTGAAGCAACATTCGTTGGAGTCGAGCAGGAGTGCTGTGTATTGGACGTTTAGTGATTGTCACCAAAGGCTGGTGGTCAGTTTCAATGGTCACTGGTTTGCCGTAGATGTAATCATTGAACTTGGTACAAGTAAAAACTACAGCGAGAAGCTCTTTTTCTATTTGCGCATAGCACATTTCAGTTTGTGTGAGGACCCGTGAGGCGTAAGCGATTGTCCTGCAAGCACGCCGCTTCTAAGTTGCATGTTAAAGTGTCGACGTTGTAATAAGACTAGGGCTGCACGATTATGGCAAAAATCATAATTGTCGATTATTCCCTTGAGATTGTAATTGCGATTTATTAATAACGATTATTTTGAACAGATTTATGCCATTGTTTGAAGCTGCATGCCATATTTTTATTTAAAATATGTATTGAAAAAAAAAGGCTGAAAACACTCTTCCTAAACTTTTATTGCTTTTCTTTAGCATTGAGCCTCAAATGTCAAATATATTGGTTTGGTTTCTTTTTTAAACAAAAAAAGGTAAAATTATGCATGGTATAATAATGTTATACTAAAACTAAAAAAAAAAAGAAAAAATGGTTTACTAAAGCTATATTTCTCATTTACAATTAAACAGACAAAATTTCAAATTACAGTAACATTTTACAGTACAAATCAGGGCTCCAGACTAACATTCGAGAGAAGTGGCACCAGCACCTGATTTGGTAGCACTGGACATGTAATATTACAAGTTTTGTCTCTTAGAAATGCACATTAGAACAGGAGCTTGAGTTGGGATGCAGATTTGACAGTACCATTGTGAAAACTGTAACAGCCTCATCTTTTATACATAACCAAAAGTAAAGCACCTCATTACCATGGTAAAAAAGTAGCCTAACTCTAGGGTCTATACAAATTCGGATGTTTGAGTTATTTTTATGAGAAGCAACCATGGAAGACACCCACTCACTTGGTTCGGAAATGGGCTTGACACGAAGATCTGTTCGGAGCTCCTTTTTAACCTTGTCTTGCATGGCGTAATGCGTCTTGCTGGTGACTCCAAGTCTTCCCACCTCATCTGAAAAGGTCATCATATTTGGTGAGAATTCGTAAATTCATCCTGACTGATGTGTTCAGCTGGTGGCTCCTTGTTAAGTGTAAGAAGTTGCGTAGACAATCAGGTAACCAGTAGTGGCTGTGCAGAGCTTGCATAAAACAGCAGGCGAGTCTGGCTGGCTGGATGGTATGCGTCAAGTGTGTTGCTGCCACCGTATGCTATTCTTTGTTGTGTTTGACATTTAGTTCTTCCCCTTTTCAGGTGGGAGTCTGAATCCATTACATTATGGCTCTGGGTCCACTTTTAGTCCACCGGCGATTTTAATGGAATACTTTTTTGTGTTGGGTTGTCATGAATCAACGACTCTGGTACTCCGTCAATGAAGAACTTCTTTCCACTGTTTGTCTGGTGTGGTTCCATTGTGGACAATTTTGGTATACGTTTTGCTTGGTTTTTGGTGAGCATTTCTTAAAGTGGTTCCATTTGCAGGAGCATTGTGCCCATGCAGGACATATCTCTTTTGGCTGGTGTCACTACCACAAGAGTTTTTTATGGTCGGCGGTGCCTTTGTCTGGTTTGTGTTTGATTTAAATTCATTCTTTCCAGCAAACGCCTGTTGCACACTGACCGGAGTTGTTGTTTGGAGTGTTCAGCTTTGGTGTGCCATTCAGTGTTCATAGACTGGCATCTGAGATGGCTTGTTAAGTGTTCTAAGAAGATTTTCTCAGAATGTCACTGTGTACTCCACAAACATGTCGATCACGAATAAGCTCGTCTTGTAATGCACCAAATTTGCAGCTTTTTGCTTTATTTTAAATTGCTAACATAAGATTCAAAAGTCTCACCAGGCTTCTGTGATCTCATGTTGAACTTGTCGTTCCATTGTGATGTTAATATGGGGAGCACAAATCTCGCGGAACTTTCTCTTTAAGCAGTCAGGGTCTTCCCTGGACTCAGCCAGTGTAATAATAACACTGTCATTTTCACTGGGAACTCTCATCTCTTGTGCATAAACAAAGGACCATTCACGTTCGATGGCTTCGGGACCCGCGAGGTTGAGGAGAATGAAAGCTTGTGTTCGACGTGGTTTGTCTCCATGAGCTGCAGCAATGAAGATATCAAACTTGTTCAAATATACGCCAGCTCTGCAATATTTTCATTGAAAACGAGAGGATCCGGTCTTCGGAAATCCCCTGCCATAGCTGGAGCGTGCAGTGCAGCTGTTTACGTAGCTTAGTGGCTAGTTATTCACGAGTCGAGAGACTTGCATGGAAACTTTTCCAGCGTAGACAACTCACTTTTGCGTGCAATTGTAGTTCACTTCTGACACCATGTTGACTCGTATAATATAAATAAAACTGGCAAAGAGTTCTGCTTTGTAATCTGTGGGTTTATTGACCGCACATACACATCACACGGCCATGATACTTAACATTTGACTACCACACACCGAGAGGGGTGCGGGGCTAGATAGTGACTCCGTAATCACATACAATTAGTAATGTCACATATCAATGTACTACAGTATACAATAGGGATGCGCGGTAAACTGGTACTGGAAAATACCGGAGTATATAATATATTTCAAACGGTACGATATCATAATTTTGCTCAATTCTGTATTTCATACGCTGCAGTTGCGAAATGCACCTGTAGGTGGCATTCCCAAAATTACAGTGCTTCCCAAATTGCTGCGCAACTGGTAAATGTGACAACAGAACAACGCGATGGATCAAACAGGTGAAACTCTATCAACGCACCCGAAATGAATAAATAAAGAGAACAGTAGAAGTGAAATATGGCATTACTTTGGATACAAAACAGATGACAAAGGTGAACGAACTGAGGTTACTGCACCTGTATGCAAGCGTTGCTATAGGCCTAAATCATGTTGTCGAAGTAACACTTAAAATCTTTTTAAGCATTTGTCGCTTGCTCATCCTGATCTTTTCAGAGAATTAAGAGATCGACAGGTGAGCGCATCATTCATAAATTCAGATTTAATTTGAACTTTTATTTACAACTGATCAATGCACATACAGACGTGATACAGTAAGCTCAAACGTGCGTGTGACACGCTAGAACCAGTGAAGTTTTGGTCACGTAATATATGCACTTGCATTTCATACAATCGAATTTTGAGTTTTGAATTTTGATCAATATGGATGTTTCTGAATGCCGACCGCTAATGAAGCAACGAGAGAGTGAGATTTTATTTAGCAAGCATGCTTTTTCTGGCTAGTCTGAAATTGATCAAAAGGAATGATAAAGACATTTATAATGTTACAAAATATTTCTATTTCAGATAGATGCAACTGTTCTTCTGAACTTTCTATTCATCAAAGAAACCTAAAAAAATATATACTGTCACATATAGAAAACTCTCCCTCTCCCTCTTCCGTCAATACAACCAACGTGGCCTGCACTAGGTGTTTTGTTCAGTGAGAGGGAGAGGGAGATCTGTTTTATTATTATTATAATAATTATTAATAATAATAAAATTTTCAGGAGTGATGATATTACTGTATCGCCGAAGCCAAAATCAGGTCGATCCCTAGTGCAATAAATGCAAAGTGCTCTTCCGTTTTTAACTACACATAAAATATAAAAACGAGTTATCATTTTTATCCGCTTAGAAAATCGCCACGTTACAATTTGGACATTATTTCCCATGTCAAGTCACCATACTTACTCGTGTAACTACTCATGTAAACAAAAACAAACAAACAAAAGTCTTTAAATAGG
The DNA here is from genome assembly GCA_027422415.1 of Schizothorax lantsangensis. Classification (NCBI taxonomy): domain Eukaryota; kingdom Metazoa; phylum Chordata; class Actinopteri; order Cypriniformes; family Cyprinidae; genus Schizothorax; species Schizothorax lantsangensis. Next base: position 41,000,185 of record CM049841.1, on the reverse strand, counting down.
GAAAAAAAACATGTTCAAGACACAGCTCAGTCAAGACCCTTTAAACTGACAGTGGCTTCTAAATTTATCTTTTTCAGGCAAACAGTAGAACAATTGGATCCTAAGAATTAAATGAATGGTGCTAAACGCTAGCATAGTGGTGCAAAAATAATCAAATCATTGTTTTGCGCTAGAGCGATTAAGTGCACGGACATTTTATATGAGACGGGAGAGGTATATACATATTATGTTTAAAACATCAACTCGTCTAACCCTTGTTGAGGGAAGAACATCCAAGCTTTGGTTCAAAATATGGAAAAATGGTGGCATTTTCCTTTAATGTACATCAGTGGCTTAACTGATCACTTGTTATCCAACAGCTATTGCAAAAATATGATAGTGGAATGCAAGGTTGTTGTTTTTTAACCAACATATATTGTGCATTGAAAACCTGTATCTGCACACTAAACCTTGTAAGATATTCATTATATTTGAGACAAAAGTGTGACAAGTAGCCCTGGCCCTATTACACAGCATCAGACAATGAGACTATCTTTTGGTTTCTGTTTCTTGTTCTCTCTCAGTTCTGGGAAGTGATCAGTGATGAACACGGTATTGACCCCACTGGCAGCTACCATGGAGACAATGACTTGCAGTTGGACCGCATCAGTGTTTACTACAATGAAGCCTCTGGTAGGTTTACACACCAGTTTAGCACAGGGAACGTCAAATGTCTGTTAGTTAAGGGGAAAGTTCAGCCCCTCAAATACACTTATAGACACAGAATCTCCAAACAAAGTACAACACACAAACAAACCCTAATGTTGGTGGTGCGTTCTCTGGTTGTCTGTTTTAGGGGGAAAGTACGTCCCTCGTGCCATCCTTGTGGATCTAGAGCCAGGAACCATGGACTCTGTCCGCTCCGGTCCTTTTGGGCAGATATTCAGACCTGACAACTTTGTTTTTGGTAAATATTTATTTTTCGCTTGCATCTCATTGCATGTAAATATCTATATTTGGAGTATTGTTATGCAATGACTTACTTCTGAATGTTGAAGATACCTCTGATATATAGATGGATGGATGGATGGATAGGACATGTTATACTAGTACCTGATTGTAGACTCTCCCTTGAATTCATCAACATAAGAGAACAAGAGTCAAAACATACAGGTGCATCTTAATAAATTAGAATGTCGTGGAAAAGTTCATTTATTTCAGTAATTCAACTCAAATTGTGAAACTAGTGTATTAAATAAAGTCAATTCACACAGACTGAAGTAGTTTAAGTCTTTGGTTCTTTTAATTGTGGTGATTTAGGCTCACATTTAACACAAACCCAACAATTCACTATCTCAACAAATTATTATAATAGTTAATAAAACATTTTTAGTGAATTGTTGGACTTCTGGAAAGTATGTTAATTTACTGTATATGTACTCAATACTTGGTAGGGGCTCCTTTTGCTTTAATGACTGCCTCAATTCGGCGTGGCATGGAGGTGATCAGTTTGTGGCACTGCTGAGGTAGTATGGAAGCCCAGGTTTCTTTGACAGTGGCCTTCAGCTCATCTGCATTTTTTTTTTTTTGGTCTCGTTTCTCATTTTCTTCTTGACAATACCCCCATAGATTCTCTATGGGGTTCAGTTCTGGTGAGTTTGCTGGCCAGTCAAGCACACCAACACCATGGTCATTTAACCAACTTTTGGTGCTTTTGGCAGGTGCCAAATCCTGCTGGAAAATGAAATCAGCATCTTTAAAAAGCTGGTCAGCAGAAGGAAGCATGAAGTGCTCCAAACTTTCTTGGTAAACGGGTGCAGTGACGTTGGTTTTCAAAAAACACAATGGACCAACACCAGCAGATGACATTGCACCCAAAATCATCACAGACTGTGGAAACTTAACACTGGACTTCATGCAACTTGGGCTATGAGCTTCTCCACCCTTCCTCCAGACTCTAGGACCTTGGTTTCCAAATGAAATGCAAAACTTGCTCTCATCTGAAAAGAGGACTTTGAACCACTGGGCAACAGTCCAGTTCTTCTTCTCCTTAGCCCAGGTAAGACGCCTCTGACGTTGTCTGTGGTTCAGGAGTGGCTTAACAAGAGGAATACGACAACTGTAGCCAAATTCCTTGACACGTCTGTGTGTGGTGGCTCTTGATGCCTTGACCCCAGCCTCAGTCCATTCCTTGCGAAGTTCACCCAAATTCTTGAATCGATTTTGCTTGACAATCCTCATAAGGCTGCGGTTCTCTCGGTTGGTTGCGAATTTTTTTTCGTCCACACTTTTTCCTTCCACTCAACTTTCTGTTAACATGCTTGGATACAGCACTCTGTGAACAGCCAGCTTCTTTGGCAATGAATGTTTGTGGCTTACCCTCCTTGTCTTCTGGACAACTGTCAGATCAGCAGTCTTCCCCATGATTGTGTAGCCTAGTGAACCAAACTGAGAGACCATTTTCAATTCTCAGGAAACCTTTGCAGGTGTTTTGAGTTGATTAGCTGATTGGCATGTCACCATATTCTAATTTGTTTAGAGAATTGGTGGGTTTTTGTTAAACGTGAGCCTAAATCATCACAATTAAAAGAACCAAAGACTTAAACTACTTCTGTCTGTGTGCATTGCATTTATTTAATACACGAGTTTCACCATTCGAGTTGAATTACTGAACTAAATGAACTTTTCCACAACATTCTAATTTATTGAGATGCACCTGTATTTACTTGCGTAATTACCTGTTGTCATTCCGGCAGAGGTTTTGAGCATTTCTCCTGTTCAAGGTGACTAGTCAAGGAAACCCGGTGTTTATTAAGGACTCTAACTCTCTGACCTGTATGGTTTTCAAATACTTTAGCTTAATGCAGTTTTAAAATATGCAGTATTTTAGTTAAGTTTGGGTCACGAAGTGTTAATGTATTTTGTGTCCTGCTGGTAGGTCAGAGTGGAGCTGGTAATAACTGGGCTAAGGGTCACTACACTGAGGGAGCCGAACTGGTGGACTCAGTGATGGACGTGGTCCGTAAGGAAGCCGAGAGCTGTGACTGTCTGCAGGGCTTCCAGCTCACTCATTCGCTGGGAGGAGGAACAGGCTCTGGCATGGGAACTCTCCTGATTAGCAAGATCCGCGAGGAGTATCCCGACCGCATCATGAACACCTTCAGCGTGGTGCCCTCTCCCAAAGTTTCGGACACTGTGGTGGAGCCCTACAACGCCACGTTGTCTGTGCATCAGCTGGTGGAGAACACGGATGAGACGTTCTGCATTGACAACGAGGCCCTGTACGACATCTGTTTCCGCACTCTCAAACTCACCACGCCCACGTACGGCGACCTTAACCATCTCGTCTCGGTCACCATGAGCGGCGTCACCACCTGCCTGAGGTTCCCCGGACAGTTGAACGCCGATCTTCGCAAACTGGCGGTCAACATGGTGCCATTCCCTCGTCTGCACTTCTTCATGCCTGGGTTCGTTCCTCTCACCAGCAGGGGGAGCCAACAGTACCGCATGCTCTCCGTCCCAGAGCTCACCCAGCAGATGTTCGACGCTAAAAACATGATGGCCGCATGCGACCCACGCCACGGCCGCTACCTGACCGTGGCTGCCATTTTCCGCGGCCGTATGTCAATGAAGGAGGTGGACGAGCAGATGCTGAACATCCAGAACAAGAACAGCAGCTACTTCGTGGAGTGGATCCCCAACAACGTCAAGACCGCAGTCTGCGACATTCCACCTCGTGGTCTCAAAATGTGTGCGACATTCATCGGCAACAGCACCGCCATCCAGGAGCTGTTCAAACGCATTTCAGAGCAATTCACGGCCATGTTCCGCCGCAAGGCCTTCCTTCACTGGTACACTGGAGAGGGCATGGATGAGATGGAGTTCACCGAGGCCGAGAGCAACATGAACGACCTGGTGTCCGAGTACCAGCAGTACCAGGACGCCACCGCAGAGGAGGGAGAATTTGAGGAGGAGGGCGAAGAGGAGATCGCCTAATTGCGGTCTCTTCCACCTTAGCTTCCTCCATTTTTTTTTTTTGTTTCATGCCACATCTCAGTCTCCTTTCAGTCCGGTTCTGTTAAACAGAGAAAATCCATTCAAAGTTGTGTGCTTCTCAATTTAGCGCATTAATGATGTAGTTAAAATTACCAAGAATTCACTGAATAAAGATATGACAAAACTGAAAAAAGTTGTTCTGTGTGACTTTTTAAAGGGGTCATCGGATGCGAATTGCACTTTTACAAGTTGTTTAAACTGAAATGTGTGTTGGCAGTGTGTACACAACCAAATTATGATAAAAAAAAAAAAAACGTTGCATTTATCTCCTAAAATCATTACAAGCCATTCTCAGATTCCTGCCAGTGTGATGTAGGTCTGCAACGATTAGTCGACAATGTCGACAATAAAAAAAAATTGTCGGCAAATATTTTTGTTGTCGAGTAGTCGTTTGATCCCATATGACCTAATGTAAGAGCCTGCAATACTGCGGTTTGACCAGTGTGACACTGTAGCGCAAGACTGTAGTTAAAAATGCATCTGATTACAGCGATGTGGATGTTTGCATGAGCTCTGCAGTTCAGTAACTTACTCCGGTCACATCATGTTTATTTATATAGTACTTTATACAATAGATAGCCTTAATTCAAGCAGCTTTACGGTATTAAACATGAAAAAACAGAGTCCGTGTCACTTTCGGTTAGAATTACAACTTGCTTTTCTGTTATAAAGCAACTCTCCAGTGTGGAGCTAGCTAATGATAAAATATTTTTATTTGTGGGAAAAATATCATTTAAAGTGATAGTTTGGTTTACATTTAGCTCAGGACTGTTTTGGTTATCATAACCCATACGGTATTTTAAGACATTATGTTATGAATAAAATTAGTTTATCCAAAGCATGTTATCACTTACCTTTATTTTGTTTCTTATCTATATGACTTACAAAAGGAGATGTTAGGCAGAATGTGCAAGATGTGTCATTCAGTTACTTTTTCATGTAGCTAATTAAAGGGTGAGAGTGTCTCAGTCATCTCATTTTGTGTGCCAAATACATCTATTTGTATAATTAATTGGCAGAGGTGGGGGCAAGTCGCACATATGCAAGTCTCAAGTCCCTACCATCAAGTCTCAAGCAAGTCTCAAGTCCCTACCATCAAGTCTCAAGCAAGTCTCAAGTCCCTACCATCAAGTCTCAAGCAAGTCTCAAGCCACAGTACAAACAAATCAAGCAAGTAAAGTCAGCGGCTCACCTCAAGTCACCGTATCAAACAGGAACAAATATATTTTTGTCACACGACCTTATTCATTTTTCCTCAGAAATTTACTTTTTTAATTTAAGTTTTAAATATAACATTTTGAAAATAGGCAAAATACTACTTTGTATACCGCCAAGTCTGTAATTGAGAAAATATTGATAAAAATACAAGATGAAAAATATGTATCTCATATTTGTTATATTGAGTTTGACCATCCTAGGAGACGCGGATAATATTTAACAGATGTTTGAAAATGATTTTGCACTAAATATCTCCAGCGAAGACTGGGATTCAGTCTGGGAGCACGCTAAAGAATTTCAGTGTAACAAAACACGCTATTCAATTTTAAATAATATGCTGACTACAAATCACCCCTTATATCAGAAATAAAATGGACCCAAAATTGTCATCGGATATAGACACCCTATTTGGACGGTTTCTTACACTTTGCATGATTGCCTACATTGTTCTTGAAAACTATTGTCGTCATGACTCAAAAGAAGAAGCCTATTGCTGTTAATGTTTCAAAGTTTATTTATAAAGCACTTTTTTTAAAAACGAGTGCTTACCAAAGTGCTGTACAGAAATGGATGAGACAAAATCACAAATAGAATAACAAAGTTAAAAAATATTATAGAATAACATAAAAATAAAATAGCAACTCTCACACAGTGTTAAACGCCAGACTATAAAGGTAAGTTTTTAAGCTAGACTTAAAAACAGAATGTGTTTGGGCCTTTCTAACATGTAAGGGCAGATTATTCCAAAGTCTAGGGCCCACCACTGCAAACGCACGGTCACCGCTGCTTTTCAACCTTACACGAGGGACAACTAAGAGTGAATGGTCAGCGGACCTAAGTCCCCTCGATGGAGCATATGGCTGTATTAAGTCTGAAAAATATGTTGGTGCCAGACCATTTAATGCTTTAAAAACTAAGATTAAAATCTTAATATCAATTCTAAAACGAATAGGAAGCCAATGAAGAGAGGCCAAAATGGGAGTAATATGATCCCGCTTTCGTGTTCCCGTTAACAAACGAGCTGCAGCATTCTGAACCATCTGTAGTCTGGTAAGGGAGGCCTGACTAATGCCTACATAAAGTCCATTACAGTAGTCAAGACAGGTTGATATAAAAATGTATAACTCGTTCAAAATCTTTAAAAGACAGAAAAGATTTAAGCTTAGAAAGTTGCCTCAGCTGGAAGAAACTAGATTTAATTGCCAAATTAATCTAATTTATCCAGTTTAAAATCACTATCCATTAAAACTCCCAAGTTTTTTACAGAGGGCTTCACAAATGGTTTTAAAACACCTAAATCCAGGTCAGGAGGCCCACAGGCACCCCCTGGAGTAAACAATATAACTTCTGTCTTATCCTCGTTACATTTAAAAAAAATGTACTGCCATCCAGGCTTTAATTTCCTCTAGGCAACACAAAAGTGGTGCAATAGAATTTGAATGTTTTTGTTTCAATGGCAGATATAATTATGTATCATCTGCATAACAATGAAACAAAACATTATACTTCCTGAAAATCGATCCTAGTGGAAGTATATATAAAGAAAATAGAATAGGCCCCAAAATGGAGCCCTGAGGGACCCCACACAAGAAACATGCAGAAGAGGACATAAAATCCCCAAGGCGGACAGAAAAGCTTCTGCCAGACAAATATGATCGAAACCACTCCAACACAGTACCCTTAATGCCAACACAATGTTCCATATGAGATATCAAGATGTTATGGTCTACAGTATCAAATGCAGCCGTAAGATCTAGGAGCTTAAGAACAGCATAGTCACCCGAGTCAGTGGCAAGGAGCAGATCATTAAATACTTTCAATAGGGCTGTCTCTGTACAGTGTAGGGATTTAAAACCAGACTGAAACACCTCACGGAGACCGTGTAAATTTAAAAAGGAGTACAGTTGTGTGAATACAACTTTCTCCAGTATCTTAGAAAGAAACGGGAGTTTTGAGATGGGCCTAAAATTTGCAAGGACCGATGAATCCAAATTATGTTTTTTAATCACTGGTTCCACAATTGCATGTTTAAACAACTGAGGTACCTCTCCCGATGCAAGACTGCTATTTAAAATAGATTGAATTTTGGGTCCAATAGTTTCAAAAGCCTTTTTTTAAATTTGAGAAGGAATAATGTCCAGACTACAAGAAGATGGTTTCATTTTACCAATAATCTCTCGCAAAGATGCAAGAGATACAAGTTCAAACTGATCAAAGACAGCAGGACACACAGTAAAAACAAATGAGTCAGCGGAAGGAAAATAAATGTTTGCTCTAACAGCCTCGATCTTGTCAATAATTTTGTTTTAAACGTTTTCACACATAGAGTCTGAGGACTGGAGGCAGTTAGATTGGGGAGTATTCAAAACAGCATTAATAGTGCTGAACAGAACATGAGGCTTATGGGAATTATTATAGATCATGTTTGAAAGATACTTAGACTTTTCAGATCTAACAGTTTTCTGGTATTTATGCAAACTGTCTTTTAAGATGTTTAAAGAAATTTGCAACCTATCTTTCTTCCACCGGCGTTCAGCCCTCCTGCACTCAGTTCTGACAGCACGAGTGACATCATTTAGCCATGGTTGGACTTTAGGTTTAGGTTGGACAGTCCTAACTGGAGCAACTGTATCCAAAATATTTTGACAGGTAGAGTAAAACAAAGAGGTCAAATCATCAGTATTGAGACCACAGGAAGACATTAAATAATCCCCATCGATGCTATTAAAGGCATCTGAAAACAGCTCAGCAGTTACAGGGCTAATGGTCCGGCAATGACGTGTTGTGACACTCGGTTTAGGGTTATGAGAGAGACATATTTCAAATAAACTGGCTTGTGGTCAGAAAAAGATGCAACACATACATCAATGTTAGAGACAGGTAGACCACATGATAAAACCAAACCTAACACATGTCCATGCTGGCGTGTGGGGCTATCCACACACTGTGTTAAATTAAACGACTCAATAAGATCTAAAGAGCCAATGACTTATTAGGGCAACAAACATGAATGTTAAAGTCCCCAACGATTAAAATTCGATCATATTTAGGCATGATTCCGGCCAAAAAGTCAGAAAAGTCATTTATAAAATCTTTGTTATATTTAGGTGGGCGATAGACAACAGCACAGTACAGAGTAAAATAAAATCAAAAAATTTAGCTGGAATAATCAAATCGCCGGTGTTGTGCCCAACACTGAGATTATTACCCCCCTAGTATTGGTAGGTTTAGGGTTAGGTGTGGGGGAGGGGTTAGGATTAGGGGTGGGGTTAGAAAGCAATCTGATTTCAACGAAGGGGTAATATTTGGCAGGGGGCGAAAATGACAACCGCCGGCAGCTCAAGTGATCTTTAAAAATAATTACAATTCCTCCACCCCTTCCCATAAGCTGTGGAGAATTAAGATAACTAGTTCAGCGGTAAAACTTCAGAAAAAACACTTGACTCACCAACGCCCAACCATGTCTCAGTCACGTACAGAATATCCAAGTTATTGGAAGTAAAAAAGTAATTTAAAATAAATGATTTGTTGGCTAGCGATCTAGCGTTAACAAGAGCCATCCTCGTTGGAGCTGGGTTACTCGCCATCACGGCGCAAGGGCCGAAGGAGAGACGCATCCACGCCGCCTCTCCGAAGACGGGGTGTCCGGTAAAGACGGGGTGTTTATATATCTTCCCCTGTAACTTATCGATTTCTTTGATTTTATCTTAATAAGAACTATTGAAGGGATAGTTCAGCTTTTTGTTTTGTTTCGTTTTTTGTTTTCTGTTTGTTCTTTGTATAAAAAAATATATAATTAAAAATAAATTAAAATGAAATTAAATGGTATCTATCAGCTTACCCCAAGGGCAAATCATCTTTATCAAGATGTAGGTGCATTCATTTCTGATTTTCAAAACAGTTTTCTTGAACAAGCAGTGGGCCAGATCCAATTTGTTCAAATTGATGTTTTTAGGTCAAACCGTTCTAGTCTGTCAGTCATATAACTGTTGGCAGGTATAGGTCTAAATACTGTCTCTATAAGAGGGAAAAGGGCCAGAACATTTTGGGTGCACAGAGAAATCCAAATTAGTTTCCGTGGTACAATTCCCCATCGTAACTACACATTGATACAAAGAGGGCCTAAGACACGAAACTGTGAGAGCGAAATTAAAGTTTGTTAATTACAAACACGTTTTTTTACCTCATGTACACTAAGATGAATTTTAAACCATGTCCAAGTGTTAATCCAAACATCTGAGATTCTCTTGCGCACACGCATCCGGTGTGTGACGTGTGATCACTTCTGCGCGCGCGTTTTGTTTCTGGCAATGATTTATAATAATAATTAGAGTTGTTATAAAGTCAGTCCTGCCGCTGCATTCACACGGATCTCAAGGCGTCATTTTCTTTATTTAGGCGTCAACTTAAATTTGCTTGACGACTCCAGAGTTAATTGGTAACACTTTACAATTGTATCATTTGTCTGAAGTATTAATTAACATGTGGAACAATTAATTTATTACATTTATGTATTAATCTTTGTTAATGTTGTTAACATAAATACAGTTGTTAATTGTTTGCATGTTAGCCGTCATAGTTAAAAAACACAAGATTTTTATAAACATTAGTAAATGCTGAAATTAAATCTAAGATTAATAAACATACTTCTCTGTTTACTAATGAACCTTATTGTTGCAATTAATTATATAATAATGAACATAATATGCTTTTCTAAAGGATTGGGTATAACTTAATATTTTATTTGCAAAAGCATGAGATTAATCAGCGAAATAATCTGATTGGCTGATTAATCGTCTAATAATCGTTAGATTAATTGATTATAAAAAAATCGTTTGTTGCTAGTGTGATGTCAGCACCACGCCCCTCCCACAATTGTTTCACTGGTGACACGCCCTCTGTCAAGCGTTCACCGCCGGACGCAGATGTAGACAAGAATGTCTTCTAAAGAGGTGTTTTGTTGTTGGAGAAAATAAGACACCTACGTCTTGGATGCCCTTGAAGACGGGGTAAGATTTTTTTCTGAAGGGAATGTGCATCCAATCTACCTATAGATATCGTTGCCAAATTTTATCCAGCTTTCAAAGTGAAGGTTTTTTATATCAAATTGCCTTTAATGTGCTAAGAAGTTCGCGGCTAAAGTAAATTGACTTGGAAGAGAGCTGAGCAGAGCTCATTGCATTTAAGGTCTACCTAAGCTTTTTGTTTTGTTTCGTTTTTGTTTTCTGTTTGTTTTGTCAAATTTTAACCAAAGGATATTATAGACTTTTCATTAACCCTTAAATGCATGAATGTTTCACCAACCATTATTACATATTCGGGTCTTTAGCGACCCGGACCTATATATCCAGCACAGATGGATCTCTAACTGCTGCAATAGCAAACAACTCTCTTGATATTTTAAGAACAACTACAGAAGAATAAAATAAAGCATATTTGAGCAGATGATTTTACCATCGCTGTCATCGTCAGAGCGCACTTCCACAGTACATTCAGCATCTGGCTCATATTCACGATCTCAACCATATTCTCAAAACGATCGTTTTCAACGACTTCATATTCAATATTTTGATCAATGGCAGCTTATTTACCACATCCAGCATCAAATGGCAGTGACATTTATATTTAATCACGTATAGTAATTGCTCTGTAGTAAAGCCATCAGTTTTGCTGATGATATTCGTTTATTTTATGCCTGAGGTAATTATGAGTGAAACACCACGTCATCATTGTGTATCAAACAGTGCCACCTCGAGGAAAAAAGATGAATATAGATGTAAATATAGTTGCGCGAAAAAAAATACTTACACATTTACATACCTCGGGTCTCTAGCGACCCTATATACTTTTTGCAAAAAAATTATCAGAAAACAGGCATTCTTTTATATTTTACTATTTTTTTATTTTTATATTGTTTATAATGAATAGATTGAGGAATACTAAGAAAGTTGATGGGTAACTTTAAAAAATGAAGGAGGGAGAGGGTAGAGAATGATGTACCGTTCACTAAAGACCAGAGGTATCATATCAACTTGTGGAAAATGGGCATCCGATGACCCCTTTCCTTCTTTAAATAAATATAACTAAACGTCAGTATTAGTAGTGGTGAGGAAGAACATTAGGGCTATTAGTTATGCTCTGTCGCACAATAGGCCTGTGCTCTGTTCTTAAAAACGGTTCCTAAACGTTAAATGTCAAAACATTTTAAATGGCCAGTCAAATTTAAAAGGCGGGCTTTAAGGCCTGTTCACAACAAGGACAATAACTACAAAGATAACGATAAAGATATAGTTCTAAAATTCCTTTCTCAATATTAAAGAATAGAAGAGTCCACTCCACAGCTATAACAATAAAGGCACAGATAAACGATATCATTGGAATCACTTTCAGATAGATTTTTTTCCAGCTGATGAATGATACAAACACTGAGACCCAATCAGAATCCATCCTACTATAACAAGCTCCAGAGTTTAAGCGGCAGACGCGCGTGCACTTAGAATAAACACATGAAATCGTCCGCTGGTGTGGACGCTAATATCGTTATCTTTATAGTTATCGTTTTTGGTGTGAACGGGCCTTTACAGTTAACAGAAGAAGCTGAGCGGGAATTCCAGCGCGATGCTTCAGTTTGACTTAAACGCCAAAGGGTGCCAGGTGAGAACCCAGCTAACAGAATTTTGTTATAAGAACGTTCTCTAAATATTCAGTGTTGGTTCTCAGAACATAAAAAAATGCCAGTTTTCTTGACGTTAGAGGAACGTTTTTAAAAGGTATGATGTTCCTGAAACGTTCTTTCAACTTAATTTTGATTTAAAATTCAACATTCTAGGAACATTGATTTGTAACATTCCAAAAACATAGAAATATCCAGTTTCCTTAATGTTAGTAGAATGTTATTTAAAGGTTAGTATGATGTTCCTGAAACATTCTTTCAATCATTCAAACACCTGCTGTGAACAAGCACTGAAAGAAAGAGAAATAAGAACACAAACTACAACTTTCTTCAGTCACAGCCTTAGATGAACTGAAGATAAAAGACATTCAATCTCTCAAGATCTGATTAAACAACTCCACAAACAGCATTACCAGCTTCACTTATTACTAACCAGATTTACTTTATTTCTGTCAGACGCCTACAGAAGTTCTTATTGAGAATTGACAGAGCTTTAGATGTTGATGTCTTATTGAAGATGTTTGATGTCACCATCATGGAGATCAGTGTTTAGACTCTTGACCCTTGACTTTTTTGAGTGCTGCTTTTGCAGCAATTGCAGGTGTTTTCACAAAACATTTCTACATCGATAAAGCAGCTTAACATGTCTGCTTTAACAGGCAAATAATTGCGTTAAAGTGGTTTAACTAACTCAATCAGTATGAAGAGAAATAACTTGTAACACTGTTGCACTTCAGATGCTGAATGTTTATGTTTGGGAGTGTATAAATACTGCCATTGTTAACTTTTTGCTTAAAACATCTTTTGTGTCATTAATACACTCACAGACATCAACATTCGGCATATGAAACACAACAATGGTGACATGCTGCATGCCAGCATACAAAACACATTCATGGCTCCCAGCATGCATTGCAGCATTATTATTATATACTTTTTTATCACCATTGTTGAGGTTTGTGTGATGACTGCTGATGTCTAAGTGTGATGTATTAAACTTTTAAATAGGTTAGGACAATCTTACATAAATCACTGAAATGTTACAATTTTAATTATTTTTTTCAACATTTGAATGTATTACTTCTTTCTCATATAACATTTCAAATCCAAAGGTAAGCAAATCGTCATAAAAGGCAGTTGTCTAAACTACTTTAATGCAGTTATTTGTCTGTTATTTAAACAGGCATGTTGGTCTGCTTTATCACGCATAAATGTTTTCTGTAAACACCTGCAGTTGCTGAAAAAGAGACAACTCAACATAAGTCAAGGGTCAAGAGCCCAACTAAAACACTGATATCCATGAGGGTGACCTCAAATTAAACATTTTCAATAAGACATCAACATCTAAACCTATGTTAATTCTCAATAAGAACTTCTGTAGGCGTCTGACAGAAATAAAGTAAATCTGGTTAGTAATAAGTGAAGCTGGTAATGATGTTTGTGGAGTTGTTTAATCAGATATTGACAAATTTCATGTATTTTATCTTCAGTTCATCTAAGGCTGTGACTGAAGAAAGTTGTAGTTTGTGTTCTTATGTCTCTTTCTTTCAGTGCTTGTTCACAGCAGGTGTTTGAATGATTGAAAGAATGTTTCAGGAACATCATACTAACCTTTAAATAACATTCTACTAACATTAAGGAAACTGGATATTTCTATGTTTTTGGAATGTTACAAATCAACGTTCCTAGAATGTTGAATTTTAAATCAAAATTAAGTTGAAAGAACGTTTGAGGAACATCATACCTTTTAAAAACGTTCCTCTAACGTCAAGAAAACTGGACATTTTTCTATGTTCTCAGAACCAACATTCAATATTTGAATAACATTCTTGTAACACAATTATGTTAGCTGGGAAGTGGCTAAGTATATTTAACAACTGTAATAAGCAGAGATGAAAAGTATTCATTTTTTTTTTTTTTTTTTGTCAAGTTAAGACGTTTTGAACTGAAAATGGCCTGTATGATTTGCATAATTTATGTATAGGCTAATTCGTAACTGAATGACGAGACAACAAACAGGATCCATTTTCTTGTTTCCAATTCCATAAAATAAATAGACTATGGCAGGTTATTGTGAAAATAACAGTTAAAATAAAATAAATAAAAATCTAGGATATAAAGTCCCAAGAACATCATCACAATTATCTTCTTCTTTTTTTTATTCCTGTGATGTCAAAACGGGTTTCCACACAAAAGTAGAGAAATTAAATTGAGAATGTTCTCAGATATTATATTAAGCCATTCAGAAAACCGGACTTCTACAACTAAAATATTGTTCCTCCAGTGAACACTAGGGGGAACCATTTCACACAAAACACTTGGAACCAAGAATTGGATGTTCATTCATTGCAATGACAATAATAGTCAAAGGAGCTGTCTGAACAGGGCAGTGGTGTAGTGGAGGGTATACGCAGGTATACGGCGTATCAGTCGGCATTCCGTATACCCACTTCTAAATCATTTCTGATGCGCATCCTACATTAGGCAAATCACGACAGTCCAGCATATGAGTAACTAATCCAATCGCATGTGAATTAATGCAAATATTTTCTAAAAACATCCAGTAAAGACAGTGATGCGGTCAGGAACGAGACGTAAACACTTTCATGCAGTGTATGTTTCATTTATAGGCTACTCGAAGCTGGAGGGCCTCTCGCGCAGAAAGTCCGAATCGGCCTCATAGAAGTACTAACTTACGAGTCACGACGTGCAAGAATTCAGCTATTGCTGTAGCCAAAGCTAGCTAAGCTGAATAAAAAAGAATAGTGAAGACAGTAAACACATGATTGTGACAATATATGGTTTAGTGTGTTTTTCAAGTCATCTCCAGGTAATAAAAAAGCATCTGATTCTGAATAATGCAGTGCTAATTGATAGCATTTATTACACTTGGCAATAGATAGGCTACTAGGCAATAAAATATATATTCTGCCTTATTCTGTGATAAAAATGTAGTAGCCTATATAGGCTAAACAAATCATAAAATTGTCATTAGGAAAATACAGGAAAAATATGATAAATTATTGGTTATTGTCGCAGTGTATTTGATTTCTCAGCCAATTAAAAGCAAGAGGTAATAATTAATAAATAGTAATAAAACCTGTCAATTAGACAAAAAAGTTATTATATTTGACATTTCTGTCCCCCTCACTTCTGAACTGATTGAGAATCACGATGTTTTGTTTGTTTCAAATAGAGATCACAATTCTCCCACAATTCTGAACAGACAACTAAACAAAATAGCATGTAGTTTACTAGAGGTTCTGACAAAATGTCAGCTGCAGTCTATTTATATGTATTTATTTATTTATTTGAATTATTTATTGCATAATCTGCACCTCTTCTGTGGATAATATTATTTTCATAATGATCCTTACTCAAGCAGCAGAAGTTAAGTGACAGTGTGCAAATATTACGATAGTGAACAAAATATGCAAGACTAGTTTACATGTCACTGTTTTTAAAAAAAAAATTGGGGACATAAATTAAGAGTATACCCACTTCTCCTGGCACCACTACACCACTGGAACAGGGTGTGTTTGTGTGAAAGAGTGTGTCTGTGTAAATAAGACCATTTGCTCAGCACATCCATGCTGATCACCCTTCAGTGTCAGACTAATAGAGCGAGAGCAAACACATGAGCAATGATGACGAGAGCATAAAAACAGAGTGATGAGAAAACAGTGAAACAATAGAGGAAGTCCATTCCAGTGTTTCCTCTAACATGTGTTTGTGTTTTCAACCATCACTAGGTGAAAGTGTGAGTTTAGCCTATACGGTATGAATGAACACACATTAGTGACAGGCCAGTTAAAAAGAATATAAAAGTGTAAGAACAACATAGAATAAAACTATATAAAACATAATAAAAGTGCATACAATGTTACATATAAAAATAAGTGTGCATAATTAAAATGAATACATTTCTGAAACGATTCAACCTAAAGATTAGACTTGATCTACCAAAGGGCAAAATATTGTACTTCTTATTGAGAATATGGGATTAAAAAGTGAATATTATAGTGTCAATAGGCCGGCAAACGTCATGTAGGTCACACACAGACACACACACAGATCAGGAAGTGCTGTCTTAAGTTGTGTGCTAGTCGGCGGAACTGGCTGTTTGATGTGAGGATGTGTGTGTGCAGAAGTGTGTGTGTCGATGCACGTTAATAAAGGATCTAATGACTTTGGTCTGCTGACGCCTTGAACACCCCCGAATGGGCCCCAACATTCAAGTGCATCATGGGCTCCAGGATAAAGTAAGAAAATCTCCATTTGTCTGTTGATTTCTCTCTGTTTGCTCACTTTGTGGTCTGCTGCTTACTTCCTCTTCCTCACTGTCGTTCTCGGATGCGAGTCTTTCTATCATGTCACAATTCAATGAATAAACTCAGATACAAAAACCAACATTTGGAGAGTTTTTGAGTTGACATCTGCAGGAGAACAGATGGAGATTTTGCACACAGAAGCACCATCTCTCCCTGCTTCATTTCAGCTGGCTTGCGAAAATGCATAGCATCCTCAAAACTGCTTTAAGTCTGAATGTCACTGAATTAGAAAAACATCAGATCAAGTACCTCAATGCACTTTTCTTCATCAGCTCTTAAGTCTCGATGTGTTTGAATCAGCTGCTGTTCTGGTCATTTTCAGTCAAGTCAGTTCTCAAGTTCACACAGGTGTGGAGAATCACATTAACTATCAACATGTAGCCATCTTCAACACTACTTCTATTGGTTTCTCATCTCTTGGGAGTGAAAAATAAAGAATACGAACTCGATTGCAAATGGAGTCCTATTTTTCTCCTGAGAAACAACAGATCTGCCAACACCTGCTATTAAAGATCTCAATTTGAACATTTCTCATCACATTCTTGATATTTTGTCATTTAAAAATATCCTTTGATTGGTTTTAGCAGACAAACATTCTGTTAGGATCATTATATTTGCATAATTATATTTTAGACAGACGGCCAAACTCATAACTGGAAATATTTTCTGTTGATGCGCTTCTAATTCAGTAGTCAACCACATCCTGCTCCACCAATGAAGTAAGATCTTGTGAGAAGAACAGCAGAAAATGATTCAGAGCCGATCACATTCAGTCGCTGGTCATTCTTACAGTGTTAATGCTTCACACATCAGATGAGCGTAATGTTTTAGTGGCAGTTTTGTTATGATGACTGTTTTGATCATGGTTTTGTTGTTCTCAGAGAAAACCCTGAAAAAGCATTCTACCTGTTCTTTCAAGCCTCATGTCCAATTGCCAGAGATAAAGGTGAGTACACACACACACACACACACACACACACACACACACACTGACTAACTGATGTAATAAACACAGACTCACAAGATGTCTCTTCTGAGAATGGCTCTTCCTGTCACATGACTGAACTAGAAAAACCACAAAGCAGGGCAGATACACACTCATCAGAATGAGAAAAGTGAGAGGAACTAGTTAGAATGCTGTGATCTGCTAACGAGTGAAAGGAAACACACAGAGTCTGAGGAGAGATGGGACTGACAGGGTTGGACCGGGTCTAGATGAGGTCTGGCTGTATAGAACCAGGCTGAGCTGGACTGGTTACCCTGCGTGGCTAACTTTGACCTGACGTTTAACCACATCCTCTACTTGAGAAATAAACTGATGTGACTGACTTGTGTGTGTGTGTGTGTGTGTGTGTGTGTGCGCGCTATTTGAGTAGATCCTGATGTGCTGTTTCAGTTCCCTGAAGAATTTAATGATGAGGTTAGTACTCGAGGATCACTGTGGCTCTTTCCTTCTGTTTTCATTTATTGATATGCATTTCTAATGAATTTTATTTAAAAATTCTAAAAAAAGAAAAACACTGCATAAATAAATAATTGCATGAACAAATAGATGCAAAATAGATTCCTCTGCTTACCATGATGTAATAGCTATGTTTTAAGAATTAGGGAAAATTATAATAAATAAAAAACATTTCACAAATAAATAATTGAATAAATAAATGCACAACTAAATAAATTAAATAGCCTAAAATAAATAATTCCTAATGTAATAACTAAGTTATATATATATAAATATATATATAGTCACCCAGTCTATAGTGTGTACTATATACACAGGTATACAGTAGTCAACATTTGAAGTGGATAAAAAATGTTCACCAAAGTTGTCCTAAGACAAGAATGCATTTTGGTTTTAGGACAATTTTGATGAATGGTTTTGATCCACTTCAAATGTTGACTACTATATATGGAACCAAACATTGTTCTTCAATAGCATCGCCGTGAAAGCCTTGTTTTGGAACCTGTATTTGATAGTGTTTCTTCTATTCTCACACAGGAGTCTCTGCAGTCCTTGCCTCGCTTCTGCTTCCCTTATGACATAGAGAGGTGAAAATCATTCATTCATTATTAAAGATGAATGCTCAAGCCTTTTAACCTGTTATGACTGATTAACTGTGGCTGGTTGGTTGGTGGACAGGGTGAAGGACACTGTTGCCGTGCAGCACTTCACATTCGTCCTGACCGATCTGGAAGGATGTCAGCGCTTCGGTTTCTGCAGACTCACGTCCAGCTCTCAGACCTGCTTGTGCATCCTCAGGTCTCAAACATGCAAAATACACCCAAAAACAAATGATTGATGATTGATACTCATTGATGAAGCCCCTTTTATTCATTCTCAGTCTGCTTCTCATGGGCACAAACACTTTCACTTCTCAGGTCTCATTATAAGGAGAATGTTATACTTACAACCTGGTTTTAAGTTTGAATAGTTAGCTGTAACTACACATAAAACCAGCTATTTGACCTTACTAAAGTGTGATTTCTCTCTCAACACAGTTATTTGCCCTGGTTTGAGGTCTTCTACAAACTTCTGAATAATCTAGCTGACTATTCAACGAAAGGACAGGTATGATTTTAACGGTCTCCTGATGATCTACATTTAAAAAGCCATTTATCTAACACCATTGCATTCATTCGAATGCCCTGCCAGACCAACGAGATGACAGAGCTGCTCTCGGTCCTCTACAAGCACCCTGTGCCTCCGGCCAATGGCTCCATCACGCTGCAGATGGTAAGTGCTCATTGGCTGGTGGAAGTTCCGTTTATGACATCATGTGTGACATCACAATCAGGTTGGTGTGTTCTTCACTGAGGGAGGGAAGCTAATGATTGGACGCAAGATGCCTGGCATCTGTGGACACGCCCCTAAAGGGGAGGAGTCAGAGGGGGTGAGTCCCTGATCAGCATTAAAACCAGCCGACCGGACTAAACCTTCACTTCAGCGTCTAATAAATCATAATACAGTCCATCATGTGAGATCGAACTAATCCAGTGTCCAAAACTAACCCTGGATCTCTAACAACGCTTAACTAAAACACTAATGGGTCCTTTTGAAAACATGAATAACAAAGCATTCATCCTAAGAACCTTGAGATCAGACTAACTCGAAGGCCTTACTTTCACGGTTTCATGGTGTTGACTGTTTATTTTTGTGGAATAATGTTTCTTCCCCATCAGATCCCATACTTCATCGCGCCAGATCCCAAAGCCCTGCCCTCTATTCCAGAGAGTGTGAGTTTTTCCATTGTGTCCATTCAGGTTTTCTTTGTAGGTTTGTGTAGGTTTTATTTGTTTCTGTTTTATTCCTCGGTTCTTATACACTACTGGTCCAAAAAATGTGCTGCATTTATTTGATCAGAAAATACAGTAAAATGATAATATTATGAAACATTATTACAATATAAAATTATTTTTATTTAAATTTTTATTTTAAGGCATCATTTATACCTGAATTTTCTGCATCTTTACTCCAGACTTTAGTGTCATGTGATCCTTTAAAAAAAAATACACTAACACCAGCTTCTCTATTCTTTTTGTATTATATTTGTTTTCTTTTTATTTATTATACAATTAACGGTAACACTTTACAATAAGGTTCATTAGTTAACTACATTAGTTAACATGAACTAATAATGAACTGCACTTATACAGCGTTTATTAATCTTTGTTAATGTTAATTTCAACATTTACGAATACATTATTGAAATCTTGTTAACATTAGCTAATGCACTGTGAACTAACATGAACTAACAATGAACATCTGTATTTTTATTAACTAACGTTAGCGAAGATTAGTAAATACAGTAACAAATGTATTGCTCATGGTTAGTTCATGTTAGTTAATACATTAACTAATGTTTAACTAATGAACCTTATTGTAAAGTGTTCACCAATTAACAAAAGCAAAAAAAGGCCTCTAACACTAGCTTTTTCTATTCTATCTGTTTTCTTTATATTTATATAAACTTGCTATGTGTTCTGTGTTAAGCTAGCTGAGACTTGTCATAGCACTTGCACATCATTGCTCTTTTGTTGATTTTGATTGCTTCTATTGTCCTCATTTGTAAGTCACTTTGGATAAAAGCATCTGCTGAATGACTAAATGTAAATGTAAATTAGTCTATCACGGTTTCCACAAAAATATTAAACAGCACAACATTTTTTTTTTTTTTAACTGATAATAATCAGGAATGTTTCTTGAGCAGCAAAACAGCATATTAGAATGATTTCTGAAGGATCACATGACACTGAAGACTGGAGCAATGATGCTGAAAATTCAGCTTTGACCATAGAAATAAATTATATTTCAAATACAATCATGTTTGACAATGTAACTCTTTTTTACTGTATTTTTGATCAAATAAATGCAGCCATGTTGAGCAGAAGAAGCTTCTTTCAAAAACATAAAAAATCCTCATTTTTCCAAACGTCTGACCGGTATGTATGTCTGTGTGTATCAGAGGAACCTGACGGAGCTGGTGGTGGCGGTGGATGTGGGTAACCTGCTGCAGCTCTACGCCAGCATGTTGTTTGAGAGACGGATCCTCATTTACTGCAGTAAACTCAGCACTGTGAGTTCAGTGTGCCTTTGTGAAACAGAACTGATAACGCTTGATTCGCAAGGCGAAAACTTAAACACTTGCAACAGTAGGGCATGGCGCTAGCAACACCAAGGTCATGGGTTCGATTCCCAAAGGAATGCAGTGCATGCACTGAAATGCTTAGTGTATTTCACTTTGGATAAAAACACATCATTCCAGTCACAGAAAAGTGTCCATTTAAAAACAACTATTTCATGTGCTTTACACTACAAGCACATTGCACATCATTACCTTGATGACCATTTGGGAACTGCATACGTACTGTGCTCAAACACACTGTGGTGTGGTTTTTCACACCAACCAAACAAACTGAAAAAATGGTCAAATGGATTTGTTTCCTTGCCTCAAACCCTAGTGTGAAAACGCCTTAACACCTAATCAAGAGTGACATAATGAATCTACATGTGACAAATCACAGTTTTTGTCCCAACCAGCTGCACCACATTGTTCGGTTTCTATTCCAAAATTCAATAAAATGTCCACCGATTGGCTGAGAATGTGTCATTTGATGTGGCATGCTCCTCCTTCACTGAGGGCAGATAAGTCACTTGACACTAAAAATGTCTTGTTGCATCTAGTCAGGAGACAGCTTCATTAAACATGCAGCAAACGACAATTAATTGTTTTGCGTGCGTGTGTGTGTGTGTGTTCAGCTGACAGCCTGCATACACGCGTGTAATGGGATGCTGTACCCCATGTACTGGCAGCACATCTTCATCCCAGTGCTGCCACCTCATCTGCTGGACTACTGCTGGTGAGACATGTTATTACATTAAAATAATCTAACTTAATAGAAACGCATAAAATCAAGAAGACAACTGTAATTATGTTTCTTTTTATTCTTTCTTTTTTATTTATTCATTTTTTTAACAAATTATTATTTAGAGTGCTTAACAGTGGGGGCCTTTGATTTAAAGTGGTTAAAAACCACCAAGGCTAGAACAATGTCTTCAATAAATAAGAGAAGCTTACAAAAATTACATTTTACTAACATAAATAAGAATAAAAACTATTAAAGAAAAGACAAGCAGAAGCCTGTGTGAACCAGTATTGATAACATTTAGATAAACTTTTTGGTTTATCTACAATTAATATTAATGTCATTATTAATGCATTAAAAATCATTTTTATTTTATTTTATATAAATAATTATTTATTGTGCTGAAATGTGGGGGGTCTTAGAATCAAAGAGTCTTTGAAAAAACACTGAGCTAAAACAATATTTTAGATAAATAATAATAATGTTTAATAACAATCCATATATAGAATGAAAACAATATTGAATATTATTTAAAACAAAGTTTTTTTTTTCTTCTTTTTTTTTGTGAACTATTACTAATAACACTTCATTTGGTTTGGCTACTAATAACAAATTAATATTAAAGAGTTCAAATAAAGAGAGTTAATATAAAGAGTTTAATAACCACTGAGTTAAAACAGCATCTTCAATTAACAAGAAATAAAAATGACAAAATTAAAATGTTTTGAACAACATATTGCAGGATGAAGTTATGAATAAAAATAAAAACAATTAAAAGACTATTTACTAGTGTCAGCCTCAACGAGTGTCAAAAGCTATAAAATATTAGAAAAGGTCATCAGGTCAATGACTAAACCAGTGCAGATACAAGCTGTCCTGTGTGAACGCCGCCTAATTTCATCTCACATTTACCGTTTTTAGCGCACCGATGCCGTACCTCATTGGAATTCACTCCAGCCTGGCAGAGGTACGACACTTCCCTCGTCCCATGGTTTTCTTTCACACCGGCACTTAGTCACACAAACACTCACCCTGCGCCTCTCTCTCTCTGTGTTTGTGTGCGGCAGAGAGTGAGGAGTGGAGCTCTGGAGGACGTGGTCATACTGAACGTGGACACCAACACCCTGGAGTCGCCCCACGAGGACCTGAAGAAGATCCCGGCCGATGTGGTGAGACTCTTTGTCTCCTCGCAGATCTCTGACTCAGGAAGGATGAAGGTTTATGGTGAACTCTGTTGCTGCAGGTGGCGGGACTGAAGGTCAGGCTGAAGAGACAGGCGGCCTCAGCCGGGTCAGGTGTCGCGCACGCTTTCCTCCGAGCGCAGGCTCTGCTGTTCGGAGGATACAGGGACGCCTTACAGTCGTCTGCCGTGAGTGATGCACATTCACGTGAAAACATCTCCTTGAGTTTTATAAACGCTTACTTCAGTGCTCCTCTCTTATGTGTTGAAGGAAGGGCCGGTGGTGTTCTGCACTGAGCTGTTTCTCAGTCATAAGTCTCAAAGCATGCGTGAGTTTCTGGAGAGCGCGGTACACCTGCAGTGTTTCAAAGAGGTAACTGCAAACACATGAACGCAACATCAGTTACACTACAGGCAAAAGCTTTTTTATTTCATGCAATGTCAATTCTGTTGGGCTGTTTTGCTTCTATAACAATATCTTCTTTCAGACAAGTGGGGGGGGGGGGGTCCAAAATACACATTTAATTTTTCTATTTGTATACGCAGACTTAAAGTAAAGTACATATATTTAAAGGCTTTTTTTTCTCTCAAAATGAAACAGAAGAAACAGGGGTATTATTAGTAACTAAAACTAAAACCATGAATAAAATTTCATCCTTTCTGATTTTAGTTTAACTTCAAGTACTACAATAACTAAAACTGGAATAAAAATTGGTAACACTTTATTTTATGGTGCCCTTGTTACATGCACTTACTATAATGATAACAATAAATTATGAATAATTGCATGCAACTAACCGTATAGAAAGTACAAGTAGCTGATTAATATTACTCGGTACTTAAATACATAATTGTATTGTAACAAGAACACTAAAATAAAGTGTAAGCTGAAAAATTTAGAACTACATATATGCATGTATAAATAATAAAAATTACAAACACAACAAAATTTCTAAAACTTTAACTAAAATTAACATGAAAATTTTGGGGGAAAGAAAAATCTAACAAAACCTAGTTTAATAATTGTATTAAAAATGTATTCCAAATTATTAAGACTATGATTCATAAAAATAGTATCTCATAATAATAAAATAAAATACAAATCTCCACTTGAGTAGCCCTTATACACCTGTCCAGTTTTATTCCTATCTATATTCTGAAGGTTTTTACAGAGGAATGTGTTCATATATCATTCACCTGATTTATATAACTTTTGTGATAGTATTTAAAATGTGGTTAAAAGAGATATTCAAAATCCCCTTTGTAAAATCATTTAATATGTAAACTAAATGAAACAAGAATTTTGAGCCTGGATTTATTGAATGCAAATATTTCTGTTCTGGAAATGTATGCAAATTAGCACACATTAAATTAGACAGTGCATCATTTGCATATTTAAACATTTCAGAAATCTTGTAATACTAAACAATCGTCTTAATGTACTAAGATTAATTAACTGGAGAAGTATGGTGAAATGTATTAGTTAATTCCACCTATGTTTTGGAACAGTGCAACCAAAAATCATCTACTCACCCTCATGCCATTCCAAACCCATATGACTTACTCTTTCCTGTGGAGGTTATTATTTTATTTTTTTCAAGGAGATGTTCTGAAGAATGTTCATGCTGCTCTTTTTGCACTGAATGAGGTCTGGGGATGTTAAGCTGCAAAAATAGCACCATAAAAGCTTTAAAACGTACCCAAATGTGCTTCAACTCTTCTGAAGTCATATGATTGCTTGTGTGAAGAAATCATTGGCAACTTGAGCATACACATATTCCAACTTCACATGACTGGTTATAAATATGCAGTGAACCAATGGCATTTAGTGCCTTCCCAGTCTTAAATAAGCAGAAAAGCAAATGGCAGTTAAGTTGCACGGCTGTATTGTTTCTCCCATTATAATGTCATTCTGTTCTCAGTTTATTGACGACCGGCTGAAAATACTGGACCAGGGCAAAGAGCCGGATGATGTGTTTGAGGAAGAGGTGCTTCAGTGTGGTGCTTCATCTGGTGTGTGTTTACATTCGTCACAGAATCAGACTTGCTTGTTGGGTTGCTCATTTTAACACCCCTTCTGTTGGTGATTCCTCTCAGGTGGCTCTAAACTGCGACGACAATGGGTGGGAAATTTAAAGGTAGGTTATACTCGTACAGGAACTTTAAACAAGACGCAACTCTGGAAGATAACCATACTACTCTTATGATATCTGCAGTATGCATACAGTGCACACTATTTTCAGTATACACTCATAAAAAATAAAGGTGCTTAAAAGGTTCTTCACAGCGATTCAATTCAAGTTTATTTGTATAGCGCTTTTTACGATACAATCGTTGCAAAGCGCTTTACAGGAAATTAAGTTTCTACAATATATTTATACATTGTAGAAACTTAATATATTAATTTATGGCAAAATTTGTTAATCCTGTATGTTGTTGGGGATCAGAGGTTGGCATATGACAGCGATGCCATAGAAGAACCATTTTTGGTTCCACAAAGAACCATTCAGTCAAAGGTTCTTTAAAGAACCATCTCTTTCTTACCTTGTTATAATCTGAAGAACCTTCTTTTGCCACAAAGAACCTTTTGTGAAACAGAAAGGTTCTTCAGATGTTAAAGGTTCTATATGGAACCATTTAGACAAAAAAAGGTTCTTCTGTGGCATCGTGAAGCACCTTTATTTTTAAGAGTGTAAACAGATTATGTACAAGTTCTAGTACAGTAATGTTCAGTTTACAGCAGTTTTTCCAGTCAGACAAATAAACTAGAATGGACATCAAACATGTTTTTTTTCTTCATAATTAAATTAGACTTACAAAAGCTGTTTTACACAAAAAAGCTACATTCTCTCTCCACAGAAAGGGGGTGGAGCTCTGATTGTGACATGGAAGACTACAGCGAACAAAGCAGTGAGTATTTATACAGTACTGTTCAAACGTTTGGGGTTGCTAAGATTTTTTAACTGCTTTTGAAATAAGTTTCCTCTGCTCACCAAGGCTGCATTTACAGTATTTGAGCAAAAATACAGTAAAAAGTACAGTACTATTGTAAAATATAATTACAATTTCAAATACTGTATGCTGTTATATACAGTAAAATAATGTGAAATATTATTACAGCTTAGAATTGCTGTTTTCTATATGAATATCTGTTAAAATGTAATTTATTTCTGTGATCAAAGCTGCATTTTCAGCATCATTACTCCAGTCTTCAGTGTCCTATTATCCTTCAGAAATCATTCTGATTATTATCAAACGTTTCTAATTATTATCAAATGTTTAAAACTCTTGCTGCCTTTTTTTGTGGAAACCATGATATTTTATATATTTCAGGATTCTCTGATGAATAGAACTTTAAAAATAGCAACATGTATTTAAAATAGATATCTTTTAAATGTCTTTACGGTCACTTTTCATTTACTTTTTTTTTTTAAAAATCTAACTTTTATGTTTAACATAAATCATATGTTTAACATAATTGTATTAATTTGTAATGTGCTGTTGTGCATTATTAAAAATTTACATGAATACAGTTTCAATTTTGATTGTTCTTGTATGACATAATTCTCTTTACATCTCAGACCAAATATCACAGCAAATTTGGGCTGAAAAACCTCCTGTCATCAAAGGTCAGTTTATATTCCTTATATTGCATATGTTTCCTCTGTTTGTACTAAATATGTAATTTAATGCACATCTGTGTGTGCTTATGTTTAATTGTTGCCATTTTCCCTTTCAGGACCAGAGTGAGCCTCATATGCTACAGAGGGGCGGGTCTGTGTGTGGAGCACACACATATCGCCTCATCCAATCAGACTGCCTTCAGGATCGTCTACCAATCACACAGCACTTTGGCAGGGTGAGTGACACCTGAAGGCATCCAAACTAAACTGCGCAAAAATGATGACATACAGTAAAGCTAAACTCGGAAGTCGTGGCCTAATGGTTAGAGAGTCAGACTTGTAATCCAAAGGTTGTGGGTTCGAATCTCAGGTCCTGCAGGGATTGAAGGTGGGGATTGTGAATGAACAGCACTTTCTCCACCTTCAATACCATGACTGAGGTGCCCTTGAGCAAGGCACCGAACCCCCAATTGCTCCCCGGGCGCTGGAGCAATGGCTGCCCACTGCTCTGGGTGTGTGTTCACTACTCACTGCTGTGTGTGCACTTGGATGGGTTAAATGCAGAGGACCAATTTCGAGTATGGGTCACCATACTTGACAATACATCACATATATATTTTTTTTTTTAACATACTGTGTGTTACCGGTCAGAAGTTTGGGGTCGATTTTGTTATGTTTTTGAAAGAAGTATCTTCCGCTCACCAAGGGTGCATTTATTTGATTTGAAAAATCCAGTAAAATCAGCAATATTGTATAATATTATTACAATTTCAGAACTGAAGAGAACAGAATTTTAGAACCGTTTTCTGTGTGAATATATTGCAAAATGTAATTTATTGCTATAATCAAAGCTGAATTTTCAGTGTCTTCAGTGTCACATGATCCTTCAGAAAGCATTCTAATATGCTGATTTACTGCTCAAAAAAATCTGATTATTATCAATGTTGAAAACAGTTCATATAAAAGTTCATAAGTACTTCATATTTTTGTGGAAACCCTGATACATTTTATTTTTCAGGATTATTTGATGAATAAAATGTGTTCAAAAGAACAGCATTTATGTGAAATAGAAATATTTTGTAACATTATAAATGTATTCACTTTTGATTAATTTAATGCATCCTTATTGAATAATTTCTCTTCTTTAAACTTACTAACATATACTGTAATAATTAATGCAGTTTGGCTCCATCTTGTGTTCAACCACAAAACAGCACATTCACTTTACTTTCTAAATTTTATTTGTTTTTCTACACTTTCTATGCTGCTTTGTTTCTCAGTCTCGACCACGCCGGCCGACACGCAAGCATCCCAGCCACCAGGGCAATGAACAACAGACAGAGGACGACACCACATATGAGGACAGGTGAGATGAGAGGACACAGATGCATGGACGCCTTGCCTTTTATGTATTTTTTTATAATGCATTTCCCTTTCCAGTGTAACAGAAAGTCCTGACCAGTGCTCAGGCACCAGCGACTTACAGGAAGATGATGATCTCTCTCTCTTGGCCGACCCGGAGGAGATGGACCTGCTCGGTGAGATCTTCGACACGCTGAGCGCGCAGACTTCCAGAGAGCCGGGTTTACTGTACAGCACACGCAGCCTCAACTTCATCACCTCCGACAGCAGTGAATTCATCTCACATGTAAGGCCTGGATCCTCTCACACATTACATCTAAACGGTGCTGGACAGGGTGTCTGACATAACCTGCAACAAACAAGCTGCATTCAGCCTTAAGAGCACATGCCAAGTCTTTACATCACTGGCATCACAATCAGAAGATATTTAGCCCTGTATAGTGTGCATTATAATGGTGGAATATTTTCCACACATGATTTTTGACAGAAAATCACTCCAATAATAGTAAATAGCAACATTTCTTCTAATAATTAGGAATGAAAGAAAGAAATGTGTACAGGAACTGGAGATGGGAAAATGGGCCCTTTTTTAAATGATCCATTTCTGCTTGATTTAATATTAATAGTTTAGTAATTTATGCATTTTTACACTTTGAAATCTTAATTGAGGAAACCATTACCATGTTAAACACTGCTGCACATATAACATATGAATAACCCCCATAGCATACACGATCACCTCGTAGCAAGGTGGAGGGTTTCAGAAGTGCGCTGCTACAGCAAATGCTAAATATTTAAATGTTGATCAGCGAGGTCATAGTCTACCAATACAGGTGAGAACCAATCAGCTCTGCCATGTGATAATGATGTCATGTCAACAACAAGAGTTAGATCTTGATTGGACTGCGCCATCTAGAGTTTCATGCACAAAACAAAATTACTTAAAATTCAGATAAATGGAAAATATAAATATTAAAATAAGACTGAATCAGTTACCAACATTTAATTATCTTACTGAAGATGCAGAAAAGAAAAAGAGACCTAAACGTGTTTAATTATAACAATTTATGGAGAACCCCTGTTAGGGTCTTTTAGATAAGTCATGTGGCTTTAAACAGCATATTACTGATTACTTTAAAGTCCAATCTTTTATTTCCAAAATGTGTTTTGTTTTTTCTCTAAAAGGTGAAAAAGTAAAGGAAACCATTACATTGCTATTCAGCTACAACATACCAAAGGGTTAAATACTTAAAGGGATAGTTCACCCAAAAATGAAAATTCTCTCATCATTTACTCATCCTCAAGTAGTTCCAAACCTGTATGAATTTCTTTGTTCTGCTGAACACAAAGGAAGATATTTTGAAGAAAGTTTGTTACCAGGCTGTTTTGGGGCACCATTGACTTCCATAGTAGGAAAAAAAATACTATGGAAGTCAATGGTGCCCCAGAACTGCTCTGTTTCCCACATTCTTCAGAATATCTTCCTTTGTGTTCAGCAGAACAAAGACATTCATACAGGTTTGGAACTACTTGAGGGCGAGTAAATGATGAGAGAATTTTCATTTTTGGGTGAACTATCCCTTTAATGACTAAAATGCAAAGTAATCATTTCAAACATTTAAGGTGAACTGAGAAAATAAAATGGCTTTGCTGCATGAAAACAACATGAACAAGAAAGGCTTCACTAACTAATTGATTTAATGTTGTGTCAGTCTTACCTCACTGCTGTTTTTGAAAACTTAAACAGTCCAGCACCTGGAACCTATTGGTGGAAAAGGCCACACACTCTCACCATTTCATTTCTCTTTCAGAAGAGTCTGACCAACCCAAGTCAGGAGAGTCTAAGTCAATATTTTGGAAACAGTGGAAGTCTCATGAGCTGGGAGGAGGAGCTAGAGGAGGGGCCTGGTGGTGAGGGGGAGGAGCCTGATGTCCTGATTGACAGGCCAGAAAATGAGCTTAACGAATTAGAGAAGGACTTGACCGAGTTAGGGGAAAATCTATGTTCAGATCTACAAATTCTAGAAGATGCTTCTCAGGATCCCGAAGTGGGTTCTCAGGAGGAGCAAAAGGAGAGCTGGTCGAAAAATGATGGACAAATGAACGGAACAATGGAAGAAAGCTTGGAAACAGAGACAGTAGTTATAGAGAGGACAGAGATGCAACCTGACAAAGAAGAAGAACTTCAGAAAGAGCATAAGACGACAGATGACTTGGGCCCAAACGGACCAACAAATGAAGGAATCACCTCTGCTGTTTCTCTCAGTGTAAAGATAGACAAAATAGAAGAGCTAGATAAGAAGAGCATTGAACCTCTATCACCGAACATTTTGTCTGCTGTAACTCTGTTGCAGTCCAAGTCTTCGGCTGACTCTTCTGGTTCCCCAGGGTGGGATAAATCTCTAAAAACTCCCATCAGAACCCACAAAATCAATGTGGGACCAATGACGGGCCTGCAAACTGAAGTACAAAGTATGAAATCGCCCGTTTCATCAACACCAGAAGAACAAACCCAGGCTCCCATTAAGGTCTCAGAGCTGAAGAAGAGATTTGAACATTAGATCATCACAAATCAAGCATACTGAAGCAAAACTATACTGAAGAACTTCTTTATATTGTCAATTGCAAATCTACATGAAACAACACTTGCACCCCTTTTTTTTTTTGAGGCAACATTGCGGAGTCAAATAAAATTATCCATTGGGTTTTAGTTGGATTGTGAAAGTTTGGCATTCCATACTGAACTTTGAGATTGTGGAAGGTTATTTGTCTCATGTACCTGTTAGTTAAAACTTAACGCTGACATCAGTCAATAAAGTCGATTCAAAGGCAATGCAAGTCATTCCAATTTGGTGAAGGATTATTTTTCCCTTTGGAATAATGTACACTGAACGTGCATTGAAGTAAATCAGGTGGATTTTAACTTTCATTGTAACTAAATGCAGCATGTTATCAAAATAATTCTGACAAATAAAGAAAGTCCAACGCTTTATCCAAATATATTTAATCATTTATAAAAACCTTACCAGAGAGTGCAAAGCACCGGCTGCTAACTCAGAGCAAATATTGACACAGCCAAAACCAAAAACTCTCGAATGACACGCTCTGAACGGAGCACGAAACTGGGGACAAGGTTGTTTACTCACAGATGCATTTTAATTAATCAACCACTTCATCACGTTATGATCAACATCATTGCTAATATGGATGTGTTACAGACATTACAGAAATGCAAACCTAATACAAAACAACATTTGGCAAAGTGCAATTTTTTTTTTCTCCACCTCTGAATAAAAACTGCAACATAACATTCGCTTTTGGTCATTTAAAGTACTCAGTATGACAATGGTAAACTATTTTGGAGGTAAAGCTGCCATGTGACTCCTTCACTCTCAAAGTGAGTACACTTAACATACAGTTGAAGTAAACAAAGTCAAACTGGTTTGGCTGTTCATGAAAACCATCTGTTTTTTGTTTGTTTTTTACTTTTGATAAATGCACTTCCCACTGTCTTCAGATATCCCAAGTGTGCAAAACCTCTTCAGGCATACTTGAATTGATTTGTCAGTATTAACAGTGCATTGCGATGTGAAAGCATTCTCACATCTCTCTCAAAAACTGCCAAATATATACCCACCACCACTTCAGCCGTTCTCCATCCATGACCCTTCACTTGTTTGTCAGGACTGCACATGTGTGTGGACTCCACATAAATATCGATATTAAGTTCTAATGAAAGTTCTGTTTAGGTATACCCGATCAACCTAAACAGTGGTGTGGTTTCAGCATCGTTCAGATCAGTCTCTCCTCTTTGGGTAGCGGGAGAGTGAGCCCGGGTCTCTCGGCTCCGTTGTTCTTGGCTTGTTTGCACTCTTCCGCACTGGGCTGGTACGATCCCTCCATCTGCCGCCTCTTACGGAGGACGCACGAGAACAGAACCAAGGCCAGAGTCAGCAGGAAGAACACCGGCAGGAACAGGCCCGACACGCTCACCAAACTCATGATGCTCCACACATGCACATGTGAAAACAAACAGACTGAGGATATCTGTGTAACAGTGGTCCAAGGGTGTGTCCGTTCAAGAAGACGCAAGATGTGAGTATCCGTGTGTGTGAGAGAGCAAAGTACCTGGTTAATTGTGACTACACAGTGGTCATCCTTTTACATTTTGGAAGGGAACTTTAACCTAGTGGAGGAGGAAGATAAAAGCGAGATGTGAATTCCTACAGTTCACAAACATTCACAGATGAGAAGATAATTTCAAAAGAGTACTGTTCGGCTGTGGACTGATGGGGTTAATTATTAGTCTGGGAGAACAACACTAACCTACAACTACAAGGACATCCACAAAAACACTTAACACGCAGCTGAACATGAACTGAACTCACCCTCAAGTCGTTCCAAAGCTGTATGGCTTTCAGTAAATTAACTAAACTGGTGTCTTTTCCTCAATCTGAACTACTTTTGACTCTGAAAGACCTGGAAATACAGCACATGATGTTATTTACTAATGTTGTTTCTGTGTCCTTTTGAAGCATGAAACGTTCAGTGCTCATTCATTTTAACAAGTACAATTCTTCAAAATAAATCACAGACAGAATTTACATTTCGGGTAAACACCCTTTAAAAACAAAAAGCAGCATAAAATACTCCATAAAATATTTTTTTTGTCTCTACCAGAACGGTAATAATATTTAGATATTTTTTTTTATATACTATATAAATAATACTATGTATTATTTTATATTTTTTATGAGTGAAAAAGTCAACAAGACAACAAAACTATTAAATAACAACCGAAGTATATAAATTATATAATGACCAGATTGACCACAAGTGGTGTTTTGGAGCTTAATCAACCGAATATGCCAATATAAAACCAACTTTACCCAAGTCTTGAATCAAAAGTGAATCCTGGCGAATTCATACACAAACACGATTTAGTCTACAAAATTTCACCTGAGATTTGCAATGAACTGTTTAAGATAATAAGAAACAAAGGTTAAGTTTAGACATAAACGTACCTCACAGTCATATTACATCCCTCGCGCACGTCAATACCATGGTATGTCCTATATTAAAGTACTATACTGTCATCTGATACCTGCTTTATATGGGACTCTCGTTACTGATGATCAATTCTTCACAAATTCTTTGACTTCCGAGTTTGCTATTTTCTGGAGAGCAGCGGCTGGGTTGGAGTGAGGTGAGCTTTATCAGCTCGTGATGAGTCGGTCACGGAATGCCGGTGGCGAAGCCGGTTTGACGAGCTGTTTTTAAGACGAAAAACCACCCGACTGAAAGAGAAACTGAGCTCACCTGAGAAACTGCTGCGATACCCGCGGAGGAACTGTTGGTGTTATTATTTTTAATCCCAAACAATCAAGACCTCAGCGTCCAAACGAAGAGCGCGAGGCAGACGCCTTTGATCCGCGCGTTCATGACGGCAACTCTCGCACCTGCGTCCGGAAGCGCGTCAACTCGCTGTACCTGTTCCTCTCACGAAACTCAGGTGAAACGCGCGCTCAAGAATCAACGCCCCCTTTCTTTACCCAAAGCGCGCGTTCACACTTACTTATCCCTAAATTTCCTACATGATATATACAATAATAATGATATAAAAATAAAAATAAAATGTAGGCCTACATGATATATTGTGGTCAATAAAAATAAACCACACTTCATTTAATTTAAATTTAAAAATGGCTAAAAAAAGGAAACATAATTATGTTTAAATTGCATGTTGACTGTCAGTGGCGTTCAATGATGGAAAGAAATTGTACTTAAGTAAAAGTATTGCTACTTAATGAATAATTTACTTGAGTACAAGTAAAAGTACTGAAAAATAGAGAAGGGTATAACTGCAGCCTGGAGATCTCCAAATGGGGGCGGGAACTCCAAAACGGGGTGGGAGCTCCAAAATAGGGCGTGGCTTCCTCCCATTGACAGACAGGCACATTACAGGCATGCTCTTCCAATCAACTTCAGCGCAAACTCCGCCCCACATGATTCTAAAGATTTTATTGGTTGTCAATCACAGTGTTAATTTAATTTCCTACAATGCTACAAAAAATGCTAACCCCTAAACCTACCCCACACCTGACCCTAACCTTAACCAGTGAAATTGGCTGCACGGCAGGATTGGCGCTGAAAAGAAAGTTGCAGTTCAGGATAAGCAAATTATGCGATATGAGATCGCCGAGACAGGCCGTTCTTAACTCCCCAACCGGACCTCACCGGATAATGGCACCTTTTTAGTTACACCCAGCGTCACTACCCCATCCTACCCTGCGAATTTCAAGCCCCGGGACACCCCAGTTGCGTAAAACAAAGCTATAGAGTAAAATCTTTCCCCTGTGCTGAGGTGCGCTGGGACAGCCTGCGGGAGAGCTAGTGGGTGATTCCCATTTATATCATGAAGCAGAGGTTCAAACTCCGGTCCGAACACCACTGGCCACGAGCTTTGGGCTCTGCTCTCACCGAGAATATTGATTTATATAGCATATTTATTTTAGATAAACTAGAAACAATGTTTAATTAATAAAGTTTTATTTTGAAATGTAAGTCAATAACAATTGGCTGAAGCCAGAGCCAATGGCGAGAGTCTTTGCGTGAAGAGATCCCGCCCCATTTTGGAGGTTCTGCCCACTTTTGGAGTTCACGCCCCATTTGGAGATCTCCAGGCTGCAGTTATACCCTTCTCAAAATAGCAGCCAGAGGATTAATAATACTGTAAACTAAACTAAACTGAACTAAATTACTAGGGTCATTCTACAGAAATGTCCAGTTTTGGTATGGCAAGATGTCTTAAAATGCATTTCTTTTTTAACATTTAAACTTAGACCACATTATTAGATTACCTTTTGACTTCATGAATACATATACATGACAGCTTAATTAATTTTATTTTTTTAGGTTTTTTTGTGCAATTATTTCAAGACCACATGTATCATTTTTTTGTCACTGGTGTTACCTTCTTTAGCAATATTAAAAAGTTTTTATGAAATATTATTTTTCGATTTTTTTTTCAGCACACGTAGTCAGAGTTACAGAAAAATTATGAAAATGCAATAAATAAGTAGATTGTGTTTTATTGATTTAATGTTACAGAAAAAAACAGTACAGTAACACAGTAACACAATGAATCAGTGACATACATAAGACCTGATATACTGATCTTCATTGTTGTTACCCATAAGGAAGGTGACACCAGTGACAGTAACACCAGTGACAATTTTCATGAAAAATGCATTTTACAAAATGTCTGCTGCAAGGTATCAAACCACATGTTGTCAATCATGGTATAATCACTAAATTAATTAGTTTAAACCATTTATATTATAGTTTTTTTTTTTACAATTACCTAACAATAAATAGGTCATACCAGTGACATCAACTAAAAGCTTCATATGAAATCATGAGATAAATGAGAAAATGTCTGATAACTGAAAAGAGACAGTGGACAAAACATGGGCCTTTTTTTCATTTATCTCAAGTAGCTACTCCAGAGTAGAGGTCTTCACGGAGGACCCGAGACCCGAGGACCCACGGGTTCGGGTCTATATTTTAAATGGTCAGCCGGGTCGGGTCCCAATCTATTACTTCGGGTCCCGGGTCTTTTTAACATACCCGAGTCGATCGGAGAACACCGCACCCGCGAGTGATCAGTGTCAGTGAAAAAACACACAAAAAAACACCTCAGACGCCAGAAGCAGAGCGCGGGCGGAGTTAATGTAGTAGCTTGCAAGCGGACGGTGATCATGGATTCCTTCATGAAACAAAACTGAAGAGACGCACCTGTTATTGAACACGCACGCAGTAAAGTGTAACGAACTTCTAATTCTGTGCGTTTTTTGCTAAAAAAAAGAATTGCTCCGAGTCTTTATTACAACCAACAAAAAGTATCGTTATTGTAGTTCAAAAGGGTAAATGTAACAGTCGAAGTTGACTCGAGATGAAAAAAAAACAAGAAAAAAAAGTTGCATTAGTCATCCGTCTCCGTGACAGCAAGTAGACTTTTGAAGCTGGAACAATGAGTGATTAAGAAGCTCTTTCAGTCAGCAAGAGAGAGGAACAGCCTAACATGGATGGACATTTATTGGCAAGGAGGATTGTACACAGTAAAACCTCCAGTGTTAAATCAACACTCCCAGTGTATATATAATCCACACCCAGAGTGTTAAAATAGTAACACTGAAGCAGTGTTAAAGTTAATGAGATAATTCGTTTAGTAATTGAGTGATGATTGAGCATTGATGAAGAACACCTGCTGTTAACAAACTGAACCATTGAAAGAAAAAGAAAGAACAAAAAAAAAGAGACGAGACGAGCAGAAATACAAGAACTACAACTGACTTCAGCCACAGCCTTCGATGAAATCAACACAAGATAAAAGAATGTAAATATTGTAATAAATGTAATATTTTATAAAAAAAATGTAATATTTTAAGTCAAGGGTCAAGAGCCCAACTAAAGCAAACACTGACCTCGATAATGGTAATTCAAACAAAACTAAAACATCAACATCTAAAGTCAGTCTGGTTAGTAATGTTTGAAGCTGGTGATGCTGTTTGTGGAGTTGTTTAATCATCCTCTGCCGAGATCTTGAGAGATTTAATGTCGTCTTTTATCTTGTGTTGATTTCATCGAAGGCTGTGGCTGAAGTCAGTTGTAGTTCTTGTATTTCTGCTCGTCTCGTCTTTTTTTTTTGTTCTTTTTCTTTCAATGGTTCAGTTTGTTAACAGCAGGTGTTCTTCATCAATGCTCAATCATCACTCAATTACTAAACAAATTATCTCATTAACTTTAACACTGCTTCAGTGTTACTATTTTAACACTCTGGGTGTGGATTATATATACACTGGGAGTGTTGATTTAACACTGGAGGTTTTACTGTGTATGCATTGCAGTCAGGGAGAGGGCTACTAACAGTAGGCCTAGTTAAGGCAAAAAGTTTTGTTTTTTTCGCAACATGTTTATTGACTTCATAGCATTTGCTGTGCAATATGTGCCGATCGGGACGGGTACAGTCGGGTCTGTGTCTTCCCAGCCGGGTTCGGGTCCAACTTTCGAATAATGGTCGGGTCCGCGTCGGGTCCGGTAGGCATTTCTCAGGTCTGCACGGTTCGGGTCCCACTTTCAAATAAAATACGGGTCCGGGTCGGTCCGCGCAGCACATTTACGGGTCTCTTCGGGCACGAATTTTTGGACCCGTGAAGACCTCTACTCCAGAGTGCAGTCTGGACGATTGGGGCGGGGCGACACATTGGGGCGGAGCAATTCCATTGGTTTATGCAAATCTTATTGGTGTAGACCCGAGCCATATTACAGAAATATTATGTGCTAACTCTATAGAATAGGCCTATCTTAATTATTATCCGTTTAGTAACCATGGTAATTTTAGTCAGATGAAGTCATTGTTTACAAATAAACTCTTTATGACATCACCTCCGGGTTCTTCAGGTTCATTCATATTTCCTTGAGGATCGGCAGGCCGCGGATCAGCACTAAATTGGGATTTTATACGCAAATTATGATAATTTACTGTATTTTACAGATGGACAAACACGAACATAAGCGGCTGATTTTACGTTTTAAAGCGTTTTTTGTTGTTGTTTAAAGAGATGAGTTTGGTTATAAAGTGCTAATAAAATGTTTTCATGGCAAGCTCAATGTTTCCTTGTTTATATCTTAATAAAATATTTGAGCCTATATTGATTCTCAGTTTTTAAAGGTTCCTGTCTTATAGTAAATAAGTGTCCGTGACATCAGATATTAAAAATCACATTTATGTATCCACATCCTCATTGTGTGTCTAATCTGTGTACGAGATGAATTTAGATTCAGTTATTAACACTCGATCATTGCAGCCATATAGACCTGCATAGTAAATCACTCAGAGCTGTAAATCTGTGCAATAGGTACGTGAGCACTTTTAATGAGTAAAAGAAACCTTCTCTGTGATTACTATTTTTATTTATTTATTAAAGACTAATAACTACAAAAAAATCTAAAATCAGTAGGCCTAATATAGTACAGTGATTCCTGGTTCTTTTTAAAGGATTGAGCCTCAAAACCAGTAATTGTATTTACATTTATGCATTTATCATACGCTTTTATCCAAAGCGACTTACATTGCATTCAAGTTACAGTTTTACATTTGATCAGCTCTTGCTTTCCCTGGGAATCGAACCCATGATCTTGGCGTTGCTAGCGCCATGCTCTACCATTTGAGCTACAGGAAAGCCTGTGCAATTTGTGCATATAGCCTATAAAGTATAAAAATGTTGCAGAGAAAATTTTAATTTATTTCTTAAATACGCACTAAAGCACATTAATAATAATATTTGCGGTAGGTCAGATTTAATAACAGCTGTTTTAGTAAACAAAAAACATTTAAAATAGGCCTATATGCAAAGAAAAAAATAATTGTTTCAGCAAGGTTTTTATTCCCATTATCCACACATAAACCTCAGTTCACGCTGATGGACTATTTGGTATTATTGTCTTATTTGTCACCGCAGTTGTTCTTTAAAATAAAACCATTTGCGGGTTTGTCCTGTCTTACTGAACTACAGTGAATTATCATCATATCCTAAGTTTTTGCTTATCCACCGATCCTAAAATAAAGAATATAGGCTACATATAAATATACATTATACAAAACAGCTAAATCTCAAACAGTGGATCATTTTTATCACCATCGCCCAGTTAAAACTGCTCAATGTTAAAGTATCTGCTTCTGTGAAAGTGCAATAATATCTGACTTCATTTAACGTGCAACGTCCCACCTGTTGAGATTGAGGACCACTATTTACGTTCATCACACAGAAACATAATTAATATTTCTCATAGGTGAGGCTATTTATAGCAGTAGGACTATATCATGGCCACGAATTAAGAATTTGTTCTTGTAGTAAAAAAAAACACATTTGCTAATTCTAACTAAAATCGCTGTTGTTAGCACTTAATATTTCTGTAGTACAGCCAAACAGCATAGATCATTCATAAAAACATATATAAAAGAATGCTCATGCGCAAACGTCTACACCAATAAGCTCTGCTGTATTATAAACCAATGAAATTGGGGGTGGGCGGAGCGACACGTGTCGCCCCACCTTAATGTGTCGCCCCGCCCCATCGTCCAGGGTGCACTCTGGGGCTACTCAAACTCTGCAGGACACCGGCCCTCCAGGACCGAAGTTGTCCAGCCCTGCTGTAATGTATCCGCTTGTTTTACACTATTTGACCACCAGGTGGTATTGTGGACAAATGAAGCCTCCAGAAATTAACCCTTTTGTGAACCACTTGGAAGCTTGAAGCTTCATTTCACCATCACTAGTAAACACTACATAGTGTTAAAAGTAACATTGAAGCAGTGTTAAAGTTAATGAGGTAATTAATTGAATTAGGTAATTAAGATATTGAGTGATGATTGACCATTATTGAACACACCTGATGTTAACAAGCAGAATCACCAAAGAAGAAATTCACAAGTTTTTAAGTCACCATTATAGTGGTCAGTGTTTACTTTAGTTGGGCTCTTGACCCTTGACTTTTCAATTTTACATTTTGTTTGGCTGTTATAACTTGAATTGTAACAGCCAGACTTTGCAAAAAGCAGAAGTCATCAGGTGGTGATGATTATGTTTTGATGTAATCATTATTTGTCTTAAATCACTGAATTCATTTAGAGTCTAATCTGAGTTAAATTTTCATTGATTACAACAGCCTCATGGTTCCACAGTGAAATACTTTTCTTTTTTTTCTGTCAATTTTTGGAAGGATTTCTTACAAGCTGTTCTGATCCAAAAAAACCCAAACTATTTCTTTAGGTGCACACAGACATGAAGAATCAGCGTATGAATCTCAACAACGGTGACAAACAGCATATTCAGATAAACAGATCAACTCTGAACATCACATAACAAGCTACTAAAAAGTCACATAAAAACAGCAAAAAGAAAATATTAAGAATAAAATAAATTACAAAGACAATCCTGCTCATAATTTATTCATGCCGCAATGCATGATGGGAGTCATGGATGAGTTTTTTTTTTTTATTATTGCAAAAATAATAAAGAATACAGTATAATAGAAAACAAACAAACAGAAAAGAACAGTATGTATAAAACGAACAAAATACCTTTCAATTAAAAAAATACTCATGGATTAATAGATAGCAGAAAAATAAATGTAAGTTCTTTAAATTTGGCAGAAAAAAAAAAAGGAGAGATAGAGGGCATACAAATAAAGATACAAATATATTAAGGGGAAATCTTAAATTTAGCAAATTCTAGAAGTTTTTCAATTCAATTTCAGATCTTGTTTGTAGTGGGGTTTACATTTAGTATATTTACATTTATGGACATAAAACTTTCCAATAAATAACAGAAGGTTTATACAAAAACTTGTGTTAAATAGATTCTTATCTTTAACATAAAACCCAAAAAGAATGTGTTTATAGCACAAACAGAAATCATAAAAAATATTTTGGACAATCAGAGCATTAAGATTATTCCAAAAAGACTGAACAAAAGGACACTCCCAAAACAAATGAGCTACAGTTTCAGAAGAAAATTCACAGAAAGAACAAGATATATCAATGTCACTTTTAAATTTCTGTAAAAACTGCTTGACAGGATAAAACCTGTGAATTATTTTATAAGATAATTCTTTAACTTTATTTGTTAAAAAAAAATTCTGAGGAAGTGACCAAACATATGCCCACTTAATATCATTGATTGACTACAACATGCTTTTTTTGATGGTCACCGTTGTTGTGATTCTCACACTGATTCTTGATGTCTGTGTGTCTAATAATGATTTTTTTTTTTAAAGATTTTGATCAGAATAAGTTTTAAATAAATCTGTCAGATTAAACTAAAAACGCCAAATCTTGTGTTGTTCACAGAGTTGACATTATCATCACCACCTGGTGATTTTTGCTCTTTGCTTGTATGGCTGTTATAATTCAGTTATAGCAGCCAATCAATATGTAATATTAAGAAGTCAAGGGCCCAACTAAAGTAAAGACTGACCACTATGATGGTGACTTAAAAAAATTGATTTTCTTCTTTGGTGATTCTGCTTGTTAACATCAGGTGTGTTCAATAATGGTCAATCATCACTCAATGAATCTCTTAATTACCTCATTAACTTTAACACCGCTTCAGTGTTACTTTTAACACTCTGTAGTGTGGACCCATATAGACACCCAGCAGTGTTAATTTGACACCAGAGATTTTGCTGTGTATAGATTATATTTACACTGTTAAAATAGCAAGATTTTCTGCTATTTATATACTACTTATTGCAAATAGATGCAATTATCTGCACCTCAGTATTGTAGTACATTATAAAACAGTACGCAATAATAACTTATTGAGTGTAAATTATAGTTTTAATTCAAATTATTAAATGGATGCCACCTTATTGGGACAAAAAAAACCTCCCTACACCCTACCCGATACTTTATTTTCAACTTTTTGATTATTTCCTTCATTTTTATTGAAAATAAATGCCTTTCCGATGCGATATGAGACTTGAAAAGGGAGAAAAAAAGTTCGGCAAAAGGCAGGATTGAACTCAATCCTGAAGCACAAGAAGCACACAACTTACCATCTACACCACTGAAACCACTGTGAAATGAGCATCTTTTTTCAGTGTTGACTATCCCAATCACACGTTGGTGGGCAGAGTTAGTGTAAATAGTCTCTGCCAACAAGGCAGGCTTTGTGCACTTAGTGTAAATAGACACTCCGTAAATGTAAACTTGACACTTCCAGTAAGCATTTTATAACATGCAAGTTATTTCAAATATCTTTATCTTCAACATAATGTGTGTTTGTGTGTATGAGCATACTTAGTCTGTATTAAGTAATAGAGTGCATGTTAAGTAATATAGTTCAACCTTTTCAATACTCTCTGTGTGTGTTATGATATTCTCCATCATGGATGTGTTCTGGTGTCAGCCATACATTTCACGCTGGCTGAGACCCCTGACAGCATAGAAGCCATGAAAGCCTTTAAGTGCTTGAACCCCGGTAATGGGAGATGCTTGCAGCATAATGTATTTACATTTATAACACTATATGTATTAATGCACCTTTGCATCAAATTACAAAACAAAAATAGTTAATGCGATGGTGTTTTAATGCATTTGCTTTTGCATCTATGCTGTAAATTTGAAACTGCCTTTATCAGTCTCTCAAGTTTTTTCCCCTTTTTTGAAAGTCATGAAAACACTATAGTGGGGTTTGTCTTTTGCTATTGCAAATGGGAATGCAAAAATATATATTTGTGGTACTTTATACTGCTCTCGAAGATGACTTCCGCTGCTGAGAAACAATGTTGCCACGCTCCCCATAGGGAAACAAGCTTATTCATACAGAATGATTTTTTTTTTTTAGGTTTCAGGTAAGGGTATGAAAATACAGTGTGGACAGTATAAAATCCATTACGCCTATGGAGAGTCCCACAAGGATAGCAAACCAGATGTGTGTGTGTGTGTGTGTGTGTGTGTGTGGGTGGGGTGGGGGGGGGGGGGGGGGGGGGGGGGTCTTGAATCGAATGAACATCCTATGAAGAAATTCAGTCTTGAACAGACTCTGGACTTTTGGTAGTACCTAGGATAGCAAAGTCCTCTAAAGGAGGTAGAGCTTTTTCGCACTTGGCTCCCAAACTCTTGATAAAGTTAGCAGTTCAGACACACTCTCTCTGTTTAAATCTAGATTAAAGACACATATCTTTAGCCAAGCATTCACATAATGCATCTCAAAATCTTGTACTGCAGTTATATCTGATCAAATGCACATTATTATTCTTTAGCTTGGGTTGAACAAAATAATTTTAGCTTGGTTGGAATAGCAGCTACGCTAATTTTGTCTCTATTTGTTTCTCTGTTTCTGTAACTAGGAATTACACAAGCTTCAGTCTGGATAAAGAACACCTGAGAAGAGATGATGC
This sequence comes from Schizothorax lantsangensis, assembly GCA_027422415.1. Taxonomy (NCBI): domain Eukaryota; kingdom Metazoa; phylum Chordata; class Actinopteri; order Cypriniformes; family Cyprinidae; genus Schizothorax; species Schizothorax lantsangensis. The sequence continues at coordinate 40,957,432 of CM049841.1, read as the reverse complement.
CAACCCCTCAGAGGACCTCAGATGATGCCAACCCTGAAACAACATACAAAACTACCAAATTTGGCTATAAGTTTGATTGCAACATATAATCATTGCTGTTAATAGTGTTCATCGTCTGGTTGATTACATCATTAACTGATTTTTACCGTACATTTCTGCCATATGTACACCAACTTCACATAGTCACCACTGATAAGCTACTACTAATATATTGTAGAATCTTACATTTTCTGTAAAGCTGCTTTGCAACGATTTGTATCGTGAAAAGCGCTATACAAATAAACTTGAATTGAATTGAATTTAGCATTGTTGGTGGTGATTTGCGCCATAAACCATTAATTCTGTTTATTGTGTGTAGCCTAAGATAAGTTCTGCTGCCCCTGCATTTAACATCTGTGAGAGCCCTTTGTCAAACTTATATTTCTGAATGTCCAACTTTCACCTTCCTTCCCTTTGGGCAACTAAAGTTAATAAAAAAATAAAAAGATTAAAAAAACTCAATAGCCTATATCATATGATCAAAATGCATTATATTTTGTCTGTTTGATGTGTGCTAAATTCCCCTTCTCTCTATAAGCATCTAGATCTGAGATGTTCCACATTCACAATGATCGTGAGGTTTTCCTTCTTGGATGTTCTAGAACAGAGTAATTTAGTCATGTGAGGCATTACTGCATCATTAAACATCAAGCCTTTATTTAAACGATTTTCATTCAGATTATTTATTCAGATATCCAAAAATATTAATTTTGAAAAAAGTGAAAGTGAAAGTGAAATCCTTTCATAAGGCTCTTAACATTATTGTACAGATTCAAAATATCACACAAATCTAATTATAATGTTGGATTTGTGATTCAGAATAAATCATCAGAATAATGAGTATGTTCTTGCAAGGCACTGTTTATAACACCATTATTAATTAGTCAGGAGTCTAAAATGAACATTTACAAGTTTCATTCAGTCACCATTTTTTACAAAATTACAAAGGATTTTGGCTCAAACAATAGTATTTAAGATTTAATGATAGCGTGCTATAGATTAATGTTTAATTTTCTGTAGTCAATGAATAAGTGTTATATAATTATGTAGCACATCCATAATTGCGGAGGCTGTTCTGGAGCTCAACGATGCCGATGTATGGATCCCTGTGTTCTTTTTGTGATTGGCTTTCCTCTCTTGTAGGCCAGTATTCAACCCAGGTCTGCTCTCCAAAAATGTACTGCAGACTAAAAACAACAGAAAGTGAAGTCAAAACAGACATAATTACTGACTTAGTCTTAGCTACACTATATGCATTTATGAAGCACATGCATAATTTGAGGTGCAAGGATCAATAAAAAAAAGGATGTTCAAGGTGATAAAAAGGAAAACTTAAAAAAAATCTTTCTATTCATGTTGGCTTTTATATATTTTGATAAACATTTAATACACTTTCAGTTTCACTTAAGCAAAACATGTATTTTAATAACAAGCTGTGATATATCATCATACGTGTCTAATGGTCTTCTCTGCTTTATTTTTAATTTTTTTGTAACAAATGGTTTCCTGCATGATGGTTATGTCAAACAGACTTTTGTTTTAGCAGAGTAAAATGTTTTTTAAATATTTAAATATTTATTTTTCCAAGCATTACAGACTTTTCTTCCCTTTAATCTCTAGACAATTACAGCACACATTTTTTACTTTAAACAACACATACATGACCAGAATTAACTTACTTTAAAATATGTTCATCATAGAGGATTTGTGTTTTGTTTAAATCAAGTGTCTATTTTTGGTTACTAAAATGCATTATGATAGAAAAAAACTGTCACATCATTGAGCCATGAAAACACTCTACAGACTTTAAATGCATAAATCTCAGGCAAATCCTGCTATTTGCAGACACACGGTGGACACCTACCTTCCTCCGAGCTTTGGCAGGTCAACAGATTTGCCCATGATGAGGTACGACTTGCCTTCGACCAATCCTAAATGTTCTCTACAACCGGGACGAGCCAAAAATTTTCTCTCTTTCCCCTCAACATCCTCATCAGTGCCTACAGGACAGAACAGCGTTTAGGAAACAATTCCACTGCAGTGCAATTTAGCCTTCTGTAGAGCATTAATGGAGAAGGACAACTGCATTTAACAGGTATCAGACACATTTCAAATGAATTTCATGATCAGCAGAGGGAATAATGAACCATACCTTCTTTTAGTACCTGATCCACCCTCAAGTCATAGATGTCAGAGTCCTTTTTCAGATCCATCCCCACCACTGTGGCTTTATAAACTGTCAAACATATTATTTACATTTACATTTAGTAATTTGGCAGACGCTTTTATCCAAAGCGACTTACAATTGGGGAGTATAATTTGGGCAATTATATAATTGTAATTATACAATTATATTGTTATCTGAATGTAGAAGGATTAGGCCAAACATTTTTATTGCATTTTTACAAGGGTTAAATAAATTACTTACTTTCTTCTGAAGGACACAAACTAAGATACTTCCAATAAAAATGACATTTAAAAACTAAATTCTGTAAAAAAAAAAAAAAAAAGAACAAAAAAAGAACAAAAAGCATTTGTGTGATTTCACCGCTCACTGACTAACTCACCTGCAGCGGGTCTTTAGTTGAAGGCAGGGTAAGTGATTTGGTTCAAAAACTTTATTTGTTATGCTGCCTGCCTGTCAACATATGTATTTACATACCTCCGCACACCCTGTTTGCGCAGAATTTATACGTCATCAGTGCGTTCCATTACGCTATTGCAGGCCGAGCGAGAATGGAAGGCTTTATTACGGTAATATTATGCACATTGTACTGTAATGTTTTCTCACGGTGAATAAGACATGATCTGAGAATGTTGCATTAAACCCTCCACCAACACCGTCTCTCATCCCTCTGGTCTGCCTGTGCACGTTCATGAGAGGTGAGGCTTTGGAGAGTGATTTGCAGGGAGGGTGGGATCTCATGCTTTCAAAGCTAGCTTGCTATTGCTAGCCTCTCCAAAATCGCCTACCCTGCCTCTAACAGCTAATTGGAGAGGAAGATGTACAGTGAAGAACTTAAATTTGGGTCTGTTCTTCACATTTGGCTTCAGGAGACTTTGCACAAGTCAAATTAAATGATCTACTTATGATGTGTTTGCCATTGTTGGAGCTTAACATGGTCACAATGAAAAGAGCATCTGCGTCTGTGGTGAACTGTTTTGTAAGCAGCAGTGCCTGACTTTTTTTTGTAATATGTCTATAATTTATATTTTGTGGTTCTATACATGATTTTTGTTATTTTTTCAACGTGCATGAAAAAATGATAGTGAGTAAATAATGAATCTTAATTCCTTGAAGTATGACAGTTATGAACTGAATGCATTTACCATAATCCATTCCACCTTCACAGGCTTTATTTAAACGCTCCTCTTCTCTGGTATTGTTTTTCTTCTGGAAAGTGCAGTTTTCTGTGTTCAGAGAAGTTAGTATCATACACACGCATACACACTTGTAATCAGACACACACTTTCCCCCAATAGGGTCTGGCTGCCGACTTGCACTTGCACTCTCAGACTTGAACTCTCAGACACTTGCGCTTCCATATGTGACATCACTTGCAGTCTTTTTTTTATTTTGTTCTATTTATTTATATTTTTTCTGTTTGAATCTCTCAACATTTTACAACAGTAGCCAGGTGGTGAAGAAAAAATAAACTAAATTACAATGTCACTTGCAATCATCACTTGCACTCTCCGCTATCTGCGACGTCACTTGCAATCGACACAAATCGTGCATGTTACCAATGGAGACAAGACCATTGATGACAAGACCATCAAGGTGGTGATTCAATGATTAAAACTAATTTAGTACTATAACGTACAGGGTCCTGCAAGAAAAAGACAAGACCCGCAAATCCGTGGCCACAGAACAGCAGAATATAAACGCAATGCGCAAAATCGCGCGCAGAGCACAAAACTGACGGGAGCGGGGGGAGGTGGAAAACTGACGGAATCTAAAACGTTCAGATGACACGCAGCTCATTTCCCTGTCACTGTAAGTTACCGAACACACATGAAAACACGAAACACACGGTAGACATGCGTTTGTGCGGCAGAGTGGCTCTCTCTCGCTGTATGACGTGACAGACAACTAGTTGTTCAGTCCTGTTCCGTTCACACATCGCGAGTGTGTTCCGAGAATGCGGTTGTGAGTCCTGAAAATTTACAGGTGTGAGTTCGGTTACAGAATAACAAAACTGTGTGAACGGAACCGTATTAAGGACTCAAATACAGGACTGACAACCGTATTCTGTTGCTGTGTGAACGTGGCCATTATTTAATGTACTACAAGGCAAGCAGATGGCCATGAACACAATGCGCAAACTTTCACTTGTCCTCCCATACAGCAAAACACTTAATGTGGCATAATAATGGACTATGATAAAGACAATTCAGTAGCCAAAGTCTTGTTGTTGAAGCAAAGTATATACAGACCAGCAGATATGAACGTGCATTATGAAATGCATTAAGTGATGTAGGATCACCTCCATACAGGCAAGCAGATGAGCCCAGAACGCAATGCGTTAAATTGCATGTTAAACATTTTCCTCCCATATAAAATCATTATAAATAAAACACATAATGTAGCTTAATGGACAATGATATAAAAGAGCTGTACACAGTTTATTCTATATGGAAAACGCTTAACGCAAAACTTTGCATGTTGCGTTTATTCTGGGCTCACCTCGTCTGTTCATATTAGTTATGTATGTTTAAATAATGAAGAGGAGCATATTGAGTTTGGTCTTTATCATCTTAGTTTATTATGCCACGTTATGCGGTATGGGAGGAAAACACTATATACAGGTGCATCTCAATAAATTAGAATGTCGTGGAAAAGTTCATTTATTTCAGTAATTCAACTCAAATTGTGAAACTTGTGTATTAAATAAATTCAATGCACACAGACTGAAGTAGTTTAAGTCTTTGGTTCTTTTAATTGTGATGATTTAGAATCACATTTAACAAACCCACCAATTCAACAAATTAGAATACTTCATAAGACCAATAAAAAAAATCATTTTTAGTGAATTGTTGGCCTTCTGGAAAGTATGTTAATTTACTGTATATGTACTCAATACTTGGTAGGGGCTCCTTTTGCTTTAATTACTGCCTCAATTCGGCGTGGCATGGAGGTGATCAGTTTGTGGCACTGCTGAGGTGGTATGGAAGCCCAGGTTTCTTTGACAGTGGCCTTCAGCTCATCTGCATTTTTTGGTCTCTTGATTCTCATTTTCCTCTTGACAATACCCCATAGATTCTCTATGGGGTTCAGGTCTGGTGAGTTTGCTGGCCAGTCAAGCACACCAACACAATGGTCATTTAACCAACTTTTGGTGCTTTTGGCAGTGTGGGCAGGTGCCAAATCCTGCTGGAAAATGAAATCAGCATCTTTAAAAAGCTGGTCAGCAGAAGGAAGCATGAAGTGCTCCAAAATTTCTTGGTAAACGGGTGCAGTGACGTTGGTTTTCAAAAAACACAATGGACCAACACCAGCAGATGACATTGCACCCCAAATCATCACAGACTCTGGAAACTTAACACTGGACTTCATGCAACTTGGGCTATGAGCTTCTCCACCCTTCCTCCAGACTCTAGGACCTTGGTTTCCAAATGAAATACAAAACTTGCTCTCATCTGAAAAGAGGACTTTGGACCACTGGGCAACAGTCCAGTTCTTCTTCTCCTTAGCCCAGGTAAACGCCTCTGACGTTGTCTGTGGTTCAGGAGTGGCTTAACAAGAGGAATACGACAACTGTAGCCAAATTCCTTCACACGTCTGTGTGTGGTGGCTCTTGATGCCTTGACCCCAGCCTCAGTCCATTCCTTGTGAAGTTCACCCAAATTCTTGAATCGATTTTGCTTGACAATCCTCATAAGGCTGCGGTTCTCTCAGTTGGTTGTGCATCTTTTTCTTCCACACCATTTCCTTCCACTCAACTTTCTGTTAACATGCTTGGATACAGCACTCTGTGAACAGCCAGCTTCTTTGGCAATGAATGTTTGTGGCTTACCATCCTTGTGAAGGGTGTCATTGACTACGTTTACATGGACATCAGTAATCTAATTATTTACCTTATTCTGAATAAGACAATATTATGATTAAGGTGTTTACATGAGTCGCTTTTAGAATAATCCTTTCATGTTCCCGTTTTACATGTTATAGTACATAGATCGATTAATGGCATGCGTCATTACGTCATCACACGACGTAATACGACGTCCCCTCCAGAATTTCACGTATAAACATAGTTCGTCTTCGTGATGATGCCATATACAGTTTTGGGTGTTTCATTTTTAATATTATGAAAGCTTCAAGTGCAGTTAATTATTTGTACGTGCATACAGATGACGGCGGCGCTGAAGCGCTTTTATTTGCCGTCAAACGGTTGATCACTGCCATGTGTGTGTCCTGTCGCAAAATGCGGCAAAAAGTCCTACACGACGGTAATGGTTTGATTAAGGTGTTTGTTTACATGTCTGTACCGCACTTCAATAATGCGTTGACTATGTTTACATGGAAATCAATAATCCGATTTTAATACGATTAAGACAATACTCTGATTAAGAGTCTACCATGTAAACAGAGATTTTTGATTACCTTAATCCGGCTAAAGTCATGATCGAAGTAAACACATCGAATTAAGACATGTGGAGTATTCCTATTTTAGTCGCATTATTGAAGTGCGGTACAGACTTGTAAACACCTTAATCACACTATTACCGTTGTGTAGGACTTTTCGCCGCATTTTACGACAGGACACACACACACGGCAGTGATCAACCGTTTGACGGCAAATAAAAGAGCTTCAACACCGCCTTCGTCTGTATGCACGAAAATAATTAACTGCACTTGAAACTTTCATAAAATTAAAAATGAAACACCCAAAACTGTATATGGCATCATCACGAAGACGAACTATATGTTTATACGTGAAATTCTTGAGGGGACGTCAGATGGCGTCGCGTGGTGACGTAATGACGCATGCCATTAATCGATCTATGTACTATAACATGTAAAACGGGAACATGAAAGGATTATTCTAAAAGCAACTAATGTAAACACCTTAATCATAATATTGTCTTATTCAGAATAAGGAAAATAATTAGATTACTGATGTCCATGTAAACGTAGTCAATGATTGTCTTCTGGACAACTGTCAGATCAGCAGTCTTCCCCATGATTGTGTAGCCTAGTGAACCAAACTGAGAGACCATTTTGAAGGCTCAAGAAACCTTTGCAGGTGTTTTGAGTTGATTAGCTGATTGGCATGTCACCATATTCTAATTTGTTGAGATAGTGAATTGTTTTTTTTTTGTTAAATGTGAGCCTAAATCATTACAATTAAAAGAACCAAAGACTTAAACTACTTCAGTCTGTGTGCATTGAATTTATTTAATACACCTGTACATATTCATTAATTTGATATTTTAATAGTAATGTATTAAGACAGTACTAAGCCATATTAAGCGTTTATGGTTTTCTGCGGGAGGAAAATGCTTAACGAGAGACTTTGGGCATTGCGTTCATATTCTGCTGTTCTGTGGCCACGGATTTGCGGGTCTTGCATTTTTCTTGCAGGACCCTGTACATTACAGTACTAAATTAGTTTTAAAAATTTCAGCACCACCACAGTGTCTTGTCTCCATTGGCAACACGCACGACTCGTGTCGATTGCAAGTGACGATTGTAAGTGACATTGTAATTTAGTTTATTTTTTCTTGTCTTCACCACCTGGCTACTGTTGTAAAATGTTGAGAGAATCAAACAAAAATAAATGAATAGAAAAAAAAAAAACCTGCAAGGTACGTCACTTACGGAAGTGCAAGTGTCTGAGAGTGTAAGTCTGAGAGTGCAAGTGCAAGTCTGCAGCCAGACCCTTCTTCCTTTCCCCCTTAATTCATATAAAAGATGAAAATAACTGAATGTTTAACTTTTTCCATGTAAAGAGGCCATTATCATGAAACAGGTTCTTCAATGCTCTTTAAGCAAAAGTTTGATGAACTATGCAAACATACTCAAACTTTCACAAAGCAAAGCAGTAATAAGAAGGAAGTAGTATAAATACTGTGAATCCTAAAGACCAGAGAAACTATTATTCCAGCTGGTATCTAGATGAGATGATTTAAATAAAACACTGCAACAGTACAGGAGATGGTCTCTTTACACTATTATTTGTGAGTGATGATACCTTCTGCACACTGGCACATGTCTCCTTTACACAGTCTGTATAGAGTGCCATCTTCCCTGTCGGGGTGGTAGAACTTTGTACAGCGCTTATCTAAATAAATACAGAAACGTTTTAATGCAAGGAGGTCATCCGATTAAAAATGCTACTGTAAATAATTTCACGATATGCAAGTGAATTAAACTCAACAAATATCATATAACAATCTCTGTTGAAATTTGAAGGCATTATTGTGGCATTTTTGTGAAGGATTGCCAGTAGTTTCTTGTGATGGGAAAGTTTAGGTGTAGGGTTAGGGGATGGAACAGTGGTTCTCAACCGGGGAGTGTTCTGCCGTAATCACGATTACAGTGACATACAGGAGTGTCCGTTATTATCAATGTGCAAACAAATCCTGCATGATCACTACAACATCATATTTCTGCATGAAGACGGTCCAGTATATTTACATAGTTGTCAAAATTAATGTACAGCAAGTGTTTTAGAACGGATGATCACTGAATGTTGAATCACTTGAATTTTAGTTTAAAAGTTCCATAGAATGCATTGATACAATATTTTAAATTGTTCTCTGATATCTACATAGAAGGTATGTGGCTCAGGTAAGGGCAAAAATTGTCCAGAAACGGTTTTACATGTCTATTTACAACCCTAGGATTTCTCCCTAGAATGAAATAGTTTGTTATTGACTTATTTGGAACACTGTAAAAAAAAAAAAAGTTGACCTAACTCAAAAAAATAAGGCAACCTATCACAATCAACTTTTAAAGGTAACTCAACTAGCAACCGACAACTTAAAAACTTTAGTTCATCTAATGAATAAAAGTCAGTCTACTGAGTGTTAAAAGATCTGTCAGAACAACCAAAGATGTTTTAGCAATTAGCAATAATAATCTTTTTTTTTAACAATCCTCTTTCTTTTAGATTCATGTTTATTTTCAAGTTTTCTCACAGGGAAAATATATATTTCAATACTTTCTCTCGCAGTTATATCGTCGGGTAATTATACTGTATATAAAATGCGGGCATCAGGGAGCCACTATTAATATGCGGGGCACTGAAACTGCTTTCAAATACACGATTGACTTTCTACTTTCACTTTGAGATTTGCGATCGCACAAACTCTGTTTATACTATGGAGCGGCAGTACTTACCACACATTTTACAAGATCAGACGCTTGTCAGTGGTGCTCTGGATCTGTAAATCATTCACCATCATCCTCAGTCATCTCTCCTTACTCTGTTTATGTGGTAAGTGCAATCTTATGTACTGCAATGTAACAGGCGGCCCACAGGCCAAAACTGGCCCACAAGCAATAATATCTGGCCCGTGCCCGCAGCCAGATTATTTTGATAGCGGCTGGTTCTGAAATAGATCTGTCATGACAGCAACAGTTACTCACAATCAGAGTATGTGAGCAGAGCGGAGCGCAGAGTGGAGCGGAGTGATTTTGACTGGAGCGAGGAGCAGATTTTTTAAAAGTCGGAGCGTCGTGGTTTTCACTCGCTCCACCACCGCTCCATCCTGAGTACAATTCATGCCAACAGCCCGTAATATAACTGCATATTTAGCAAGAATTCACATGTTAAACATATTTAGCTAGCTTGATAGAGAATGATCACTCAAATCAGAAAGAATGTGAAGGCTATGATAGTTCTCAAGGAATTTGTTTGTTCCTTCTATACTGAATATTTTCACCTGAAAGCATGATTTAAACAAGTACTACAACACTTGTTAACACGCAATCGCTCTCTCAATAATGCATTCAAACAAATGTAATCTTACAGTGCTACTTCATCTATATCTGATTTCAAATGATCAGAAATCTGTAAGAAATGCATCGAGCCGTAGGTAAAATAACTGACAAAAAACATACTGTTATTTTCATCACAAACACAGTAAAACCTCCAGTGTTGAAAGAAAAAGAACAAAAAAAAAAAGAGACGAGACGAGCAGAATCAACACTCCCAGTGTATATATAATCCACACCCAGAGTGTTAAAATAGTAACACTGAAGCAGTGTTAAAGTTAATGAGATAATTCGTTTAGTAATTGAGTGATGATTGAGCATTAATGAAGAACACCTGCTGTTAACAAACTGAACCATTGAAAGAAAAAGAACAAAAAAAAAAAGAGACGAGACGAGCAGAAATACAAGAACTACAACTGACTTCAGCCACAGCCTTCGATGAAATCAACACAAGATAAAAGACGACATTAAATCTCTCAAGATCTCGGCAGAGGATGATTAAACAACTCCACAAACAGCATCACCAGCTTCAAACATTACTAACCAGACTGACTTTAGATGTTGATGTTTTAGTTTTGTTTGAATGACCATTATCGAGGTCAGTGTTTGCTTTAGTTGGGCTCTTGACCCTTGACTTAAAATATTACAATTACTTTGGCTGCCATAACTGTGTTTGTTTAGACATGTTAGTTATGGCAAAAAAGTCAAGAGAAAATGTAATCAGGTGTTGGTTATGTTTCAGTAAAAACATAATCAGCATATAGTGGCTTGAATAACTGATTTCATTTGGACTATAACCACTGGTAGATTTATTAGTTAATTTTGTTATTGATTTTATGATACACAGTTGAAGATCTGACCGTTTTAAGAGTAATCTGAAAGACTTTTGAAACTTATTCTGCACTGAAAGTTTTACTTTTCTTCATCAAACAGACTTCAAGAATCAGCATATTAATCTCAACAATGGTGACAATCAACTTGAAGCTCCATGCTGCAGTGCATTCTGGGAGCACCAATCAAAACTCATCCATGGCTCCCAGCATGCAATGCGACATGAATAAATTATGCAGCTGTCTTAGTATTTTCTTTTATTCTTATTATTTGCTTTTGTTTTGCTATTTTGTTGTGACTTTTAGTAGCGTGTTTTGTGATGTTCACAGATAATCTGTTTATCTGAATATGTTGATTGTCACCATTGTTGAGATTCATACGCTGATTCTTGATGTCTGTATGATAATGCAGTTTAAAGCTTCTAGTGCCGATTTACTTTTAAATGTCTTTCAGACTAATCTTGAAACTGTTGGATCAAGCTTTATATTCCATGTAAACAAAATGAAGTACTAAACAATCAATGACAATGCTCTGATTGAAAGCAGTTATGAAAGTCACAAAGTGCTGATGATTTATTTATTGAAACATAACCATCAACACCCAATTGCCATAACTAACATGTCTAAACAAACACAGTTATGGCAGCCAAAGTAATTGTAATATTTTAAATCAAGGGTCAAGAGCCCAACTAAAGCAAACACTGACCTCGATAATGGTAATTCAAACAAAACTAAAACATCAACATCTAAAGTCAGTCTGGTTAGTAATGTTTGAAGCTGGTGAAGCTGTTTGTGGAGTTGTTTAATCATCCTCTGCCGAGATCTTGAGAGATTTAATGTCGTCTTTTATCTTGTGTTGATTTCATCGAAGGCTGTGGCTGAAGTCAGTTGTAGTTCTTGTATTTCTGCTTGTCTCGTCTCTTTTTTTTGTTCTTTTTCTTTCAATGGTTCAGTTTGTTAACAGCAGGTGTTCTTCATCAATGCTCAATCATCACTCAATTACTAAACGAATTATCTCATTAACTTTAACACTGCTTCAGTGTTACTATTTTAACACTCTGGGTGTGGATTATATATACACTGGGAGTGTTGATTTAACACTGGAGGTTTTACTGTGAACAAAATTTGCACCGCAAAAAGCAGCATTTATACCTTTTAATGCTGACAACCATGTTATTAGCTTGTCATGTGGTAGGAAAAAAGTTTGCAGTGTTCCAATAAGCCACGTTGTGTCCTGTTATTTTATTTTATTTATTTTTTAAAATACGTTATGAACAGAACTGTGATATTTTAAACCTACTGAAATACTTTTCATGAGATAGCGAAGGCAGAGCGGTGTTTCTGATATCAGTGAGCGAGGAGTGGAGCGGGAGCGGGAAATGGTGAACCCGGAGCGGAGTGATTATTAAATGCTCGGAGTGCGGAGGGGAAATTGTTGCCGCTCCACTCCGCTCACATACTCTGCCGGACACCGCCACACAAATGTGGCCTTTTGTTAATGACTGTTCCTACTACAGGATTTAACACAGTAACAGCTCACTACCAGTTACAAAAGACACTGTAACAGTCTGTCAGGCAATTCTACATTTACATTTAGTCATTTGGCAGACGCTTTTATCCAAAGCGACTTACAATTGGTGAATACATAAAGCGATTCATCTTGAAGAGGCAATCAGACAGAGGAAGTGCTCGTAACACCAAGTCTCAGTCATTGTTCAAATAGGTACTAGCTAGCAAGGGAAGGAGAGAAAGATAAAGGGAAAGTTTTTTTTTTTTTTCTTTTTTTTTTTTTAAGAACAAGTTTAGGATGAAGTCAAGTAGTGCCGAAAGAGATGAGTTTTCAGTTGTTGCTTGAAGATTGAAAGGGATCCAGCATTCCGGATAGGGGTGGGAAGATTATTCCACCAGCCAGGAATGGTGAATGAGAATGTTCTGGAGAGTGATTTTGAGCCTCTCTGTGATGGTACCACAAGGCGTCGCTCACTAACAGATCTCAGACTTCTGGAGGGGATGTAGATTCGTAATAGTGAGTGGAAGTAGGAGGGTGCTGAGCCTGTGGTCGTTCTGTATGCAAGCATCAGTGTCTTGAACTTGATGCGAGCTGCCACTGGTAGCCAGTGCAATGAGATGAAGAGAGGTGTAACATGGGTTCTTTTGGGCTCATTGAAGACCAGTCGTGCCGCTGCATTCTGAATCATTTGTAGAGGTTTGATTGTGTTTGATGGAAGTCCAGCCAGAAGAGCATTGCAGTAGTCCAGCCTAGAAACGACAAGGGCCTGGACAAGAAGTTGTGCAGCATGCTCTGTCAGAAAGGGCCTGATTTTTCTGATGTTGTGTAGCGCAAACCTGCAAGATCGAGCAGTCTTTGCAATGTGCTCTTTGAAGGTCAGCTGGTCATCAAAGATTACACCAAGATTTCTGACCGAAGTTGATGGGATAATTATTGATTACCCCAATTCTAGTTGCATTTTTTATCAATTAATTTCTTAAATTATCCTTTGACTATATTCTGGCCCACCATCTAGTGGCGATTTTTTTTTTGGCCCGATGCCAAACTTACTTGCTGACCCCTGCCTTTGTGGCTTGCATTTTTTTTTTATTATTAGAATGCGTTATTTGCTTTCCGTGCCTTTCTGAATACAGACACCAACCCATCCCTGCACAGCCTGGAACACAACATTTATTTCCATGATCTGCCATTTCCGCTGTTGTCCTCACTTGTTTCTTCACAATACCTGCAGAACTTTTGATGGTTCGGCTGGCGGCTGGCCTAGAACATGGGCAGGTACATGCTATTAGTGTTCCCGACTGTTACATCACAGTCGGTGTTATGTTCGGATTCGCCTATTTTTCAGTGGTCTTTTTTATTCACAAGATTTACATAAGAAGGGAGGAAACAATGGTGTTTGAGGCTCACGGTATATCATTTCCATGTACAGAACTGTTATTATTCAACTATGCCAAGGTAAATACAGTTTTCCATTCTATGGCACCTTTAAAAATAATTACATGGAATTGAAAATTAATAACACTAGAATACAAAGGTTTTTGTGAATAGGAAAGGTTGGTGGGCCTTGCAGTATTTATTCGGAGAGGAGGGGGGCCTTGGAGAAAAAAGGGTTGAGAACCACTGGGATAGAATATACAGTTTGTACAGTATAAAAACCATTACGCCTATGGAGAGTCCCCGTAAACCACATATGCCAACGTGTTTGTGTGTGTGTGTGCACATGCACCAACAGCTCACCTGGTGAGTAATATTCATATATTGTGACTGAACCAGGTTGTAGCTGACCCACATTAAGCGTCTGGTGCATTCTGAAAGCAATTGTTTCTGTCTCTTTATGAGAAACCTATTGAGACAGAAATTGCACACTGTAAGCTACCCACATTAACATTTCCACAAGCGACAAATAATAAATAAGTAAATAATAAATCAACTAATTCATCATAAGTAAAAAAAAAAAAAAAAAAAAAAAAACAACACACATTTGCTAATTGATTCTAACTAAAATCGCTGTTGTTAGCACTTAATATTTCTGCAGTATAGCCAAACAGCGTAGATCATTCATAAAAACGTATATAAAAGAATGCTCATGCGCAAACGTCTACACCAATAAGCTCTGCTGTATTATAAACCAATGAAATTGGGGTGGGCGGAGCGACACGTGTCGCCCCACCTTAATGTGTCGCCCCGCCCCATCGTCCAGGGTGCACTCTGTGGCTACTCCTTCCAACAGCAACCTAGTTTTCTCAGGAGGTCTCCCTTCCAGGTACTGACCAGACTCAACCCTGCTTAGCTTCAGTGGGCAACCGGTCTTAGGCTACAGGGTGATATGGCTGTGGCGTTGTGTGTGTGCACAATCTTTCTGCATTTTGGATATGTGGATGCGTTGCCACTTCATTTTTGTGTATTTTGTGTTCTGCTTTGTATTTAATTTAGTGATTTTATTTGACAAATAAAAAATAAAAATATTGATTTTATCGTTTTCCCATTCATTTCAATGTAGGGGCTCCAGAGTGTGACTTTTTTCCAGCCTGGTCTCATGTTTATACGTAGGTATTAATACGTAACATTTACAAGCACAAAACGTACATTTTTGTACGTTTTTATTGATGCTAAAACGTACAATTTAGATGTATTTCAACGTTTAAAACGTATCAAATCGCTACGTATTTTTAGCTAAAAAAACTTTTATCTTTTATATCAAAGATATTCGTATCATTGATAAAATGATAAAAATGCATTAAGCGATTTTGATTTTTAGACCCCTTAACCTACCCCCAAACCTAAACCTACCCATTTTACAGCGAATATGCATTTTTATCATTTTATTAATAAGCAATTTAGATTTTAGACCCCTTAACCTACCCATTTTATAGCGAATATGAAAGGATATAAAATGCAATTGACCGATATATGCAGGAAAATAACCATTTTAGTAACAATATAGCATTAAAAATGTTTGTATAGTCGCTAATCCCACTCCTACATCTAAACCTAAACATAGATATTTCTGTACAATATAAGAAAAACATGACAGACAGATAAATGCAATTAACGTTACAATCATTTATTCATTGCAAAAATGTCAAAAGCACTACCAAAAGTAATCCAAATGACGATGCATTGCAGCCGCAGTCCTCTCTGGCAGAATACAGTAGATGTGTGTGGTGCAGAGCAGAATTTATGTTGTTAATCGCTGAAAATATTATCCAGATTATTTTCCTGATCCTCTCACTGAACTCGTGAAGGCGCGCGCGTGCTTGCACTGCATCATTCAAAAACACTCCTCAACAGAAACACGGCATGTCGCGATCTGTGACGAATGCAGGCGAGAGCTAATGAGCGTTCGATTATCCTGCCGTAAAACCTGTAGTTTGAAGCGGCAACATTTGAATTCTTAACGAACACGTCAGTCAGCGCAGGCTTTACTGTTTACGGTCGCTGGACTTGCTGCTCGGGATGAAGATCGCCGAATTAAGGCTTGGATTTGGGTCTGTTCCTCACAGTCGTATGGATTCTGAAGATCTGGATTACAGCGCACAAATAAAATTGTTTAATTTCATAATTATGTTGCGGTTTTGGTGTTTTTTATAGTTCTATTGTCAGTCACAGCATGTCGGAGAAAACGCTTTTTGTGGCCCATGGCAAACAAAGTAAACAGTACATGACAAGTAAAGGTTAAACGATTTCAAATGTTATTTATTTTAAGGTTTAAAGTGAAGTCTTGTTTAATATTATGTAGGCCTATTATTGGAAACGAGATGGCAGCATAAATCACACAAAACTAAATGTTATCATTTCATATTAAGTAAACGAGTAAACAATTTAATGATGCAATTGAAAACAAGGTAATTGATATGACAACTAATAATGAAATTAATGCCGCGATTTCAATATTCATAAGGATTCATTTTTAGATGTCAATGCGTCAGTTTTGTACGTTTAAATACTGAAAATACGTCTCTATTGTACGTTTTAGTGCCTGTAAAAACGCAAGTAAATGTATGTTTTATAGAACCCGATTTTACGTAAAATACATATGAATTATCATGAGATCACGTTGCTTTTTTCACACTAACATATAACCAGATATCATTCCAATTTATTTGTATTTTTTTGTTTGTAGAGCTAGCAAGTGTTGACAAAATCACAAATAGCTTAGAAGGGTAAATGTTCACTGGGGAAAATCTGTCAGCCAATCAGAATCAAGAATTAAATAATATTTTGATAGTAAGCAAAACACATGGTTTCCAGATAAAAAAAATAAAATACATTTTTTATAAAATAAATAAAATTATCAGGTACCTTATTTAAGTAGAGGATGAGGGATCCTCGCTCTGAAAGAACTTTATTCTTTTCATATTTCTGAATGTATCTCTCCTTCCCTGTGGACAACTGAGGACAAGAACATAAGAAAACAAAAACCCTCAATACATGACATGATCAATTCTTTATGTTCTGTCTGCAGATGTGTGTTAGATTCCTCTTCTATATACAGATGTGAATCATCACTGCATCAGTTTATCATCACAATACCTGTTTAAGATCATGTTCTTCAATATCAAATCCAGTCGGTAAGCCAATGTCCAGAATAGTCATGGTGGCATCAATTTTGTCGTTTTTGTAGCTATGAAGATGGAGAGCAAGATCAGATTTCATTAACAGGCTTTGTAGTTTTGCACCTTGTTTTCAGTCTGTGTTTAAAGCTGCTTTCACACTAGAGCTACAATTATTATATTGTAGTAACACAGAGCTGCTCATCTCTGAATAAACTGTCTTTGTAAAGCGAGTTGCATCTGCATCAGAATGCAGTGAAACTGGAGTCTCCACTAGAGTCATTATTTAGTTACAGTGGCAACCAGCTGTTACTAGTGCTCATGTTTATAATGTAAACATACTGCCAATGTGGGAAAAGTGAGGCAGGATCGAACTTGGGCTCTGACCAATTAATCAAACGAAGTGTGAAAACAGCCTAAATGAGCACATGATTTCTTAACAAACAAACTTGTCAGGATGTGTTTACATACAAGAAACCCATAATGAAGTTGTAGCTTGCAATGGTTCCTTTTTTTCCTACAGGGAAACAAAAGTATTTTGTCAGGTCTTCCCTTGATTAAGGTAATATAAAAATAAAACTGTAATAATCAAAATTAAAAAGTAGTACATAGAGGTATTAAACCCAGAGTTAACAACCAGAGTCACTAGTCCCTTTCACACAATCCTGGTAAATTACCATAAAATTACTGTGAGAATGACTTTACTGGTAAATACACAAATGTGCTGTTCACACAAGCAACGGCATTCCATCTTTTTTTTACCAGTAACATACCATCCAATGTAAAAAAACCAGTAAACTTTGTGAGGTCAATTATTGAAAATTACACTTAAAAGATGCACTGCATTTTAGTTTCATGATCTGTCCAAACTGATAACTTTTTTTAACTTCTTAGTGACAGGCATAAGGGGATCACACAAAACATGTGTTTGATTTTAAAAACATGAGACGCATAATAATTACTAATAATACTGCAGTTACTATAGCACGCAATACACTGCCGAGCCGTAAATTTGGCAAAACTGATTTACCGGTATTTTTGAAAAGGTCCTGTTCACACATGATCTCTCAACAGTAATTTACTAGTTTAGTATTTGTGGGTTAAGTGCAGTGTGAAAAACTTTAATGTATGGAAAGTGCCACAGAAAGGGCAGGAACTCAGTCTTACTTTCGGGGTCTTCCTCCATTTTAACAGTCAGATCAAAAAATGTACAGTCTGACTTCTTCTCAGCAGGTCTGGCGTAGTACAGCGTCAGAACCTGAAAACAGCAGCACGTCTCAGATTAGATGTTCAAACGCTTTAATCTTGCTGTTGACTGTATAAACGCTCATGAACACTCACTGAGAGAGTGGCTGTTCCAGATCCTCTTGCAGTCACATTGAAGTCCTTGTTTAAGTCCACCTGTTGAGTGAACACAGACATACTCGAGTCATCAGAATAATCAAATCCATGATGTAACCGAGATACCTGAAGATTTCATTGACCAAACACAATGCTAGACAATTAACGTGAACATAGACAATTAAAAATGGTGAATGACAAACAACAACGCTCCCATAATAAAATAAAAAGATTTCAATTGAAACATTGAGGTTGAAACAATTTGAACAGTTTTGATGAGATACTCACCTTGCCTGACCGTGTAAGATGCACATTATTTCTTTGAATGGTCCATTTGTCGGGGCGTTTTCTTCCTGCCACAGACAGCTCCACCTCCAGATTGAAGTTTTGTCGGTCCTTCACCTGCACGCGATACTCTGCCACGGCCTGGAACACCATGATGGTCACCTAGCAAAGACAGAAAAGCATTCACCGACAGGGTTTCAGACTGCTACACATTAAAATGCTGAGTGTTAAATTAACACTGCTCGGAGCATATATGGTCCCACTCTAAAAGAGTGTTAAAGTAACACTGAAGCAGTGTTAAAGTTAATGAGATAATTATGTGATTAATTAAGTGCTGATTGAGCATTAGTGATGAACACCTGCTGTTAACAAGCAGAATCACTGAAGAAAAGAGAAACACAAGAACTACTACAACTGACTTCAGCCACAGTCTTAGATGAAATCAACTGAAATAAAAGACATTAAATCTCTCAAGATTTCAGTAGAAGATGATTAATCATCTCCACAAACAGCATCACCAACTTCACACATTACGAACCTAATTTTGTCATGCGTCTTAAATTTCTTATTAAGAATTAACAGAGGTTTAGATGTTAATGTTTATTGAAAATAAAAATAAATAAAGTCACCGTTATGTAGATGAATGTTTCGTTTAGTTGGGCTCTTGACCCTTTAACATTAGTTTTTTCTGGTTGCTGTAACTATGTTTATGAAACATTTGTTATTGTTATAAAACCATGAGAAAATGTAATCAAGTTATATATATTTTTTTTAGTTGTCATGTTGTAGCAATGTGCACTAATGTCATCAGTGGTGATGTATAATTTAGTTTGTTATTGATCACAACTGCATTTTAATGAAATATGTGCAACTTTAAAAACACTTTGTGCACCAGTTTAGAACGTCTGTACTGTTTAGACATGCAGACATCAAGAATCAGCATATGAATCTCAACAATGGTGATGATCATCAGACAGATTCATGTTGCATTGCATTCTGGGTGCACCAATCAGAACTCATCCATGGCTCCCAGCATGCATTGCGACATGAATAAATTATGCAGCTGCATTATCTTACTATTTGCTTTTGTTTTTGTTGTGACTTTTTACTGCCTTGTTTTGTGACGTAAAAAATAATATAAAAATTATCAGAATATTTTTTCACCATTGCTGAGATTCACATGCTGATTCTTCAAGTCTATGAGTGCCAGAACTGAAAACTCTTTCTGAACCATATTTATAAAAGTGGTTTATAAATTATCATAATTTTCATCTCATAGAACTGCAATAATATAGAAATCATGAAAATACTATAGACTTAGATAAAATACAATCAGAGACTCATATACAGATTTTATTGCAAGTTCTTTGCCATCCCATATGTGCTTTATAAACACAATTGTAATAGCCAAAGATAAACTTATATTTAAAAAGTCAAGGGTCAAGAGGCAACTAAAACAAACGCTATTCACCAAAACGGTAAGTTGGAAAGAAAGAACAAAAACAAACAGAAATCTAAACCTTAATTCTCAGTAAAGAACTTCTGTTTTAGATAATCCAGAAATAAAGGCTAACTGGTTAGTAATGCATGATGCTGGTAATGTTGTTTGTGGAGATGTTTAATTATCTTCTACTGAAATCTTGAGCGATTTAATGTCTTCTTTTATTTCAGTTGATTTCATCTAAGGCTGTGGCTGAAGTCAGTTGTAGTTCTTGTGTTTCTCTTTTCTTCAGTGATTCTGCTTGTTAACAGCAGGTGTTCATCACTAATGCTCAATCAGCACTTAAAGGATTAGTTCACTTTCAAATTAAAATTTCCTGGTAATTTACTCACCCCCATGTCATCCAAGATGTTTATGTATTTCTTTCTTCAGTCAAAAAAAAAAAAAAAGGTTTTTGATGAAAACATTCCAGGAATTTTCTCCATATAGTGAACATCAATGGACTCCAAATGGTTGAAGGTCAAAATTATAGTTTCAGTGCAGCTTCAAAGGGCTATAAAAGATACCAGACGATGAAAAAGGGTCTTATCTAGAGAAACGATCTGTCAGTTTAAAAAAAAAATGTATATGCTTTATAAACACAAATGCTCGCCTTGCTCTGTTCTGCGATGCACGCTTCACGTAATGCGTAATTGCGTTGAAAAGGTCACGCTTGAGAGGTTTGTGTCGCAGCAGCAGTGTCCTCCATTTGCCTAATTTCTTCCTCTATGTATTCTGGTTCAAAAAGGTAGGGCAGGGCGAAAAACTCCATCTCATCTTCTCCTCCAAGTTCAAAATCGTCCGACATCATTGTTTTACCTTTTAACTCCCATTTTTTGTTAACGGCGTTTGACTTAGTATTTGCACGTTCAACTTGTAAACACTGACTCGGTACTTCCGCATACGTCAAGCGTGACCTTTTCATCGTAATTACGTATTACGTGAAGTGCGCATCGCAGAACAGAGCAAGGCGAGCATTTGTGTTTATAAAGCATATACATTTTTTTTAATTTATTTTTTTTAAACTGACCGATCGTTTCTCTAGATAAGACCCTTTTTCATTGTCTGGTATCATTTATAGCCCTTTGAAGCTGCACTGAAACTGTAATTTTGACCTTCAACCGTTTGGAGTCCATTGAAGTTCACTATATGGAGAAAATTCCTGGAATGTTTTCATCAAAAACCTTAATTTCTTTTCGACTGAAGAAAGAAATACATAAACATCTTGGATAACATGGGGGTAAATTATCAGGAAATTTTCATTTGAAAGTGAACTAATCCTTTAATTAATCACATAATTATGTCATTAACTTTAACACTGCTTCAGTAGCTACATTTACATGCACACTTTTTGCTTCCATCGGAATTAATTAATTCTAATTGACGAATCCGAACGTAGTGTTTACATGAACGCTAAATAAAGTGATCGGGTTGATGTGATCGTTTATGTAACAAGCTTCTGATAGGATTTAATCTTTTGACATGCGCACATTGCATGAATATTCAGAGTTTCCCGCTGTTGTCACATATTGTTTTAAAAAGCACACTTGATTACTTACTTCGGGTCTAAATTAGACGATGACCAGCACATTAACTACTGTGCAGTGCTGCTTACTTTAGAAAGCAGTAAAAGTGTCCTGCAAACAAGCCTACACTAGCCCTTGGGTCAAGATCCCAACTAAAGCAAGCGCTTACCTCCATAACGGTGACTTCAAACTTTATTATTTTAAAACAGCACTTAGGCTTCCAGGAGGCTAAGTGAGGGCTGCCCGTGCAGGGCCAGTGCTAAGGGACCAACGTTTTTTGCCAATGAGCAAATTCTCAGGGGCCCTGCGCTGGCAGCCCTAAGTGGGCCTGTAAAGGGCCAGTGCAGGCTTGTTTGCAGGGTGCCCTTCCCGTGCCCAAAACCAGTCGTCTTTATCAAGGACTGGTGGGACGTTGTCCTGCTCCACTTCACATATGCTGAGTAGACTGGACACTCATTAGAATGACTCATTTATGACACTTTTATTCACCAGGAAGAACAGCTCGTTCCGTGCGTCATACATCATTACGCTATTTTTACGTCACTGCACACGCGCAGTACTTTCCAGTTTCGGTTTTCGATCCGATCAAGTGTTTACATGTACTCTCGTTCGGATTACAAAAGGAATAAACCACCCCTTACAATCCGATCGAAATTTTAATCAGATCTGGCCAATTCAATCCTATTGACGTGTTTGTTTACATAGGACTAAATCACAATCGGAATAAAAAAAGTCACATTAAGATCGGATTATTATGGTCCATGTAAACGCAGCTAGTGTTACTTTAACACTCTTTTAGAGTGGGACCATATATGCTCCGAGCAGTGTTAATTTAAAACTCAGGATTTTACTGTGTACTAAATTGCAATTATGGAAGAAACCAAGCTTTCTGAAACTTTTAATAAATTTAACCAATTATTTTACTAAATGCATCGCTATAGCATCTTTTGTGCATTTGTGTTAAATGTGTTTAGGATAGTGTTTTTCAACCATATAAACCATAGTTAATTTTACAATGGTAGTAAGGTACCATGCATGGTTTTACTTGCCATTAACATGATCTGCAGGTCTTCCAGCCAGTTCTATCAAACCTTTACAATTAATCCAGAATGCGGCTGCAAGATTAATTTTTAATGAGCCAAAAAGAATGCACGTCACACCTCTGTTCATCTATTTGCACTGGCTACCAATAGCTGCTCGCATAAAATTCAAGGCATTGATGTTTTCCTACAAAACCACCACTGGCTCTGCACCCCTTTACCGAAATGCATTACTTCAGACCTATGTGCCCTCTTGAAGCTTGCGTTCTGCAAATGAACGTCGCTTTATTGTTCATCCCAAAGAGGCACAAAATCACTTTCACGGACCTTTAAATGAAATGTTCCCTCCTGGTGGAATGACCTGCCCAACTCAATCCGATCAGCTGAGTCCTTAGCCATCTTCAAGGAACAGCTAAAAACACATCTTGCAAAGTCTCCATTTGACCCTCTAACACTTGCACTCTCTATTATATTTAAATTCTAACTTGTTTTCTTTAAAAAGAAAAAAAGAGCCTCTAACAATAGCATTCTCTATTCTTTGTCTATTCTATCTACTTATTTTATTTATTATAAATAATGACCATCTCAAACTAGCATTCTCTATTCTATTTCTATACTTTTGACTTGTTTTATTTTATTTTTTAAAGACCCTCTGACACTATAGTGTTCCCTATTCTTTTTCTATTCTATCTACATGCTTTCTTTTTATTTATAAAAAAACAAACAAAAAAAAAACCTTGCTACATGTACTGTGTATGTATAGGCTAACTGAGACTTGTCACAGCACTTACATATTATTGCTCTTTTGTTGGTTTTGATTGCTTCTGTTGTCATCATTTGTAAGTCACTTTGGATAAAAGCGTCTGCTAATTGACTAAATGTAAATCTACAAATGTATAATACTCTGGAAGACCAGTGGTTTATTTTAATAAGAGTAGAATCTTAACTCATTCAGAATATTTCAATTTTACCCTATAAAAATGAGGTTCCCAGCCAGCAAACTTATGTGTGGCCCAGATGGGTGGCGCTTGGGTTATCTAACTGGGGCCCAGCCAGTTTTGTCCTCGGTTTCCATGAGGGCCCCACATGGGTCGGGTCAGCCCAGCAGGGGCAAAGCCAGGGGGTGGCCAGGGGTGGCCGTGGCCACCACTGATCTAAGCTTGGCCACCCCTTTGGCCACCCTGCTCAAAACTGCAGTTTTTGTCCCCTTTTTCATGACAAGAAATGCATTTATTAAGATGCGGAACCGGTGTATTTTTTTGCATCCACATCAAACGGGAGACTTTTCAGACGCACACTTCAGCTTTGCCTCAGCGCCAGGCGCGAGTCAAATGAGCGCAAAAAAGGTACACCAGCCAAATGAGCTTCAGTAGAAAAATGAGATGTTGTTAGGCTATATGTCAGTAAAACAAATTGTCCTGTCCTGTCAGCCGTCACTGTGCTCACGGAGCACGCTCTGATCGCGTCATCATAAATAAGCGCAAAAGAAACTATGAGCATACGACGTAGTTCTGTCGTCAGTTAAGTCATGAAATTACCATAAAGGCGATTAAAGCTGCAAACTGTGCATGCATGTATGTATGCATTACATTTCAGAACGTCTCTCAAATGCATACTAAAATATAGGCTATCGTGCAATTCCAGATCACAATAAGGCGCAAGCTGATATGTTTTTTAATTTGTAATTTAATGCACAAGTAAATGTGAGCACAGTGCACTTACTAGAACATATTTTTTCATTAATTTTAAAAGTACAAACGAAAATGAAACCATTAAAATGCATAAAACAACTCATTTTACATTCTGGCATTTATGTGCTGTTGTCTTCCTGCCTTTTTTTCACATTCTTATCACTATCTGCATGTCTCTTCCATGAGTATGTAATGTTAGAGAACAAGCTTTTGGGGGTTTTGAGAACTAGAACCAAACTGACAGAGCAATAAAGCTATAGTGAGCCGCTTTATTAAAATACCTGGAGGTAGTGATGGGCAAATGAAGCCTCGTGAAACTTTAAGCTTTTCAGCCAAGTGTTTCACAAAAGGGTTAATTTCCAAGTACTCCAGAGTGCAGTCTGGACGATTTGGGCGGGGCAAAACGTTCCATTGGTTCCACCCCCAATTCCATTGGTTTATAACACGGCAAATCTTATTGGTGTAGACCCGAGCATGCGCATTCCTTTGTGTACGATTTTGTAATTGATTTGGCCATATTAAAGAAATATTATGTGCTAACTCTAGAATCTATCGTGCAATTCCAGACCACAATAAGGCGCAAGCTGATATGTTTTTTAATTTGTAATTTAATGCACAAGTAAATGTGAGCACATGTGCACTTACTAGAACATATTTTTTCATTAATTTTAAAAGTACAAATGAAAATGAAACCATTAAAATGCATAAAACAACTCATTTTACATTCTGGCATTTATGATTGCTGTTGTCTTCCTGCCTTTTTTTCACATTCTTATCACTATCTGCATGTCTCTTCCATGAGTATGTAATGTTAGAGAACAAGCTTTTGGGGGTTTTGAGAACTAGAACCAAATTGACAGAGCAATAAAGCTATAGTGAGCCGCTTTATTAAAATACCTGGAGGTAGTGATGGACAAATGAAGCCTCGTGAAGCTTTAAGCTTTTCAGCCAAGTGGCACAAAAGGTTTCATTTCCTTAGTATTCCAGAGTGTTCCTATAGTAAATAGTGCCCATGACATCAGATATTAAAAATCCAATTTATGTATCCACACCCTCATTGCGTTTTCTAATCTGTGTACGGATGAATTTAGATTCATTAACACTCGATCATTGTAGCCATATAGACCTGCATAACTATCGAATATTAAATCACTCCTGTAAATCTGTGGAATAGGTACATGAGCACTTTTAATGAGTAAAAGAGACCTTCTCTGTGATTAATATTTTTTTATTTATTAAAGACTATAATAACTAGGTCTACTAAAAATCTAAAATCAATATAGTACAGTGATTCCTGGTTCTTTTTAAAGGACTGAGCCACAAAACCAGTAATTTAATTTGTGCAAGTCTATATATAAAAGTATAAATAAAAATGTTGCAGAGAAAATTAACAATTATTGCTTAAATACGCACATTAATAATAATATTTGCGGTAGGTCAGATTTAATAACAGCTGTTTTAGTAAACAAAAAACATTTAAAATAGGCCTATATGCCTTTCAGCAAGGTTTTTATTCCCATTATCAACACATGTTCACGCTGATGGGCTATTTGGTATTATTGTCTTATTTGTCACCGCAGTTGTTCTTTAAAATAAAACCATTTGCGGGTTTGTCCTGTCTTACTGAACTACAGTGAATTATCATCATAAAGTTTTTGCTTATCCAAATCCTAAAATTATAGGCTACATATAAATATACATTATACAAAACAGCTAAATCTCAAACAGTGGATCATTTTTATCAACATCGCCCAGTTAAAACTGCTCAATGTTAAAGTATGCTTCGTGTACTGTGAAAAGTGCAATAATATCTGACTTAATTTAACGTGCAACCCATTATTGAGGACCACTAAATACATTTACGTTCATCACACAGAAACATAATTAATATTTCTCATAGGTGAGGCTATTTATAGCATATAGGACTATATCATGGCCACGAATTAAGAATTTGTTCCCCAGACTTTGTGAGCCGCTCATATTACACAGCTCTGTTCTGCCCGAAGTACTCGGAGATGCCGCCACCAAGCGTTTGATAGGAACTTAATCTAACTAATTCATCATAAGTACACACATTTGCTAATTGATTCTAACTAAAATCGCTGTTGGTAGCACTTAGTATTTCTGTAGTACAGCCAAACAGCTTAGATCATTCATAAAAACCTATATAAAAGAATGCTCATGCTCAAACGTCTACACCAATAAGCTCTGCTGTATTATAAACCAATGAAATTGGGGGTGGGCGGAGCGACACGTGTCGCCCCACCTTAATGTGTCGCGCCACCCCATCGTCCAGGGTGCACTCTGGGGCTACTCGTATTTCTCAATAAGAGCTTCTCTAGAAGTCTAACAGAAATAAAGTCAGTCTGGTTATTAATAAGTGAATCTGGTTATGCTGTTTGTGGAGTTGTTTAATCCTCCTCTGCTGAGATCTTCAGAGGTTTAAAGATTAAGAGTATTTTATTTGCAGTTGTTTTGCAGGCTGTGGCTGGAAGTCAATAGTAGCTGTTGTGTTTCTGCTCATCTCTTTTTTTCTTAAGCAGGTGTTCATCACTAATGCTCAATCAGTACTAGATTAATCACTTAATTATCTAATGAACTGCAGTGCTTTAGTCTTATTTTTAGCACTCTGTAGTATGCATACTGAGCAGTGTTCATTTCATTAGGCACGTTCGACTTGAAGTGGCACTGCGCAGCGCAGAATGATCACCGTATGACATCAAAGTACCGCGAGAGCGATTTGAATGCATAGGATCCGACTGCTTTCTTATAGCTCTCGCGGTACTTTGATGTCATACGGTGATCATTCTGCAAGCGCTGCTTCAAGTCGAACACGCCTAATGTTTCATCTGGGCTGACCCATGTGGGGCCCTCATGGAAACTGAGGACAAAACGGTCTGGGCCCCAGTTAGACAGCCCAGGTGCCACCCATCTGGGCCCCACATAAGTTTGCTGGCTGGGTTGTTACAATATTGTTGTTTGTTCATGAAAACAGTGCATGCTTATCCCAACTTGAGGTCAAATTACTGCCAAATGCTGGTACCACCATCTGTAAAACTATTTTCACAGTCAAATGATGAGGTGTTAGTGTACCTGTGTGGTGTAAGATCCTCCATAGTGAGACTGTTGTCTGGCCAGCCAGTGCACTGCCTCTCCTGCCTTATCAAAGTCTTTGTCCTTCACAAGTGCCAGCACAGCATAAGCCGTCGCCTCTACTGAGGGATAATGTTGTCCAGGGACAGTCCAGGACAGACCGGCTGTTTAAAACACAAAACATCCATAGGAACAGGTATGTAGATGGAGCTGGAGCACAGAGTGGAAGCAGCATAAAATTACACTACAAAACTTACAGAATCCTTTCATAATTTTCACTCTGGTTTGTTTTGTTGTATCATCAGCGTATAATGAAATACTATGATTATTGATCATGAATCTTAATCGATACTTCAGATATCCTGATGGCTTGTGCTAAGGGTTCAAGAGATAGACAAAACAATAAGGGGGAAAGCGGACATCCCTGCCTCGTTCCCCGCTGTAAAGGGAATGGGGGGTGGGAATAATATTACCAGTTATGACTGATGCTGCAGGTGAGTGGTATAATGTCTTAATCATAGAAATGAAGTGTTCACTGAAGCCGAAACATTGCAGAACTGCCCACATATAGTTCCACTCTAGCCTGTCAAAGGCTTTTTCTGCATCCAGTGAGAAAACCGAACAAGGGGTCGAGTGGGAGTCCGCAAAGTCAAGAATATGAAGGAGTCGACGCATATTGTCAGCTGCATTGCGCCCCTTGATGAAGCCGGTTTGGTCCTCCTTGATCAAACTATGAATTACCTTCTCCATACGAGAAGCAAAAACTTTAGCATAGATGTTTAGATCACATGGTATAAGTGAAATCGGTCTGTAGCTGGAACAATCTAATGGATCTTTCCCTGTTTTAAGAAGTAATGATATCAATGAAGTTTTTTGATCTCTATGAAATACCCCATGTTCAATTGCAAAATTAAATGAATTAAGCATAAGTATCCCTACCAAATCCCAAATTTTTAAATTTGGTTCATCAAAATCCGTTTCCGCTTTATACAGATTTGTGTAAAAACCTTTAATATTTAATTAATTGCCACAGGTTTCGTGGTGACCTGATCATCCGATGATGTTATTGCGCTAATATATGCCTTAGACTCGCATTCTTTCAACCTAAGGGCCAATAAATGACTAGGTCTCTCTGATTCAAAATAATATTTTTGCCTAGTCCTATGTAAAATAAATTCTGAATTCTCCAAAGAGCGATTAAGTTGAGCTCAGTTATGAATTTATTCAGTAATTTAGAGGATGGATTGGCTGTTTGGATTGGGTGATTGGCCACCCACCACTAGAGGGCAATCAATCTGCTCAAGTAGAGTTTTGGAAATCTGTGTAAGGAATGCACTGTCCGTCTCATTCGGACCATAAATAGAGACCAATGCTAACCTATTATTATATATTTTGCATCGGATAAAAACAAATCTACCCTTCTCATCACTACCAAGGTGTTAAATTTAACTTCCTGTTAACAAGGATAAGCACCCCCTTAGTTTTATTAAGAGCACAGGAAAAGGCTGATAACTTATAATACTTATTCTGGAAACATGCCACGTCAGATTGTTTTAAATGCGTCTCTTGTATTAGGGCACAGGAAATAGATTTACGGTGTAAATATTCTAACACACGGGTTCGTTTAACAGCAGAATTTAAACCATTCACATTCAGTGATAAAATATTTAGAGTATGCATTGAATATTCATAATCCCAAGATTGTTTTCAATAAATGAAAAAAAGCAGAAGCACTTCCATTCCGTAAATAACATGTAAACGCTGATGTGCATTTTAGATACCAAACCTCCTAGATGAAAAATCCATTTAGAAATAGGGTAAAATAAATAAAAGTATAAATGTCTGTTGTAAAAAATTAAAACAACACAAAAACATGAACAACCGACAACCATAAACAAGAAACCACTCAGACCGCACATTACCGAGAACATAGGTCTGATTGAGCAACACAAAATAGTGATGGTTCGTGACCGATCCACTCCAACGCAAGACATGTCCCCCGAAAGGCTCACACAGCCAAAACATTTTTTTTTATTAAACCTACTCTCCATTTTGTCCCCTCCAAAAAAGAAAAAAAGGGGTGTCAGTCTTACCAGCAAAGAGATCGTTGTACCGGATAGATAGGGACAATATCCCAGTAGGAAAGAGGAGAGAAGAAAAAGCAAAAAATAGGTTTAGCAAGTGTCCAATGTCCATCCTGCCCTCATCCCTTCCTGGGCAGCTAGGACCACCTCTATCCCGGCCATCAAGCCCCTCCCGCCGGGCCAGAGAGATAGTGGCTTCTGTTTTCCCGTTGCCTTCCCGTAGAGTTCGCAGGATACGTCTTCTGCTGAGACAGGGAGCTGATAAAATCCTCCGCTTTCTGAGGAGAGTCGAAACTTTTCTACTCCCTTTGTGTCGTAGTTTAATTACCGCCGGATAGGTGAGGAAGGGCTGGAGACCAAGCGCTGTCATCTTCTTCAAAACCGGATTAAATGCCTTTCTCCTGATCGTTGTGACTGGACTAAAGTCTGGAAAAAATAGTAGTGTGACATTGTCCTGTGCACATTTCACCGGATAAGCCTGCCAAGCACCGTGAGCAGCGTCCGTGACTGCCCTCCTATCCTCACGTGCAGCTGCCTGAACAGAATCAACCCGGTCACGTGTCTGCTTCGCCGTGGTAGCTATCGCCTCAAGCTCCTCTCTTAGCTCTTTAACAGACTTGTTGGTCACTTGTATGTCCTCACGCAGTTTGCGCAATGCTGGAATCAGCACAGAGTCCACCGCATCTCTTACTGCCGAAGCCACACCCGAATTCAAAGTGCTTTGCTGATCTTTAAGTGCTAGCTTAATGCCATTAGCA
The DNA here is from genome assembly GCA_027422415.1 of Schizothorax lantsangensis. Classification (NCBI taxonomy): domain Eukaryota; kingdom Metazoa; phylum Chordata; class Actinopteri; order Cypriniformes; family Cyprinidae; genus Schizothorax; species Schizothorax lantsangensis. Next base: position 40,927,259 of record CM049841.1, on the reverse strand, counting down.
ATAGCATCGTCGAGGTCCTCTCTGGAGATGGTGGAGTCCTTACATTTTTTATTCATTGGCGATTGCTCAGTCTCTCTTTTCCGATCCCCTTTGTCTGCTGAAGCACTCATGATGGGTCCAATGCAGAGTGGTTTAAAATTTACTGACAGGATTACACAATATGTGGCAAAGTGAGCAGAGCGAAAGACTAAGCTTGCATCGCCGTCGAAGGGTCACGTGATCCCCCTCCTCTCCTCTTTTCTCACAACTTCCTCTCTGCTCATCTCTTTCTACCCGTTACACTCTTCATCTTCTCTCTCATTACACCCCTTTCTCTACACACTCCACCACCTTATAGACTTACACCTCCTCCTTTATCCCCCCCCCTTTTTATTTTTAATTCTATTGATATTATTTCATTTTTTTTTGGCATATTCGTTCTTGCTCTTTGTATAGTTTCCCTTTTATTATTACTCTAAAGCAATTGTGATAAATGTGTAAACGATTATGAAAACTGCATTTCCTGTGTTGAGTGTATGATTAACCGAGTAGTTATCAGTTTAGGGCCAACTGAAAATACACCATGTTCATTTGATAGAATGACAAATTACAGAGTTTTGTTTGATGTATTTGGACAAATGGTACATAAATGTTTGTGATTTGTGTAAAACCTTTTTTCAGATATTTTAAAGTATTGGTTGGTTGTATTAACTATTGTGAAAACATTTGAGAGTTTTGTGCACATTGTTTTGAAAAAAAATATTTGCATGATTTGTAATTTGTATGAAATGAATGAAAACGTACAATCTGTTTAGGACAATTGCAAAGTGTTCAGATCACTGTGTGAACTGTTATGAGAACAGTGACCTGAGTTTGGAGAAATGTGTCAAATCGATTGAGAAAAACTGTAAGTCGTGACGTAAGGCAGCGTTTCCCAATCCCAGTCCTCCTGCAAAAGTCTTATCTGTAGTAAATCACTGTCCATAGATGAAGTTGGCTGATAGCAAATGAATGATCCAACCTCTTGTAATGAAATCACACCACAGCTCTCAAACACCAGACTCTTTCTAACCAGGAACAATCAAAAATAGTCCAGACTATGGTCTCACATCGAAAATAACTTTAAATCCATATTCAAACTGGTCCATGATGTGGTGACCTCACCAATAAAGAGTCCTCTAAAATGTATACAAATACACTGTCTTAAACTCTTAGCATCAATCCAAACATAGGCCATACATACATGTAACATCTCTGCAAAAAACATAAACTCCTTACTTTAGACTGGGCTTGAAATGACACATTTCCAAACCAGGACACAGCACAACGTGTTCAACAGGTGACCTATGCTGGCTACTGCTGCTTGCTATTGCTAACTCCCTCTACCACATGGCTTTACTTAAGGAAACCTAAAACACCCTAGCACCCCTAGTGGTAAGGAAGAAAACTGTCCACAAAATTCTTATTAACAGGCTCATGTCTGTTACACCTCAAATATAACTCGTGAGACCCACTTTCCTGCAGAGTTTAGCTCCAAGTTTGATCAAACTCACCCACCTGTGATTTTCTAATGATCCTGAAGACATGCTCAGGTGTGTTTGACTAAGGTTAGAAGTTAGAACTAAACTCTGCAGGAAAGTGGATCTTGCGAGCCAGATTTACCAATACCATTTTCTTAATAAACAAGACCCGCTAGCTTTGCTTAATGCTGCAAATCGGAAATAAATTATTCTTCGCTGCTTAGAATGCAAACACAGGAATTTGTGCTGTGTTGCCACAAGCAACCGCTATTTAGAGCAGCGAAGAAGAAATACAAACGTTAACTCGCATATGCGACTAAATCTTCACTCGCAGTCGCTTTGCTTTTTTCTCACATACAAAGAGAGAGAGCGTGAGAGAGAGTCTTACATACCATGCAAAATTGACGCGCTACATGTAAACGATATTCTTTGTTGTATTTTCCTGTCAAAATAACGGAGTTCCTTTGAAATTCTTCTACTAACGGGTTCTCTGGTAATACGCAAATGACAATCTCATTGGCTGGCGCTCACCTATTATCGTCCCTGTTTTGATTTCAGCAAATCAGTTCGAGCAAACGCAGACAACATGATTAATATTCATGAATCCAGCAGCTCGTTAATCCTTAGTGTGTTTTAAATTGTTCTCAGTAGAATTCATAGTATGATTATTATCTTATAAGTATTATTGATAGTTTTTCCCCCATTTTTTACAGAAACACTGAATGACCAAAAAAGCACCACCACCAGTCCTAAGTTCAGTTAAAATGACTAATATGCATTCATACATGGTTACCAAGTTTTAATTCTAATTACTAAAGTTATATCATTAAATAATACTTGATTATCACAATATATTTATAATGCTTAACAGACTGATGTTAAGAGTGTACTTTTAGATATTTAAAAAGCTGTGCCATTTTCCAAACATTATATATTATATTTTTTTGTTTACTCGCCAGACTATATATATATATATATATATATATATGGTGAAGCGCATCATAAAATAATTATATCAATTCATACAGGGCTAGTAGTACATACAGCTGTATAACCAGATACACACCCAGGTATCGGATCAGTACTCGGTATTGGCCGATACCCTGAGCATAGGTATCGGAATTGGTGAATATTATTGTGAATATTATCGGGGTTTTGAGTTCGTTTCGCCCGATGCCTTCGTGTCTGAGGCTGTTTTGCTCGATGCCTTTTTGTCTGAGTATGTCGTAAAATGTACACCGTAATAATGCTATTGTGAATTCACAAACATTACGATTCAATTAAATAAATATATGTGATGCAGGTTTAATATATGCACTTTAATTATGTACATGCGTGTAGGTTACGTACGTGCGTGTCTGAGCGGCTCCATTTACAGTAAATGCTGCTCCAAACGAACTGCGTCTTAAACTACATATCTTCATATTGTTGTGAGTTTGTGTTTATTATAATGCTCAACTAGGAACGCAACGTGTGCCATTTCATTAGATTTTTAAGATAATTAATTTATAAACCTATGCAAACACAGTAAATACATCAATGTCTTTCTCAATATGCTAACTGTTCATCGTGATTTCAAAATAAAAGTTTAAATCCAAGTTTACACGTTTTGATGTCGATATTACAGTGGCATTTCTGTCGTAAAGAAATGGCCAAATATTAAATATTAAGTGAGCATTTGAATTAAATTTTGTTTAGTCAACATAAAACAAGGATTACATCGCGCAATAAAGTGTAAAACAATCGTCAGGCCTTTGGCGCCCTCTGCAGGCATTGGTTATAACGCGTAATGTGCATTAGCTCTATTGTTTACAATACAAGATGTATTTTAACAGTTTTATTCAATAAAATCATATGATTACTTGCTTTTGATACTTTATTTGAACTAATTATTATTGTCTCATTGCTATTAAACATGTATTTTAAGCAATTTTAAAGGCTATTGTTCGCTTAGGTCTGTTTTTATTACCAGAGAAAAAAAATCTGTTTTAGTTTTTTCCAAATTCAGTTTGAACTGTTCTGGATTATGTTTTTTATTATTATTATTTTATACTGTTTTAATGGTTAAATTAAATTTGATCAATAAAAAAGCATGTCTAATTAATTGAAATATTGAAACTTACACAATTTAACAGTAATTTATTAAATATTTAACAAAAAATACATTTTTAAGGCCCAATTAATTTTTTTTTTTTTTTTTTTTTTTTACCAAATTCTGTTTTCCATTACTTTCCTGGATTCCATTTGAACTGTTTCATTAAATCTTAATAATCAAAAGCATATTTATTTATTTATTTTGAATTTTTTTGAAATACTGTTAAATTTTTCTGCTAAATAAATTATGGTAAATAATATGTCTAATAAATACTCCTTAAAAAAAAAAATATATTTTGATGTTAGTAGTACTATCAGTATATTACTATATTTATGTCGCAGTTTCTTCAAGTTAAACCAAACTTTTATTTTGACTGGTTGCTGTGAAGACCTTCAAGTTTCTGTTTGTAGCCTATATGATATGACGGTAGTTTTTCTCAAATGAAACAGTAAAACGTTAAGGAGCTGGCTGTCTGGTGCAGTCTTAACAACCTGGAGCTTAACACGCTCAAAACAGTGGAGATGATCGTGGACTTCAGGAGAAACCCCCCCTGCTCTCCCCCCACTCACAATCATGAACAGCACTGTAACAACAGTGGAGTCATTCAGATTCCTGGGCACCACCATCTCCCAGGACCTGAAGTGGGACATTCACATAGGCTCCATAGTTAAAAAGGCCCAGCGTAGGTTGTACTTCCTTCGCCAGCTGAGGAAGTTCAACCTGCCACAGGAGCTGCTGAAACAATTCTACTCTGCCATCATTGAATCTGTCCTCTGCACTTCAATAACTGTCTGGTTCAGCTCAGCTACCAAATATGACCTCAGAAGACTACGGAGGGTAGTCCGGACTGCTGAGCGAATCATTGGTACAACCCTCCCCACTCTCCAAGAACTGTACTTATCCAGAGTGAGCAAAAGGGCTTGCAAAATCACTCTGGACCCCTCACATCCAGCACACTCCCCCTTTGAACGGTTACCGTCTGGTCGACGCTACAGAGCTCTGAGCACCAGAACGACCAGACACAGGAACAGTTTCTTCCCTCAGGCAATCCATCTCATGAACACTTGACATTAAACATGGAACACACACTATTTATATACTTATACACTTATTTATCTAACACACATACTTAGTCTACATTTCAATTTGCACATGATATACCTGTACATACAACTGTCTATTGTTATATACCTGTACATACAATTGTCAATTTGTATATTTTATTCCTTATTTACTTGTTCTATTTTTTAATTCTTCTTTTTTTTCTGTGTTTTTTTGTTCTGTCACTGTCATTCTGTTGCACTGTGGAAGCTTCTGTCACGAAAACAAATTCCTCGTTTGTGTAAACATACCTGGCAATAAAGCTCATTCTGATTCTGATTCTAAAATGCTCATGAAGTGACTCTCAGAGCAGTTCTAGAGATCATGTCCATGTGTTCATGTACTCATATATTGAGGCGGCAGAGGCTGAAAACACTGCAAGCATCACAGTCACTTTAGTATGTGTGTAGTAAACGAAACCATGCATCTGCGCCATTAATTTACACAGAGACGCGCAGAACATGGATGATTCAGTATAGCCTATCTGTGGCTTAATATTCACAGATACTAGTCCCTGTCATGTTTTGATTTAAGTGTACTTACCTACTTTTGATTTATCCATCCAAAATTTAGCAAATTCCGTGATATTCCGCGTTATACAGTAAATTCCGTTTTTATGACTGGATTCCGTGATTCCGTCCGCGTTTTCATAGGGCTCTATAATTAAATTATCCGATTACTGGATTAATCGTCCGAATAATCAACAAATTTCTCGATTGCCAAAATAATCATTAGTGACAGCCTTATTTCCAACTGAAACCGTATATTGAACAGAGGGTGTTTTTTTTTTTTTTATCGCTCCTCCTCACCATCTATCGCTTGTAGCAAACTTACAGTTAGAGGTAGGGATGGGAACCGAGAACCGGTTCTTCTTTAGAACCGGTGCCCAGTGAATCGATTCCTTGGAACCGTTAGCGTACCTGCTTAACGATTCCGCTTATCGGTTCCGCTCGTTGCAAATGTGTCATGACATCACACACGCGCTGCGTTGTTTTGGTTACGCAGCAAACATATCATCGAGGCAGAAGCGATCTAAAGTGTGGTTATATTTCACTCGAAAAGACACCAATGCGGCCATTTGCAACAGTTGTAAAAGTTTAATTTCAGCAAAGGGGGGAACTACCTCCAATATGCAGAAACATTTGGCCACACCGCACGCAATTCATTTGCAGGACTGTCGCGTGTTTGATACACTACTACTTAGCGACACAGCAACAACAAGTGAGTCAAGCAGCAGCGGAGCTAACGAGACGCCATCTGCTATTAATGCCGAAGGTAACTTGTCTATTTAGTTAATGTGAGCGCCATTTCATTGTGTAAACTTTTACTATACGGATAATAATCTCCATTGTCATTGTCCATCAAATTTAGATGATGATGATGACGGCCATCTGCTGGAGACACCCTAAGTCCAGAAAGATCTCATATCCTTCCTGAGAGGGCAAACATGACCATTTTTCTGCACAAAAATTGTTAATTTGCCCAAGTTGATAGTTGTGGTCTTTACAGAAGACTTCTTTGTATTTTGTATGTCGGTTGAGTTGAATTTTGTTTCAGGTTGAATATTCCCAAAGGCACAAGCTCTTCCTTGACTGTTTACAGTCTGTGTTTTTAGTTTTTATGGCACTTAAATGGCAGTTTTATTTATTTTTTTGTCTGGACCAATGAATGTGAAAAATTCTATAGGTCCCTGGACTATACTTTGTAGCTCACCTACTTTTAGGTTTGTTCTGAGGTTGCTACACATAATTTGTGTATACTCTAAGTATGTGCTGTGTTCTTATCAGATATTAAATTGAGTTAATACAAACAAACAAATTTGTACTTATTCCCTCACCCAATGAGAATCGATAAGAGAATCGATAAGGAATCGGATCGATAAGCAATATCGATAATGGAATCGGAATCGTTAATTCTTATCAATACTCATCCCTAGTTAGAGGGGAGTGACATTCTGCCCAAGCCGTTAAACTTACATCCTCAGAGAAGGAGTGCCATTCCAGAGCAGAAGCACATTTTCAGATTTTGATTAAAGATTTCCAAGACAAACTTTTTTTTTGCCCCATGGCTGCAATACGCTATGTTTTCTGCCAACTGGGGTGTCAGAATGCTGCCAACTCGGGTGTCAGAATGCTATTGGGTAAATTGTCAGTGGGTGGAGTCACACCGACCAAAAAAAAAAAAAGACATTCCGACACAGAACGCACATTTCAAAGTAGAATAACTAACAGCGTTGTTTTTTGGAGAAACAATTATGTGATCTTAGCATGTGTCTTAAATACTGTATATGATGGTATTTTTATGCTTTAGTACATTCAAAAAAATTACAGCACAAGGTTCCCACTCCTTACATTATTGCGTATACGTCTGTGTGGAAATTTATCAAGATACAATGTGGAGATTGCTTTAGTCTTTGCTCTGTTGATTATGTGGTTCAGCGTCAGTGGTTAGTCAGTGCACGGGATCTCTTCATTCAAACACAAACTACTCAAATGTGCAATAATGTACAATTTCCGAGAGGTGATTTTGTTCTAACTGCTATTTATAAGATCATAAGGTTTGTGAATGTAAGGTTTGCATTATGGACTCAATATATATTTTAATAACTTTATTTGGTAACAGTATGTATAACTATGTGTACAATTTAACAATTTATTTATAGTAGGTTTGCATTTATTAAAAGTTTGGTGTTTGTGTGTCCTTGTGTGTTTTTATTAATATGTATCTGTTTTGTGAAAATGAGCATCTGTTGCATAAATAATTATCTGTCTGGTGTCTATAAGCAGTGTATAGTAGGCTATAGTTTTTACGAACTGTTTGGATTAATTAACAAATAAAACAAATCTTTAAATTAGTCATAACTATCATAACTATGCCTTTATTTATATTTGTTCATCTTTTTACAGCCCACATTTTCATCTAAAAATATGTTAGTTGCAAACATAACTATGTGTAAATGTAAAATATTAAAATATTTGTGGAAATGTTGATGGAACAAACTGACGTATGTGCAGAATTGAGAAATGGATATTTATGAAGAGCATTTGCTGCCTGTGCTTGCTCTACCAGTATTACCTTCTTGCGTTTGTCTTCAGCGTCTCAGGCCTTTGTTAACATCCCGTTTACAGATTCTGTAATATTTCCACACAAATTACATTTTGAAAAATGATTGCAATACAGTTTGTGTGCAAGTCTGGAACAGAGATCGGCTGAAATAAAAGAGCTGATTGCTGATTGTGTGCTTGGAGCAGAAACTGGCTGGTTCCGATTTATGGCCGATTTATATTCTACTACTAATATTAATTGTTTCGGGCTAGTGGTGAACTGTTCGTTCTTGACTAAAGGAATTATTATGTAACACAATTACACTTTTTTTATACAATTTTTCCAGGACAATCACAAGATTTTTCTGGGACATTTAACATTTTCTGTCATTTTCCATGTGTTTTCCAGGACTGGAAAATTGGTTATCAATTTCCCAGGTTTTCCAGAACGTGTGGGAACCCTGAGTCCTTCACCTCTGCCATGCTTTACAGTTTTTGATGTTGGTGTGACTGACCTTTTCCTTGGGTGGAGCATCTCATCAAGATGTCTTTATTGAATTTGCCGGCATTGGCCATGGCATAGGACGTTATCGCAACAGCATAAGGATTGGTCAGTTGTGGAAGTTGACCTTCCAAGAAGGAAACAGCCTTCCTGATACTTTCTTGTAGACTCTATAATAGTGTGTATATGATGTTAAGAGAAAGAGTGGAAAAAAGCACCTGTTCATTCTTAAAGTTTTGGCAAACAAAATGTTGTAAGAGGTGTACTTACACCAACTGATACAGCACAGATCACTCTGCCCTCTTGCATGGCAATCAAGATAAAGGCCGTCAGAGAGGCACCGGCATCTGTGCCCTGTACACCACCCTGGTATAAAGCACAAATAAAAAGATTATTACAAAAACATGTTTACATAATAAATCAGCAAATGTAGCCCTTTTTTATTAAGGTTATTAATCAGTGGACAACAACTGAATCCATGGAGGATTTTAAAATATTTTAAGATAGCGACATAGGCCTGGGGCCCGTTTCAGAAAGGAGGTTAAGTGAAAACTCTGAGTATGTTAACCCTGAAATGAGGGAAACTCTGGGTTTTCCGTTTCAAAATGGGAGGTTTGTCAAACCCGTTTCAGAAAGAGAGGTAACTTATACTCAGAGTCAGTTACCGTGGTAACTTACGCTGTGAACCTAACCTGGTCGGGAGCAGGTTTTCTTCGGTAAACCCAGAGTTTCTTTCCATCTCCTTCCCTTTTTAATGTGTAAGCGATGTTTTAATACCTCATTCATTCATTCATTCACGCTGCAAAATTGCTTTTCTTACTGAGTATTTTTGTCTTATTTCAAGTACAAAGATTTAAAAATTCTTAAGTTAAGATGCATTTTCTATAGATAAAAATTATCTAGATATTTAGTCTTGTTAAAATATAAAAGTGCTCTCCATAGGGTAAGAAAAATAATCTTAATGCAAACGTTAACAAGAATGGGCTATTTTTAATTTATTACCGCATTGCCAGATAATTTGCAAAATAAAATAAAAATTCACTTAAATTCGTTTTGTTTTCCTTCATGGAAACAAGACTAAATACTATATATTATTTATTTTATTATATTTTTTTTACACTGTATTCATGTGCATATTTATTTGAGCGGTCCCATTTTAAATGGTAGTTTTCTTCAAAACATCGGAGATGCAGAGCACATTATAAATCCTGTATGCAGATTTTAAGGAAAGTGTGCATCACTCTCACACTCATTCTGAGAATTATTTACTGGGCACAAATCCGTCAAAGAGGAGTATCACAGGACTGTAGGTTAGTGGTGTAGAAATCAGTTTAAATGAGGCTAATCTGATAAATGACGTTCACTTGATAACATCTTTCTGTGACGTCTGACCCAATAATCAGAATTTCCTTCAGGATTTCCAGTGTGTTTGGATGCATTGATGACAAGCATATCTCCACCATCACACCTTCTGAAAATGAAACTGATTACTGTATGGAATGGAAAGATGCCAGATGGAGGGGTAGTGCGAGCTGTAACCACCGCCACAGCTGTTAAATAAACTAATTATTCACAATTTTTTGGTCATCTTTATTTCCTAATACAAAAGCAAAAGTTTTTCTTTTTACTTTTGGATTTTAGAAATCTTCCAATACTTGAGCATCTCCTCTTCATCTGTCAGTGCTGGTGCAGGTTCTCCCTCTGTCTTCTTGCTGTCTACAAGCCAGTAGTTAATTTTATTACTCTAATTAAGAAATGTATAATTATAATTATATGAATTTATTTAATAATTATTAGAAATATTTAATTATGTGAAAAGAGTGTTAGACTATGTGGAAAAAGCTGCAGCGCGTTGAAATAGACATTGAATGATATTTAATGTCAAATGTTTGTAAAGTCATTTAGCTCACACCCATGAACCTTTCATGTTTAAAGCTTCACCTTGATTGAATTGTGTTTTTATACTTCATTTTTAGCTGCTGCCACGTTCTTGTTTCTTCTTTGTCTTTTTCCTTTTTTTCTTTCTTTTTTTTTGTGGCCATGGGATACCATTAAAACGAATATTATTTCAATAATTTACAGTTTTCACCTCTGATATTATAACGGTTATTAAGTTATTGACAGTTATTAAGAATTAAAGTTACGCATTAAGGGAAGTATGCGCGCTGACGTCTTTTTGGCGGGAGCTGTTGCCATGGTGAATCGTAATTTCGGAGCTCCACTGATCATGACTTTTCATAGTCGTGCTGCACGCGCTAAACTCAGAGTCAACCTACTTAGAGTTGAGTAAACTAACACAATTCAGCTGTTCTGAAACCGAAAACTCTGAGTTTCCCATCTCAGAGTAAGTCAACTCTGAGTTCAAGTTTAAACTCAGAGTTGGTTGAACCTCCTTATTGAAACGGGCCCCTGGAGTTCTCAACTTTGGCCCTCGAGGTCCACTTTTCTGCAGAGTTTAGCACCAACCCTAATCAAACACACCTGAACATGCTAATCAAGGTATTCAGGGTCACTAGATAGTTACAGGGAGGTGAGTTTGATCAAGGTTGGAGCTAAACTCTGCAGGAAAGTTCAGAACCCCTGGTATAGGCATTACTAATGTATCTCTGGTTCATAATTCAAAAGTATATATAACTGTAATTATTAAATAAATTTAAGCAACGTTTTATAATACATAATAATGTTCATTGTTAATGTATTTGTGGTTGGATGCAACACTATTTTCTCCATGAAACACAAACATATTTTATTATCAAAATATCAAATTTGATTTTTTTTATGTCACTGAAATTCCTCCTCCACAGATGATTTTAAATGCAGTCAGTCACAGCCACATTCAACGTACCATCATCTCGCTTTGACGTACAGCTGAATCCTCTTTGAAGGAGCCGTCTGGCAGTTGCTTGTGCAGAACCAGCCACTTGAGGGCGCTGCAGATCACATTCTCCTCTATAGAAATGAAGTTACTGGCCATTGCGAAGACTTTGGCCACATATGCTGTCAACCTTTAATAGACAGAAACAAGTTCAAATTAGCAACAAGTAATAATTTGCTGCTACTAATCAGAAAAAAAATCAATAAATAATAACATATGTCAGGAAAAATTGGGCATAAAAATAAATTTTAAAAACGCTTTGAAAAAAAAATATTTTACCATGTACTGCTCGGCGTTTCTTCCCAGATAGCATAAGAGCCATCTTGTTTCCGGTATTTCAGCTGACCTTGATAACCTTAATATATAAATAATATTTACTGTATTATCTATGTATTTATTTCAGCTTTTGAAACAATTTGAAGTGTAAACATGAAATTTAAATTCCACATGAATTCGGGAGAGCATCTTCGAGTGTGCCTTTTAATTTTATTTCAAATTCTTTATATCTGCTGTATTGTGCTGACCTGTTCTGATATGGTTAATGGCTTCATTACGGCGCTCCATGCCAACAGCCTCCCACTGATTAGTGCTGTCCAGATAATGAGTGGCAATTACAGGTAGAGTCATTCTGATCATGTTCTGCTCTCCGCATCCACTGGGTTGGATAATAAGGTGACCCATGAAGTCTCCACTGATGGCCTGCTCGACTGTCTGAGTGATCTCTTCACCTGGAGGAATAAAAGAGGAATGCAGATGGGAAATGTTAGGACAAGCTGTCCTTTATGCAACACTGTTAACACTATGAATTTAACTGACAGCTCAAGCAATTGTTAATGTTTTTAGACTTTTAAGTCCCTGTAATCTGTCCCTGTAGTGCAGGCAACGTGCGGGGGGCTTTGGGGGCTCAAGCCCCTGCCCTTTTTCAAAATTATCCAAAAGTGCCCCTCTCAGACAAATAGCAATGATATTGTAGTCAATAAAACAAAATGCATTTGAATTATAATTGACATGGCAATGTGCTCAAAACGGTAACTAATCGCTTAAAAGTGGAAAATGTATGTTTATTTTTACATATCTGTCAATCTGAGGCGTTACTATGGTTTGCGTGCGCTTTGCTTGACTGACTGATATTCCACAGTCTGTTCAGAAACCGAGGCTCTCGAGCCATATACAGTATGGTTCTTTCAGTGAATAGATCGACGGAAGGAAAAAAAATAAACCAAACAATATTTAAAACTTTTTTCATCAATAATCAAAGTTAGTGTGTCGGTTTAATTAAAAATCCATATATGATATATTTTTGAATAGGCCTATTACATAATTCATCAATGCCCGTTTGTCATGTAATACACCAACCAATCATGATCTGGCACATTTCATTGGACAATTATGTGAAGTGGAGCGGTTATTTTCCGTTCTTATTCATAAATCAGTTGAAAATTGCATGGGACAGACAAGCTTATTTGTGGAACGATCTGGATGCGGTTTGTCTCATTTTATAAATCAATTACATCGCTGAGAAAATGGATGCTAAATGACTACAAAACCATGCAGCGCCAAAAGTCGCAATCAGTACCGTTTCTAGGCATAGGCGAGCTAGGCAGTCACCTAGGGCGCCACCAGCTGAAGGGGCGCCAATGAGCGCACATACTGGCACTACATTTTAACAGGGTTGTGATAAAGAGTGGCACGGTCACCCTGAAATATGACTGCCGCCCCCACTGGATCCCAGACATCATTGGGCTAGAGTATTGTCATTCTGATGATGCCTCTTTGCCATTGGATCAGAGCGCTGTCAATTGCTGCCTGATTGTTGCATGCTTGCATTTGGAGCGCTCATCAACGCCATTAGATCAATGGGCTCTGTCAGTGCTTTGGCAAGGTAACGCTTTTTATTTATTTATTTTTTTGCCATGCAATAAAGCTAAGTTCAAAGGGCAATTTAAAATATTGGTACAGTAAATAAAGTGCACAAATCAGTATTTTGTTTAGGCAGTATTTGTGGCAGTTGATAAATCGTGTTGCGAGATTTGTCCAAAAGGTGTGCGTTTTTGCGCCAATGCATTGTTAAAGGATCAGCGTGTCATGTAATATTCCCATATAAACTTTTAACAGCCAATTAAAAAATATTGGTATAATAAAATTCGCTAATTCACGAGATCAATACATTCTTTATTAAACCGCTTTGTCGAGTTTAATACATCCTTATGGAGGTGTCGAAATGCTGATCAATTCATTCACTTCTAACACAGCACTTAATGGGAGAAGCGTCATACACATAGAGGGCAGAGCGTCACGTTATTTAAAGGGGAAGTTCACGCGTTAATGAGTTGCAAAGGATTAAGTAGCTGCATTGATTAATTTTATGCCTCTGATCAGGCTTCTTTATGGAGTTTGGGGCAACAAAGGGTTTTATAGGTTTGACTGAAATAATAATGCAATAACTGACACTTTAAATCAATGTTTCAAGCAACAACAAAACAATTGAACAAAAAACAATAAGTAACCATTGATAGTATCTAAACATGTATCCAAATCCAAATGTAATACAATTAATTTATGTGTGATTTATGTGCAAATTATGTGCAATGTCTTAGCTACTAGGGATTGTTACATAGGGCTATATATGGCGTTATTTTACTGCCAAATGTCGAGAGCGCATTTTGGTAGCGCGAAAGTAGATTAATATAATGCGCGAGCGTGAATCTCCCTGCTCGCGCGCGGATTTCCTTTGCTCTCGCACAAAACCGGACGCGCGCGCTCGGATATACCCTGCTCTCGCGCAGAGAGAGTGCGCACACTTAAAACTCTTGCTCAAGTGTGCGTGTGCGCGCTCAAACTTTGTCCTGTGCACTCGCACATCTCTCCATGCTCTTGCGCTAGATATTAATTATTTTCACACCTGGATTAAACGTCAAAAGTTATCAACCAATCAGATTTTTCTACGACTGACCCGATGAAAATACTAGGCCTACATGAAGAGGGAACTGATCCTGGAATTTCTCTACAATTTAATAATATTTAGTCATATCAAATGTATATTAGAAATGGCTAGGAATCGGGTGCTTGGATGATTTATTAAAAATAAAAATAAAAACTAGTTTGTCTAATTGTTTGGTCAAACCCCTTGAGCGATTTATCTAAACAAACAAACAAAAAAGTATATGATTCTTAAAGTTCATGTGGCCATACATGTATTGTGTACTTGGGATGAAATAAATAAATAAATATATATATATATGAAGATTAATTATTTTCGCACCTGAACTAAACGTTGTCAAAAGTTATCATTATGCACTTTTAAAAATATCTTGAAACAGATTTCTTCATTAGGGCCTTTCCTTCATTTTTTTTTGTTGAAATATTTTGACAATCAAAGAAGGATCTTTCATTTATTTCCAGTTTAATAATATTTAGCAATGTTAATCAAATGTATATTTGACATGACTAGAAATGATGTGCTTGGATGTAAATAACCTCTGTTCAACTATGGTTGATCAAACCCCTCGATTTATCTAAAAACAGCCCATAAAGACTTCATATAAAAGGTCAATGTTATGTCATATTATGTCAGATATCTCAACTGAATTTAAAATCATTGCAATAAATTCTCAGTTGTTGGCAACAGTAAGTAACAATTCCTATCAAACAACATCAAAAGCAAAAATAGTTGTAAACGATGATATCATAACACACTAAATGCTCTGATAGAATCGCTGTTTGGACATTTATTGGGAGTTTATTTTTTTCAATCCAGTGTTTGTTTTCAGTTCTGATTTTAGTTAGACTTTTTATTTTTCATGAAAACTCACTTCATATTAGCAACATTCAATGGCACTCTCCTCTAAAACAGTGAATATACAGTTATATGACAGATATAGGTAATGACACTGTCTGCAAATGCATATATATATATATATATTTATTTATTTCATCCCAAGTACACAATACATGTATGGCCACATGAACTTTAAGAATCATATACTTTTTTGTTTGTTTGTTTAGATAAATCGCTCAAGGGGTTTGACCAAACAATTAGACAAACTAGTTTTTATTTTTATTTTTAATAAATCATCCAAGCACCCGATTCCTAGCCATTTCTAATATACATTTGATATGACTAAATATTATTAAATTGTAGAGAAATTCCAGGATCAGTTCCCTCTTCATGTAGGCCTAGTATTTTCATGGGGTCAGTCATAGAAAAATCTGATTGGTTGATAACTTTTGACGTTTAATCCAGGTGTGGAAAATAATTAATATCTAGCGCAAGAGCATGGAGAGATGTGCGAGTGCACAGGACAAAGTTTGAGTGCGCACACGCACACTTGAGCAAGAGTTTTAAGTGTGCGCACTCTCTCTGCGCGAGAGCAGGGTATATCCGAGGGCGCGCGTCCGGTTTTGTGCGAGAGCAAAGGAAATCCGCGCGCGAGCAGGGAGATTCGCGCTCGCGCATTATATTAATCTACTTTCACGCTACCAAAATGCGCTCTCGACATTTGGCAGTAAAATAACGCCATACTATACAGGCATCTAGTGGCAACACAATGATATTACAGATAATAAATTGTGCAAAATGTTTATCTTAAGTCAATTTACAAATACTGCATTCAGATTTGTGGAACTCAATCTCAATGGCATGGAGGTGATCAGTTTGTGGCACTGCTGAGGTGGTATGGAAGCACAGGTTTCTTTGATAGTGGCCTACAGCTCATCTGCATTGTTGGGTCTGGTGTCTCTCATCTTCCTCTTGACAATACTCCATAGATTCTCTATGGGGTTCAGGTCAGACGAGTTTGCTGGCCAATCAAGCACACCAACACCATAGTCATTAAACCAGCTTTTGGTACCTTTGGCAGTGTGGGCAGGTGCCAAGTCCTGCTGGAAAATGAAATCAGCATCTCCATAAAGCTTGTCAGCAGAAGGAAGCATGAAGTGCTCTAAAATTTCCTGGTAGATGGCTGCGTTGACTGTGGACTTCAGAAAACACAGTGGACCAACACCAGCAGATGACATGGTAGCCCAAATCATCACTGACAGTGGAAACTTCACACTGGACTTCATGCAACATGGATTCTGTGCCTCTCCACACTTCCTCCAGACTCTGGGACCTTGATTTGCAAATGAAATGCAAAATTTACTTTCATCTGAAAAGAGGACTTTGGACCACTGAGCAACAGTCCAGTTCTTTTTCTCCACAGCCCAGGTAAGATGTTTCTGACATTGTCTCTTGTTCAGAAGTGGCTTGGTAGCCCTTTTCCTGAAGACGTTTGAGCCTGGCGACTCTTGATGCACTGACTCCAGCTTCAGTTCACTCCTTGTGAAGCTCTCACAAGTGTTTGAATCAGCTTTGCTTGACTAATCTCAAGCTAGCAGTTATCCCTGTTGCTTGTGCACCTTTTTCTACCCAAATTCTTCCTTCCAGTCAACTTTGCATTTAATATGCTTTGATACAGCACTCTGTAAACAGCCACACCTTTCAGTAATGACCCTCTGTGACTTACCCTCTTTGTGGAGGGTGTCAATGTTCGTCTTCTGGATCATTGCCAAGTCAGCAGTCTTCCCCATTATTGTGGTTTCAAAGAACAAGAGATACCCAGAATTTATACTGTAGGGATGGTCATTTATTGAAACTCAAATGTAAATATTCTAATATTTTGAGATACTGATTTTTGACTTTCATGAGCTGTAAGCTCTAATCATCAAAATTAAAACAAAAAAACTTTTGAAATGTTTTACTTTACATGCAATGAATCTAAAATATATGAAAGATTCACTTTTTGAAATAACTTACAAGAAAAAATTAACGTTTTCACGACATTCTAATTTATTTAGATGCACCTGTATATACATATATATATATATATATATATATATATATATATATATATATATATATATATATATATATATATATATAATTTGGGGGGGGGGGGGGGGCACCAATAGGGATTTCGCCTGGGGCATCAAATTGGCTAGAAACGGCACTGGTCGCAATAATGGTAATCAATATTCAATTCACTTACATTTGATTTATGTATGATGCACCGTTTAATATTTCATTAAGCTATCATAGTTAATGAAGCCCAAGTGCCACCTACAGGCCTATTATGTGAAGTGTAGGCTGGCGAAATGGTGAAGTGAAAGGACTTTATTTTATTACCATTTTTGATAATTATGCAGCATTATGAATGTCTCTTATGCTCATCAAACCTGCATTTATTTGATCAAAAATACAGAAAAAACTGTAATATTGTGAAATATTATTACAATTTAAAATAATGTTTATCTATTTTAATATACTTTAAAATATCATTTATTTCTGAGATCAAAGCTGAATTTTCAGCATCAATACTCCAGTCTTCAATGTCACATGATCCTTCAGAAATCATTCTAATATGCTGATTTATTATCAATATTGGAAATAGTTGTGCTGCTTATTTAAAATATATATATATATATATATATTATTATTATTTATTTTGTATTTTTTGGAACCCATGATAGATTTTTGGGGTTCATTGATGCATAAAAAATAAAAAGAACAGCATTTATTTAAAATAGAGATGTTTTCTAACAATATCAATCTTTACGATCACTGTTTCTATCAATTTAGCAAATCTTTGCTGAATGAAAAGTAATTTATTTAAAAAAAATATATAAAATATTGACCTCAAGCTTTTCAACGTATATTGTTACAAAAGTTATATTTTAAATAAATGCTGTGCTTTTTTTACTTTTTTATTAATCAAAGAATCCTGAAAAAAAGTACCACAGGTTTCCAATACTGCTAATAAATCAGAATTGCATAAAATGTATTTTAAAGTATATTCAAAATTTGATCAAATAAATGCAGGCTTGATGACCATAAATGACTTCTTGCAAAAATATTAAATAGTAATGTATCCAAACTTTTGACCTAATATATATATATATATATATATATATATATATATATATATATATATATATATATATATATATATATATATACACACATATATATATATATATATATATATACACATATACATATATACATATACATTTATACATATATATACATATACATATATATATATATATATATAGCTGTGCAGGTAAACCTTACTCCCCTGACCTCAAGAGACCCCGGAGACCCGGGTTTGACCCGTTACATATACATACATATATATATATATATATATATATATATATATATATATATATATATATATATATATATATATATTATTTTTTTTACATTACCCCTATTTTACATTTGAGCCCCTGCCCCTGAGGAACTCTCTGCACGTCCCTGCTGTAGTGGATCTGGATATTCTTTTGGAGGCCGTCTGTTGCTTGATGTCATATACCCAATCGTTAAACTGTGACAGGTGAGTTACTGCAAAAAGACGGTCATTGCAACAAAGTGATGAAACTATCACTTTGATAGTTTGTGGTGTCAAACTATGGTGTGCTTTTTAACACCATTTTCATGGGTTTAACGTTATATTATCGATATTATCGGCCGCAGAGGGAACTCCTGACCCCGGGGTCCTACACTGTAAAACCCGACAAGTCACGGTAACTCAAACCGTTTGAGTAAACCGATTCCCTTAAAAACTTGGCAAGTTAGGTTAACTCAAACCGTTTGAGGAAACTGATTGCCTTAAATATTTAAGTTTTTAAAACTAACAGTTATGTTCACTAACATAAGATAAACATTGCAATTAAGTAATTAAGTGATTAATTGAGTGATAATTGTACATTAGTGATGAACACCTGCTGTTAACAAACAGAATCACTGAAGAAAAAGAAACAAGAACAACAACTAACTTTAGTCACAGCTTTAGATAAAATCAACTGAAATAAAATACATTAAATCTCTCAAGATCTGATTAAACAACCCCACAAACAGCATCAGCAGCTCCACTTATTAATAACCAGACTGACTTTATTTCTGTCAGACATCTACAGAAGATCTTATTGAGAATTAACTAAGGTTTAGATGTTGATTTAGTTTCATTTGAAGTAACCATGTTAGAGATCAGTGTCTGCTTTAGTTGTGCTCTTGACCCTTGACTTCTGTGTTAGTTTTTTCTTCTTCTTTTTTTGTTGTTGTAATCATTTGTTCCTCGAACATATTTGTTGCAACTCAAAAGCCCAGAGAAAATGATCAGTAGTTGGTTGTTATATATTTATAATGACAATCATCTATTAGTGAACTGATCTCGTTGAGAATGAACATAGACTCATTGAGAGTCTAATCTCTGGTTAAATGGATGTTGTATTGATTATAGTAAAAGTGATTCTAAGAGCCTATAGTTCTGTGACAGTCAGTTAATATAAAGGACTTTCCAAAAAAGTTTTCATCTATTGTAGTACATGCTGGGTATTAAACTTATCCATGGCTCCCAGCATGCATTGCTGCATGATCTTTTTTTTTTTTTTTTTTTGGTTACCATTGTTGAGGTTCATAAGCTGATTCTTGATGTCTGTTTAAGTTCTAATACTACCATAGATGAAAACTTTTTGTGGACAAACTGTTTGGGAAGTCCTTTATATTAACTGATTGTCACAGAACCACCGGCTCTAAGAATCACTTTTACTGTAATCAATACAACATCTATTTAACCAGAGATTAGACACACAATGAGATCAGTTCACTAACAGATGATTGTCATTATAAACACACAACCAACTACTGATCATTTTCTCTGGGCTTTTGAGTTGTAAGAAACTTGTTCGAGGAACACATGGTTACAACAACCAGAAACAAAGAAGTAAAGGGTCAAGAGCTCAACTAAAGCAGACACTGATCTCTAACATGGTTACTTCAAATGAAACAATAAATCAACATCTAAACCTTAGTTAATTCTCAATAAGATCTTCTGTAGATGTCTGACAGAAATAAAGTCAGTCTGGTTATTAATAAGTGGAGCTGGTGATGCTGTTTGTGGGGTTGTTTAATCAGATTTTGAGAGATTTAATGTATTTTATTTCAGTTGATTTCATCTAAGGCTGTGTCTGAAGTCAGTTGTAGTAGTTCTTGTGTTTCTCTTTTCTTCAGTGAGTCTGTTTGTTAACAGCAGGTGTTCATCACTAATGCTCAATCAGCACTTAATGAATCACTTAATTACTTAACTGCAACTTTTAAAACTTACATGTTTTAAGCCAAGGGGAATTTGTTTACTCAAACGGTTTGAGTTACCCAAACTTGTTGGTTTTTACAGTGTATGAGGAGCTGGTAGCTGCCTCAATTGTGCCTGTAGCAGTAACCATAGTGATCGTATACTATTGTCTCTGACAGAGCTGGTGATTTTTCTGGACTGAAAAAATTGGACTGCTGCTTGGTCCCCCCCAGTTAAAAAAAATCCCATCTGCGCCCCTGCATATACTGTGAAATAAGTAATTATCGTGACAGGCCCAAAGACCAATTTGTACAATATTTGCCTTCATATTTCATGCATCTTTTCTATAAATACATATAACATGTCATTTGTTTTGCATTTACACCATGCTGACCACTTCATTTGTGGTGCACTTGGAATAGACTTTTCTTTAACCAGGTGGTTTTGCAAATTTTTAATAAAAAGAGAGTGCTACTTGAATCATGTTGTACTTATGTTTTTAAGTTGAGTAGTTGAATGTAAAAAAAGGAATTGAAACCTTGAATCTGTCAAACATCTGAATAGAAAAATCAATATTTTATTTTTGTAATATCGCCCTGCCCTCATTTAAGATATTTGATTTTTTTATGAGCTTAGATCTCATAAAACTGGAGACCTGCAGAGACTTTTAATTCACACTTGTGCTCCTAAATATACATTTTACACTCTGCACAGATTTCTATATGTCGCAAATGAGAGTGAAATGCTCACACACTGTTGATCCCTGCTTAGTTGAATGTGGTATGATTCCGTTCTTGACCACCTCTGAATGTGATTTCTATGATCACAATGTGTTCTGGGTTCATTTAAATCTGTTTTGTAATGTGTTCAAGTGCTATCTAATTGCCATTTGCTCAATGAAAAGATTAAGGTAAAAGAAACAGAGAAAAAAGTCACTGCAATTATTACAAACCGGCCCCAGCATTAAGCACTGCTGTACAGTCTTTGTACTAGTACTAAAAAAATTGTTGATATGGGGGAATATAGAGATGTTATCAGATGACTGTTGATAGAGGCTTCTCTCGTTAAATAAATCATGCATACAACTTCAAAGAAATAATCACTACATATTTTTGAATACATCTTTTTCCTTACCAGTAATTGAGATGTACGTGTTAGCAGGTGTGTCTGGAACCCGATCAGCTGGTATGTCAGCTTTGAGAACTAAAGGTTTTTCTCCTGTTCCATTTGAGATGAGAAACAGAGAAGAACAGCAAGTTAGAGGAGGAGTCATGAGTCATTTACTGATCATATTTTGTACAGTTTTGATGAGTACTGATAAAGGAAAGAGGAGAAGTTGATTGTGATCTCTTGATTGGCTGGAACTATAATGATATTCATAGAGTTTTTTTTTTCTTTTCTTTCATATTTGGTTGAAAGTAGGGCTTCACGATCCACGATCCAAAATTTTGAGCTTATATGACTAATAATTATTATTATGATTAGGGATGCACCAGTACCGATTTCCGGCCCAATACTGTGCTACTGTACTCATAAAAATGCTCCTGTACCAAAAGCCGATACCACACAGCGTGTGAACAGTGCTGAGTCCAGACAAAGAAACACCACAACAGAACAACAGAGAGCAAAATTAAGTTATTAGAGATTAAGGATGAAGTGCATTAATGTTAAACATTCAGTATTCATGACAGCTGTATGGCTAATATGCGCGAGCTGAAAAGCAAAGCGCGCTGAGTGGATTGACAGCATGGCAGATGCAACAGCTTGTCGAGTGAATATCCCTTTCTCACAGACATCACTGGGAAATTTGTAGTTCGGTCAGATATGTCACAAACAAGTAAGTAAATGCACAAGTTACTAAAGTTACTTGACAGTAAGGAGAGAGAGAGAGAGCACACCTCTGTTGCATGATCTTGATTGCTGTTCGCTCATTTAGCACTAGCATAATTTGGATTAAAACGAAATTGTAAATATAAAACAAACAAAAATTATAGAGTCATTCACTATAAACAATATTTATTTTAAACGTCAAGCATATCTGAATTTATTTAAAGCTAAATTGAAACTAGCAGCCAGTGTGAAATTCGCCTTATAGCCTATGATGCATATAGCGCCCTAGCCTTCAATTAAAATAGTTGAAGGTGGCGGGTTTTTGAGTGAAATCTCCTGTAAACTTTATATTTCACGCATTAAAACACATAAACAAAATTCGATTTTAAGATCGCATGCTCAGCTGAGCAAAAGGAGATTTTTTTAAAGGAATCAAGTATGTTATAGACCTAACGCACTGCCTTATATGATTTATCTATACATGTTGTTACACTATATGCTACGCTAAAACAATTTTTTGCTATCTGTATAGGCCTATAACAATGAATTTGTATTTTACAAATGGGAATAGGCCTACAACCCAGCTAACAGAATTTAGTTATAAGACCGTTCTCTAAATATTCAGTGTTGGTTCTGGGAACATAAAAAATATCCAGTTTTCTTGACGTTAGAGGAACGTTTTTAAAAGGTATGATGTTCCTCAAATGTTCTTTCAATTTAATTTTGATTTAAAATTCAACATTCTAGGAACGTTGATTTGTAACATTCCGAGAACATAAAAATATCCAGTTTCCTTAATGTTAGTAGAATGTTATTTAAAGGTTAGTATGATGTTCCTGAAACATTCTTTCAATCATTCAAACACCTGCTGTGAACAAGCACTGAAAGAAAGAGACATAAGAACACAAACTACAACTTTCTTCAGCCACAGCCTTAGATGAACTGAAGATAAAAGACATTCAATCTCTCAACATCTGATCAAACAACTCTGATAAGGCAATTTGCTTTATATATTTACAGCAAAATCAGAGTACATGCAGTTTTAGCTTAAAATTAAAAATAATCTAAACAATTATTATGAATTACAAATCTATAATAGCCTATTTGAAAAAATATTGTTAGCTGATGCTAACTGGCTAGCTAACTAGTTACCTGATGTTAACTTGAGGTAATTTTTAAACAAAGTACAAATATTTTTATTCAACCAACTAGTTCGAATGCATTTCATGGAAAAACAAAGGATTTGATGTTCAGAACAGAGTAACTGCAGTTCCCTTTCGAATGGTCTCTCCCGTTGCATCGCCTGATGCTTATGGGGAAACGTCTCAGGTTACGTATGTAACCATGGTTCCCTGAGAGTAGGGAATGAGACACTGCGTCCTCTAGGGGTCGCCGTCAGCGTGACCCGTGTCTGAAGTATACATACAAAAACACCACCTGTTGGCCGGCGACAGCCTGTGATGTCACTACCAGCACGACCACAGTATAAAGGGGCGCTGGGAAAATACATCATCCACTTCTTCGTCTGAAGCTTGTGTCCAAAGCATAGCACCGCGCCTAGAGAACGCAGTGTCTCGTTCCCTACTCTCAGGGAACCATGGTTACATACGTAACTTGAAACGTTCCCTTTCGAGAAACTTCGAACTGCGTTCTCTAGGGGTCGCTATGGGGAACGAAATACCCATGCCGCCATGCTGAGGGGAGTGCAAGCCAAGCACAAAAGGTGAGCACTAAGTACCAACTCTACCCGGCTAAGGGAGTTGCCCCTGGGATGGTTAGACGGCTGTTAGTGACAAGTAAAGCTGGTTCAGCGCGAGAAGGAAAGTCCCCTCTCTAACTCATCAGCCAGATCCGCTTGCGAGCCCCACGAGCTCCTTCCCCTCCGTGCCTCGGCAACAGTGGGTCTTGAACCGCGGGAAGCAGACGGCTGCCCATCCTTCCTCGAAAAGAGAGACAGATGAGCACGGAGCTTTCTCATAGAGAAAAACTCACAGTGCACGCAGATTGCTCCCTCGAGAACATCGTGTGCATGCTCCTCGCCCAATCAAAAGACGCAAAGATTGTGTGTGTCATCAGGTGTCAAATAACGAGGACACGGATGCACACATCTCTTAAACGCCTTGCTAGTGCTCGCCATAGTAAGTGTAGAAAATCGTTCTTACCAGTAGAATGCACGCTTCAAACAAAACAGTCATTGAAGAAGAAGAAGAGGATGACGTATTTTCCCAGCGCCCCTTTATACTGTGGTCACGCCGGTAGTGATGTCATAGGCTGTTGCCGGCCAACAGGTGGTGTTTTTGTATGTATGCTTCAGACACGGGTCACGCTGACGGCATCCACCATAGTGACCCCTAGAGGACGCAGTTCGAAGTTCCCTCGAAAGGGAACTCCTGTTTACTCTGGTTCTGAAGCCTGATTTTTTTTCACGTTCCTATAGCTGCATGAACAAAATGGCGCTTCAACCCACCAAAAGGGGTGGAGTCGACTGCTATATAAGTCAGCTCTGAGTGCCATTTAGTATGATTTTTTTTCCCCAAAATGCAATAAATCCATAACAGTTTTTTTTTAAATGCAATAAATCCATTGAATCAATATAAAAGTTATTTTTCATAATGAAACTGTTGAAAATACACAACAAAGTAAGTTGATCCACTTATGACAGCCTCTGAACTTGGTCAATACTAATCTTATATACAGGCACTGGACTAAAAATACATTCAATCAGTCATTGCTCTCAAAATGAATTCAACGCATTATAGCATCTTGTTAATGCTATAAATTAATTACAACAATAAAATAAAATTTCATGATGAACAAGAACATGAACAACAATATCACATTAGACCACAGAAATTCCAAAATGACATTTCCCTTACATTCAACTTCCAAAAGTGCATTCATCTTTGCCATGTTACATTCATTTAGTTGTCTAGTGTTATACGCTGTATTAACAAAAACATTAATGGCATTAATAAAAACACTTACACTGACAAACTACGCAATATCGTGTTCATAATCGAATGCGATTCATCTGCAATTATGAACGTGATATTGCATAGATTGTCAGTGATCTACGGCTCTGTGTATTAAATGCCGCTCCATCTGAAAGCACGTGATGGAGATTTACTACTGATCACAGAACCGGCTTTACTGACAAGATGTGCATGACAATCACATTTGATTTATCGCGCAGCCCTAATTTTGTTTGTGTGTTGATCACAAAGTACAAAGTAGATGAGGAAAACTAGGATGCCGGGTGTACAATGCGTCAAATGGTGCGCTGTGATTGATTGAGCGGATGTATCGCATTCTGCAGAGAAGGGAGACTGGCGTTTGTCGCAGTTTGGAAAGATAGGGAGAAAACATGACAGAATAACAAGGCAGATATCGCATTTTACGTAAAATTAAAAATGGACTTTTCAATACAGACCATATACAATACTGATTTTGGCGGAAACAATTTTTTTTTTTTAATGGCTTTAAATCGCATTTTGGAACCAAACTCTTCATCTCCTCACTGACTCTGCAAGCAAGAAACCTAAGAAGCAGAAGAAAGAAGCTCAGCCTAGCGCTCACCGCTGTGAGAAGAGCCCCGGCAGCGGAAGAAGCCTGACGCCTTCCCCTTTGGACATCCGACTTGATAAAAGAGCATATTTCTGAGCAATTGCCTCTGAGACATTGTTCCAAATGTCGCGACGTGAGTGTGGCTAGTGCAGGAGTTTCAGATTGGGCATGGTGAATGCGTCATCTGCAGAGACTGATCTCTCTGGGACAGAATGTTCTCTCCGCAAATCTAGCCCTTCTCTACTCGCGGATCGCTTTCTTCCACATAGATGGTCCTCCCCGGCCTGCTCTCCTGTTTCCCTCCTCTCTTAGGAGGAAGAAACAGTGGAGCAGCAGGGCTCTAACATCAGGCTGAAGTGAAATCATTGCGGCACAGGTCCCGTATGCTTCACTTTCCCCGAAACGCCTTGATTCCCCTGTGTACTTCACATGTGAGGATCAGCGCTCCTCGTCGGCTGCGAGCAGCTTGATTTCCTTCAGCGGGTCTGAGGAGGAAGCTGCCATGGATGACTCTATGTCATTGACGGCTTCAGATGCAGAGGAGTGGGCTTGCTCTGGCGAAGACCCGACACCCTCCCTCAGACGCAAGCAACATAGCCCAGCGTGGACAGCAAGCTGATCTGTGTAGGATCTCGGCCTGACTTGGTCGGCTCCGGAAGATCTTGCCCGCAGCCTCCTTGACAAGTGCTACCTGAAAGGGTGCCGTCAACAATCCTACCAACAATCCAGGACTACCTCAGCCCTAGCTAACAGGGCTTATTCATCGGCTGGCCAGGCTGGTTCAGCACTTCACACGATGGAGGTGCTCCAAGTGTTCCTTCAGAGAGCTGCGCAGACATGGATCTGTGCGCTACTAAGGCCACTGCACAGACAATCGGCAAGGCCATGGCCAACTTGGTGGTGCTGGAGCGCCACCTGTGGCTGAATCTGATGGAGATCAGGGACGCTGACAAGGTCACCTTTCTAGACTCGCCAGTGACTCCAAAGGGACTGTTTGGCCCTGCCGTGGATGGATTTGCAGAGCAGTTTACAGCAGCAAAGAAGTCACCGCAAGCAATGCATCACTTCTAGTCAAAGCGCTCCAGTGCAGCGGCTGTTTCAAGTCGCCAGAAGGCTCCTGATCCAAACACAGAGAGGAAGAGGAGAGGGTCAGTTCTCGCAGAGGCCAGAACTCCATCGATGAAGTCTAGCGCTCGCTCTCCATCCCTCTGCTCAACACTGAGTGATGGAAACTCCCTTCAAGTTGGGCCTGTCCTCCCCATTCAGTGCGGGCTCAAACAAATTATGCCCAGATCTGCCCAGATGTGGGCATGAATTACACCGGAAGGCTCCTTGACAGTTCAGCGGCTAGCGGCATCATTCAGACTGGGGACTTCCCCTCAGGGCTTTCCAGAATGATGCTCGGCCTCATGTCAGCCACTTCCTCTGTGATTCCGCTGGGCCTGCTTCACATGCGGCCCCTCCAGTATTGGCTCAAAGCCCATGTTCATCTTCACTTGGTGCCTGGAATGTTTTCATCTCAGGGTAACCCACCGCTGCATCAGAGCTGTGGCCCCTTGGAAAACCCCTTACCTGTTCAGTCAGGCATCCCATATGGACTGACCTCCAGAAGGAGGGTGGTCATGACAGATGCTTCCAACTCGGGTTGGGGAGCTCTGTATGAGGGCAGACCAGCGTTCAGCTCCTGGTCAAACCTGGAGCAATGCTTACACATTCTAGCCAGAACCGGTTCAGTTACTAGCACAGTTACTGTATAGAAGGGTGGGCTGGCAGATATCCTGGATGGGCTTTTTTTTTGGGGGGGGGGGTGGTGGTAGTTATTTATGCTGTAGATATTGCTATATTAATTATGCAACTATACTGAAAAAAGAGCAATATCATGCTTTAATGGGAAGCCTATTGAACTAAAGAATATCATGCACTTTCACAACTAAATAAAGTTTTTTTTGTTCTTTGTTGCATGGTAAAAAAAAGCCCTCTTTGTTCTCTTTCTGTGGATCATTGTTTCTATACTGGATTCTTTTTATCTACCTTTGTTATATATTTATACCAAACAAGGCCGTAATCATGTCTAGAACATTGGGGGGACCAGTTGTTTTGAGACCAGAACTCTATGGTAATGGTATTTATTTAAAGGAACTAAATAAATAAATAATTTTAATGGATTTAGGTGAATAAATAATAAAACAATAATAGTAGGCTGAAAGAGCAAGAATAAGAATTTTTGTAAAGTAATCAATCTGACCTGTAAATAATATTTTTATTTTAATATATTCACCCATTAAATTTTAGTTGTAATCCTATTATGTTGAAAACGCAAAACAGAAAAATGCTATTGTCGTCACAATCAATTATGAATTAGTCTACATGAATCTTGTAAGTGACAGTCCTACTTTCAATTCTAAACGGCAGAATTTGCAAAAAATGCCAAATAGTTTGCATCATTGGATATTGTTGGTCTTTCACATAATCGTAAAACAATTGCCTAATAACTATTACGCGTTTAGCTAGCCTAGAAAATTAATTCAACTGCTCTGGTAATTTCAGTGGTAGGTATATTCATGTATATGGGACTGCAATACATCCTGCAACATATGGGACTGCATTACATCCTGCAACACCTTGACAAACCTGGGAATTACAAAATAATCTTATTTGTGGACTTCAGCTTGGCCTTCAATACCATCATGCCTGACCTTCTCTCAGACAAACTCACACAGCTCTCTGTGCCCACCTCCATCTGTCAGTGCATCACCAGCTTCCTGACAGACAAGCAGCAGCTAGTGAGGCTGGACAAACTAACATCCAGAACTCTAACCATCAGCACTGGCGCTCCTCAGGGTTGCGTTCTCTCCCCACTGCTCTTCTCCCTCTACACCAATGACTGCACTTCAAAAGACTCCTCTGTCAAGCACCTGAAGTTTGCGGATGACACTACAGTCATCAGCCTCATCAAGAACGGAGATGAGTCTGCTTACAGACAGGAGGTTGAGCAGCTGGCTGTCTAGTGCAGTCTTAACAACCTGGAGCTAAACCTTCTCAAAACTGTGGAGATGATAGTGGACTTCAGGAGGAAGTTCTGCTCTCCCCCCACTCACCATCATGGACAGCACTGTGGCTGCAGTAGAGTCATTCAGATTCCTGGGAACCACCATCTCTCAGGACCTGAAGTGGGACAATCATATTGACTCTATTGCAAAAAAGACCCAGCAGAGGCTGTATTTTCTCCGCCAGCTGAGGAAGGAACCTGCCACAGGAGCTGCTGAAACAGTTCTACTCATTGAGTCTGTCCTGTGTTCATCTATAACTGTTTGGTTTGGTTCAGCTACCAAAACAGACATCAGGGGGCGTATTACAGAAAGATCCTAACTTTAAAATCGTATCTTATCTGTTTAGTAACCATGGTAATTTCAGTTAGGACCACATTTAGGACAAAAGCTATTACAGAACAGCATTTCCTAAGTGCGTTATCCTATCTTAACTACAGATAGGAAGGAGGTATTACAGAAACCTCCTAACTTGACAAAAAATACTAAAAACTGTCTTAACTTTAGGACAACCCCACAGCTGTCCTAACTTCACAATTATTTGAAAGCTAACTGAAAAACTGCTTACAGTTCCACTGTCCAACAATGGCATTACATTTATTAATAATTGAAAATGATGTTTAATGGTAGAAAGGCTCTTGGAGGACCCTGAAGATGTGTTACATTTTGATGACAAAACACATAAGTAATTACAGACTGCTGCGCAACATGAAATTACAGTTAGTATGTACTGCAACCACAACCAGCATTAAGGCCCTTTCAGTCCCACGCGGCAAGTGGTGGAATCGCCGCGCGGCTGCCGCTTTCTCTCGTAGAGGAGAGGCTTTGTGCAGTTGAGGCGGCGCTGGCGTCGCGGTCTCGGTGCGGATGTTACCATAGTTACAAACAACAAATCACATTTGTATTTCCTAAACTAAATAAATAAAACAATGTAAGTTTTGTGTTGGTGTTATTTGCTATTTATCATTTTATGGGAGCGTCTACTAGCGTTTTCATTAACAAACTCCGTACACTCACACTCTGTATTTTTTTTATTATATCTCTGAGATTTTGATAGATCACACAACTCCAGAAATTCCAGTAGGATTTACAGCAATCTTATTAATGAAAGCTAATTTCAGTGGCAATAATTTGGTATGGATGAAAGTTAACTTTTATTATAATAATGTATGATTACAACGCATACAGAATGTGTCAAGATATTTTCCTCATGAGATTAAAGCAACTAGGCGAGAGGACTTACTGCATGGAAAATGAGCAGTGTAGGCGGAGCTCCGTCTACAAGGACAATCTAATTGGTGGAAGCCTCTGGAGGTTGGACGGAAGACCTCCAGTTAAAACCCTATGACACAGATTTGTCGCTGCTGCTTGCGTGCGCAAAACTTGCAAAGACTTTGGCTTCGGCTCACTGGCCGCGCTGAATAAGCGCCCACGACCTTAACATCTGGGTCGATCATCTAACAACACTACAAATACTTAGTCAAATCTCTGAAGAAACCCTTGAAAGTCTGAAGCTACGCGAAAGGAACTCAAGAGCGTCAAACAGCACCCAGAGCCAAACAACCACAAGGGCATTCCCAGAGTGACTTCAGCGTCATTTCAACTTAAAAGCAAGTATCAAACAACCTCTATTCCGCTGGAACTGGTCGTATCTATCTCTAAAGTACTAGAGTTATCCTTTTGATGATCGGCACGGGTAAAATCGTGTGGAAATAACAAAACAGTGCTATATTTTAATCATTCTCAATTGCAACAATTCATTGCCTGTGTGTATGTATTTTGTTTTGTGTTATTTAGCTTAGTTCATGTATTTTAGTAAGATAGCAAATAAACTCTTGTTTGATTTATAGAGAAGTGTTCTGTGTTCTGTTGTGTAATAATCAAATCAAACTTTGCCCAGATTACGTTACCTATGCTCATAACTGTCATAAGGTTATTTAAATAATTCTGTATTATTATATCGTGGCCACGAGAATAAACAGAATTTCTCAGATATACTGAAATCTAACAACTCGCTGGACGATTGTTAGATAAGGTATAAGTTGGACGATTTGATTAATATCAATTGATCATATCAATATCAGATCGTAAGATTCCCTAAAGCTAAAATGAAGCTTAAACCAAAGAGCTAAATTAAACAATGTATTGTTTATAAAAATTATTACGCTCTGTACTTTGTTCAGTTGAAGATTCTGTTAGGTTATAGGCCAAAGGGGTTTGTCAGGGATGTTGGACCATAATTAAGACTCTATGTTTAATAGGAATAAGGGATGATTTATGAAATACCTGTGCTGTAATTATAGTTAATGATGACACATTCACAAATTGAGTGTGTATGAAATAGAACTGATGATGAGCACGAGCAGAGCAGCTGATACACTGAACGCGCGTGCAGTGTGCCGGTTAGAGCGGTTCTCGTTCTCGAGTCAAGAATCGGTTGCAGCGGTTTTCGGATTCACTGAACTTAGAACTGTTTCTTTCAGACACGTCCGATTTGAGAACCGATGAGCTGATACTGCGCATGAGTGATTCAGCGAACAGTGATTGCCTACTATGACTGACACAGCACATCTGAACCAAACTAGTTCTTTTGGACAACGGATTCTGTGATATGGCGCGGGTAAACCGAGGACCTGAATGAGGGCGAAACGTACGTTTATTTAATAACAAATACATCGCAATGGATTAGTAAGTGGATTATGGTTTCTGCGCTGATGACAACTAATTTATTCACTTTATATCTTCAAGACTTAAATCCTCGTATGCACATCACTGCCTGTACCTGTATTTGGGTGCTTGCAAAACTTAATTGTTAAATTTAAAGATCATGATTATGATGTTTTAACTGACTGAAGTTATGATTACTGACTTTATATGACTTTATATATTTGAATGTGTATTTTCATCCCGGCCCGGGACGATAGATTATATCATTACGTCATCGCAAATGACGTCATTACGTCAGGGCGTAAAAGAACTGATGAACCGTTTTTTTTAACCGTTTTTTTTTAACCGGTTCATTGAAACTAACTGTCCGAAAGAACCGGTTCGCGGAAAAGAACCGGACTTCCCATCACTATAGTTAAGCGTTTGCTTTAGTTGGGCTCTTGACCCTTTACTTTTTAACATTAGTTTCTCTCTGGTTGTTGTAACTGGTTGTTGAGTGCAGGTGAGGACGCGTTCGAGCTGCATTCGGTGCAGCTGGAGCTGGAGGCCGTGGAGAAGCAGATCAACGAGCTGCTGGAGAGACAGGCCCAGCTGAGAGAGCGGCAAACTGCGCTGGAAACATCCCGGGCTGACGCTCACAGGTCCGGGGTAAGTATACAGTGCGCTGCTAACACTCCCACCACCTCTACTCCGTGTGTTTCTCTGCACAGGCCCCGTTCACCCAGGACGCGATCTTCTCAGATGTCCTTCACTCCGGCGCCGGGACACCACGGACCCTGGGTGCGGCAGCAGCGGAAGACGCGAGCGAGGCATCGGGCTACATCATCTCCCCCTCCGCCGCTTCCGGTCTTCGAGATCTCCACCCGAAACCGCTTCGCCCCCCTCCACGAGACGGAACGTGACGCTGTGATCGTCGGAGACTCCATCGTCCGGCACGTCCGTGCTACGTTAGCTGAAGGTAAAGTGCACACACACTGTTTCCCTGGTGCTCGTGTTCTCGATGTTTCTGCGCAGATACCCGCGATCCTGAAGGATGAGGAGAGCGTCGGAGCGGTCGTGCTGCACGCGGGCGTGAACGACACCAAGCTGCGGCAGACGGAGACACTGAAGAGGGACTTCAGGAGCCTGATCGAGACGGTACGCAGCACATCGCCCGCGACGACGATCATCGTTTCAGGACCGCTTCCCACGTACCGACGAGGACACGAAAGGTTCAGTAGACTGTTTGCTTTAAACGAATGGTTATTGTCATGGTGTAAAGAACAGAAACTGCTCTTTGTTAATAATTGGAATCTTTTCTGGGAGCGTCCTAGGCTTTTCCGTGCTGATGGCCTGCACCCCAGCAGAGTCGGAGCGGAACTCCTGTCGGACAACATCTCCAAGACGCTACGCTCCATCTGACTAGTAAGCCAAATCTCAAATAACTGCTATGATGACTTTTGTTCTACCCACTTAAATGATAGAAGTAATTGCGTTGTTCAATCTATACATACTGTGTCTGTTCCCCGAATAGTGAGGTCAAAATATAAATTTAACACAGGATCTAGAAAAAATCTGATCGCGATTAAACCAGAAAAATGCAAAATAAATGAACAAAAACTATTTTTAAAGCTTGGGCTCCTAAACATTAGATCACTCACACCTAAAGCAGTAATTGTAAATGAAATGATCACAGATAATAGTTTTGATGTACTCTGTTTGACTGAAACCTGGCTTAAACCAAATGATTATATTGGTCTAAATGAGTCTACTCCACCAAGCTACTGTTATAAGCATGAGCCCCGTCAGACTGGTCGTGGCGGCGGTGTCGCAACAATATATAGTGATATTCTCAATGTTACTCAGAAAACAGGATACAGGTTTAACTCATTCGAAATACTTATGCTTAATGTTACACTGTCAGATATGCAAAAGAAATCTGTCTTATCTCTTGCTCTGGCTACTGTGTATAGACCGCCAGGGCCATATACAGATTTCCTAAAAGAATTTGCAGATTTCCTCTCAGACCTATTGGTTAATGCTGATAAAGCGCTAATTGTCGGAGATTTTAACATTCATGTTGATAATCCAAATGATGCATTAGGACTTGCGTTTACCGACCTAATAAACTCTTTTGGGGTCAAGCAAAACGTCACCGGGCCCACTCATCGTTATAATCACACGCTAGATTTAATTATATCGCATGGAATTGATCTTACTGATATAGATATCGTACCTCAAAGTGATGATGTTACTGACCATTTCCTTGTATCGTGCATGCTGCTTATAACTGATATTAACTGTAGGGCCCCACGTTATCGTCCGGGCAGAACTATTGTTCCAGCCACTAAAGACAGATTCACAAATAACCTGCCTGATTTATCTCAGCTGCTCTGTGTACCCATAAATACAAATGAACTTGACAAAATGACTAGCAACATGGGCACTATCCTCTCTAATACGTTAGAAACTGTTGCTCCCATCAAATTAAAAAAGGTTAGAGGAAAACGTGCTGCGCCATGGTACAACAGTTATACCCATTCTCTCAAGAAAGAAACTCGTAATCTTGAGCGCAAATGGAGAAAAACTAACTTGGAAGTTTTTAGAATTGCGTGGAAAAACAGTATGTCCAACTATAGACATGCTCTAAAAGCTGCCAGGACCGAGCATATCCGCAAACTCATAGATAATAACCAAAATAATCCAAGGTTTTTATTTAGCACAGTGGCTAGACTAACAAATAACCAGACGTCACCCGATCTAAATATTCCCTCACAGCTTAATAGTAATGACTTTATGAATTTCTTCACTGATAAAATAGATAACATCAGAAATACAATAACTAATGTAGATTCTACGGCGTCTAGTACTTCAGCCTCATTCACCGCACCCAAAGAAAAACTGCAGTGCTTTTCAACTATAGGACAGGAAGAGCTAAATAAACTTATCAACACATCTAAACCAACAACATGTCTATTAGATCCTGTACCTACTAAATTACTGAAAGAGTTACCTGTAGCAGAAGAACCGCTTCTCAATATTATTAACTCATCGTTATCTTTAGGTCACGTCCCTAAACCATTCAAGCTGGCAGTTATTAAGCCTCTTATTAAGAAGCCACAACTAGATCCTAGTGATCTGGCAAATTACAGACCCATCTCAAATCTTCCGTTTATGTCTAAAATTTTAGAAAAAGTTGTGTCTGCTCAATTGTGCTCATTCTTGCAAAAAAATGATCTCTGTGAAGAATTTCAGTCAGGTTTCAGGCCCCGCCATAGCACAGAAACTGCACTTGTTAAAATTACAAATGACTTGCTTCTTGCGTCAGACCAAGGCTGCATCTCATTGCTAGTTTTACTTGATCTTAGTGCTGCGTTTGACACTATAGATCATGAAATACTCGTAGATCGATTACAAAACTATACAGGTATTCAAGGGCAGGCTTTAAGATGGTTTAGATCCTACCTGTCCGATCGCTACCACTTTGTTTATTTAAACGGGGAGTCATCTCAATTATCACCAGTAAAGTATGGAGTACCACAAGGATCTGTCCTAGGTCCTCTGCTGTTTTCAATATACATGCTGCCCCTTGGTAATATTATTAGAAAATACGGGATTAGTTTCCATTGTTATGCTGATGATACTCCACTATATATCTCAACAAGACCAGACGAAACTTCTAAATTATCTAAGTTAACTGAGTGTGTTAAAAATGTAAAAGATTGGATGACCAATAATTTTCTCCTATTAAATTCAGATAAGACAGAGATATTACTTATTGGACCAAATAACAGTACACAGAATCTCTTGGATTACAATTTGCAACTAGACGGATGTCCTGTTACTTCCTCTACAGTCAAAAATCTGGGTGTTATATTAGACAGCAACTTGTCTTTTGAAAAACATATTTCCAATGTTACAAAAACAGCATTCTTCCATCTTAGAAACATTGCAAGCTAAGGAACATGTTACCTGTTTCTGATGCAGAAAAGCTAGTTCATGCATTCATCACCTCTAGACTGGACTATTGTAATGCACTGCTAGGTGGTTGTCCTGCATCTTCAATAAACAAGCTACAGATAGTACAAAATGCAGCGGCTAGAGTCCTTACCAGGTCAAGAAAATATGATCATATTACCCCAATTTTACAGTCTCTGCACTGGCTACCTATTAAGTACCGTATCAGTTACAAAATATTATTACTTACCTATAAGGCCCTAAATGGTTTAGCTCCTGCGTACCTAACTAGTCTTCTATCTCGCTACAATCCATCACGCTCCCTAAGGTCGCAAAACTCTGGACTCTTGGTAGTACCTAGAATAGCAAAGTCCACTAAAGGAGGTAGAGCTTTTTCATATTTAGCTCCCAAACTCTGGAATTGCCTTCCTGATAACGTTCGGGGTTCAGACACACTCTCTCTGTTTAAATCTAGATTAAAGACACATCTCTTTAGCCAAGCATTCACATAATGCATTCATATAATGCATCTCATAATCGTGTACTGCAGTTATATCTGATCAAAACGCACATTATTATTCTTTAGCTTGGGTTGAACAAATAATTTTTGCTTGAATGGAACAACAGCTACGCTAATTATGTCTCTTTGTTTCTCTGTTTCTGCCACGGGATTAACATCCCGTGGTAACTAGGAGTTACACAAGCTTCAGTCTGGATCCAGCCCTTAAATGATCTGAGATGACCAAACACCTGAGAAGAGATGATGCCGACCCCTCGGAGGACCTCAGAGGATGCCAACCTCTGATCCCCCAACAACATGCAGAATTAACAAATTTTGCCATAAGTTAATATATTAAGTTTCTACAATGTATAAATATATTGTAGAAACTTAATTTCCTGTAAAGCGCTTTGCAACGATTGTATCGTAAAAAGCGCTATACAAATAAACTTGAATTGAATTGAATTGTAACTGTTTATAAAGCACATTTATTATGGCAAGAAAAACCTAGAAAAGACGTAATCAGGGTATGTTGGCCATTGTTTGATAATGACGTAGTTGTCATGTAGTATCTTGATTAACTGATGTCATCAATGATAATGTATAATTTAGCTTATGTTACTAATCACAAGTGCATTTTAATGAAATATGAAAAACTTTAAAACACTTTAAAAACCACTTCAAAGATGTACTATTTAGACACGCAGGCATCAAGAATCAGCATATGAATCTCAACAATGGTGAGGATCATCAGAGAGATTCATTTTGCATTGCATTCTGCGAGCACCAACCATAACTCATCCGTGGCTCCCAGCATGCATTGCGAGATGAATAAATTATGCATCTTTTTTTTTTTTAAAGCTTTTAAAATAAATTTTCTTTTATTCTTACTTTCACCATTGCTGAGGTTCACATTCTGATTCTTCATGTCTATGAGTGCCAGAACTAAAACCATATTGAACCATATTTATAAAAATGGTTTAAAAAGGTTTCTCACATTGTCATCTCATAGAAGTGCAACAACACAGAAATAAAAAGTGCAATCAGAGACTCAGATGTGCAAAATGATTTTGTCATAAGTTCTTTGCTTTCACATACATGCTTTATATGGTAACAGTCAAAGAAAAACTTATATTTGAAAAGTCAAGGGTCAAGAGGCAACTAAAGCAAACACTATTCACCAAAATGTTAAGTTGAAAAAACAAAAAATAAATAATCTTTAATTCTCAGTAAAGAACTCCAGAAATAAAGGCTAACTGGTTAATAATGCATGAAGCTGTTGATGTTTGTGGAGTTGTTTAATCATCTTCTGCTGAGATCTTGAGAGATTTAATGTCTTTTATTTCAGTTGATTTCATCTAAGGCTGTGGCTGAAGTCAGTTGTAGTTCTTGTGTTTCTCTTTTCTTCAGTGATTCTGCTTGTTAACAGCAGGTGTTCATCACTTA
Organism: Schizothorax lantsangensis; assembly: GCA_027422415.1. Lineage (NCBI taxonomy): Eukaryota > Metazoa > Chordata > Actinopteri > Cypriniformes > Cyprinidae > Schizothorax > Schizothorax lantsangensis. The sequence continues at coordinate 40,890,041 of CM049841.1, read as the reverse complement.
TGCTCAATCAGCACTTAATTAATCACATAATTATGTCATTAACTTTAACACTGCTTCAGTGTTACTTTAACACTATTTTAGAGTGGGACCATATATGCTCCGAGCAGTGTTAATTTTACTGTGTGTAGAGTTTAATGCTTTGCTGCTGCCAGTCATGTGACATTTTATTATTATTTTTAACTTTTTTATTTATTTATTTATTTACAGTGGTTACCATTGTGCTGAAGAGTAGTGCTGTCAATTGTGATTTTCACTTTGCTGCAACTTAAAATATATAATAACTTCAAAATAATCAAAATTCACTAATCAGCGTGGAGCAGGTGTGCTCATTTTGAATGTGTTTGTTCTGAGTTTTATTGGAAGTTGTATGTTGGGTCAACGTAATGGATTTAAGTTGAAATAACATCTTGTTTTGTGTTACACAATCTTGATTGAGCTGGGTTACAACAACAAAACAAGAATTGTATGTAGTATCAGATAGAAATACCTCCTTAAAGCAACAACTGCACAGGTTCACTTTTTTACAGTGTAAATACTTCTCTTTACGTTTGGCATGTGTTGCTTTTTCAAATGCATGTTATAAGTGACTCAAACTCACAACGCTTGCAGATATGAGCAGCATTTACTACTGATGCGGTACATATTTATTTAATGGAAAATCACAAAATAACAGTCATGCAGCTAGTTGGAAGTATAATATGTGTAATTTTGTATAATGGAAGAGTAATTGGCTAATGTTATTGTGTGGTTCATCTCACCATTCTTAGCAGGATTGAGCTCCAAGTTTGTACTGTGAAGTTCAGACCGCACACCCTCAGACTGAAAGAGAAAGAGAGGGAGATAACTACCTGTAGTGCTCTTGTTTATCTATATGACAAACCTCTTTTTATCATTATATTAACAAATAACCAAATCAATTGCAACAGAAGTGCTTAAAGTGACAGAATTCTCATCAGACGTACCACCACCTTCAGTCTCTTTCTCAATCCATCAGAGTAGTCATATGCTGATGCTTTCACCTCAATATCATGACTTCCCAAAGTCATGGGAATAATCACATATGAAACCGCTATGCTGGAGCCTTTGTCAACATTTACTATCGTTCTGTATTTGCCTTTCTTACTGGCAGAGCTGCAAACATTTTCGGTCTCCATAAAGTCCACACGCACCTGGTGAAAACAGTACAGTGAGACACATATCGCTAATAAGGTAATATCACCAAAATAAACAAATATCTAGAACAGGGTTGCCTAACTCATTTCCTGGATGGCCACTGTTACGCAGAGTTCAGGTCCAACCTGCTCCACACCTACCTTTAGTTTTCAACTAATCTAAAGACCTTGATTAGCTGCTTCAGATGTGTTTAATCAGAGTTGGAGCTAAACGCTGTGGCCCTCCAGGACCGGAGAGGATGTTTACATGATATTGTTTTCAACTAAAAATGGAAAACGTTTTATGTGTTAGAAACCCTTAAACCCTTAGTTACCCATTTCCATGATAACAATGTACTTAAAACGGAACATACCCGATCTGGGCCGACAATATTTTGCTATCTGGGTAGGATCCATGTACTGTATGTTGTCATTAGTAAATTATTTGACATAACTGCTCACTACTGTGCACTTGGTTTTAATTTATATTATAAATTCTGAAAGCATTTTCAATATAAAATCTGAGCTACCTTCTTCAGCTTCATTGGGGTGTAGTTGTGAATAATGGCCTTGACTTCCAGTTGTTCACCACGCACAGCTGAGTAAGGTATCTTGAGGTCAATGAAAAAGCTCTTAAAAACAACCATCTCCTCAGGTTCTGCCACACAGATGCCTTTGAGGACAAACACAGACACACATAAATATTTAAAGTAGCAGATCCTGGTTTATTATGATTATGTTTTTCAGAGCATGTATTCTGGCTTTGCAGCTTCACCTTACCAAGTGTTGGTGACAGACTGACAGCCAAGATATGCCAGGTAGTGATCGAGTCTTTCAAGAAGATCCCCTTTGTGATTGATGTTGTTTCACTGGAATATGATGAAGTGACAGATGAAAAAGCACCAACAAGCTTCATCTCACCAGCAAAGACTGACTTGATTTAGTTCAATACAATACTGTTGTTTAAAGAAATACAAACTCTTCCTTACCAGTGTTTTTCTGCGCAAGTGGGTAGATCAATATACTCCCAAAGCCAACTCTCAGGGAACTGCGTACGTGACACAATATCGTCAGAGTCTGTATAATAGTCATCTTCATCTTCACCTGTTGTAACATTTTTTTTTTTTTTTTTTTAAAGTAAGAGAATAGACTTTTAAGAGCAAAAGGACACATCAGATAATCACATCAAGTCAGATTACTAGGGGTCCAAACTAGGGATGTGCGCTACGACTAATTTGACTGTCGTTTAAACGGAAGTTTTGTATCCGACTAGTCGACTAGTCTAAAAGCTAGAAACCCCCCAAAAATGGCAAAAAAAAAACTGTGCGTGTGTCTATATAATAGCATACAGTTGAAATACTTAATCTTTGAATCACTGTCAAATCCCTCAATGAATTCTGCTAAAAATAGGTCACGATTATGCCTTATGCTTGCCTCGCGTTATCATCAATTAATTTTAGGTGGTCGTTAAACAGAAAGGAGCAATGCAGAAATGGAAAAATCAATAGACTGACAGAATTCTACATTTTCATATAACGTTAGCCAACATATTAAAACACATATTAAAACAAAAGTAAAAAACAATAGGAAAGTTTATCAAGGAATAGCATTAAAACGGCTTTTAAAAATGTACTTCATGTTGGCTATATTGTCTAAAAACAAAAAGCTTGTTTTACTTAGACCGTGCGCATTTGTTCAGTGAATTTAACATGTTAACATGGTCTGGCGAAAGACAGGACTAGAGGCGATTCTTCACTTGAAAGAAAAAAAAAGCGCACGGCAGCAACTAAAGTCACAGGCACACAGAGAGATAACTACAAGCAAGCAGACAGTTTTGAAAAGAGCCTGGAAATCCTGCACCACCACCGAAGTGGGTCTTCGTTTAGAGGAATAGACAGCGCGGATAGGATCGCGGACCGCAGCGGCAGATTGTAGTGTATGACATGATTGACATTTGGCTTTGGCTAGCCTCCAAGCTAATGCATACATGCCTGTATTGAATATGATTATGCATAGCTCCAGTAAAGTTATTGCAAGCCAATTTGACATTACACAGTTTACAAAAAACGTTTCCATTTCCTTCTAATTCAAAATAATCCCACACATTGCTGGTCTTTCGCGTGGAGCTTGCCAACTGACATGAAGAAACCGCATGTGAGGTAAAAATGTAGTTTCCGCCCAGATACGCTTTTAAAAATATTTATATATTTAAATATTTTGATATGTATTCTTTTTCAAAAGTTTTATTTTAACTGTTCTTTAAAATGTTTTAAATGTTACGTTAAAATTATGGTAATTTGAATGATAAAATCATCATGGTTTTTTTTCTCTCGTGTAGTCGACTATTGTTTTCAGTGTCGACTAGTAGGAGCTGTACCGTTTAGTCAACTAGTCGACTAGACCCGCACATCCCTAGTCCAAACACCAAAGGTACTGAACCCTATTGTGTATGCCAAGATAGTAACATAGTGTCAGCCCAGATCCTGCCCACATCTGGCACATGTGGAATGATGATCTGGCCCACATGTAGCGTGGAATGATGGCACTTGGGCAGACCGCTCCTGTTTGCCAGATCTGGGCTGCGTTTCCCAAAAGCATTGTATGCTTAAGTTGATCGTATAGCTCCATTGGTTTCAATGGGTCTACGACAGGGCTGGGCAACTTTGGTCCTGGAGGGCCGGTGTCCTGCAGAGTTTAGCTCCAACCCTAATCAAACACACCTGAAGAAGCTAATCAGTGTCTTCAAGAGCACTAGAAAGCAGGGCCCGTATTTATCAAGCTTCTCAAAGTGCCATTTTAGTCTTAAGTGCTGAGAATTCATGAAATTTACTCCTACTTTCAAACTTAAGTATAAAAGCAAGTTATCAAATTTCTTAAAGCTAAGAATCACTCTTACTCTCCCAGTTATTTAAGACAGCTGGAGAGGTCTCTCAAGTGGTTAGGAGTTGCCAGCAGGGGCTTGTGATGGCGCTGAAGAGACAGAGACGTGCGCGAATCTTTCAGGAGAGGAGGAATGTCTTTGAAATGATTGGCGACGAGCAGTTAATCAAACAAGTTACACTTCCTCAGTTATTCAAAACGAGCAAAGAACATTTACATTACCAAACAACATCATAACTGACTTCAGTCTATCGCGAGTATTATGCGATCTACACTGTATGATGAATAAATCTCTTACCCCTTATTTACACTGCACGCGTCTGCGGTGCGTTACAGCTCCACAGCCACCGGAGCTGATCAGCCGCGCCGTGGCAAGTTTCTGAAGCCGCTCTCCGCGCTGCATCACTAAAGATTAAAGTCTATTTTTGACGGATAATAATAATAATCGTCTCGCTGTCGTCAAAGGCATCAGCAACAGTCGATACACTATACTCTCATCTATCGGCACCCTAAATTAAGTTGTGATGATGCTTCGTTTCCTTGCCATAATGTGTTCTCTTGAAAAGTCTTTATTGTCAAATGTGTGTTGAATGTAAACTCCTATTAGGAATTTAACCATTCAATGTAAATTAATCTGAGAATATTCTTAATTAAGGAAATCTATTCAGTGATTGGTCCATGCGTATGTCGTCATCCAAAATCCCGTTTGTGGCACAGCAAAGTGTCGTGAATCATCTCTAAGACTGACACTTAAGATTTAGTCCTACACTTCGCTTAAAGTACGACTGAGATGATTGATAACTAACTTTTAATCGCAGCTTTGAGCCAAGAATTTTTTTCCACTTAAGTCAATTCTTAGCAGTGTTCTTGAGAGTAATTCTTAGAGGCTTGATAAATACGGGCCCAGGGCTGACAATATGTTGCTATCTGGGTGTATTGTTTTGCCAATCATTCTTGTTCTTCCCTAAGTGTCTAGGCGTCAAAAGGTCGTAAGTCTAGGTACACTGTAAAAAATCAAATTAACAAAATGTTGGAATGGCATAAATATTTAAGTTGAGCTAATTTTATTGCTTGGGCTTTGTTGAGAAGACATATTATATTAAGTCTACACAAATATATTTATAAAACATTGAATGAAGGGTTATTTTCAAATCCAGTCAACATTCAGAATGCCAATGTTTGACTGAACTAATAAAAACTAATCCAGCCAACACTGAGATCATTCTGCACGTGCACGAGCCTGAGTGACAAGCTCACGCGTCAGGTAAGTTGCACAAAATAAATGATATTTTATTAACTGTAACAAAAACGTACAGCATATCTGATGTTTTTTGAGTGGATATTTAGAAGTGATCACAAAATCTTCATATATTATTTATAGAGTCCTCTCAGCTTGTCTAAGCTTGTTAACAAGCAAACTCACTGAAGGAAGGAAGAGAACAGAATTTTTTTTGAGACAAACATAAACTCAAGAACTACAACTGACTGCAGCCACAGCCTTAGATGAATTCAACTGAAGATAAAATACATTAAATCTCTGAAGATCTCAGGAGAGGAGGATTAAACAACTCCACCAACAGCATGACCAGCTTCTCTTATTAATAACCAGACTGACTTTCTGTCAGATGTCTACAGAAGATCTTATTGAGAATTAACAGGGGTTTAGATGTTGATGTTTCATTTGAAGTCACCATTGTGGTGGACAGTGTTTGCTTTAGTTGAGATCTTGGTTTTATACTTCTTGTATTAGCTTTTCTTTGGTTGGTATAATTTGTGTTTGTGAAACACAATTGTTGCACCAGAGAAGACCAAAATAAAACAAGTTCAGGTGTTATTAGTGCCTTGTTGATGATGACAAAGTCATCACAAAATGAGTGTGTGATTTTTGTTTTATATTTGGTATTTATAGCCACCAACCTTGAGAAGTTGCAGTACTGGCACCAAGATCAATAAAATTATCACTTATTCTGAAGATGGACAAAGCATGAGATATTTTGAGTAATCGCATCATGTAGTCACACACAGACATCAAGATTTTGCACATGAATCACAACAAACAAACAAGCTTCATTCTGCAATGCATGATGGGTGGCTTCATAGTACAAACTCATCCTTAATTCCCAAGCTTTTTTGTTTTGATTGTCACCGTTATTGTGATTCATGAGCAAAATCTTGAACTGTGTGTTACTACATGATGCTTTTTACTCTTAAATATAAACAAAGTCAAACTACAGCATAGATACTCATTTTGTGATGATTTTGTCATAATTGACAGAAAAACGTTAACACTTGATTTTGGTTTTCTTTGCCACAACAACTGTGCTTTACAAACACACTTTTACAGCAATCATAGAAAAGCTAACACAAGAAGTATGAGGACAAAGATCCCAACTAAAGCAAACACTGCCCACCACAATGGTGACTTCAAATGACAAACATCTAAACCTCTGTTAATTCTCATTGGTTAAATTTAAATTTTAACTTTCAATTTTGGATGATAGAAGGTTGATTTATAAAAAATAGAAGGGAAAAAAAATCAATAATTAAACAACACTGCGTCATCAGCGTTGGTATTGTATCAGACTTTACTGATCAGTGTGCACTTAACATTATAAGAAATTCAAGTTCAAATGGAGTTAACAAGGTTTTTTACCAGCGAATGAAGGAGATGGAGTGTTTTGTCTGTCATTGGAATGGCTGTAACTGTATCTGAGGCAGCAAGTGCATCGCATTATATGCTTTCATCAACATTTACAGGTTATATAACGTTTATTGTAGCTATATGGGCGCTTAGTTTTTCTTGTTGTTTAATACACTTGGTCAAAATCTCAAATTAAGCGCTTATGCACAGGATATTTACAACGTACAAAAGTAGGCTATATTGGCTAGATGGCAAATAACCTTCTTCTCCGCTCTTCAAGCACACAAAATCATTAGCCTTTGCAGACATAGTGTTTGAGTAAAGAAAACGCTGTACTATTCAAACATCAATTATTTATTTACCCTTTCGTAGCGAAAAAGCGGAGATCTGTCTCTTCCAGACTGTGCGCGGCATGCCAATCTTAATGAAGGCGGGGTGAAGTTAGAGGTTTTGCTGAGAGCATGATGATCCAATAGCATTACGAAGTTTGACTGACAAGCTCTTTTTAATGCTTATCATTGGTTAAACATTTTTAAAACCCTCCGATTTAAAATAATAATAACGAATTATAATAGAGATATGAAGTTTGGATAATTTTTCACGGCACACCTGACTGGGCTAGACTATATCAACTGCCACACTCTGCCATACGGAAACGCCGCCCCTGCTACACAGTGTATGATTTCACTGCACACTGAACAATTTTTCCACCATTTAGAAATTTCTGAAAAAATAACTTGTTTGTATTCCTCCTAGACTATTGGTCCAATTCATATGAAACCTGGCGCCTCTCAACTGGAGACCTAATGACAAAGTTTTTTGTGAAGATTGCAAAGCACTGCAAAAATTAAATAGTCAGACATCACACAATTTTACGAATTCACCTATATTTGCTGAATGCAACGTCCAAACTAAACAAAACATGATACACATAGTCAACAGGCCATCCCGAGGACACACACCAAGTTGAGTAAAACTCTGGCAATAGCGGTTGCTACAACTGAAAAACGTTTGAACTCCACAGCCATGTCATCAATCACATTTGTGTTCATCTTCAGAATTTATATTAATATATATTTCTATTCATCTTCATTCTCCAATGACTATCTATTTTTACTATTATCACAATTACTACTCATTAGTAATTCCTCTCTGTCTGAGTGTCTGACAGAGCGTGAACGCAGCTCTAGTGATACCAGTGTGACCATGCACTCCAGGAATCATCCTAGAGCAGAGCTTCTCAAACCTGTCCTGGGGACCCCAACCACTGCTCATTTTGTATGTCTCCCTCATAGACAACACCCAGTTCAATCCTGCTTTCCAGTTCATTTTTAATACCCGTCACTCGTTAACTTTCCTTCATCTCTTATTGTCTCAGATGTAAGTCACTGATTACGTTGCACGAGTGCCCACTACAGGCATTGATCACTTGGAATCCACTATGGAGTTGATATATTATTTACATTTTTTTCCATTAACAATTTGTTTGATGCAGCATTCTTTATGTACAGTATATAGGTGTGCTTGGGCTGTTTTAAATATATATATATACTGTATATATATTGTTTGGGGTGGGGATAAATTAATCCCTCTGTCAAAATGGAGGGGTAGAGGATCTGTCCATATAAACTTCCCTCGTCCACTTCATGAAGTGGAACGCACTTCAAAATGGCAGCATTCCCGAGGGGAAGTGCATACGGAAGTTTGCGAGTGCACGTCTAAAAGCAAAGTGAAACACAGCCTAAGTCTTGTAGACTCTACTAATGAGCTGATGAGTTGAATCAGGTGCACTAAATGAGGGAGTCATACAAAATATGCAGCTCCCCTGATGGTCTTTGTTTACTGCTCTGGGTATACTGCTATTCTACCGTGTGACATAATTATTGAGACAATCTTAATCTGTGAAATTACTTACTACGAGCCAGAATCAGCTCCTCCTCTTCGGTCTTCATGTCTTTGTGGGTTTTCATCTCGTTGCAGCAGTGCAGGAAGGCCTTGACACACTCTGGCCCATCTACAATGTACGTGGCTCGCCGTTCACACGTGTAGCCGAGTTTATTATTCCTCATTGCATCAATGCAGCATTGCTTCAGTTCACCGGAGAATTTACCAGCTGAGAAGACAATGTTAGTGCAGAGCAATGAGGGGAGTTAGAAGAACATGAGGAAAACTATTGGGTGGAAAAGCAAAGTTCCTTAAAATGTGAACAGTGACCTAAAATGATTAAGTTTCAGGATCTTTAAAACAGCAAAAATGCCCTGAAGATCCTCTCTGATTTGAACTGTAAGAGTAAAATCTGAGTAAAGTTCAGCTTCTCACCCAGTGTCCTAGTGATCTGCAGGAGACTCTCAGATCTTCGTTTTCTCTTTGTAGGGACGGAACATTCAGGCACTAGAGGACAATTCATTTGAATAAATTAGTATACTGTAAAAATCACTTTCAGAGTTTAAAGTACCCAGATTTATTTAGCAAACCTAATCAAATGTATCCCAAAACGGTGGTCAACTGTAAAGTCGGTTGCTTGACCATTTTTGAATTGTCCTTTTATTTTAATTTTTAATTTTTTTGAGTGTTCACCTCTATGCATTGATATTGCATAAAAATGGCAGTTTGTTTATTTATTTATTTTTATTTTACTAGTTTTAACCAAAGCGGCAATATTTCTGTCATGGTGCAGAATAAATTTGAAATATATTATATTATTATATATATATATATACACAGTAAAATCCTGAGTGTTAAATTAACACTGCTCAGAGCATATATGGTCCCACTCTAAAAGAGTGTTAAAGTAACACTGAAGCAGTGTTAAAGTTAATGAGGTAATTAAGAGATTCATTGCGTGATGATTGACCATTATTGAATTCACCTGATGAACAAGCAGAATCACCAAAGAAGAAAATCAGTTTTTTTAAAGTCACCATTTAGTGGTAGTGTTTACTTTAGTTGGACTCTTGACTCTTTAAATATTACATTTTATTTGGCTGCTTATGAATTGTAACAGCCAGACTTTTGCAAAGAACAAAAATTATTAGTTGGTTGTGATGATTATGTTAGCATACATTATTTGATTGAACCGTTTTTGCGATTATCATGCTTATTTTTGATGTTTGTGTGTCTAAATTAAAAACAATTCTTACATTTTTGATCAAAATAAGTTTCAAAACAGTTTTCTGATTATTCTTAAAAATCATCACTACATGACAACATGACTTCCAGTGTTGATTTTTGCTATTTGTTTGTCTGGCTGTTATAATTTAGTTATAGCAGCCAAACAAAACATAATACTAAAAAGTCAAGGGTTAAGAGCCCAACTAAAGTAAACACTGATCCACTATAATGGTGGATCGGCGCCGGGAGATGATGTCTGCGGCCCTGACTCAGCGATGAGCCCCAGAGACATATCCCTAGTGAAGACCTCCACTAAAAATACAATAAAAATAACTAAAAATATAATAATAAAATACCTAACTACACAATACTATTATTGTTAGAAATTGCAACAATATAAAAATAGAAATATAATACAATTATACATTTAAAATTTTAATTAAAACAATAAGTAAACAATAATATCCTGGTTGGAGGAGAACTGGCCCCCCGACTGAGCCTGGTTTCTCCCGAGGTTTTTTTTTCTCCACTCTGTCTCAGAGGGAGTTTTGGTTCCTTGCCGCTGTCGCCTCTGGCTTGCTCAGTTGGGGACACTTAATTTCTAGTGATTATCATCAATTTGATTTCACAGATAATATTTAAACTAAACTCAGCTAGACAATGACATCTCTGAATTCAATAATGAAATGCCCTTAACTGAAAATTGAGTGTTTAATCTTATTATTATACATTACTGACACTCTATCCTCCAACTTGATACTGTTAAGTGCTTTGACACAATCTGTATTGTTAAAAGCGCTATATAAATAAAGGTGACTTGACTTGACTTAAAAAAAAAAAAAAGATTTTCTTCTTTGGCGATTCTGCTTGTTAACATCAGGTGTGTTCAATAATGACCAATCATCACTAAACGAATCTCTTAATTACCTCATTAACTTTAACACCGCTTCAGTGTTACTTTTAACACTCTGTAGTGTGGACCCATATAGACACCCAGCAGTTTTAATTTGACACCGGGGATTTTGTTATATATATATATTAGTGCTGTCATAAAAAAACAAACTAATTAATCGCAATTAATTGTGATTAATCCCACGTAACATTAAAGTTTTTAAATATACTTTTATATTGCGATAATTTCACATTCAATCTTCAAATTAATTTACAAACTACATAAAGACAGTATATATTCCTGTATATATACTGGATACAGGAATATATATTCCTGTATATATTCCCCCCAATATTTAACCATTGACTATAGCCATTCAACATTACAGTATAATTGAGAGCTATCAATTAAAATTTTGTATTACACTTTAAAAAAAGTGCCCTTCAGCAGAAATATACAGAAATTGAAATTAAAGTTATCAAACACTAAATTCTAAATGAATCCTTAAAGCTATAAAAGTTATTTTTTTCTTTGTCCTTTGATTAATAGACATAACAGCAGCTGGTTATTAGGTTATTTTGGCTGTTATTTCTTTAAGAGCTGTTGCTGCTGAACATGATGCGGATGCATCATATTTTCTCTCAACTCGTTTTACTTTTTCTAACCCACTTCAGGTCTTAAAGTGTCTATTAATGAGCTGACGAGTTGAATCGGGTGTGTTATATGAGGGAGACAGTGCTGGGCTGCTCCAGGACAGTTTTGAAAACCATTTGACATGTTCTTAAATGTGACTCATATAAATATATATTAAATGCACGCACAGTTTTAAGGCAGCTTTAATCGCCTTTTTGGTAACATTATGACTTAACTGACCACGACATTGCATGCACGTAGTTTATTTAAATAAACTACATAAACTTACAGCGCGTGCTGGCGCCTTTGTGCGAAGATCACGCACTACGAGCACAGTACATTTTCCGCGCTCGTTTGTCTCACGCCTGCCACTGAAGTGAAGTTAGAGCGCGTGTCTTAAACGTCTCCGGTTTGAAGTGTTCGTAAAGACATTCTGCGACTGAATAAATGCACTTCTTGTCAAGAGAAAAAGTGACATAAGCAGCAGTTGTGAGTGGGGTGGCCAACCCTAGGCCCCCGTCCCTGCGTTAATCGCATTAAATATTTTTAACGCGTTAAACTGAAAAAAATAATCGGCTGCATTAACATGCTAATTTTTACACCACTAATATGTATATATTAGTGCTGTCAATCGATAAAAAAAAACAACGAATTATTCACACATTTTTCTGAAATTAATCGTGATTAATTAATGTAGACCCAAAGCGCTTTACAATCATGAGTGGGTCTGTCCTCAATCACCACCAGTGTGCAGCATCCACTTGGATGATGCAACGGCAGCCACAGAACAACGGCGCCAGTGCGCTCACCACACACCAGCTACAGGTGGAGAGGAGAGAGAAACATAGAGCCAATCAAGTGGATGGGGATTATTAGGAGGTCATGATTGACAAACGGTCAGTGGAGAGAATTTGGCCAGAACACAGAGGTTACACCCCTACACTTTACGAGAAGTGCCATGGGGTTTTTGAATGACCACAGAAAGTCAGGACCTCGGTTTAACGTCTCATCCGAAAGACGGTGATTTTTGCCAGTATAGTGTCCCCGTCACTATACTGGGGCATTGAGCACCCCCTGCTGGTCTCACTAACACCTTTTCTAACAGCAACCTAGTTTTTCCATGAGGTCTCCCATCCAGGTACTGACCAGGCTCAACCCTGCTTAGCTTCAGTGGGCAACCAGTGTTGGGCTGCAGGGTGATATGGCTGTGGCACATCTTCACATAGACCCATTAAAATAAATGTCATATTATCTGTGTCAGTAAGCAGAAATATAAAGAAATTGAATAAAGTTAACAAACACTAAAATCTAAACTAAATACATTAATACTTGAAGTAGGGATGCCAATTTTCAATAATTTCCATAATCGATCGTCGTTTAAATTAAAGATCAATTAATCGATTAACCGTTAACCTTAACTACTGCAAAATGCGTCTATTGCAGTGGCATAGACACCGGCATGACAGGATGTGCAAATGCCACTCAAAACGCCAGCTTCCTCACCCGAATGAAAAGGGGTTTTAGTCTAAATAAAAGGCTAGTGGCAGGATGGTAAAATGAATAGATGTGATTATGATCATTTGATAAAAGGAAGAGAGCGCGCTGTAGTTACGCACGGGATCATTATACTTTGTGTGCTGTTTCATATCCTGTCACAGAGACCGCTGAATGCGCCTTTTTAAATGGTTTCGTGGTGCTCGTTTTTTTATTTTTTAAAACATAATAGCAATGTTTGCAATTGACATTATCGGGATTTAAAATAAAATGATCCCAAACGCAAGTACGGCGCGTGGGGCTGTGACGTGCGGTCAGTGATCCGCTTCCAGAACCACCGGCGTTGCTACAAACACACTGTTACCATTTGAAACATTTTAATGTGAGTATTATGACACAAGTGAGGTACAAAGCTTTGTTAATAAGAGAAATAATTGGTTAGCAGGCAAATGTTACATCGCGACCATGCTTTTTGATTCATGCCGAGCGCATACATTTAAATCAAGCCATATGCGGCTTTGTGTTCTGTTTTTCCGGATGGTCACGAATTTAATATTATTTATTGTTTCTTTTCCCAAATCCTCACTGTCTCACCCTCTAGATTCGCAGGTTTATTTTATTGTTGTTCACTTTTAATCACTGTTTTCGCATCTCTTACTGTGGTAAACGTGTGGGGGGAAATGAAAGATTTCGTGGCCATGAATTAAGAATTTGTTACTATGACTTAAATTGTTCCCGCATTTAAGTTAATTCATGGGTTTTCTAGGGCAGGGGTTTTCAAACTGTGGGTCGCACAAAGCCACTTGGCGGCAGCTAAATGACACAACACACAACACACACACAGTTCCTAGGGCTGGACGATATACAAAGATTAATTACGAATTGCGATATTGCTCAGTGCGATTTTCGAATCGCAAAGGCCGGGATTTAAAACATGCGTTGCGTGTTTTGAAGCGCGGATGCGCACGAGTAACAGTGAGGGTCTCAGAGCGACGGTTCATTATTAAAATGTTCGGTCTGCATTATTAATGAGAAGAAACTCTCTCACTTCACTGCGCTGTGTTCTGCATGAGATTGCATACACCGGAAAATTCAAATGTTGCGAAAACTGTATCAGGTAGGCTGTTCATTAATTTCTATCGTCTGTTTGAACTCTGCACTGTATCTTTCCGAGAGATTTTGTTGTTTTCGTTCCTTCATATGCATTTAATCCATAAACTGTCCGTAAAAAGCATTTCACATGTACGGGTTAAGCGGGGCACAAATGCGGGGTTAATTGTAACACTATACAAACATTTCCACATGCTAGCATAACAGAATTTACAAAATGTCCTATTATTTCCTTGCCATATCATCACTATATAGAGAAAAAAATTTTAAATAATCTTTTGAAGATATAGCTGAACATTTATTTAACCATTGCAAAAGTAAATTTCTGGCTGAAGTAAATTTGTCTTCTCGGTTTTTAGTGTTTATTTAAAATGAGACATATATGTTTATTATTTTTACAATTATTTCAAAATTATTTTAATCTCTAAACTGTTTGAGAATTCTGCTTCGCTTCTTATGCTTTGCTAAAATAAAATAAAAGTGTTTGGTTGTGAGGGCACTTTTTTTTATAGCACTCGCAGCGGATTACAGTTCATAACCGCACCGGAGTGAGCACGTTTCCAGGTTTTATGGACATATTTCTAGACTCATTAACGTCTGTAAATTAAGAAATTAAAACGTAAATATTAGTAGTGAATGTTTACAGTGGTACTAGCCTATAAAATAAAATGGTTATTTTTCTTAAATACTTAATTTCTGCCATATTATGCTTTTAATTATGATTAAGCTTATAGTAATGTCAATTGTTTTTTATCTCAAATATTTTGGTGGGTCATGAAATAGATTATACTTGTCTAGGTGGGTCGTGGAATGGAAAAGTTTGGGAACCCCTGTTCTAGGGAACAAATTAATGAAACATGGACAGCTGCCACAAATTAATATGTCATAGGTACGAATTAACAAGTTGTATGAATGAATAGACTGTCCTGCTCGCGTGCGCAGCCCTGCCAAAGCGAAGTGCCCGATATGCAATAATTATCTAGGGAAATTATGATTGAACATGACTTATTACTACATTTCAATACAAAATAACTTTGTACTGTATCTGTTTTAATGTACTTTTATAGTTTGGATCATATTAAAAGCATAGTTTGTGCATTAGTAAATTATTTTCTTGTAAGATCCAGCCCCTACACCGTCTCTCACAGCCGTTTGCATGTGTTTTGCGCACGAGCCGCACGCACCCCAAAATGAAACTGCTTAATCGACCATCCATAGCTTTTATCGATTACGTCTCTTATCGACAATTAATCGATTGTCGATTAATCGTTGACATCCCTAACTTGAAGCTATAAAAGTTATCGATTTCCTCCTTTTTTCTTTGATTAACAGACATCACAGAAGCTGAGTTGTGTTGTTTTGGCTTCTATTTATTTAAGAGCTGTTGCTGCTGAATTAGAGATGGGCAGATGAAGCTTTAAGATTTTCAACCAAATGGTTCACAAAAGGGTTCATTTCTGGAGGCTTAATTTGCTCACAATACCACCTGGTGGCCAAAGAGTATAAAACAAGCAGATATATTAATATATTATAATATAATAATATAATATAATATATATTAAAATAAATAAATTAACATTTTGTAACAGAAAATAAATAAAACTCATTTTATTAATTTGTATATTCATTAAAATTAATAGAAAAAAAGAAGCCTAAGCCTACAATGACAATAAGCAACAGTAAAAAATGAATTAAGTTGAATCAAATTGAGAAAGTCGTTTCAACTTGAAGTTAAACTGACTTAGGAAGTCGTTTGTTGCCATGACTTTTTGATCATATTATTACCTGCACCATACCCAAATCAAGAATTAATGACCATTTCTACAGCCATCACAAAGATACAGCAGAGAAAGATCGAGAGCATATTTACCTCAGCAGCAACCAATCTCTCATTCTCGCATCTGCAGTGCTTATTTTGATCTTTAATGTTAAATCTTTCTTACTCTTGGAACAAAATTAATGCTTAGGTTGATTCAGTATTAGGCTACTCTTAATGAAAAAAAAAATCCCACACACAACATCAGCAATACAATGACAAAGTAGCTTTTATTAAACATAAAACTTTTATTAACTGAATGAATAAGACATACCGCATTGTAACAAATAAATAAAAGTTTTTGGATTTTCCGAGATCACGTGACCCTTCGACTTCGATGCACGCGTAGTCTTTCGCTCTGCTGACTTTGCCAAACATTTTATTATCCTGTCAGTAAATTTCGAACCATTTTGCATTGGACTCATTATGAATACTTCAACAGTCAAAGGCGATCGGAAAAGAGAGATTGGGCAATCGCCAATAAAGAAAAAAATCAGGGATTCCACCATCTCCAGAGAGGATATCGACGAGGCTATTGCTAACGGTATCAAGCTGGCATTTAAAGAACAACAAAGCACTTTGGATTCGGTTGTAACTTCGACTGTAAGAGATGCTGTGGACTCTGTGCTGATTCCAGCATTACATAAACTACGTGAGGACATACAAGCGACTAACAATTCTGTTAAAGAGCTAAGAGAGGAGTTTGAGGCCATGGCTGCCGCGGCGAAGCAGACATGTGACCGCGTTGATTCTGTGCAGGCAACTACACGTGAGGATAGGAATGCAGTCACGGACTTAAGAAATCAGCTAGAGCGACTCACCGAGAAGATGACGGATATGGAGGATAAAAGCAGAAGAAATAACATACGACTGGTGGGGTTACCAGAGGGGATGGAGGGATCCGATGTGGCTGGTTTCCTCAGAATTAATCTTTCCAAGTGGATTCCTTCCCTGAAAGGTCGTAACATCGAGATTGACCGAGCACACCGCGTATATGATGGAAGGAAAAACTCAGATCGGCCGTGTACTCTCATCTTCCGTGTGCTGAGATGGCATGACAGATTGGAGATTCTGAAGGGTGCTCGGCAGGCCTATCCGGTGAAATGCACGCAGGACAATGTCACGCTACTATTTTTTCCTGACTTTAGTCCAGTTACAGCCGCCAAGAGAAAAAGCTTGGTTTTTCTTTTGAGGTCGATGACGGCGCTTGGTCTCCAGCCCTTCCTCGCTTATCCGGCGGTAATTAAACTACGGCACGAGGGTGAACAGAGATGCTTCAATTCTCTTCGGAAAGCAGAGGATTTTATTGGATCCATGTCACAGAGTGGGACATTTGCTGCGGATCCACAGGGCAGCGGGAGGGCGGCGGCTGCCCTTTCTTCGATCCGACGGGAGGGGCTTGGTGGCCGGTATGGAGGAGATGGTGGCGGGAGAGATATGGATGATTGCTAGATCAATTTCTTCTTTTTTCGTCTTTCCTCTCTCCTCATGGGATAGTATTTTTTTTTTTTATTCGATGCAATCGTCCCTTTGCTGGTAAGACTAACCCCCCTTTTTTTTCTTTCTTTTTTTTTCTGGAGGGGACTAATGGAGAGTAGGTTTCATTACAATAATGTTTTGGTTATGTGAGCCTTTTGGGAGGCTCGTTGTGGGCTGAGGTGGATCGGTCACGGATCATCACAAGTTTTTGCTGTTCAATCAGACCTATGTTCTCGGTAACGTGCGGCCTGAGTTGTTTTTTGTCTTCCCGAAATGAAGCCAGATGCCCCTCGAGCATGTGCCCATAGCAGAAGATCCCGGGCCTTCCTGTGTAGGGATATTGAACATACTCCGCCCTGGTGATTTATGTATGACATGACTGTTGTGCTGTCTGAATGAACAATCACCTGCTTCTCCTCTGTCCCCTGTGGTATTCGATGGTGGGTCCCAGAGGGCCCCTAGGGGTGGATGCTCTGGCAAACAAATGGCCCCCAGTATGCATTTCCTCCTTTCAAACTTCTGCCTGCATTCCTAGCCAAGGTGAGAATTTTGAAGGCCAAAATCCTGCAGGTGGCACCAGATTGGCCTCAACAGTCATGGATGCGGATCTAATCGCTTTGCTGAGAGGGTCGCTGTCTCCCAGTCAGACAGGACATGCTGTCTCAGGCCCAAAGTCAGATCTCCCTCCCGAATTCAGGAAAGTACAGTTTGCACGTCTGGCCACTAGACGGGGGCGTCAGCCAGGAATCTTGGAGAAGCAGTTCTAACCACTTTGCAGGCAGTCAAAGCCCCATCTACAAGGCAGCTTTATGCTTCTAGATGGGAGAGGTTTTCTAGATGGTGTCAGTCTATAGAGATAGACCCATTTTCATGTGAAGTAGATTCAATCTATTTAACTCTTACAACAGATGTGTCCAAACCTGGTCCTGATCAAACACACCTGACCAACTAATTAGGATCTGAAGAAGCACTTTATAATTACAGACATCAGGGTTGGAGATGAACTCTGTAGGAAGGTAGATCTCCAGGAACAGGATGCATCCCTGATCTATGACAATACATCTGTTTCACTTTAAATACTTTTCAGCTACTATAACTTAAGTCTTTGGGAAAAACGGTTATTATACATCTGAAATGGATGCAGTCACCACATAACTAATGTCTATATTGTCAAACATGTACAGTAGTAAAAGGGATTTCAAATCAATGGATTTATTAAATACAAAACAGAAAACATTCAATTCAAGTTAATACATCTATATATAGCCAAAATTGTAAACACAGAAAAAACAAAAGAAAGCAAACAAAGCAATGTAAGATTGTATAATTTTGTCATGTGAAAGCTGATGTGTGCGAAAGTCTTCTGTAGTGCATCAATGTCTAAACACTGTCCATAGCTACCCTGCAAACAAGCCTGCACTGGCCCTTTACGGGCTGCCAGCAGAGGGCCCCTGAGAATTTGCTCATTGGCAAAACGTTGGCCCCTTAGCACTGGCCCTGCACGGGCAGCCTTCGCTTAGCCTCCAGGAAGCCGTTTTATTGAAAATAATACATTTTGAAGTCACCGTTATGGAGGTAAGCGCTTGCTTTAGTTGGGTTCCTGACCCGTGACTTTTTAACCTTAAGTTTTTCCCTGGCTGTTGTAACTGTGTGTTTCTGATGCACATTTGTTATAGCAAAAGTTGCAAGAAGAACAACTGATTCGATTCAGTCATCACATAGTGGCTTGATTCTCTGATCTCACCTAGAGTTTGATTTCTGAGGACATTATTTAGATTTAATTATTTCACATTATAGTAGACCAAGAAGACAAATGCATGAAATTTTGTCCTGTTTTAATATTTTGAAAAAGATTAAGTCGTTATGTAGAAATTACTCACACAGATATCAAGATTCAGCTTATGAACCTCAACAATGGTGAGAGTCAATAAAATATTCAGATCTACTCTGAACTTCACAAAACAATCTTTTCGTTGATTGTCACCATTGTTGAGGTTCATACGCTGAATCTTGATATCTGTGTGAGTTGAGTCTACATTATGCTGTCCAAATCATTTCTGCCTAATGACTTAAAAACATTTAAAATCTTGAACCAGGATAAAATTGCAGTGCAATTATTAAACCTAAATAATGTTCTCAGAGATGAGCCTCTGGATGAGATCAGTGAATCAGTAAACTACATGATGACTGAATCATCAATAAATAACCATCTCCATCTGATCAGCTTGTCTTCTCACAACTTTTGCAATAACGAATGTGCTTCAGAAACAGTTACAGCAACCAGAGAAAAACTTATGACAAAAGTCAAGGGTCAGGAACCCAACTAAAGCAAGTGCTTACCTCCATAACGGTGACTTCAAACTTTATTATTTTCAATAAAACAGCGCTTAGGCTTCCTGGAGGCTAAGTGAGTGCTGCCCGTGCAGGGCCAGTGCTAAGGGGCCAACGTTTTGCCAATGAGCAAATTCTCAGGGACCCTGTGCTGGCAGCACTAAATGGGCCCGTAAAGGGCCAGTGCAGGCTTGTTTGCAGGGTGAAGTTGGCTGATAGGAAATGAATAATCCAACCTCTTGTAATGAAAACACGCCACAGCTCTGAAACACTAGACTCTTCCTAACCAGGAACAGTCAAAAATAGTCCAGACTATGGTCTCACGTAGAAAATAACTTTAAATCCATATTCAAACTGGACCATGATGTGGTAACCTCTGTAACGTTGAAACGTAATATTAATATATAATTTAAAGGGAAACAGGTCAATTTAGCTCAAAGGGAATCATTAATGATTTTATAGGGAATTTGAACAGACTCACTGTTTCACGGCGATTCACTGAACCAGCCGTATAACAAACTGCACTGGATATTAAAATCCAAAATATAGTGAAAACACTATTAAATAGCACAGTAGCACAAATCGGCAGATTAAGACTAACTTATGAGCACAAAACACAAGATCCTTCTCTTTTCAATATAAACAAGGCTTTATTTGATAAATCTAAGACATGAAACTAATCTAACACATGAACATACGCATTCACACATTCACACGTTGCAGAAGAGAGAAAGTAAGGAAAGATGAGTTTAAGAGAATGAAAATATGAAATCCCAAGTTTATAGCAATATGTGCAATTGCATAGACCTTAACAACCATCAATCACTTATTTAAACCTCGCTTTGAGTTTCTCAATGAGGCTAAAATTTGTATTAAATGCACCAATTCAGCTAAAAGTCTGGAGTTGTTTTACTTGCGTTGCCTTTGTGTTATGGGATTCCCTTCGGTCATCATCATTGCAGGAAAGGGGGTTTCCCAGGTTGCTGGTTGGCTGACAGTTCAGTGGTCTTTCGTAGTGACGTCTTGGGCGTTGGCTGACGAATGGTCTGAGTCCGTTGCTAGTTGAAGTTTGAAGCGGGTGCAGTCGGAGCTGGACTTTGCGGCAAACTTAACTTTTGAACACGACACTCAACGGAAAGAAAATAAACTAAAATAAAAGAATACACGGATGTAAAGAGACTAGGTGGTATTTCTTCTCATCATGGTCGCAACTGGCCGCTAGCACATGGCGCTCAAAAGCAGCGTCAAAACGCATGGCAAAAGAGAAGAGTTTTAGAGAGGCAAAGGCATTTTAAGAAGAGTAAGAGATTTTAAGAGAGCGTTTGATGGTGTCCTGAGTTTTAAACTCGACTTGTGGACACCTCCTAATGCTTGTCTTGACCAATTGATACTGTTCTGGCTCGGGGTGTTGCTTTGTTTTTGCCCCAATCATAAATCATGTTATGTTATCTGGTCCAACTTTTCCAAGCTCTTGCAAAGTATACTTTTGGATGTGATTTTATAACAAGACTATGATACATTTGACAAAGAATTGATTGGAAGAAACGTTTAAAATGATTTTTCACACTCAAAACAAACATGAATATTAATCCTTCAGCATTCAATAATGATTAAAAAGCTCATAATATTTGATTGAAACATGATACTATTGTGTGGGTTACATACATGATATGGTTATTTCTTCAGAGAAATAATTCTAAGTCCCTTTAAGATGATTTTTGTAGCATATGGAGAAAAGAGTCTCTGTGACAAAGGAATTCCAGTGTGGTCTGTCTCTTTGTGTGGGGGTAGTCCATCTAAGCAAGTCTGGTTTCTGTGGTTTTCCAGCGTGGAACCCATGTGATGGTCATCTGGTGACCATTAATCTTGATTACTTGCCCCAAATTTGACAGTCTCCTTAATGAACTGGAATTATCAATAAGTGTCCTTTTGTTTTAATGTTGCAAGCCGTTCTGTGAACGAATTGGTTAGTTTGCTTGCTTCAGACGGGCTGAGCTAGGAATCTGATTTATGACGTTTCCTTGGTCTCTCTCTCTCTGGAATGTTAGCTCCTCAGGTTTCAATGTTCTGATCGCATCTGAAAGTCTCTGATATTCTACACCTCACCAATAAAGAGTCTGTCTAAAATGCATCCAAATACACTGTCTTAAACTCTTAGCATCAGTCCAAACATAGGCCATACATACATGTACCATCTCTGCAAAAAACATCAGCAATGTACATTTTTAAATAGAAAAACAAATTTCCTAACCAGGACACTACACAATGTGTTCAGCAGGTGAGCCATGCTGGCTACTGCTGCTTGCTATTGCTAACTTTCTCTACCACATGGCTTTATTTAAGGAAACCTAAAATATTCTAGCATCCCTAGTGGTAAGGAAGAAAACTACCAACAAAATTCTTATTAACTGGCTCGTGTCTGACCCACACTGAGACATTATTGGATTAATGTGGGCAGTCCCATAGTGTGGGCTGCTCACAGAGAGCCTGCGGTGAGCCCAAAGCTGTGGGCCTTGCCTGGGCAAGCCCACACTGGGTCTGTTTAGGTTTGTGTGGGCTGGCTCTAACCCAGTGTGCCTGCAAAAAGCCAGCATGGGCCCCGCAAGGATATGTTTGCAGGGTCGTAATTCAAATGCGTCAGCCATTGCCTTGGTAATGCAAGTGTTTACATATGGTTTGAGATGTAAATAGCGATTGCATTATGGAGAATGACCAGATATTTCTGTTTATTTAGCTCAAACAGCACGCTTGGCCAGCGACAGAGTGAAACTAGTAGACAGACAACAGACATAATAAATCCAGAGTGTCCCGATGTCACACGCATTCTACCGGCACGGAATAAATCATAAAACCTATCATAATAATATTTATAATGATAATAATATAATAAAATTTTCATTAGCTGAAAAAAATGAAAAACAACAACAACCACAAAAAACCTGTTCTGGTGTTGGTTCCTCCTGCAGCGTTGGACTCAAACATCAGACCTGCATCAATGAAAACCCCCATACTGTCCCTTCCACCTCCTGCCGTACAGCCGATATCATGCTTCTCTATGCTGTCCCAGATCTAGAAGCACAAAAAAGACATCAGTTATGTACATTTTATGTGATAAACCGTCATGAGCTGTTTTTGCTATAAAGTCTGATGAAGATCCTCCACCTTTGTCTGAGTGAGTCTGTTCTTGTTAAGGACGTGCACAGCCTTGTCAACCACCACCAGACCAACTTTAGCTCCAGGATCTCCAGTTATCTGCAGCATGACCTCACCTCCTGTGTCATAGTTATTCCTCTTGTCCTTCACCTCAATCTGGAGCTGTTATTAAAACAAGAGATGCTGTGTCAGAAAAACAGGCCTAGTTGCTTGGCACATCAACTGTTTTTTGTGATGGTTGACCCACCGTTCCCATGCATGTGTCCTTCACATCGACCCAGACTGAATCAGACACCACCTCAGTCAAGCCCACGTGATAATAAGCCACAAAGCGGAAGGACGGCACCATGTCTTTGGTTACAGTCACAGGCAGAGCCACTAGAGATTGTCCGCTTCGCTTAAACCTGTCAACTTTTACAATCTGACCTTTACTCAAGATCTGAAAATGAGACAGATGAGTTACCAGCATATATGACATCTATATGGTTTCAAACACAAACTGAGTGTAGTGATCAAATACTGACATAATAAATTGATATATATGTGGTGCAGCCTGAATAAGAAATAACCATAATCTTTACCATGTATGTATAGTCTTGATCTTTGAATCCTGGACTTTGTCCAGTGTTTAGAGTCACTGTCATTGAATCACCCATCTGAAGCTCAGCAGCATCAATGCCAACGTGCAGGTAGTTGTTGGAGCCGCCTTTGGGAATGTAGGCCTGAGCCGTCATCTTCTTCACTGCCTGCTGTTCGTCACTTAATTGTGGATCTTTGGTCTTTGCCTGGAAAATAAATACATTGTTTTCTAATGTGCTGTGTACAATTAGCTCCACTGCTTGTTCAACAACTGTTAACTGATCTATTTTCCACTAGATCACCAGTGAAACTGACTGAACATTAGTACTGTTGAGATGGCAGGTCTTACAGTGATCTCCAGTGTGGAAGATCCTCCCTGAGTGTTGACTGTAACCTTCGCAATGCCATTGGCTCTTGTTCGACTTTGGAGACCTCCAGGATTGACTTCCACTTCCACATTATGAGCAGGCGTTTGGTCAGGATTTGTTAAATAGACCTTTTATAGAACCCAGACCAAAAATTAATGAAATTGTTCCACATTTTCTACAACGATTCTTAACTCTCTAGTTAACAGGAACTTTAACTGTAAAACTGTACAAAACATTTGACTGTGCTGCTTATTAACTGTTTTTATATGTAAACAACACTCGCATCTCGCTGCTTTTAAGATTCTTGCACATGAGTGCCACTTTCTTTTACAGTATAGAGTTTAATGTGTAAAATCAACTACCGAGACAATGAAGGGCATTCCAGGTTTGAAGAAGTGTGGTGTTTTTTTGAAGTGGATGGTGTACGGTGACGTCACAATCTGAATGCCTCTCCTTTCTGCTTCCACCATTTCACTGCCTGAAACACACAAACAATGAGCTTCTCACGTACAATCACACACATGCATATAAACATGTGCATACAGATGTACAGTATCTGTTGAGTCTTACCACTTTCTGTTAAAACACTGACAGAAACATAGATTGATCGTCCAACCAGCTGGATAATGTTAGGAAAGGTCTTAGTGATCATCTGACTGGTCAGTTCTGCAGTACCCTCTCCTGTCACGATCTATTCATATAGACAATAAAATCAGTCTACGAGATGCAGTAAAAAAGCTATTTTTATTCAGAGGTGCAGTATGTAATATTTACATCTAGCGGTTGAAATGGGTATTGCAGTCTAAATTCAAAATATTGTTTCTCCTCTGTCTGCCCCATGCCTACTCTGATTGGTTTGATCGTCTTTCATAGGCATACATAATAGGAAATGTGTGCGTAGTTGGTGTAGGATGGAGTATGTTGTTTAAAAAGCTAAAAATGCTGTGCAGTTTGTTTGTTGTAAACTTGACTCACTATGTCTGTTTTATTGAATCAGGAGATGTTAGCTGCTGCAAGTTTAATCTTTTGGACCAGTCAAATTCACAAATTAATCATTGGGACATTTAATTAAAACACTTAACGTGAAAATATGTGGTTTAATGCATTAAAATGTGTTTTAACAAGACCAAACTCAGTAAACACATTACGAGACCAGAATACAAACGCATCACGTTTAATTACGTGTTAAGCGTTTTCCTCCCATAACCTGCTTGTCTGTAAATAGAATGCTTTATTAAAACTGTTTACTGAGATCTTCTTAAAATATGTTTTAATGCATTACGCCACCCCACATGAAAAAAATACTATAGTAATTTATAGTAAATACTGTAGTGTTTTTGAACCATACTGTAGTAAAGTGTATTATACAGTATATATATATATATATACATATTACAGTATTTATATGTAACACTTTTTAATGAATGCTACATCATACTGTAGTATTAACTATAGTGAACTGATAAACTGTAATAAATACTGTAGTATACTTTAGTTTTTACTACAGTAAACTGTAGTGTATTGTAGTATAATTTACCCTATAGTAGTTGAAAACAGTACAGAATTGGGTAAAGTAATTTGTTTATATTGCTATAGTTGTTATATTACCAAAGCAACTATAGATTTACCACAAATTAATTCAGAAGTTATACATGGCTCATTCAAGCACGTGCATTTATTACATGGACTGAGCAAAAACATTTTAAAAAGTGTCTAAAATGCGTGCGCATCACTAATCTCTAAACAGTAGCCTACCATTGAATTAGGGCTGCATGATTATGACAAAAATCATAATTGTCGATTATTTCCTTGAGATTGTAATTTCGATTATTAATAACGATTATTTTGAACAGATTTATGCCATTGTTTGAAGCTGCATGCCATATTTTTATTTCAAATATATATTTAAAAAAATGCTGAAAACACTCATCCTGAACTTTTATTGCTTTTCTTTAGCATTGAACCTCAAATGTCAACTATACATTGGTTTGGTTTCTTCTTTAAACAAAAAAAGGTAAAATTATGCATGGTATAATAATGTTATACTAAAAGAAAAAATGGTTTACTAAATCTATATATTTCATTTACAATTAAACAGACGGAATTTCAAATTACTGTAACATTTTACAGTACAATTTATATTATCAGGGCTCCAGACTAACATTGGAGAGAAGTGGCACCAGCACCTGATTTGGTAGCAATAAACATGTAATATTACAAGTTTTGTCACTTAGAAATGCACATTAGAACAAAATAATAATATAACAAAATAATGTAATTATATTCCATTACTCCTTTAATTAAACAAAATCGCGAACAAAATGTGTATGCTTCATTTACATAGCCTTCCTTATATGGTATCAGCCCATAAATGGTCTCATTTGAAAGCTTAGAGCCACTTATTTACAAAGAATACCATAAACTTTTGGTTTTATGATACATAAAGCAGTAAAATTAAGCTTAGAAATGTATTCGTTTGCGAACAATTTTTCCTAAGAATGTGTATTTTTTATATTTTTCACAATACAGTCAAGTCATATATCACAAGAAAGCTCTCATTCTCAGGAATCTGACTATATAAATTATTTCATTGTGTGACAACCACAGATCGAATGATCTTCAATAAAATCGCGATGTGAAATTTATACATTTTTCACAAACTTTGTTTTTGTCATTTTCTTACTATTACTACTGCTTCATTCAGCCGCAAACAGCCACAAACTCTACATTATCTTTTAGATTAGGATTTCTTCTTTCAAACGAGACCATTTTCACGTTTCTGCATGCTTACAATGCTGAGAAATCGTCGTGTGAGCCAGACGCGCTCCAGAGAAGAATGACGCACTTTTTATCCCAGCCATCAGATCTCCAAACTTTATAAGCGCGCTCGTCCAAGCGCTGTTCTATATTACAGATCTGTGCTTTTTAGAGGCTACTATAGGTCAGATTAGATGTCACTCCACTCTCATTGAACCAGTGGGAGGTGTGAAACGTCACACCTCTGGGCTAGAAGGAAGTGTATGCGCTGTCAGTGTCCGGTTTCGCTCTGATTGTGTTGCACTCTGGGAAATGTTGTTTTTGGTTTGATTTGAAGACGGAGAATGGTGGACACATATGCGTCCCGGAAGCAATCGTTGGACATAAAAATATAAGTTATAAGTTGGATTGGAGAGGACGCACTTCTGGTTAGTGTGTATGCGCGCTTTGAGTGTCTTTGCTCTGTTTTTTTGATGAAATCGTTACTGTTTGAACGCCATGGCACAGCTAACGCTCGTGTGAATCAATAGCGATATCAAATTTTGTACAGTATTCATTTCGGTGAATATACAGTAACTATACATGATATTACAGTGCAGTGTGGCTGAACCGGTATGTTTGTTTGTTTGATGGTCTGAAGGGCAGAGAACCGTGACAGGCAGCTCGTGTAGCATGGAGGATTAGCTGTTAGCTTGTTCACTGATGCAACAATGGACCGCTGATGCTGATGATGCTGAGGGATGCGGGCATCTATAGCAGGTATGGTGATGCTCCAAACAGTACACAATACAGAATGCACATGAATGTAATGATATTAAGCTGGATGATGTGGATTCTATTTTAGATTGTGATAGACTAGATATATTTTATAATTTATACAGTCTTGTGTATCCTGAAAGAATAAAACTGATAATATAAAACACAAAATGTGAAATTTGCTCCAATCCGCTTATGCAATTGTGTATTTTACGACTTAGAAAAACATAAAAATGACACATAATTCAATCAATAATCAAGAAAGGTGCTTATGGCACATAGTAAAATAGGATTCTGGGTGTAATTTGTTTTATATAGCCTGTTTTTGCAAAGGAAACTCAAAATGACACATGTAGGTGCAAAATAGGATAATATCACTTGCTTCATTTATGATGCAGTAACTCCTGTATGGAAGCTGTTATTTGAAAAAATATTTTTTCTGGTACATTTTGGCATCTAGTGGCATCAAACTAAGTAAGTTGCAAAGAGCAAGCCCTAATAGAACCTGAATTACAGATTTTCAAAAAAAAAAAATACAAAAAGTCAAAAAGCGCCTATGTTTTTTTGTGTTTATTGTAATATTTGAAACACATATAATGTTATTTATAAAAAATTACACCCATATGTTATAGTTCAAAGGGTTTTCTTTACAATGAATCCATTTTTTTAAATTTCCTCCATTGTATGTGTGTAGGGTAAACATTTGAATTTGAGTGTGAAAATTTAGGCGAAAATTCCAAAAAACGCACCTGAGCTTAAGTGGATTTATATTTAGTATATTAATAATCTAATAATACTCAATATGAATATCCTACTTTTCTGCCACCGTACCATTGTTACTGTTAGTGTTACTACAGTAAAACTATGGTAAATGTGGGTGATTTGTGGATTGAAACGTCTTCTAACTGGATCGTTGTTGCACTGTTTCTGCTGCTTTCTGCATCAGTAGCTACGTTTACATGGGCACTTTTTGCTTCCATCCGAATGAATTCATTCTGATTGACGAATCCGAACATAGTGTTTACATGAATGCCAAATAAAGTGATCGGGTTGATGTGATCGTTTATATGTCCCAAGCTTCTGATCGGATTTAATCTTTTGACATGCGCACACCGCATGAATATTCAGTTTCCCGCTGTTGTCGCATATTGTTTTAAAAAGCACACTTGATATTTATTTACTTTGGGTCCTAATTAGTCGACGACCAGCACATTAACTATTGTGCAGTGCTGCTTACTTTAGAAAGCAGAAAAAGTGTCCCTTCCCGTGATCAAAACCAGTCATCTGTGGATGAGTCTTAAACAAGGACTGTTGGGACGTTGTCCTGCTCCACTTCACAGACGCTGAGTGAAAGCAGTGTTTTAGAATGACTGGACACTCATTTATAACAATTTTATTCACCAGGAAGAACAGCTCGTTCCGTGCGTCATACATCATTACGCTATTTTTACGTCACTGCACACGCGCAGTACTTTCCAGTTTCGGTTTTCGATCCGATCAAGTGTTTACATGTACTCTCGTTCGGATTACAAAAGGAATAAACCACCCCTTACAATCCGATTGAAATTTTAATCAGATCTGGCCAATTCAATCCGATTGACGTGTTTACATGTGACTTTTTTATTCCGATTGTGCTTCTAGTCCTATTACGATCGGATTATAGGGTCCATGTAAACGCAGCTAGTGTTGCTGAGAATAACAGCTCCGATTTATTTGGCTTTAAACTAGTTTAAATTAAAGAGACGTGATTTGTACTGGAGATCTCTGCGCTGAACACGAGTGCTTCTTACTGGATTTCACAGCGTTGTTTATCGCGTGATCGCGACTGGTCACTGTAATAAACACATACGCTCTAAGCTCGCGCTGCACTGTTTTCTTTTGAGGCGAGCGGATAAAAGGTCAGTGTGGCGCGCAGTTCAAATGAGTTCCGCTATTTTGTTCCGCTTTTGACACGTTTGGCATTTAACATATCTATGATGCACAACAGAGTGACAACGGCTATCAGTTAGACAAAATGTCTTATCCAGTGTGTTTGAGTTTGTTAAAGCCCACGCTGCAAACACCTCTTAAGCACACAGAATAATGCAAGTGGGCATTTTTAATTGTTTATTTATTTTTGTAATCGCGGCTTTGAACGATTACGTAATCATGGCATCCATAATCGTAATCGCGATTAGAAATTTGATTAATTGTGCAGCCCTACATTGAATGATATATAAAAATTTAACTTAACACTGTTAAAATGTATGAAACTGCTTGCTGAAATAACCACAATCTTAGTGATGTTCTTACTAGGTAGTGGATAAGTTGTATTTATAATATGTCATTAGATGACACATTGAGTACCCAGTCAAAAATTTGATCTCACAGTGATGTCACCATGATCTCCCAGGATACTCGTGATGAGGTCACAATGTGAGGTAACAGTGAGCTAAAAGTGTAACCTCACAGCGCCCTCACTGTGTGCTCATACTAATGTGAGGTCAAAGTGCACTCACTGCACAGAGACTATACCCAGCATGCATTGCAGCATGAAGCTTTTGATTGTCACCATTGTTGAGATTCATACACTGATTCTTGATGTCTCTCTTTTGTTTTTAAATGACACCATAGTTCGAAATGTTTTTAAAATCCTTCATACATTTTTACACTGCTTGATCCTATAATGTATAATCAAAAAGCTGTTATTAAAAAGTTCAGATTAATAACATCTCACAAAGACTGCATATTGAATCTAGAGAATGACTGTGTCGTTATCATCAGTAACAAATCAACATCACCTGGTTGCAATCTCTTTTTGGTATTCCTTACCATAACAAATGTGCTTTACAAACACAGTTACAGCAGCCCCCCCAAAAAATATAATGTTGTGAAGTCAAGGGTCAAGAGCCCAACTAAAGCAAACACTAATCACTTTGATGGTAACATCAAACAAAACAATAAAACATCTAATTCTCAATAAGCGCTTTTGTAGATGTCAGAAATAAAGTCAGTCTGGTTAGTAATGAGTGAAGCTGGTGATGCTGTTTGTGGAGTTGTTTAATCATTCTCTGCTGAGATCATGAGATATTTAATGTCTTCTTTTATTTCAGTTGATTTCATCTAAAGCCCTATTCAGACGGGACTACTTTTACAGGGGGTCGTTAGAGAAATTTGTGTTTCACAGATGTACATGGTGATTTTAATCCCATCCGAATCTGCCACGTCTGTGTTTTTCTCACACAACCTCTGTAATAATTCCAGAGCAAATTACCTACTGTTTTTCAGCAAACTCAGTGATCCTCTGAGAAAACGAATCCCTTCCGAATGTGAATGTCTGCGATTGACGGTGATGTTTTTTTTCACAACGTGTTTCCTTGTGTGTTTTGGCCAACGTGAATTACCGTAGACGCTCTTCCCGCATGCACGTTTGATATTATTTACCTCCCGGCAAAGAAATAAAAACAAATAACAACAATAAAATCAAGAGCCTGGGCCTGTTTCATAAAACAAGTTTACCAAATAAGCCAGGTTTATTTCAGTTAGTCTGATTTATTGTCAGTTGATTTGGTTCAAAATAAGTCAAACTAACTGAAATAAGCCTGGCTTATATGGTAAACTTGTTTTATGAAACAGGCCCCAGATCACGTAAACTGTTAAGACTGGCTATTGTAATATCAGCATCAGGTAAAATTACTCGCGTTCATTTCTGCACTCAATTACATAATGTTTTAATTACATATGTACCTTTATGAAAATTAAACATGGGTTTACTACAAATAAATAACTAAAGTAAAACTAAAGTAACCACACATTAACATGGTTTTGCTATACCAGCCATTTAGCTTCACAATGGTAGGCTATTTGTAGTAAAACTGTGATTATACTAATGGTAATGCACGCATACAGAGCGCGTGATCTCTGAAACGCCCAGAAGTACAAAACAGACCCTCCCACCTCTGTAACAAACACGGAGATGTTAGTCCCGTCTGAAACCGTCCGATTTGGTAATGCTGTTTGTGGAGTTGTTTAAAACTCCTCTGCTGAGATCTTAAGAGATTTAATGTAGAGGGATCACGTGACACTTCGACGGCGATACAGGCTTAGTCTTTCGCTCTGCTCACTTTGCCACATATTGTGTGATCCTGTCAGTAAAATTTAAACCACTCTGCATTGAACCCATCATGAGTGCTTCGGCAGACAAAGGGGATCGGAAAAGAGAGATTGAGCAATCGCCAATGAAGAAAAAATTCAGAGATTCCACCATCTCCAGAGAGAACCTCGATGAGGCTATTGCTAACGGTGTTAAGCTAGCACTTAAAGAACAGCAAAGCACTTTGAATTTGGTTGTGAATTCGGCAGTAAGAGATGCGGTGGACTGCATTACGCGAACTGCGTGAAGACATGCAAGCGACCAACAAGTCTGTTAAAGAGCTAAGAGAGGAGTTTGAGGCCATAGTTACCACGGCGAAGCAGACACGTGACCGCGTTGATTCTGTTCAGGCAGATACACGTGAGGATAGAAGGACAGTCACGGACTTAAGAAATAAGCTGGAACGACTCACCGAGAAGATGACGGATATTGAAGACAGGGGCAGGAGGAACAATGTTCGTCTGGTGGAGCTGCCAGAGGGAATGGAGGGTACCAATGTAGCTAGTATTCTCAGAGTTAATCTTTCCAAGTGGATTCCTTCCTTGAGGGGCCGTGACATTGAGATTGATCGGGCGCATCGCGTGTATGATGGAGGGAGAGGCTCCGATCGGCCGCGCACTCTCATCTTCCGTGTACTTAGATGGCATGACAGATCGGAAATCCTGAAGGGTGTCAGGCAGGCTTATCCGGTGAAATGCGCACAGGACAATGTCACATTTCTATTTTTTCATGACTTTAGTCCAGCTACAGCGATCAGGAGAAAGGCAATTAATCCGGTTTTGAAGAAGATGACAGCGCTTGGTCTCCAGCCCTTCCTCACCTATCCGGCGGTAATTAAACTACGGCACAAAGGGGAACAGAAGAGCTTCGATTCCCCTCAGAAAGCTGAGAATTTTATCAGCTCCCTGTCTCAGCAGCAGACGTATGCCGATGCTCTGCGGGGGGGGCGGCAGGGGCAGCCGCTGTACTCTAATGGAGAGTAGGTTTAATTAAAAAAATAAAAATGTTTTGGCTGTGTGAGCCTTTCGGGAGACATGTCTTGCGTTGGAGCGGATTGGTCACGAACCATCACTATTTTTTGTTGCTCAGTCAGACCTATGTTCTCGGTAATGTGCGGTCTGAATTGTTCCTTGTTTATGGTTGTCAGTTGTTCATGTTTTTATTTTAATTTTTTACAACAGACATTTATACTTTTATTTATTTTACCTTATTTCTAAAGGGATTTTTCATCTAGGAGGTTTGGTATCTAAAATGCACATCAGCGTTTACATGCTATTTACAGAATGGAGATTCTTCTGTTTTTTTTTTTCATTTATTGAATACAATCTTGGGATTACGAATATTCAATGCATACTCTAAATATTTTATCACTGAATGTGAATGGTTTAAATTCTGCTGTTAAATGAACCCGTGTGTTAGAATATTTACACCGTAAATCTATTTCCTGTGCCCTAATACAAGAGACGCATTTAAAACAATCTGACATGGCACGTTTCCAGAATAAGTATTATAAATTAGCAGCTTTTTCCAGCGCTCAATATAAAACTAAGGGGGTGCTTATCAGTGGTGTAGTCCTAAAGAAAAAAGTGGTTTACTATTACCCAGTCTCCCCCAACCCCCCATCCCACCACCACTAATATATATATATATATATATATATATTATTGTTGTTAGTTAATTAGTAATTTATATAGTAATTTAGTAATATCAATACAGTGCACTCTAAAATTGGTCGATAGATTATTTTTCAAGTAGTCTACAGCATAACTTCCTGGTTGTTCCAGCCCATCTGTCGACCGCATTATTACAGTTCTATATAATTTCAACATGTTTCTTTGGAATTATATTCATTGTGAAAAGTGCTTCACAGATAGATCTGAATTTCATGTTTTATTTTATGCATTTATACACTGATTGTATTATTTAGGAAGGGAATTATACTTCCTGCAAGGGGATTTTGCGTGCAGGGCTGGACTGGGGTTAACATTTGGCCCTGGACATTTCCAGCCCACAAGTTCCCCCATGAATGTTTTTCTGGGTTATAGGGCCTACAATTGGAGTAAATAAATTAATAAATAAAACAGGACAGAAACAAATAATGATGGATATTACTGAATTCAAAGCAAATGCATTTTTGTCAGATAGAAATGCACTTGACAATAAAGCAATGATTTTGAGCTAGAATGCAGAAAATGTAGGCCTAGTTCTAATAAATTCTGTCATCTTTTCCTCACCCTCATGTGTTTCCAAACCTGTATGACTTACTTTCTTCTGTGGAATACAAAAGAAGACATTTTGTAGAATCTTACCAAACCATTTTGCTTATACTGTATATACAAAGTGTCTTGAATTTCTCAAATTATCTTCATTTTTTTATGGTCCACAGTAGAAAGAAATTCATACAGGTTTGGAATGACATGATGTTGAGTAAATGATCATTTTTATTTTTGGGTGAACTATCCCTTTTCAAGAACTTTAATATTTGTAAATAATACACACCTAATTTATATGAGACACTGTCATTTATCTTTAATCGTGCTCTTACTGAATCAACATTTTACTTATATTAAAATTAATTAGAACTTGCCTAAACATCTAAAGAGAGAAGTTCTTGCTTATAATTAGTATCAGTAAGATGGTGGCCACAAGAAGTAAAACCATGGTAAATTACTATGGTGCTGAATTGACAAGCCTATGTATTGTTGTTTTCCAGTTTACCTCTTCATGCAGTTTACATTGTCGTGGCTGTTTTCAGCCAGCATCACTACAAAACCTTTAATGTTTTCATATATCACACGACTATAACAATAATTCTGTGTCACGTCTGAATGGATGAAGTGACTCGCGCTGTTTATCACTTTACATTGCGCGCGGCTGCCGGATGCATTGCATAGCGTCGATTCACACTTTTAGAGTATTTGCTTTTTGCAGTTCGCTGTAAAAGTTTAAAAACAGTGCCTAATGTGGGGGAGGTCTTCCTCGCTTCGGCGATCGGCTCACTACTCGACCGATCCACCGGGAATGTCCCGGTGCTCCCGATGGCCAGTAGGCTCTCCCTGCTCGGAGGTGAAAAACAAAAGCGGCACTGACTGAGTGGAGGGAGTTCTCTCAATGCAGCGGACACGCGCACTCAGTTGATGATGGGCGGGAAAAGGTAGAATGACTGAAGTGATAATGCACCAATTACAACAAAGAATCAGGAGTTTCACACAACTGTATTGGACACTATTGTAGAGGAAGCTACAGTAGATCACGGACTTGCGAAGCAACAAATCAAGTGGGTATACCGAGGGTATACGCAAATATTGATCCTTAGAAGTCGTAATACGCAAACAGCCCGAGGAAAAAAGTAAGCATACGGCGTATACTTGCGTATGGCCGCGACTACACCACTGGTGCTTATCCTTTTTAACCGGAAGTTAATTTTAATGATTGAACACCTTGGTAGTGATGAGAAGGGTAGATTTGTTTTTATCCGATGCAAGATATATAACAATAGGTTAGCATTGGTCTCTATTTATGGTCCGAATGAGACAGACAGTGCATTCCTTACACAGATTTCCAAAACTCTACTTGAGGTGATCGATTGCCCTCTAGTGGTGGGTGGTGATTTTAATGCTGTCATAAATCCTGCTTTAGATAAATCTCAATCTGATACAACAGCCAATCCATCCTCTAAATTGCTGAATAAATTTATCACTGAGCTTAACTTAATCGATCTTTGGAGAATTCAGAATACTAAAGCTAAGGACTTCACTTTTTTCCTCTTTCCGATGTGAAAGCCAAGTCCCCTAGATGGCGCTTTAACATATCATTATTAAGTAATCAGACTTTCATTACTTCTCTAAAAGAATATATTAAGGAATTTCTTAAAATTAATATGCCCTCTGATGTGGATCCTCAAATACGGTGGGAAACGACTAAGTGTGCTATACGAGGTTTCTTTTTACTGAGCAACAGGCTACACAGCTGTCCTCTTTAAAAGAAGAATATGATTTACTTTTACACTCAAAGGCGGAATTTATTTTACATAGGACTAGGCAAAAATATTATTTAGAATCAGAGAGACCTAGTCATTTATTGGCCCTTAGGTTGAAAGAATGCGAGTCTAAGGCATATATTAGTGCAATAAAATCATCGGATGATCAGGTCACCACGAATCCTGTGGCAATTAATGACATATTTAAAGGTTTTTACACAAATTTGTATAAAGCCGAAACCGATTTTGATGAACCAATTTGTAAGCAGTATTTAGATAAATTGGAACTGCCTCGGATCTCACAGATAGATAAAGAATCTTTGGAGGCCCCATTAAGTTTGGAGGAACTCCACGTCTCTCTAAAAAGCCTTCAAAAGGACAAATCGCCGGGTCTAGATGGTCTCCTCCCTGAATTATATTTAGAAATTTGGGATTTGGTAGGGATACTAATGCTTAACTCATTTAATTTTGCAATTGAACATGGGGTATTTCATAGAGATCAAAAAACATCACTGATTTCATTACTTCTTAAAAAAGGGAAAGATCCATTAGATTGTTCCAGCTACAGTCCGATTTCGCTTATCCCATGTGATCTAAAAATCTATGCTAAAGTTTTTGCTTCTCGTATGGAGAAGGTAATTCATAGTCTGATCAAGGAGGACCAAACTGGTTTCATCAAGGGGCGCAATGCATCTGAAAATATGCGTCTACTCCTTCATATTCTTGACTTTGCGGACTCCCACCCAACCCCTTGTGCGGTCTTTTCACTTGATGCAGAAAAAGCCTTTGACAGGCTAGAGTGGAATTATATGTGGGCAGTTCTGCAATGTTTCGGCTTCGGTGAACACTTAATTTCTATGATTAAGACATTATACCACTCACCTGCAGTATCAGTTATAACTGGTAATATTATTTCCCCCTCATTCCCTTTACAGCGGGGAATGAGGCAGTGGTGTCCGCTTTCCCCCTTATTGTTTTGTCTATCTCTTGAACCCTTAGCACAAGCCATCAGGAAATCTGAAGTATCGATTAAGATTCATGATCATATTTCATTATACGCTGATGATATTATTCTATATTTAGACCACTTTGATGTTTCTGAACTGCCATATAGTATAATTAAGGAATTTGATAATTTTAGTAGCCTATCAGGATATAAAATAAATTGGAGCAAATCTGCTTTAATGCCAATTAACAATGTTAAGGTTAATTCTTATATTCCCTCATTTATCCCTATTAAGGAATCTTTCATCTATTTGGGCATTACCATATATAAAAACATTCATAAGTTTGCCAGAGACAATTTTAGTTAAGGTCAAAAATGACATTCAAAGATGGAAGAATCTTAAAGTCTCTCTCCAAGGAAGAATTTCCACTGTTAAGATGAATTTGTTACCTCGATTTAATTTTTTTTTCTCTATGCTACCACTTTCTCCCCCTCCAGGTTACTTTAAGGAGATCAACTCCATAATTTCTAAATTTATCTGGAATGATAAATGCCCCAGAATTAAACTTACCACATTACAACATCCTAATAGCGCAGGAGGACTGGCTGTACCAAATTTTGAATTATATTATTGGTCGTTCCAGCTTAAGGCTATTCATAATTGGGTAGATCCTCAATCTACAGTTTCATGGAAGGTGATTGAAGCTGACAAGGTTAAACCAAATAGACTTCAAGATATTTTATTTACTGGCAAAGGAAAAAAAGGGGATCATTATAAATTTGGTCCGGTTGTGGCTAACTCTATTAAAATCTGGAAGACGGTTGAACGTCGGATAGGTGGACCCTTCAAATTTTGTAACAGTACTCCTTTATGGCACAATTTTAATTTTGTATGCGGAAATCGTCCATTTGTCCAACCCTCTTGGTCGTCTTTAGGTGTAAACACGTGCAGTGATATATATGATAACCAGGGCCTCTGTTTCAGACATTAAGAACCAAATTTTGTCTACAAACATCTGCATATTTTGTCTTTCTTCAATTACGTTCTGCTCTCAAAGCGTATGGCGTTCCGTGGGCATCTTCCATTTCCTCTCATCCTATGCGGGACTGGATTACACCATCTGCTGGTTGGCCATCTGTTTCCTTAATATATAATAAAATTATTGATTGCATTACAAAACCTTTTTCTATTAAAACTATTTGGAATAGGGAATTATCTGACCTTAATGTATCTGTCGACTGGGAGAAAGTGTGGTCTAATCTCATTTTAACATCTAAAAATCTGGCTCATCGTCTTATTCACTTCAAAGTCATTCATAGAGCATACATAACTCCTTACAAAAGATTTAAAATGAAACTACAGTCAAATTTGAACTGCCATATATGTAACACTACATCATCAGGCACTTTTCTGCATATGTTTTGGGAATGTCCTGTCGTTATCAGATTATGGACACATGCAAACCTGGTTTTGTCATCATTACTGCGAATTGATTGGTCTGTTAATCCAAGTTTGTGTCTTCTTAATGATGATTCTGGTCTCTGTATTAGTTCAATGCAAAAGAGAATGTTGTTTGCTGGTTTTACAGCTGCGAAGAAGACAATAATCCAGAACTGGTTTACACCACACATGTGTGGAAAAACATATTGGATCCGTAGCCTCCTGCAAATAGAGACTTGTGAATGTGCAACGGCGCGAGTCGGTGGGGCTAGGCCTTCGACCATTGATGCTTGGCAGTGTTTTTTGTTTGATATACGTGATTATATAAAGGCTTTTGTGTTTTTATTGTCCTTCCCTCTCTCCCTCCCTTTTGACTGGATTTTGAGATGTTGAGTATGTGTCTGTTGTTTTGTTTTGTTATATTTTGAATGCTGTGTTGTGTTATGTGTGAAAAAAAAAAAAAAAAAAAATGTTGATAACAAAAAAAAAAAGAGATTTAATGTATTTTATTTGCAGTTGTTTTGCAGGCTGTGGCTGGAAGTAAATAGTAGAGGTTGTGTTTCTGCTCGTCTCTTTTTTCTTAAGCAGGTGTTCCGTCACTAATGCTCAATCAGTACTAGATTAATCACTTAATTATCTAATGAACTGCAGTGCTGCTTCAGTCTTCTTTTTAGCACTCTGTAGTATGCATACTGAGCAGTGTTCATTTCATTGTTTCATCTGGGCTGACCCATGTGGGGCCCTCATGGAAACCGAGGACAAAACTGGCTGGGCCCCAGTTAGATAGCCCAGGTGCCACCCATCTGGGCCCCACATGTGTTTGCTGGCTGGGTTGTTCTATTCACTAGAAGTTTTCTCAGTGTGTTCCACGACATCGGCTGAAGTTGGTCCTCGTCAGCTTTTTTTTGGCCGAGTCGACATGTTGAATCGGCGTCGGAGCTCGTCGGTCAGTCGGGCCATCTGATCATTCTGACTGGCTGTTCAGCTGGCAAACCAGTGTACGAGAAAGGCACAGAACGGACGTGCTACTTTGCCGTCGGGTGTCGGGTGTCAGCTTGGTGTGTCAGGGCAACTTTGGACCCAGACGCTGCCGACGTGAGCCGACCCCGCAGTCTGCTGCTTTCATCGCCACTAGTTCGTCGGCGTCGGCTTGGTGAATACCGGGCTTAACACTGACCAATAGGAACGCACTGATATTGCCACTGACTCTCTCACATACAGTTAGTTGACTTTATTATTAGTCCAAAAATAAAAGTATACAGAAAATACACTTTAAATAATCAAATAAATAAAAAATAGGCTACAACCAACTGTATTTAATGTATTGAGCCCAAAATGTAATGACCTTTTTTTAAGATATATGAAAACATTTTAACATAGTTGCTACTTGAGCATTCAGTTGATCAGCAGTTTCTAGCCATGCAGCCTTTCTCTCAGGTTTTATGACAGCTGTACCTTTTATGGTTATTAGAACATTAAAACATTACAATCTAAAATTGCTCTTTAAAGCATTAAAGCATTAAAAACACTAAATCAAAAGTTAAAATCACTGAATTAGAAATCAGACTACATTTTAACTGATAAGAGGAACACACATAACTAATTTGAGCTAGTATGGCTGTATTAAGCTTACATTTGATTTACAGTTACTGCTATCATAAAAATACACTTATATGTAGGATTAAAATTTGACATGTCACATTTAATGTCCAACAACAAATATTTTAGCAGAATACATATTTTATTCAGAATTATTGCGCTATTATTCTATTCTGCTCTGTCTGTTCAGTGCGCATGCGTGCAGAAGCGCTCGTTGCTCTCGCGTAAAAGCCTTGCCCACTCCTGACAGAAAAATGGATATATTTGCATGACTTTCTAACATTTACAGATGAAAAATATAACTGTGACGTGTCAGTTATGGCACTGGGGAAAACACAACATCTCAAATGCATTAAACAGCACAAATATTCGCTGTTTGCCATGGTGGCTGGATTTGATCCATGAACGACATTAAGGTCTGCTTAAGAATAAGCGTGCACATCAAATTATCCTGACTCATTGAATCTGGATCGAATTAGTGAGATTGCGTGAACTTAAATTGTCGTTTATGAAACCACTTTAGTCCCGATTGATTTGTTAGGTTATTTCAAGTCAGGTTTTGGACTTTAATACCCGCTTCTCTTAGCGTCTTTTATGAAACAGCCCCCTGATCCTACCACTGTGGATAATCAACCCAATTAATTTATTAAATGTAGTGGGCTGTTCGTCTGTTAGCCTAAATACCATCTTAATTTAGCAAAACAATCATTTCAGGGACATGGCGAGTTACATGCTAATGTTTTTTTTTTATTATAATGAAGGCTTTGTAAAAACTGCACAGCGTTTTTAGCTTTTTAAACAACATACTCCATCCTACACCAACTATGCACACATTTCCTATTATGTATGCCTATGAAAGACGATCGAACCAATCAGAGTAGGTATGGGGTGGGGCGACACGTGCAGCCCCGCCCCGATCTGCAGGCTGCAGACTAGGGCTGTCGTGATTCGTCTATTTTAGTCGACTAGTCGATTTTTAAAAATCATCTGCTGCGTCCCAACTCGCCTACTTATACTATGCCCTAAAAGTATCTACTCTTTTTGTGAAGAAAAAGTACATACTTTTGAGTATGTAGCAGAATAGTAGGCCAGCTTTGGGCCATACTACTTCGTTATAGCTGCGTCTTTAATGGACACACTTGTTGCTTAGTTATGTGCACTGTAAAAAATTGTGCCGTTAAATAACAGTAATGTACTGGCAGCAGAGTCGCCAGTAATGCAGAGAAGGGTATAACTGCAGCCTGGAGATCTCCAAATGGGGGCGGGAACTCCAAAACGGGGTGGGAGCTCCAAAATAGGGCGTGGCTTCCTCCCATTGACAGACAGGCACATGACACGCATGCGCAATTTTTTGTTCCAATCAACTTCAGCACAAACTCCGCCCCACAGCTGATTCTAAAGATTTTATTGGTTGTGTCAATCACAGTGTTCATTTAATTTCCTACACTATGCTACAAGAAATGCTAACCCCTAAACCTACCCCACACCTGACCCTAACCTTAACCAGTGAAATTGGCTGCACGGCGGGATTGGCGCTGAAAAGAAAGTTGCAGTTCAGGAGATAAGCAGTTAATAAAATTATGCGATATGAGATCGCCGAGACAGGCCGTTCTGTAACTCCCCAACCGGACCTCACCGGACAATGGCACCTTTTTAGTTACACCCAGCGTCACTACCCCATCCTACCCTGCGAATTTCAAGCCCCGGGACACCCCCGTTGTTTAAAACAAAGCAATAGAGTAAAATCTTTTCCCTGCGCTGCCCTGGGACGGCTCGCGGGAGAGCTCGTGGGTGATTCCCATTTATATCATGAAGCAGAGGTTCAAACTCCGGTCTTAACACCACTGGCCACGAGCTTTGGGCTCTGCTCTCACCGAGAATATTTATTTATATAGCATATTTTATTTTAGATCAATTAGAAACAATGTTTAATTTATAAAGTTTTATTTTGAAATGTAAGTCAATAACAATTGGCTGAAGCCAGAGCCCCATTTTGGAGGTTCTGCCCACTTTTGGAGTTCACGCCCCATTTTGGAGATCTCCGGTCTGCAGTTATACCTACTTGGTAATGCACTGTTAATTTACAGCTCTTCTTTTTTACAGCATGTTACTGTTATACTACCATGGAAATGAACTCTGCTCCAATAGCTTCATACAGTTTGAGTTTAAAATATTAGTATTCATATGGCGTTAGTAATGTGAACTTATATCATTTGAGTCCACTGAGAATAAATATTTCTTAGTA
Source organism: Schizothorax lantsangensis (assembly GCA_027422415.1). Taxonomy (NCBI): domain Eukaryota; kingdom Metazoa; phylum Chordata; class Actinopteri; order Cypriniformes; family Cyprinidae; genus Schizothorax; species Schizothorax lantsangensis. The sequence goes on along the minus strand of CM049841.1, from coordinate 40,848,548 downwards.
TAAAACTGCAAACACTTTAAATAACTAAAAACATGTCTTTAACTCATAGTTTCAGTTCATTATCAGCTATAGCACATGCATATGCTGAAGTATTTAATGAAAAGATCACCACTGTATCAGCAACTGCACAGTTACTGTCTTTAAATAAAGCAGCAGAACATCAGTGCTTGTGTCTCATCATTGACTGAAGCACAGGCTCTACTCTCCAGCACAATGGTGACCCACAAAACTACATTAAACTAACAGATCTCTCTTGTGCAAAAATAGATTAATACAGTTCAGTTTAATATTCACTCTCCTTATCAGTTCATGACTTTGCATAACTGTTTTCTGTGGACCTTCACTAATATTTCAGTAAAAATAACTTTTTTCTTTTGGTTAATCTGACTGTTACGTTTTACAGTAAAATGCTGTTTTTCCTTGAATTAACAGTAATCTGCTGGCAGCACGGTTGCCAGTAAGTAACTGTTTGTTCTACAGTTTGTTGCCGTAAATTAATTACAGTTTATTGCTGTTAAATTACATTTCATGCTGTTTTTTTTAACCCTTTAAACCCCGCAACAAAATAATAAACACTTATAATGTGTGCACACTACAGAGTGTTAGAGTAACACTGAATCAGTGCTGAAGTTAATGAGATAATTCTGTGATTAATTAAATGATGATTGAGCATTAATGATGAGCAGCTGCTGTTAACAAGCAGAATCACTGAATGAAAGAGAAACACAAGAACTACAACTGACTTCAGCCACAGCCTTGGATGAAATCAACTGAAATAAAGAAGACATTAAATCTCTCAAGATCTGATTAAACAACTCCTAAATCAGCATTAATTCACACATTACTAACCAGACTGATGCTATTTCTGTCAGATGTCTACAGAAATGCAAGTTGTTGTTTTTTTTAACTACCATGATGGAGATCAGTGTTAGCTTTAGTTGGGCTCTTGAACCTTGACGTTTTAACATTAACTTTTCTTTGGCTGTTGTAAACATGTGTTTTAAAACACATTTGTTATGGCAAAAAAAAAAAGAAGCAAAATGTGTAATATTGTTAGTTATGTTTTGCTAATGACATAACCATCATTAAACACCATATTCACTGATACGTGAATTTTTTCTCTAGTGTTGCCAAAGTGATGTAATAACAGCCTGCTCATTTTTTTGCTCTAGTTTATGTAAAATTGTTAAAAACGTTACTGACAACTTTTAAAAAAAAAAAAAAAAAAAACTCTAAAGTGCTATGAAACACACACCTCAAGAATCAGCATATGAATCTCAACAATGGTGACAAGCAACCAAAATAAATAGATCAACTCTGAACATCACAAAACACACTACTAAAACTCAACACAAAACAAAAGCAATTATAAAAGCAAATAGAAAGAATTAGAGAAAATAAGTGGCCAATTCAGTGGCATCATTTCATTCATGCCGCAATGCATGCTGGGAGTCATGGGTGAGTTTTGTACTGTGCTGGTACCCAGCATGCATTGCAGCATGAAGCTTTTGACTCACCATTGTTGAGATTCATATGTTGATTCTTGATGTCTATATGTGTCTAAATGATGCCGTAGCACTGAAGGTTTTGTGCATAAGATGTTCTATAATTCTTCATAATATTTTGTCATTTCGCAGTATCATACAGCATTTATCGTAAATAACACAAAACTTATAAAAAAAACACACCACTTCATTAAAGACTGAATGAGATCAGAGAAGCAGGCCGCTTCATGACGATTTCAATCCAAAAACACTCACTTACATTTTTTTTTTGGCTTTTATTGCTATAACAAGTGTGTTTTACAAACACCGTTATAGCAACCAAAAAAAATCTAGCATTAAAAAGTCAAGGGTCAAGAGCCCAACTAAAGCAAATGCTGAACGCCATAATGGTGAGGTCAAACGCAACATTTTCAATAAAGCATCTAAATGTCTATTAATTCTTAAAGAATTTGGTGATGCTGTTTGTGGAGTTGTTTAATCATCCTCTGCTGTTTTATTTCAGTTGATTTCATCTAAGGCTGTGGCTGTTTGTCAGTTGTAGTTTCATTTTTCTCTTTTCTTCAGTGATTCTGCTTGTTCACAGCAGCTGTTCATCATTGGCTGAATTCACTCATTAGTGTTCATTCTCTCTGTCAGGTGGGCTATATTAGTAAACTCATGTAGGGAATAGTGAATGAGGGTGTAGGGTGTGATTTGAAACAGTCTCTGAGTGTCGAATCTGAGCGCTGTTACTTCACAGGACTGCCGAAGGATACTTTCCTGAAAACAACAAATATTACCCAGAATTCATTGTTTTTTACGGGATTTTACTGTTGTAATGAAAAAACAGGATGTTACTGTCAGAATATGGCTGTTTTTTAACAGCGATTTTTTTTTACAGTGTGCATCCTGTAACTGTTTAAACTGCCCTGTCAATCATCTTGTCACAGTTAACATCATCCACATTTCGTTTAGCTTTTTCCCTCAGGCTATCAGGCTAATGAACAGTCAGAACTAATACACCCTATAGCACACTCCCACTTTACAATATGCCACGCACTGCACTTTAACTCCACAATTCAAACTGGACTACACGTACACACTGCACAAATACTACAATCTATCTGCTACCACTGGATACCACCCAACGCACATCCATGACATTTGCTTATGTATAATCTACTGCACCTTTGCACATTACTGTGTATGTATATATACAGTATATGTGTACATAATGTAGAATGTGTACATACGGTGTATAATGTGTATTGATAACTTGTAAGTATGTCTAACAGTACACTGTGTGTACTGAGTATATGTATGTGTATATTGCACATTGTCATCTGTATAAGTCTGTAAGTATGTAATGGTACTGTCTATATGTTAATTGTTTCTGCACTGTATGGAGCACGCTCTCAAGAATTTCACTCATCAAGGCACACGTGCTGTGATGATGTGACAATAAAAGTGATTTGATTTGATTTGATTTCAGCAGGCAACTATTTTTACAGCTACATTATTATTCCAGCCGCAATTATTCAAAACAATGTATATAAAATTGCATATGATTAAGCATATAAATCGTCAGTTTGTTGTTTTACACACATGCACACAGACATTATTTCATACACGGCATAGTGAGATGCAAGAAATCTTTAGACGCGCCCATAACAACAAAAAACAATACTTTATTTAACCTTTTCTGATAAAAAGTGTGCGCTGCAAATACGAACATTTTTGACGATGGTTTCTGTCCAGTCCGCTCGTTTTATCTCGTTTAACCACAGCTGTCGTCGGTTTTTTGTCTGGCAGAGGCATCAGGAATGCCTTAAAATTTCAAATTGGAGCCTCTACAACATCGATTCTTGCACCCAACTTCACAACAAAATTATATTTTAAGCTCCTTATGTAGCCGAATCTGTGCTGGTTTGATGGGCCGCCTCCAGTTTTCGCTTTGTTTTGCCTCCAGGCCGCGTAATTGTGACTCGGCCCTAAAAGGGTCTATTATAAGTTTGGGAATGCAACGCGCGCCATTTCATCTTTGTAAATCATTTTTTGCAAACACAGGAGAATACTCGATTTCAAAATAAAAGCTCAAACCCTCACTCTAGCGTTTTGATGTCCACATATTCATTTAATTACTGTGATTTCTGTCCTAAAGAAATGGACAAATATTAATTGACATTTGAATTAAATGGTGCGTTCAATATTCGCATTAGCCCAGTAATGTGTAAAAACAATCGTCAGGCCGTCGGCGTCCCCTGCTGGCCTTTGTTGTTAGGTACATTAGTCTATTATAACATTATGTACACTCTTAAAAATCTGGGTTAAAAATAACCCAGCGCTGGGTTAAAAAGGGGAGCGGTTGGGTTGTTTTGACAGTAGTTGGCAGAGGTGGAAACGCAGAAAGTAAAAGCGCCATTTCATCAGATTCACCAGAGGAGGAACCAAGTAATTCATTTCAAGTCACAAGCAAGGTAAATCAAAGAGATAAAGTTAATGAGATTTATGAAGAAAGCAAATCTGAAGAAAAGAGAAACACACAAACTTGGATGGAACAGAAAAAAACAACAACAACACGAGCCACCATAATTGTGGTAGTGTTTGCATTGCTTTAGAATTTTAGTAACAAATTAATTTCAAAATAAATTGTTTCAGCTCAAACCCTTGAAGTCAGATTAACTTTGCTTTCGGCTCTGAAAATGAGAATTCATTTTACAGTGGTTTTTCGTTTTGATGTCCACATATGAAAAAAAAAAAAGTCATTTAATTACCGCAATGCTTCAATGTTGAAAAAAGAAGTGGCTAGGCTTTTAGCACACTTATCATTTCAGTGGTGTCCTAAAGAAATGGACAAATATTAAAGATAAAATGGACATTTGATTTCACTAAAATTAACTTTGCTTGCATGGTGTTTCACTTGTTAAGCAAAACCTCAATATTAAACAAGGATTAGATCGCTTTACAACGCAGTACAGAGACAATGTAGAAGTAAAAAGCTCAATAAACAAACGCGATCTCAGTATCATTTTAACAATAAAACATCAACATCTGCCGTAATTCTCAATAACAGCGTTCATCACTAATGCACAATCATCATTTTATTAGTCCCTTTGAGGACTTGGGATTTGCTGGCCTTTGTTGTAAGGAATATGTTCCTCCTCGAAATCATCTCATGTACATTACCCCCGGACTTTCCACCTCTATTGTCAAAATAACCCAACCGCTTCAAAACAACCCCAACTGCTGGGTTCGTCCCTTTTTAACCCAGCGCTGGGTTATACATTATGTATTGGAACAGTTTTGTTCAATAAAACCATATGATTTTTTGCTTTTGATACTTCATTTGAACTAATTATTATTGCATCATTGCTATTATATACATATTTTAAGTCATTTTAAAAGCTATTGTTCACTTACATCTATTTTTATTACCACAATATATATATATATATATAATTATAGGGCCCTATGAAATCTGTTTTATTTCCAATTTTTTTTTCTTCCATTTTCATTTTTCTATACTCTGCTTTAATGGTTAAATTAAATGTTATTAATCAAAAAGCCTGTCTAATTAATTGAGTTTTACAGTTTTATCTGTACCAAATTCTGTTTTCCATTATTTTGTGGATTCCATTTTAATGGTTCCATTTAAATTTTAATAATCAAAAGCATCTCCAATTAATTGATTTTCTATATATAAAAAAACGTATTTTTCTTTTTTTCTTTTTTTTTTGAAATACTGCACATTTACATTTTTTCACCTAAATAAATTCTGGTAAATAATATTTCTGGTAAATACTCCTTTAAAAAGTGTTTTTTTGATTATAATTTAATTATTATTAGACTAGAACACGTGGATATGTTGTCATTTGTACAATATAATAGGCTACTGAACTCTGATTTTATTGATTTGGACTATGAGGTGGACACTTGCTTCTCGCACTCTAGGTTGCACTTTACTTTTGCTTTAGAAAAGGATTTCATAGAAATTTGGATTTCATTTGGTTTAATAAAATATTCTTAAGTAAAATTGTAGATTTTTTTGCGGGAAATTAATCATTTAGATTAATCGATAAATTAGTCGATAGATTAATCGAAATAAAAATAGTCGTTAGTGGCAGCCCTACTGCAGACAGGGCCTTCCTCTTCAGACTCAACTCACTTGGGTAGTAAAATAACTAGAATAACAGGCTGTAGCATTGTTTTTCGGAGAAACCAGTATGTGAACTTCGCTTGTTTCCTAAATATCTGCAAATGTATTATGTGGTTTTATGATTTATGAAAAAAAAAATTGTCTTTTAGGTGAGGAGAAATGATATTTTTAAGACTTGAAAGACGTTTAATGTCTCTCACCTGAACTTTTTGCAGAGATGTAGGAATATTTGTTTTCTTCTCACCGTCCATCACACCAAACACCACAAACGCATTTCCATCCACCTTCTGTCCAAACAGATACCTATAAAACCACATTCAATTTCTGCTGTAAAACTTAGTGGTGACGACAGGGTCCGTGTACTTTTGCGTCCATTCATTTTTCGTTTTTTAACCCAGAAATGAAATATGGAAAATGCGGTTTCTTCTTTAATGGTTCAAACACTGATAAATAGAATAAGCAGGCACAAACAGATTTTCATTATTCAAAATTCCGATTTCATTAAAAATCATAAAAGCTTGATTTTTAATGTATATAGGCTAAATGCTAAGTTTAATTTCTACCTTTTTTTAGCGTCTCTATACAGACACTACGCGAGAGGGCGCTACTACCATAACTGCTTTATGAAAACCTTTAGCTTCGATATTTTTATGATCTTAATAATTTTTCACGCCTAAAAACATGTATGAAATTCTCATTGCATATTTCTTTGCAAATAACGGTATCCTGGGCAAGTTCTACGGGAGTGCTACAAAACGAAAAAGCAAGAGAAGGTCAGTTAAAGCTAGAAATACGATGACTGACATTTTCTGTTGATTTCCTGAGTGCCCTGCTTTTAAATTAGAATCAACTCTAAAACACAGTTTTGTTCAGTGCTGCACAATCAGGGGCCTGTTTCATAAAACAAGTTTACCAAATAAACCAGGATAAACCAGGATTATTTCAGTTAGTCTGACTTATTGTCAGCTGATTTGGTTCAAAATAACTAACTGAAATAAGTCTGGTTTATTTGGTATACTTGTTTTATGAAACAGGCCCCAGGAGTCTCTCATTATAACAAACAAAGTGTATGTAAATACGAGATTCATTGTGCAGTGTGGAGCTTCATTGATTATAACGGATTTTTGTTAGATCTCGATAAACTGAAACGAATGATAGTTTTATAATTATTATTATAGGGAGCGCTTTGCGCGCTTTCTTGGCTAATCCATCCAGAATTTGAATAAGTTTTGTTTTTCATGGTTGGACCAGTGACAGATGCACGCTGCAATGTTTCGGGAGTGACATCTGCATATAAATGCAGCATTAATTAACAGGGCAAAAATATGTCAACATGTATATTAAGGCTAGAGTACTGTCACTGATATCAGAAGCACCCTCAGTGATTCAGGAACCGGCCTGCATGTATCAGATTACAACTTTATATATTTCTATTTTTACCCCATATATTAAACCGTGTGTAGCGCTCTAACACGATGTAAGGTAGCCTATCATCATCCCTGTGCCTAAGAACAATAAACCCTCTTGCCTGAATGACTATCGTCCAGTGGCCCTCACATCTATAGTCATGAAGGTTTTTGAGAGACTTGTTAAGAGCCACATTAGCTCATCCATCCCTGTTACTTTGGACCCTCTTCAGTTTGCCTATCGTCCCAACAGATCAACTGATGATGCCATCTCTCACATACTTCACTCCTCCCTCACACACATTGACAGCAGCAATGGTAACTATGCAAGGCTGCTATTTATAGACTATAGCTCAGCTTTCAACACCATAGTCCCCATCAAGCTGACTAATAAACTCACAGGCCTCGGCCTAAACACTACACTCTGTGACTGGATTCAAGACTTCCTCACCGGCAGACCTCAAGTGGTGAAGCTAGGCCAGTACACCTCAAACTCCATCACCCTGAATGTAGGACAGGGCTGCGTTCTGAGTCCCCTGCTCTACTCTCTCTACACACACGACTGCGTGTCCTCTCACAGCTCCACATCTATTATCAAATTTGCTGATGATACTGTGGTTCTGGGCCTCATTTCCAACAATGATGAGACCGCATACTTGGATGAGGTGGAGAGACTTACATCATGGTGCCAGGACAACTGTCTCTCTCTGAATGTGAGCAAAACTAAAGAGCTGATTGTAGACTTCAGAAAGAAACACCTGCTGCCCTACACTCCTCTTGTGATCAGCGGGACCCCTGTGGAGAGAGTAAGCAGCTTCAAGTACCTCGGTGTAAACATCTCCGAGGACCTGACTTGGACTACACACATCCAAACTCAGGTTAAGAAAGCCAGGCAAAGACTGTACCATCTGCGACAGCTGAGGAAATTCAGGGTCTCACCATCAATCCTGAAAACTTTCTATGCAGGGACCATAGAAAGTAATTGACTCAGTGCATCTCAGTGTGGTATGGAAACAGCTCCAGTCAGGACTGCAAGGCCTGCAGAGAGTTGTGCGCTTAGCTGAGCGTATCTCTGGGTCTGCTCTCCCCTCTCTGCAGGACATCTACATCAAACGCTGCAGAAGCAGAGCTGTCAAAATCACCAAGGACTCAAATCACCCTGGAAACTGCCTCTTCACTATGCTGCCATCTGGTAAGCGCTTCCGCAGCCTGATGGCAAAAACTGAGAGACTCAGGAGGAGCTTCTTCCCCCAGGCCATCAGGCTCCTGAATTCAAACTGAACTGAACCCAGCCTCTTAACATCAACATGACTCCACTTACTAATCACTCACAATCAGTAATATACTCACACTCATTATCATCTACCTCATACTGACAGTGTCATTTGCACACAATACTGTCATTTGCACACAATACTGTCATTTGCACACAACACTTTCTGTATCTTGATATCTTATCATATTTATTCTTTTTGTGATTGCTGCTTATGTCACCATGTCCTACCTGTTTGCACACCCCCCCCCCACTCAGTCATGCTTATCTTAATATTTAATTCTACAGCATACTGTCATGCACATTCTCTTATACTTTATATTTTATATTCTGTGCTTTATATCTTATTTGTTATTCATTTTATTTTATGCATACTTCCCTTGTTGTATTCTACAATATTTGCACTGTCCATGGAGCGGACCTGATTCACATTTCACTGCTGGTTATACAATCTCTGTATAGTCGTGTATGTGACAAATAAAACTTGAAACTTGAAACTACATGCCATGCATGGTCCTCTCCGATACCATGACCCAGATAACACACAAAATTGACAAAATTATATCCCAGTATATAATTTCATGACGATAAAGTTCCCAGGATTCTGCCTATCTATTTTAAAAAACATATTTTTAAGTCTCTGCATTGTTCCAAAGACTCTAGTTCTCAACTGAAAGTGCGGGAGAAGCATTACTAAATTTGGCCAAAGAAAACCTGTTAAAATCGAAATTTTTCTTTATTAATTTGTGCATTTTTCAAATGTTTATTAAAAGTACAAAAATTCATAAACAAAAATCTGAAAAGAAGTCAATATTTTACCTTTTCGTGCAGAATTGTGTGTGTACGGTTCTAATTTCAATTTTGGTTTTTCAGCATAGCATTTAAAAACACAATAACCGTTCTTTTTTCATGTTTTTCGTCTGGGTTAAAAAAACGAAAAACAAATGGACGCAAAAGTACACGGACCCGACAGCTGTCCCTAATGGTCCGTGTACCTTCGGATAATTTGTTTTTTGTTTTAATATTGAAATCTGAAAAATGAAATCTCGTTTTTTTCAAGAATTTGGCTTCATTTTTCGTTTTTACGTTCAGGGAAAGAAAACGGATAAACTACTTGAATATTCGATTTTTACAAGTGGGCGGAGTGAAACGCCTCTCTACGCTGATTGGTCAACCAAACATTATTATAAATAATAATAGTCCTTAAAAATAATAATAATAATAATAATAATAATAGTCCTCCGCTTCTACAGATTTTTAACATGTTTATCTCTACTACATCTCTTTCTCTTCCTCAAACAGCCAGATTAACCAATGGCTTGACACAAACCACACCTAGGCAGAGCCTTTTAGACCTCTGGCACACCGCCTGTTTTATTATAGTTATCCACCTATCAAAAGCTGTGTTTCAAACCTCTCCCATCCCACTCCCACAAAAAAAAAAAAAAAAAAAATACTGTCCTGTCCCAATCCCACGAAAAAACTGGGGGGAAATCCCGTCCCGTTCCAATCCCAGAAGAATGACTCCCAGAAGAATGACTCCCAATCCCTCCCACTCCCGTGTTGTGTTTTTTTTTGTCCGGAATCTGTCAGTTACAGTAAAAGTACAGTACAGATCACAGCATGCCCACCTTAGTTGAATAAAAATCCAAAATGTAGTTTTTTGTTATTTTATTGAACTGAAAGCCAGCTTAAACAATGCACAGTGTGCATTGCACACATTAAATTGCATGTAAATCATCCATGCTAATTTTTTTTTTCATTTGAAAGTAGACATTTCACTCTCTATAGATATATTTTTCATACACGGAGTTTCGAAGTTTCTCGCTCAAGTTCACAGAGACCTAGACGGCAGAAAACGCATCCTGTTTGCTTTCATTATTTTACAGAAGCCAACGTTTCGTTGTTATTCTGAGTGCACACTGATTTTCTTTTTTTTATTCTTACATCAAATAAATTACAATAATATGACAATAGGCTTTTACCAATTAAATCAGTAGCCTATTCAGTGATATAGAACCTGCGTCTGAAGATGCTTTTAGATGTATTTAAAGTTTAATGCTGATCAGATGGCTGTACGTATATTTACATAGCAATAACAAATGTATAATGAAATTAGATTGTTTTATGCAACATTTTTAATACAGAAATTAAAACAAAATGAAATGATACTTGAATTACGAAAGTAATATCGCCACTAGGTGGCGGTGTTTCATTGTGTTAATAAAGGAGCCTTTAATTCAATTTATTCGTTCAAAATGCTTCATTCATTCATTTAGGAATAAAATCAAGTGGCTGCCTATAATAATTGGTCATTGAATTGTTGTCTATAATAATGGGTCTTTCAAAGACTCATTCAGGAATGATACACCACTACTGCGAGTCAGTCGCACAACGGTTCTGTTGTTTAGTTGGCAGAGAAAATAACAATTTTGTATGCCATCAGTTTGCTGGTCGATACTCAATATTAATTAAATAAACTCAGCTTATTGTCTAAAACTACATATGTTCACATAAATTGATAGTGGTCTGCACTAATACAATCTCCCGCGCTGCAGTGCATTGCGCAGTTTTGCCACACAGATTTTAATAGGTGGTTATAATAAATCAGGCGGCCGTGCCAAAGATGTAGGCTAGAAGGTAGTTGTGAGTGCAGGTACGAAGTAAATTAATATTTATGAGATAAATTAATATTTCACGGGTAGGTTGCAGAATTTAAGCCTACACAAAGGAAAGCTCTGTCTAGGCTCTGCCTCGGTATGGTTTGTGTCAAGCCATTCCTTAATCTGGCTGTTTGATGAAGAGAAAGAGATAAAATGTAGTAGAAATAAACACGTTAAGAAGCCATAGTAGCGGAGGACTCTTATTATGTTTTTAGGACTTTTATTATGTTGTAATGTTTGGTTGACCAATCAGCGCAGAGGGGCGTTTCACTCCGCCCACTTATAGAGATCGAATATTCAAGTAGTTTATCCGTTTTCTGACCCTGAACGTAAAAACGAAAAATGAAGCCGAATTCTTGATTTTTCGGGGGTTTTTTAACAAATGAAAAACGAAAATTGTGCCGTTTTTTCAATGTTTCAGATTTCAATATTGAATCAAAAAACGATTTACACGGACCCCTAATCCACGTCCACTTCATTACATAGAAATAGTGCAGGGACCATGTACCTATGGATAATTTGTTTTTTGATTTAATATTGAAATCTGAAAAATGAAAAAAAGGCACATTTTTCATTTTTTATTTGTTCAAACAAAACGAAAAATCAAGAATTTGGCTTCATTTTTCGTTTTTACTTTCAGGGACAGAAAACGGATAAACTACTTGAATATTCGATCTCTATAAGTGGGCGGAGTGAAACGCCTCTCTATGCTGATTGGTCAACCAAACATTATAACATAATAATAGTCCTTAAAAACATAATAAGAGTCCCCCTCTACTATGGATTCTTAACGTGTTTATTTCTACTACATTTTATCTCTTTCTCTTCGTCAAACAGCCAGATTAAGGAATGGCTTGACACAAACCATACCGAGGCAGAGCCTAGACAGAGCTTTCCTTTGTGTAGGCTTAAATTCTGCAACCTACCCATGAAATATTAGTTTATCTCATAAATATTAATTTACTTCATACCTGCGCTGACAACTACCTACTAGCCTACATCTTTGGCACAGCCGCCTAATTTATTATAGCTTACCACTTATTAAAAATTGTGGCAAAACTGTGCAACGCACTGCAGCGCGGGAGATTGTATTAGCGCAGACCACTATAGTTTTAGACAATAAGCTGAGTTTATTTAATTAATATTGAGTATTGGCCAGCTAAATGATGGCATACAAAATTTTTATTTTTTCTCTGCACAGAACCGTTGTGCGACTGACTCGCAGTAGTGGTGTATCATTCCTGAATGAGTCTTTGAAAGACCCATTATTATAGACAACAATTCAATGACCAATTATTATAGACAGCCACTTGATTTTATTCCTAAATGAATGAATGAAGCATTTTGAATGAATAAATTTAATTAAAGGCAGCTTATTAACACAATGAAACACCGCTACCTAGTGGCGATATTACTTTTGTAATTCAAGTATCATTTCATTTTGTTTTAATTTCTGTATTAAAAATGTTGTATAAAACATGAATCTAATTTCATTATTCATTTGTTATTGCTATGTAAATATACATACAGCCATCTGATCAGCATTAAACTTTAAATACATATAAAACCATCTTCAGACGCAGGTTCTATATCACTGAATACTGATTTAATTGGTAAAAGCCTATTGTCATATTATTCTAATTTATTTGATGTAAGAATTTAACATTAAATATGACATACAAAAGGTAAAAAAAAAAAGAAAAAAAAAAAAGAAAATCAGTGTGCACTGATAACAACGAAATGTTGCGCTTCTGTAAAATAATTAAAACAAACAGGATGCGCTTTCTGCCGTCTTTGTGAACTTGAGCGAGAAACTTCGAAACTCCGTGTATGAAAAATATATCTACAGGTGCATCTCAATAAATTAGAATGTCATGGAAAAGGTCATTTATTTCAGTAATTCAACTCAAATTGTGAAACTCGTGTATTAAATAAATTCAATGAACACAGACTGAAGTAGTTTAAGTCTTTGATTCTTTTAATTGTGATGATTTAGGCTCACATTTACATACATTTACATTTAGTCATTTGGCAGACGCTTTTATCCAAAGCGACTTACAGTGCATTCAGGCTATACATTTTTTATCAGTATGTGTGTTCCCTGGGAATTGAACCCACAACCTTTTGCGCTGCTAATGCAATGCTCTACCACTGAGCCACAGGAACACTGTGGCTCAGGTCATTTAACAAAAACCCACCAATTCACTATCTCAACAAATTAGAATACTTCATAAGACCAATAATAAAAAAAAACATTTTTAGTGAATTGTTGGCCTTCTGGAAAGTATGTTCATTTACTGTATATGTACTCAATACTTGGTAGGGGCTCCTTTTGCTTTAATTACTGCCTCAATTCGGCGTGGCATGGAGGTGATCAGTTTGTGGCACTGCTGAGGTGGTATGGAAGCCCAGGTTTCTTTGACAGCGGCCTTCAGCTCATCTGTATTGTTGGGTCTGGTGTCTCTCATCTTCCTCTTGACAATACCCCATAGATTATCTATGGGGTTCAGGTCAGGTGAGTTTGCTGGCCAATCAAGCACAGTAACACCATGGTCATTGAACCAGCTTTTGGTACATTTGGCAGTGTGGGCAGGTGCCAAGTCCTGCTGGAAAATGAAATCAGCATATCCATAAAGCTTGTCAGCAGAAGGAAGCATGGAAGTGCTCTAAAATTTCCTGGTAGATGGCTGTGTTGACTGTGGACTTCAGAAAACATTGGACCAACACCAGCAGATGACATGGCAGCCCAAATCATCACTGACAGTGGAAACTTCACACTGGACTTCAAGCAACATGGATTCTGTGCCTCTCCACTCTTCCTCCAGACTCTGGGACCTTGATTTCCAAATGAAATGCAAAATTTACTTTCATCTGAAAAGAGGACTTTGGACCACTGAGCAACAGTCCAGTTCTTTTTCTCCACAGCCCAGGTAAGATGCTTCTGACGTTGTCTCTGGTTCAGAAGTGGCTTGGTAGCCCTTTTCCTGAAGACGTCTGAGCGTGGTGACTCTTGATGCACTGACTCCAGCTTCAGTTCACTCCTTGTGAAGCTCTCACAAGTGTTTGAATCAGCTTTGCTTGACAGTATTCTCAAGCTTGCAGTCATCGCTGTTGCTTGTGCACCTTTTCCTGCCCAAATTCTTCCTTCCAGTCAACTTTGCATTTAATATGCTTTGATACAGCACTCTGTAAACAGCCACACCTTTCAGTAATGACCCTCTGTGACTTACCCTCTTTGTGGAGGGCATCAATGTTCATCTTCTGGGAGGATCACGTGACCCCTCGACGGTGATGCAGGCTCAGTTTTTCGCTCCGTTCACTTTGTAACATATTTCACGATCCTGTCAGTAAAATTTGAACCACTCTGCATTAGACCCATCATGAGTACTAAGGCAGACAAAGGATATCGGAGAGGAGAGATTGAGCGGTCACCAATGAAGAAAAAATTCAGAGATTCAGCCATCTCCAGTGAAGACCTGGACAGTGCTATTGCTAGCCGCATTGAACTAGCATTTAAAGAACACCAAAGCACTTTGAATTCGGTTGTGAACTCGGCAGTAAGAGATGTGATGGACTCTGTGCTGATTCCAGCATTGCGCGAACTGCGTGAGGACATACTAGCGACCAATAAGTCTGTTAAAGAGCTAAGAGAGGAGTTTGAGGCCATAGTTACCAAGACGAAGCAGACACGTGACCGCGTTGATTCTGTTCAGGCAGTGGCGCGGGAAGATAAGAGAACAGTCACGGACTTAAAGGATCAGTTGGAGCGACTCACCGAGAAGATGACAGATATGGAGGACAGGTGCAGACGGAACAATGTTAGACTGGTGGGACTCCCAGAAGGGATGGAGGGTCCAGATGCAGCTGGTTTCCTCCGAGCTAATCTTTCAAAGTGGATTCCTTCCTTGAGGGGCCGTGACATCGAGATTGATCGGGGCGCATCGCGTGTATGACGGAGGGAGGGGCTCCGATCGGCCACGCACTCTCATCTTCCGTGTACTGAGATGGCATGACAGATCAGATATCCTGAAAGGTGCTCGGCAGGCGTATCCGGTGAAGTGCGCACAGAACAATGTCACACTGCTGTTTTTTCCTGACTTTAGTCCGGCTACAGCGATCAGGAGAAAGGCATTTGGTCCGGTTTTGAAGAAGATGACTGCACTTGGTCTCCAGCCCTTTCTCATCTATCCAGCGGTGATTAAGCTACGGCACAAAGGGGAACAGAGAAGCTACGATTCCCCTCAGAAAGCGGAGGATTTTATCAGTTCCATGTCTCAGCAGAAGTCCTATGCCGCAGCTCTGCGGGGGGACGACGGGGGAGCAGCGACCGCTGTTTCTCCAATTCGACAGGAGGGGCGTGACGGCCGGGATGGACTTGGCCCTAGCTGCCCAGAAGGGGATGATAGCAGGATGAGCATGGATGCTTGCTAAACCTATTGTTTGCGTTTTCTTCTCTTATACTGGGATATTGTCCTTATTTATCCGGTACAACGATCTCTTTGCTGGTAAGACTGACACTCCATTTTTCTGTTTTGGAGGGGACTAATGGAGAGTAGGTTTAATTTAAATTAATTTAATTTAATTTAATTTAATTTTAATTATTTTTTTTTGGCTGTGTGAGCCTTTCGGGAGACATGTCTTGCGTTGGAGTGGATCGGTCACGACCTATCACCGTTTTTTGTTGCTCAGTCAGACCTATGTTCTCGGTAATGTGCGGTCTGAGTTGTTCTTTGTTTATGGTTGTCGGTTGTTCACATTTTTATGTTGTTTTTGTTTTTTACAGCACTTTTATCTATTTTACATTATTTCTAAAGGGATTTTTCATATAGGAGGTTTGGCATCTAAAATGCACATCAGTGTTTACGTGTTATTTACGGAATGGAAGTGCTTCTGTTTTTTGTTTTTTTTGTTTTTTGCATTTATTGTGTACAATCTTGGGATTATGAATATTCAATGCATACTTTAAATATTTTATCACTGAATGTGAATGGTTTAAATTCTGCTGTTAAAAGAACCCGTGTATTAGAATATTTACACCGTAAATCTATCTCCTGTGCCTTAATACAAGAGACACATTTAAAACAATCTGACGTGGCACGTTTCCAGAATAAGTATTACAAATTAATAGCTTTTTCCTGCGCTCAAAATAAAACTAAGGGGGTGCTTATCCTTGTTAACAGGAAGTTGAATTTAACAATTGAACACCTTGGTAGTGATGAGAAGGGTAGATTTGTTTTTATCCGATGCAAAATATATAATAATAGGTTAGCATTGGTCTCTATTTATGGTCCGAATGAGACAGACAGTGCATTCCTTACACAGATTTCCAAAACTTTACTTGAGGAGATTGATTGCCCTCTAGTGGTGGGTGGTGATTTTAATGCTGTCATAAATCCTGCTTTAGATAAATCTCAATCTGATACAACAGCCAATCCATCATCTAAATTATTGAATAAATTTACCACTGAGCTCAACTTAATCGATTTATGGAGAATTCAGAATACTAAAGCTAAGGACTTCACTTTTTTTTCTAATAGACACAAGACTTTCTCTAGGATAGATTACATATTTCTCAGCCCATCTTTAATTTCATCTAATTCCTCTATATCTATATTACCAATTTTATTATCTGATCATTCTGCTATGTTGTGCAGTGTTCCTCTTTCCGATGTCAAAGCCAAGTCCCCTAGATGGCGCTTTAACATATCATTATTAAGTAATCAGACTTTTATTACCTCTCTAAAAGAATATATTAAGGACTTTCTTGAAATTAATATGCCCTCTGATGTGGATCCTCAAATACTGTGGGAAACGACTAAGTGTGCTATACGAGGTTTCTGTATATCTTTCTCTTCTACTCTTGCCAAAGCGAAAACTCACCAGTTTACACAATTAGAAAATAAAATCCAATCATTACAAAACCTACAAAAACAACATTTTACTGAGCAACAGGCTACACAGCTGTCCTCTTTAAAAGAAGAATATGATTTACTTTCACACTCAAAGGCAGAATTTATTTTACATAGGACTAGACAAAAATATTATTTTGAATCAGAGAGACCTAGTCATTTATTGGCCCTTAGGTTGAAAGAATGCGAGTCTAAACTGACACCGTGCTGCGTTGTCACGGGAACATCCCAGCTGAAGATAATGAGGAAATTAGATCGCTCCCTTCACCAAGTGCATTCCAAACGACTAAATAACGACACGCACGTGCCCTGTTCACTCCAAAGTCCCCACTCCAAGGGGATAGGGATGATCACTTCCATTTGGAACTGCCCGTGAACCGTTCGATACTCGATACGTGTATCGTTACACCCTTACTAATATCTATAGAGAGTGAAATGTCTACTTTCAAATGAAAAATAAAAAATAAAAATCAAATAGAAAATGTGTGTTAGCATGGATGATATACTTGCAATTTAATGTGTGTGCATTGTTTAAGCTGGCTTTCAGTTCAATAAAATAACAAAAAACTACATTTTGGATTTTTATTCAACTAAGGTGGGCATGCTGTGATCTGTACTGTATTTTTACTGTAACTGACAGATTCCGGACAAAACAACAACAACAACAACAACAACAAAAACAATAAGGGAGTGGGAGTCATTCTTCTGGGATTGGGACGGGATTTTCCTCCAGTTTTTTTTCGTGGGAATGGGACAGGAAGGGATTTTTTTTTTGTGGGAGTGGGACGGGAGAGGTTTGAAAATCCACTCCCATTAGGGGTGTAACGATACACGTATCGTGTATCGAACGGTTCACGGGCAGTTCCAAATGGAAGTGATCATCCCTATCCCCTTGGAGTGGGGACTTTGGAGTGAACAGGGCACGTGCGTGTCGCTATTTAGTCGTTTGGAATGCACTTGGTGAAGGGAGCGATCTAATTTCCTCATTATCTTCAGCTGGGATGTTCCCGTGACAACGCAGCATGGTGTCAGTCAGCAGATTCGCTGACGGACACCAACATAAAAAAATATATACATTTTAAAATGTTTTATATATATTATTTTTTATATATTATATAGCATATTTTAAAAACTTTTAAAAATATAAAATGTATGTTTATTTGCAACAGTTATGATAACAAAAATAAAAAGACATTTGACATTTAAACAGCGAATCTGCTGACTGACACCGTGCTGTGTTGTCACGGGAACATCCCAGCTGAAGATAATGAGGAAATTAGATCGCTCCCTTCACCAAGTGCATTCCAAACGACTAAATAACGACACGCACGTGCCCTGTTCACTCCAAAGTCCCCACTCCAAGGGGATAGGGATGATCACTTCCATTTGGAACTGCCCGTGAACCTTTCGATACACGATACGCGTATCGTTACACCCCTAACTCCCATGTCACCCTCTAGTTTGGATATGTTATTATTATAACACAAACGAGTTCACCTTCAACTCATGATGTCAAATTCACATTTCACTAAAACAGCACTCTCATGCAGGAACAAATAGTCCCGTGCCAGTGGGATAACAACATATGATTTCCTATAAAGTGCTCTATGAATAAAACTCAAAATAGAAAAATAGCTAATAGATGTGCTGTTCATGAAGGTAAATTACACAAAGTAATTTATTTTCATATCTGTCATATTATTTAGGTTCCTCCATTGTCCAAAACGCAGCGTATTGTCTAAAACAAAAGTTATGACTCCTGTGTGTTCACATACATTGATACTGGTCCGCGCTTCATTACAATACATTTTCCCCGCGCTGCAGTGCTTCGCGCAGCTTTGAAACACAGCTTTTGATAGGTGGATAACTATAATAAAACAGGCGGTGTGCCAGAGGTCTAAAAGGCTCTGCCTAGGTGTGGTTTGTGTCAAGCCATTGGTTAATCTGGCTGTTTGAGGAAGAGAAAGAGATGTAGTAGAGATAAACATGTTAAAAATCTGTAGAAGCGGAGGACTATTATTATTATTATTATTATTTTTAAGGACTATTATTATGTTATAATGTTTGGTTGACCAATCAGCGTAGAGAGGCGTTTCACTCCGCCCACTTGTAAAGATCGAATATTCAAGTAGTTTATCAGTTTTCTGTCCCTGAACGTAAAAACGAAAAATGAAGCCGAATTCTTGATTTTTCGTTTTGTTTGAAAAAATAAAAAATGTGCCGTTTTTTTTTTCATTTTTCATATTTCAATATTAAATCAAAAAACGAATTATCCGAAGGTACACAGACCGTGCAGCTTGGACTTTTCAATTCCACAGAAGAAGGAAAGGAGCCATTTAACTTCGATCTGACCATTAAAATCAACTAACCCAATGATGTCAGATTGATTCAGTCATATCAGTGTGTTCACACATTAAAGATTTTGAATAAAATGAAGAATAATATATTTTGTCTTACTTGGCTTCAATGTCGACTTTCAGACTCGGATCACCCACATAGAAGAATGACTTACTGGGCTTTAATTTCACTTCAAATGTTGGAAGCACTAAAACCAAACCAGACACACAAACAAGTAAATCAATTCTTTGACTTGTTATCGTATTCTTAAACAGCACAGTTTGTTGACTCAGGTCTTACCATATTCTTTGACCTCAAAGTCTGCAGTAAATGTCTTCTGAGGAGTGTTTGAGAACAGTGTGACCACCTTCCAGATCCCAAGACTGACACAGAACACACCCAGAAACATATGCACATCTGATTTCATGACATTAAAACATATGATAACAGTCCGTGAATAGGGTTATATTGTACTAGGTATTGTCCTGAATAATATAGGTTTGGTCAGTTCACTCAAGTTGTGTAGCTTCAGTCCTGATAGCATTTTACACACCTGGTAACATCAGGGATGGCGTAGTGTCCGGACTTAATCCCTTTGACTGGAAATATCTTCTCTGATGAAACTGTGATGCCTTGTGGATTCTTAAGGAACAGAAATCAGCATTAACACCGCAACTGCTAAGATTGTTAGTGCAATGATGCTGTATGTGCATTTGCAAATAAGAGTATTTACCTTGATTTCCACTGTGATTCCATACTGATCGAGTGGTGTCATGTTGGGCATCAGAGAGAAAATTCTGTATTGAACTGCAAAATAAGTAAAAGGCTAAAACTGAAATACTGAGTTCTGATGGTTTTATTTTCTGCAGATACAAACCCTGATAAAAGCAGCAGTCAGTTTAACTAGATGAGTAAACTTTGAGAACAAACTTTGAGTTGGCTTGAGAAAGCCTATAGCCTGAAAGTTTGAAGCAGTTGTAAAAGTTGATGTTGATAGCATGTTGCAAGCACACTGTAAAAAATCCAATTAACAAAATGTTGGAATGGCAAAAATATTTAAGTTGAGCTAATTTTATTGCTTGGGCTTTGTTGAGAAGACATATTATATTAAGTCTACTCAAATATATTTTAAAAACATTGAATGAAGGGTTAATTTCAAATCCAGTCAACATTCAGAATGCCAATGTTTGACTGAACTAATAAAAACTAATCCAGCCAACACTGAGATCATTCTGCATGTGAACGAGCCTGAGTGACAAGTTCACGCGTCAGGTAAGTTGCACGAAATAAATGATATTTTTTAGACTAAATTTATTGACAAAAATGTACAGCATATCCGATGTTTTTGAGTGGATATTTAGAAGTGATCACAAAATCTTCATATATTATTTATAGAGTCCTCTCAGCTTGTCTAAGCTTGTTAACAAGCAAAATCACTGAAGGAAAGAAGAGAACAGAAAAAAAAGAAACTCAAGAACTACAACATGACTTAAGCCACATCCTTAGATGAAATCAACTGAAGATAAAAGACATTAAATCTCTGAAGATCTCAGCAGAGCAGGATTAAACAACTCCACAAACAGCATGACCAGCTTCTCTTATTAATAACCAGACTGACTTTCTGTCAGATGTCTACAGAAGATCTTATTGAGAATTAACAGGGGTTTAGATGTTGATATTTGTTTCATTTAAGTCACCATCGTGGTGGACAGTGTTTGCTTTAATTGAGATCTTGGTCCTTACACTTCTTGTGTTTGGTTTTCTTTAGCTGCTGTAACTTTTTGTTTGTGAAACACAATTGTTGCAGCAAAGGAGGCCAAAATAAAGCGAGTTCGGGTGTTATCAGCGCCTTGTTGATGAAGACAAGATCATCACAAAATGAGCATCTGATCTTGTGTTTCTAGTTTTGTTCTATATTTGGCATTTATAGCCACCAACCTTGTGAAGCTGCAGTACTGGCAACAAGAGCATTGAAATGATCACTTGTTCTGAAGATGGACAAAATGTATGTGCATTAAATATTTTGAGTAAACGCATCATATAGTCACACACAGACATCAATATTTTGCACATGAATCACAACAACGGTGACAATCAAAACAAACAAAAAAGCTTCATGCTGCAATGCATGATGGGTGGCTTCATAGTAATTCCCAAGCTTTTTTTGTTTTGATAGTCACCGTTATTGTGATTCATGAGCAAAATCTTGATGTCTGTGTGTGACTTCATGATGTGCTTGCTTAAAATATTTTGTGTACATGTTTTTTATCCATAAATATAAACACAAAGTTAAACCACAACATAAGATGCTCATTTTATGAAGAATTTGTCATCTTTAACAGGAAGATGTTAACACTTGGTTTCGGTTTTCTTTGCCACAACAACTGTGCTTTGCAAACACCCTTTTACAGCAATCAAAGAAAAACTAACAGTATGAGGACCAAGATCCCTGGGGGCATATTACAGAAATATCCTAACTTTAAAATCTCATCTTATCTGTTTGGTAACCATGGTAATTTCAGTTAGGACCACATTTAGGACAAAAGCTATTACAGAACAGCATTTCCTAAGTGCATTATCCTATCTTAACTACAGATAGGAAGGGGGTATTACAGAAACCTCCTAACTCAACAAAAAATCCTAAAAACTGTCTTAACTTTAGGACAACCCCACAGCTGTCCTAACTTCAAAATGATTTGAAAGCTAACAGAAAAACCGCTTACAGTTGCACTGTCCAACAATGGTATTACATTTATTAATAATTGAAAATGAAGAATGGAGATGTTTAATGGTAGAAAGACTCTTTTGGAGGACCCTAATAATGTGTTACATTTTGATGACAAAACAGTTGATGACAAACAGACTGCCGTGCAACATGATATTACAGTTAGCACAGGAACTGCAACCAACATTACAAAGACCAACAAAAGCATCACGGAGCATAACTGGTTGTGGTGCAAGTGACTAATGCCTTACGTTTTTTTGTTTTGCAAAAGGCGATTTTCAAAGTGAAGTTGCATTTGTTTACCTCCTCATTACTGAGGAGCCAGAATAAAAGTTTTTATGCCATCTTTTTTGACGTTTTCTGCACGTCTGATATAGACGTTCATTGAACCTCCGTACAAGGTTAAAAACTAGTTCAAATGTGGTCAGTTGACAAATTTTTAACATCATTTAAGGTTCATTTAGACAATTTATACTGTTTCTGGACCAAATAAACACTCTCAGGATGCATTAGATTTAAACTTGTGTTATTTTAATGTAATTTCCATTTGTAATTGCAAAGCAACTCAAAGTCAAAGCACATCACTTTATTGATTTATTTGATTTAAAGGGGTGGTTGACTGGTTTTTTCTAGGCTTGATTGTGTTTATAAGGTGCAGTCTAGCATGTGTTCATGCTTGTTTTTTTTAAAAACGCATTATTTTTCACATAATTTACCTTTATTCCACACCTCTCTGTCCCTTCTCTGACAAACGCCTCGATTTATTTCCTGGTTTATGAAGCCCCTCCCTCGATGGGCTGAGATTGGTTAGCTGGCTCAGTGTGTTGTGATTGGCTAAACCACCTTTACTGCACGTCTGAACGTCCCGCCCCTCACCTCAGTGGCATGTTCTCTGGTTGAATTGTAAACAGTGGCGTTGTCTATAATGCTTATCAATTTGAGCCCGATTGAGACCCAGAGGATATTAGTGAAGAGGATCGTGCAGAACCTGTGCAAGCACGGCTCTTAATGGTATGTTTGGTTGGTGTTGTCTCATACTTTTAAATACGCTGCTATTTGTAAGTGCTACTGCTTCTGTTAGCTTTTAATATACGGTTTTATCCTGATTAAAGCTTTAATACAGCACAGCA
Source organism: Schizothorax lantsangensis (assembly GCA_027422415.1). Taxonomy (NCBI): domain Eukaryota; kingdom Metazoa; phylum Chordata; class Actinopteri; order Cypriniformes; family Cyprinidae; genus Schizothorax; species Schizothorax lantsangensis. Next base: position 40,825,465 of record CM049841.1, on the reverse strand, counting down.
ACCGCACGCGTGTCCATTTATAATGCTTCTCATTGCTGTGTGAAAATAAGTGAATAATTGGAACAGTTTGTTGGAGCTGATCTGACGATCTGAATGAGAGAGAGAGAGAGAGAGAGAGAGAGAGAGAGATGCAGAGCAGGCCGACAGAGTAACAGTATTAAGAACTGCTGCTTTAATGATTTTGAAACTTGAGAATCCATTAGAATCGTTAGAAGACAGAATCGCGATTCATATGAATAGATTTTTAGGTGCATCCCTAGTTTTCTCTTCCTCTTCTCTAAAGCAGCGCAGCATGGCCTCGACCCCTTTGCTGCGTGTTCCCGGGGGCGGGGTTTATCTGGGTCTGTGACGTATCAAACCCGGGAAGTAACTCGTTGTAGTCCCTTACCTGTCGTTTTTGTAGGCATTAAACTGCCAGAATTTTAAAAGACGATATCTCCGTTTGCATTGAACTTTCAGCACCGCAACTCTGCAGATATTGTTTATGCTCAAACAGCAACATTACACACTAACTAATGTTAAAAAAGTGAAATCGCAATCAACTACCCCTTTAACATGTTGTTAGCATGTTTTAGCACGATTAGCATGTTTCTAGCATGATTATCAAGTTACTAGCATGTTTCTAGCATGTTGTTAGCATGATTAGCATGTTGCTAGCATGATTCTAAGATGATTAAGGGTGCGTCTCAATCAGCTCCCTAGCTCCCGAGCTCGTGAATCAGTAGATCGTGTACACGAATTTGGTCACTGGTAAGTTCCCTGACTCACTGCACGTTGGGAGAGTGATCACTCGAATTCCAGTGACATGATTATGTACAGTGTCAACGGACAACATGGTAGAACGTCATCGCTAGAATTAATAAACAATAGGCAGGACCAATCTCATTTTGATAATATTTTTGATTCTCTTTAAAGACATTATTCTGTTACATGTTCATACAATATTTCAGCCAAATATTAATTATAAATGTTAATTAGATGTGTTCATTACCGGTCTAGCGATGTGTGTTTATGTTGAAATATACCAAAAAACGTTTGTCTTTTCAAATCTTCTATCGCGTGTCATTATATTTGTCAAAGTGGCTCGTGTGGTTAATGTTTTGCGCTTCAGAAATGTAACGTTATTTCCGGTAAGGGAGCATAGTGAGCGCTGATGCTCCCAAGAATTTGTGGTGCATTGTGGGATTTTTCAGGGAGCGAACGTTCCAGTGCACTGGAAGGATTTCTCGATTGAGACAGCCCTTAAAATGGCCGACTCCCTGATCAGTGCCCTAACTACTGAACAAGGGAGCTGATTGAGATGCACCCTAACATGTTACTAGCATGTTGTTAACATGATTAGCATCTTACTAGCATGGTTTAGCATGATTGGCATGCTACATTTTGCTAGCATGATTAGCATGTTACTAGCATGTTGGTAGCATTGATAGCATGTTTCTATGCTAATTCAGTTAAAACCAGCTGATTAAGCTAAAACCAGCCTAGGCTGGCTGTCTATTATTAGCTGGTTTAAGCTGAAAATAGCTGGTTTAAGCTTAGGTTGGTCTTTTAGCAGGTCTCCCAGCTTGACCAGCTAAGACCAGCCTGAAAATCGAAAAAGTAGCCAAAACCACTTTAAAAAAACTTTAAAAATATATAGTCGGTTCAACTCGGTTATAGTCAGTTTTGTTGAAATGAAATAAATGGTTTAAGGTTACTGATTGTAACTGAATTCAACCAACCTGAAAAAACAAGTTTTACTGAAGCATAACTGTTAGTAGATGTAACCTAATTTCTCCAGTTAGGTAAAATTACTTAATACGTTTGATATAATTTTTTTTTATTATTATTATTTTAAATGATGAAAGTCATTTTCCACACTGTAAAAAAATAAATAAAAAATAAAAATAAACACGGTGAAACGCACGGCAGCACAGAGTGCTAAACATTTACCGTTAAAGGAAATAACATTCCTTATTATCATTGTGAAACACTCTCTGTAACATATAAATATCTTGCAGTTAACCATTAGCTAGCACCAGCACATGCTTCAGGTAATGTAACAATCACTGCATCAGCAACTACACAGCTACTACCTTTAAAGGGGTCATATGATGCGATTTCAAGTTTTGCTTTCTCTTTGGAGTGTTACAAGCTGTTCATGGATAGATAAGATCCCTGAAGTTGCAAAGACTAAAGTCTCAAAACCAAAGAGATATTCTTTATAAAAGTTAAGACTTGTCCACGCCCCCCTAAAACAGCTCATTCAAACACGCCCCCACATGTCTACGTCACGATTTGGGGAGATTTTCATAACACCGCCCAAATGAACACGCAAAGAAAGGGGGCGTGATTTTTATTCTCGCTGTAGTAATGTTGCTGCCGCCGCTGTGTTTCGTTGTGAAAGCGAAACTACTTTGTTTAGGCTTCCAAAAGAGGACACAACTAGAAATCAGTGGTTAAGTTGTATTTACAACACTGTTCCAGAACAGTTCAACCCAAATATTAGAGTGTGTGCAGTGCATTTTACGGAGGACTATTTCCTGAACCTGGAAGAGTAGCCTACAATGCTGGCTTGCACAAAGACTGTTTCTATAAAGTGGGGCAATTCCAACTTTGCAAGGACAGTCTGGCGCTTCTGACTCACAGCCTGTAAGTACATCTGCTACTGACGATTCAAACGTGAGTTTTGAGCTGTGTAGAGTAGTGCTTGTTGTTTGTCGTTTCTCCGATCACAAATGCAGACGTGGCAATGTTTGTTAAAATACAGTAAAAGTCATTATAATCAGTAACTATGTCCCCACTGGATGCAACAAATGTTTGTAATGTTGTTTGTAATGGGTTTTATTGTTTTAGTCTCGTCTCGCCGGGAAACGCCATCGCAATATGGTGAGGGGCGTAACATTTTCATCTCACGCTTGAGGTATTTGGCAAATCACAATGCACTGGCCAATCAGAGCACGCCTCGCTTCTCAGAACGATGAGCTTTGTAAAAATCTACGTGTTTCAGAAAGGCTGGGCATAGAGGAGCAACAATAATGTACAGTATGTGAAAATAATGTTTTTTTTTTTTACTTTAAACTAGTGATGGGCAGATGAAGCCTCATGAAGCTTCATGAAGTTTTTCAGCTTTTCAGCCAAGTGGTTCACAAAAGGGTTAATTTCTGGAGGCTTCATTTGCTCACAATACCACCTGGTGGCCAAATATTGTAAAACAAGCAGATATATTACAGACAGAGGTGTAAAGTCCAGGGATCAGAAAGTAAAAGTCCTGCCATATGTTTATTCCACCCATGAACTCAAAGAGTTAAAGTTAATGAGATAATAAAGTGACTAATTAAGTGATGATTGTAAATTAGTGATGAACTCTGCTGTTACTGAGAATTACAGAGGATCAGATGTTGATGTTTTATTGGTTAAAATGATGCCACCATCATGAAGATCAGCGTTTGCTTTGGTTGGGCTCTTGACCCTTGACTTCTTCTGTTAGCTCTCTCTCTCTATAACACTGCATGTGCTGGTGTAGAACAGCTATTAGCTGTTTTCATATGATGAGCTAATCAAGTCCTGATCTGATTATATCTTATATACTGTATGTATGTGTTTATATTTTCAGATTTTGAATAACCAGTCCTGTGAAACTACAGCATGCAAGAAAAGTGCTGCTCTAATAGTTATGATAGTTATAATGAATTTGAAGTCTATGTAATGCATATAAATATTTGAACTCCAGTGTTATTTAGACACACACAGACATCAAGAACCAGCATATGAATCTCAACAATGGTGACAATCAACAAAATGCTTCATGCTGCAATGCATGCTGGGTAACACCATAGTGAAAAAACTCCCATCATGCACTGCAGCATGAATAATTATTGTAACTGTTGAGGATCGTTGATAAGTGTTCAGTCTCTGAGCAATGTTTTTTTTTTTTAATGCATTACATATGTTTAGTTGAATTTTCTTTGCAGTTCTTTAATAGCTGAATGTCAGTCTATAAACCAAAGAGAGACACCTTCATGATGTTCATTCAAGTGACGTAAAAGCAGAGAGCATAAACTCATCTGCTTTCTCAGCTTTTAATTCAACAATGTGCAAATGCACAAATGTTTGTTGTGAAGCAATATTGCAATTGCTTAAAAGCAAATCATTCTGAATTATTGAAAGGGCCAAGAGCCCAACTAAAGCAAACACTGATCTTCATGATGGTGGCATCATTTTAACCAATAAAACATCAACATCTGATCCTCTGTAATTCTCAATAACAGCAGGTGTTCATCACTAACGCACAATCATCATTTAATTAGTCACTTAATTATCTCCTTAACTTTAACTCTTTTTAAGGACTTGAGATTTGTCTCGAGACTCATGTGTGACTTGAAAGGAACGACTTGGTTCTTGGTTCACTTGGAGTTCAAATATTTATATGCATTACATAGACTTCAAATTCATTATAACTATCATACTGTCATAACTATTAGAGCAGCACTTTTCTTGCATGCTGTAGTTTCACAGGACTGGTTATTCAAAACCTGAAAAAGGTCAGCAAGAAGACAGGCAGACAAAAATCATTTTGGAGAAAATCAACAGCAGTTCAGAGTATGAAAAGGCAATGCAGAAAAGCTGAGCGGATGTGGCGGAAGACGGAACTTGAAATTCACTATAGCATCTATAAAGTCAGCCTTCATGCTTTCAATGTGGAACTAGCCACAGCTAGACAAACCTTCTTCTCAAACCTTATAAACAGTAACTTAAACAACACTCGTACTCTTTTTGCTACTGTTGAGAGACTGACAAACCCCCCAAGTCAGATTCCTAGTGAAATGCTCCCCGACAGCAAATGCAATGAGTTTGCTTCCTTCTTTTCAGAGAAGATCAGTAATATCAGAAAGGAGATTGGCACATCTTCCTGTAATACAGAGGTCACACAGATTCGACCGCAATCTCAAAAAGAAGTGACTATGTCTGTTTTTGAAACAATTGATAGCAAAATTTTGGAAGAAATAGTACAGCATCTTAAATCGTCAACCTGCTATCTCGACACACTTCCTACATCTTTTTTCAAAAGTGTGCTTAACTGTTTGGAAGTAGATCTCTTAGAAGTGGTGAACACCTCACTTCTTTCTGGGACTTTTCCAAACTCCCTGAAAACTGCAGTTGTTAAGCCCCTTCTGAAAAAGCGCAATCTTGATAGCACCATGTTGAGCAACTATAGACCAATATCAAATCTTCCTTTCATAGGTAAGATTATTGAAAAGATAGTTTTTAATCAGCTGAACAACTACTTAAACTCAAATGAATACCTGGATAATTTTCAATCTGGTTTCCGTGTGCATCACAGCACAGAGACAGCACTCATTAAGATAATAAATGATATTCGCTTTAATTCTGATTCTGGCAAAATATCAGTGCTGGTACTGCTAGATCTTAGTGCTGCGTTTGACACTGTCGATCATAACATACTTCTAGAGAGACTGGAAAACTGGGTCGGGCTTTCTGGGTTGGCACTCAAATGGTTCAGGTCATACTTAGAAGGGAGAGGTTATTATGTGAGTATAGGAGAGCATAAGTCTAAGTGGAGTCCATGACATGCGGAGTCCCACAAGGCTCAATTCTTGCACCGCTCTTGTTTAGCCTGTAATGCTCCCACTAAGTCAGATAATGAGGAAGAACCAAATTGCATCACAGCTATGCTGATGATACCCAGATCTACCTGGCCTTATCTCCAAATGACTATAGCCCCATTGACTCCCTCTGCCAATGCATTGATGAAATTAACAGTTGGATGTGCCAAAACTTTCTTCAGCTAAACAAGGAGAAAAACTGAAGTCATTGCATTTGGAAACAAAGATGAAGTTCTCAAGGTGAATGCATACCTTGACTCTAGGGGTCAAACAACTAAAAATCAAGTCAGAAATCTTGGGGTGATTCTGGAGACAGACCTTAGCTTCAGTAGTCATGTCAAAGCAGTAACTAAATCAGCATACTATCATCTCAAAAACATTGCAAGAATTAGATGTTTTGTTTCCAGTCACGACTTGAGAAACTTGTTCATGCCTTTATCACCAGCAGGGTGGATTATTGTAATGGTCTCCTCACCGGCCTTCCAAAGAAGACCATTAGACAGCTGCAGCTCATCCAGAATGCTGCTGCCAGGATTCTGACTAGAACCAGAAAATCTAAGCATATCACACCAGTCCTCAGGTCCTTACACTGGCTTCCAGTTACATTTAGGATTGATTTTAAAGTACTTTTACTCGTTTATCAGTCACTCAATGGCCTAGGACCTAAATACATTGCAGATATGCTCACTGAATATAAACCTAACAGACCACTCAGATCATTAGGATCGAGTCAGTTAGAAATACCAAGGGTTCACACAAAACAAGGGGAGTCCGCTTTTAGCTATTATGCCGCCCGCAATTGGAACCAGCTTCCAGAAGAGATCAGATGTGCTAAAACATTAGCCACATTTAAATCCAGACTGAAAACTCATCTGTTTAGCTGTGCATTTGTTGAATGAACACTGTGCTACATCCGAACTGACTGCACTGTATTTTATGTATAATCATTTTCTATTTAACTGTTTTAAATTTCATTTTAAATCAATTTCTATGACATTTTAAAATTCCTTGTTTTTATTATTTTTAATTCCTTGTTTTTATTGCTGTGAATGACTATTTCACTTTCTTTTATGTAAAGCACTTTGAATTACCACTGTGTATGAAATGTGCTATATAAATAAACTTGCCTTGCCTTGCCTTGGTTCCTCCTCTGGTGAAATCAGCTGCTGAGTTCATGGGTGGAATAAACATATGGCAGGACTTTTACTTTCTGACCCCTGGACTATCCAACTCTGTCTGTAATATATCTGCTTGCTTTACACTCTTTGGCCACCAGGTGGTATTGTGAGCAAATGAAGCCTCCAGAAATCAACCCTTTTGTAAACCACTTGGCTGAAAAGCTGAAAAACTTCATGAGGCTTCATGAAGCTTAATCTGACCATCACTACTTTAAACCACATAAACACATTGCATTACACCAAATATTGTTCTTTTTAGCAATGTCATATGACCCCTTTAAATAAAGCAACATGCAGCATAACATCAATGGTTCTTGGTCTTCTCCTGGACTGAAGCACAGACTCTACTCTTCAGCACAATGGTAACCCACACAACACAGACAACAGAAACCCTTTAAATCCCAACAGAACATGAAACACTAACAGATCTCTACAGATCTCAGCATCTTCACTTATTACAAACCAGTCTGACTTTATTTCATACAAAACTTCTTATTAAGAATTAACAGCGGTTTAGATGTTGATGTTTTATTGACAATAAAGTTTGAAGTCACAGTTGTGGAGATGCGTGTTTAGTTGGGCTCTTGATCCTTGACTTTTTAGCATTCGTTTTTCTGCGATTGCTGTAACTGTGTTTCTAAAGCACATTTGTTGCAGCTGAAAGTGCTTGAGAAAATCTAGTGAGATAAGGGTTCTATCATCAAATAGTGATCACAAATCACATCTGTAGTGTTTTATTTAGATTTATTAGTTTCACATTTTGAAATGCTATTCTGCTTTGCAATTTAGATTTTTTTCAAATCATTACACAGAAATTATTAGGGCTTAGTCAGCTGGATGTCATGACTCACATACATCATGAATCTGCATATGAACCTCAACGATGGTGACAATCAACTAAATATTCTGATAAACAGGTCAACTCTGAACATCACAAAACAAGCTACTAAAGTCACAAAAAAGGTTTGCATTGATTGTCACCATTGTTTGATTGATTCATGTGCTGATTCTTGATCTTTGTGTGAGTAAAAAAAATAAAAAAAAAACAGCTCAAAACACTTCCTAGATAGCAAAAGAAAACAAATCACAATATCTGTGCGTTTTGAATGTGTTTTTTCTGAGCTTTATTGGAAGTATATAATCTTGATTGAACTAGGATACAACAACAAAAGTAAAATTGTATGTAGTATCAGACAGAAATACCTCCTTAAAGCAACAACTGCACATGTTCACTTTTTACAGTGCAGCCTGGGAGACCAGCCAAAGCAGCCAATCAGTTTAGGCTGGTTCTAGCTGTTTTTTGTTTTTGTTTTTGTTTTCAGTAGGGAGTTGTTAAGCTTTGCTATAGCAATAGACAGCTTAAATATACAATAAGTCTTACTGTATAAAAGTTTTCATGCCCTCAATGAAAGTCGATGGGATTTTAGGTGGATTTGATAGTCTGGTTTACGAAAACGTCGGATCAGTTAGAAAAGATATAGCACTCCGAGTCAGACCAGTCTGAAGGTCTGACCTGAGTTTGGTGGTTGTAGCTTGAAAGCTCTAGAAGGAGATAGTGTTTAAATTCTTGTCTCAGAAGAAAAAGCTTAAATAGCAGATCAGTAAGTTGGCTTTCTCAAGCCAACTTAATAATTTACAGAATTATGTCATGCTGATGTAATATGTTTAAAGTTCACATTGCGCATTAATGCACTCTATATTTGTCTTGTTTTCAGTACTTAATCGTACCTGTGCTAGCAGGTGTGTAGATGGGCTTGTCTGTTTGTACAAATATATATCCAGTCTGGAATGAGAGCATGACCACTTTCTCCAGAGTGACGGATTGAAACTGAGCTTGTAGATACACATACTGCTTCTCCAGAGGATCGTCAGAGAAATAGTCACTTGGAATCTGAACAACAGTAAACAATAAAAGACAACATGGATAAAAGCAAATTAATTGTAAATATACAACCCCAAATCAGAAAAAGTTGGGACAGTATGGAAAACGCAAATAAAAAAAGAAAGTAGTGATTTCTAAATTTACTTTGACTTGTATTTCATTGCAGACAATATGAACACAAAATATTTCATGTTTTGTCTGGTCAACTTCATGTCATTTGTAAATATACATCCTTTCCTGTCATTCAGACATGCAACACATTCCAAAAAAAGTTGGGACAGTAAAGCATTTACCACTTTGTAATGTTGCCATTCCTTTTCACAACACTTAAAAGACGTTTAGGGACTGAAGACACCAAGTGATGAAGTGTTTCAGGTGTAATTTTGTCCCATTCTTCCTGCAAACAAGTCTTAAGGTGGGCAACAGTACGGGGTCTTCGTTGTCGCATTTTGCGCTTCAAAATGTGCCACACATTCTCTATTGGAGACAGGTCGGGACTGCAGGCAGGCCAGTCAAGTACCCGTACCCTCTTCCTCCGCAGCCAGGACTTTGTAATGTGTGCAGAATGTGGTTTTGCATTGTCTTGTTGAAATATGCATGGATGTCCCTGGAAAAGATGTCTTCTTCAAGGCAGCATATTGTGCTCCAAAATCTCTATGTACTTTTCAGCATTAATGGTGCCATCACAGAAGTGCAAGTTACCTTTGCCAAGGGCACTGACACAACCCCATACCATGACAGACCCTGGTTTTTGGACTTGTTGCTGGTAACAGTCTGGATGATCCTTTTCTTCTTTTGTCCAGAGCACACGGCGTCCATTCCTCCCAAAAAATACCTGAAATACTGATTCATCTGACCACAGTACACGTTTCCACTGTGTGATGGTCCATCCCAGATGCCTCCGAGCCCAGAGAAGTCGACGGCTCTTCTGGACACTGTTAACATAGGGCTTGCTTTTGGCACAGTACAGTTTTAACTGGCATTTGTGGATGTAACTACGTATTGTGGTACTTGACAAAGGTTTGCCAAAGTAGTCCTGAGCCCATGTGGTGATATCGCTTATAGATGAATGACGATTCTTGATGCAGTGCCGCCTGAGGGATCGGAGATCACGGTTGTTCAGCTTAGGCTTGCGCCCTTGTCCTTTACGCACTGAAATTCCTCCAGATTCATTGAATCTTTTAATTATGTTATGCACTGTTGAAGGTGAAATATCCAAATCTCTTCTTATCTTTCTTTGAGGAACATTGTTTTTAAACATTTCAATAATTTTCTCACGTATTTGTTGGCAAACTGGCGATCCTCGGCCCATCTTTGCTCCTAAAGGACTAGACCTTTCTTGGATGCTGCTTTTGTACCAAATCATAATTACAATCACCTGTTGACATCAACTGTTTCAAATCACATCATTATTTAACCAATTTACCTCATTACTAGCCCTAAATTGCTCCTGTCCCAACTTTTTTTGGAATGTGTTGCAGGTCTGAATGACAGGAAAGGATGTATATTTACAAATGACATGAAGTTGACCAGACAAAACATGAAATATTTTGTGTTCATATTGTCTGCAATGAAATACAAGTCAAAGTAAATTTAGAAATCAGTACTTTCTTTTTTTATTTGCGTTTTCCATACTGTCCCAACTTTTTCTGATTTGGGGTTGTAATTGTACAAATATGAAGTTTGCCCTCTGAAGAATAACACACATAAGCTTACATAAGGACAACGTATTTCAAAGTGGCATCACCTTTATATCTGTAAGGATCTGGAAATTATTGTCTGCAGTCAGTGTCACTGATTTAGACAGTATCTCCAGGTTCTTCTTCGGGTGGTTCTTTACTATGATCCTCACATTCAGGTTTCCTCCAGAGTAATCCTGAGCCTCCACAAACACATTCTCTGAGGAACCCACCCTCAGCAAATTAGGAGATGAAAGAACATACCTGAGATCATCAAATCAGAGCGTTTGAGAACAGATCTATTAGTGACTCCATGAACAAACAGTGTGTTTGATACTCACAGCGGGTCACATAGTGTGAGGAGCGGTGAGGAGAGAAGAACAACAGTCAGAAACAGCAGCTTCACGTCCATCCTGTCTGTCTGTGTGTCCCTTCCTGTGAGCGTCTGTGAACCTGCAGCAGCTCAGATTTATACCCGCCTCCACCACCCTCAGAGTCCAAACTGATCGCTCTCTCAGTCTGTTTGCTTGCATTTGCTACTGTTTGGAATCACCAACACACATTTTTTTTTTATAATTTGAAGCTTCAGTTTACCGATGTAGAATTAAAAAATAACAAGTAAGGTACAACGGGGTTAAAGGCCCACCTTAAGAAAAAATGTGCTATTCACTGTAAAAAAAAAAAAAGTTGGGCAAACTTAAATTTTAAGGCAACCAGCTTCAGCAGATTTTTGAGTTTTTTTCAACTTCTTGTTTTAAGTTTATACAACAAAAAGTTGAGAAATTTCCTAAAAAATAAGTTGAGAAAACTCAAATCTGCTGAAGCTGGTTGACTTAAAATTTTAAGGTAGCCCAACCTTTTTTTTTTTTACAGTGTGCGCCTAAAATGGATAATTGCAGAAAAAATATATACGTTGTATTGAACATTAATGGAGCAACAGATTTTGTGTGAAAATAAATCATTCAAGTTGTTTATTTTGTTTCAAAATCTTATAAATGAATGAGGTGGCAAGGGGGGCCTTTTACCCCACACTCAGGGTAAAAGGCCCACCAGCATGGGGTAAAAGGCACACGGTATTGATACAAATACTTCAGATAAAATAATGTTTTTTTTAATAATGTCTAAGTTAATACTTGTTCAAAACAATCACTTTAGCAAAGTTTGTACTATTTTCTGCTTATTTTGAAAAATAAAATAATTAATTTTTGTTTAATAAATATACTGTCATTAAAATATGTTAATATAAAAAAAATTAAAATACAGAAACAAAATCATTTTAATAAGTAAAGATTCTGAAAGTATTGAAGTATTATTGAATAATAATTGAATATATATTTACAGTAGTAACAACAAATTATATTTTATTATATGATATGATTAATATCATGTTTTAAATATGATGGTTTCATTCTAAACATGGTGATTATCTCTAATCGGTCTTTGTCAGGTGACGTCACACTCACGAGAGTCGAAGTGCATTTTGGGTATCATTTGTAAGGTATCAAAGCCGAGGTGTTCTGTAGTTGGAGAATTGTCATTTTCATTTGCTTTAAAATGGTACGTTCTTGTTGTGTTAAAGTCTGCAATAGTGAATTACATGATAGAAAAGGTCAGCAACTCACCACGAAGAACGATATTTTAGGTCTCACACTTGAAAAAAAAGACTACACAACAAGAGGCGTCGGATGGCCTGGGTTGCAGCAGTGATATGCAAAATCATTGTATTTGCCAACATATCTCCGTTTATGTTCGTTTACACTCGACATTTTCATAAAGGTAAGTAAGAGATTTTTTAGATGTGCTTATTTTCTGTTTTCTGAAGTAGGCAAAATTATATTCACATGTTATTTAGGGTTATCATTGTTATTAAACAGATGAGCAGAAATGGGTCATGTACCATGAAATGTCTTGCTATCGTTTTATGCATAGGTGTAAAGAGTTATTTTATTTCACTAATGTTACTGAAATTAAATATTGTTTATGGGGGTTTGTACTTAACTCGTGTAATTTAAATTAAATACTCAACAAAAATACATTTCTAATGTTTTAATTTTTAGTTCTTACAATTTTAAAAAGTACTGACTACATTTCTGTACATTGTCAGCTGGTCAAGAGATGGTCAGCTACAGGCTGAAGGCTGGAGGAGATGGTCAGCTACACGCTGAGAAGGCCGGCTACACACTGAAGGCTGGAGGAGATGGTCAGCTACACGCTGAAGGCTGGAGGAGATGGCCGGCTACACGCTGAAGGCTGGAGGAGATGGTCAGCTACACACTGAAGGCTGGAGGAGGTGGTCAGCTACACACTGAAGGCACGCTGAAGGCTGGAGGAGATGGTCAGCTACACACTGAAGGCTGGAGGAGATGGTCAGCTACACGCTGGAGAAGGTCAGGCTACACACTGAAGGCTGGAGGAGATGGTCAGCTACACACTGAAGGCTGAGGAGAGGCCGGCTACACACTGAAGGCTGGAGGAGATGGTCAGCTACACAGCTACTACACTGAAGGCTGGAGGAGGTGGTCAGCTACACACTGAAGGCTGGAGGAGATGGTCAGCTACACACTGAAGGCGGCTACACACTGAAGGCTGGAGGATGGTCCGCTGCTGAAGGAGGATGGTCAGCTACACACTGAAGGCTGGAGGAGATGGTCAGCTACACACTGAAGGCTGGAGGAGATGGCCGGCTACACGCTGAAGGCTGGAGGAGATGGTCGGCTTCACACGACACCACTCAAGTGTCACTAACTGAATGTAACTTGTGTGTGCGCAGAAGAAAACTGACTGCTGTGGCGTAAACTCAGGATGTCTGATAGTTTTTCAGTGATCTTAAAGTAAAGCATTATACAGGTATGCCAAACTTGGTAACCTTTATTACATGGGTTCTCAACTCCTTTGGACACAGAAAAGCAATGATAGATTGTTTTGAGATTTCCACAGAGAAATCATTCAGTGTGAAAGTGTGTCGAAATGTCTTGTACCTACACGCACTATTTAGTATTTGACAGATCATCTAGCACTTCTAAGAATCCATGCAGAAAGGGTCATCAGAAATGTTTGCCAGAAGCATCAAATCATCATCATCATATTATTAATTTATTCACCTTTCTTTGTAGTACTTAAAAAGTTCACTTAAGGAAACAGTGTGCTGATGATTCATGCTTGTCACATCTTCTGTTCTGCATTATGAAACTTATTTTTAACAGTGTTGCATTAATAATAAAGTATGTATAATGCCATTTTCATAAATGTGTTTTTGATTGTCTCCTTGTTATTAGTACTTTTCAGTACTTGTTATCAGCCAAATGAAGCACGGAAAATTTTGAACAAACAGGGTAAGGTTTAATGACTCACATGATGTAATTACATACAATTGTGCAAATTATGTGTGTAAATCAATGTAGACAAAAACAGAACATATAAGTGTATAAGTAAATAATGTTATATAAATAAAATACGTTTTTATACTGTAAACAAGATAATCATATATCCAGCGAGGTTGGAGGCAGCGGCACTTTTTGTCAGGTAGTATGGATCAGTGTTAATTGTTGATCATCAATGACAAATTATATAAATTACGGTTCCTAAAACAATTTGCTGAGATTATCTCGGTACCATATCTACTTGGTTTGCTTCTGTTTCTCCAGAATGACAATTTAATCGGTCTTTACTGTACGGCTCTATACACTTTCAGTTCAATGCTCAATGCAACGATACCTTCAAAATGGCGCCTCGGTGACGTCACACATAAAAAAACGCACATGACTGACAAAGACCGATATGGACACCCAACATATATATGATATTTACCATCTGAATCTAACCATGTCAAGTCAACAAATGGAAAAGTCAGCGATCTATTAATTATGATGTTAATTACTGTGCGCCTTTAGCCCCAACAGCAGGGGCGCTTTTTACCCCAAATACCATACTTTTACATATTCTTTCGTTATTTAAAAACTGTTGCTTTAATTATCTTAAACAAAACTGAAAATCATAAAGAAGACCTTTGTCTCGAAATATATGCATTAATTTTAGCGATTCTTATTTGCTACTTAAATCTACAACATTTAAAAAAAACATAAAATATTAGATCAAGTAAGCACAGAATCAACAGGATCAGACAAATAAACATGTGCATCTTGAAAAGTGAATGGTGTGGAAAGTGCTACGCCACGTTTTTTGCGCCATCTAGTGGTTTAGATGAAAATAATATCAAAGGCGCCTTTTACCCCGGGGCACCTTTAGCCCCGTTGTACCCTAATATTTAGGCAACAAATAACTGATTTTATTTTTATACATTTTATAAATAGGGTGTGAAACTGTGATTCTTCCCATTGACTCAAATCTTAAAGAATGCAGAATCAAACACACAAGTTGTAGACACCACTAATGTAGAAATAAAGCTTCTGTCAGTAAAATTGAGTTCAGTTTTGTGAACCAAACAGGAGATTCATAGAAATCACATAAAAATTTGAAGAGTTCACGGCAGTCCAATTCAGATTTCCCGTAAGTGACCTGCAAAAACTGACTGTGTAAATTTAACCTTTGGTAAACTGGCAGCTGCTCTGTTGATCTTTTAGGGGTCGACAGAATTAGCAAACAGCATATTTACCCAAGGGAATATGTCAAAGATGTTTCAGCTCAAGACATGTGTGTTTGTGTAAATGAGGTTTAAATGTTCTAGAGTTATTCATAGGTGTTGGACATGACATTATAAAGGCATTATTATATTATATTATTATAAAGGGCCCTTATTATGTTCATTTACATGTTCATAATTTTGTTTAGGGGGTCTACTACAATATGTGATTTAATGTTATAAATTTACATTGTTGCAGCACCCGTTTTCATCCTCAGTCTGAATGCACCTTTTTAGCAGTTGTGATTGGTCTGCCTGATCAACCTGAACCACCCCCTCACAGGCACGACAAGTGCAGGATGATTCACAGTAGTAATTCTTTATTTTATACCTCTCTTATAGTGCAGATATGATAACTGTGTCATGTTTCCACATCACTGCAAAAACAGTATGTCCATAATGTACTGAACTGCATTGACTCAACAGTTAAAAATCCAAATTCAGAATATCCTATCTGTAGTTCAGGATTAGCAGTGCCTTATTCAAATCTATTGATGGCAACAAACCACTTGTGAACAGTGATGCGATCTGTGCTTTAAGGTCTCTGCACACTGAGTCTGAAATTTTCGTATGCGTTTTTTCGTATTCGTTATCCTAAAAATTTGTCATGCACAGAAACCTTGCACACTGAGTCCGATGTGTATTAATTAATCCGTTGCAAAAAAATTCGCAAATCAGCACTAATTGGAGTCTTCAAGCAGTGAGGGTGATTTTTTTGTCTTCTCACTAATTAAAAATAGAAAAAGAGAAGGAATATTGGGTCCATGCAATACTGAGATTTAGGGTGCTTTCACACCTGGCTCGTTGTTTTGGAACCTGTCGCGTTTCCCCCCTTAGCTTGGTTCGTTTGGGCATATGTGAACACGGCAATCGCGCTCGGATCCGAACAAAACAATCGGTCCGAGATCGCCTGAACGAGGTGGTCTCGGCTCGATTGAAAAACGAACTCTGGAGCGGTTTGGTTGTAGTGAGAAATCAATCCGATCCAACGGACCAATGAACCAGGCTATATCACACTGTATAATGGGTAATTACGTAAGTTCCGTTAAAAGCAGTGGGTGAGCACGTCTTCGCCATTCAAAATCAAAGCGCGCCTTGTCATTTTATAATGCCGTCTTATTGCTCTTCGTAGTAGGTGCATTTTAACAATGTTTTCCCAATGAATCCTGGACTCCTGCTTAAAATTATAAATTAATAAATTAATTAATATTAATGACAGCTATTAAAAAACCCAAAGCTGGTTACATCCTGATGGATGACAGCTATGAGCGGAATTCCAGAAAATAAACCATGGAACTTTGACCAATGAGGGGACAGTTTACTAGCACGTGACTTGCATTAACAATTTTGGTCCGTTTAGAAACTTTGCCATGTGAAAGCGAACCGCACCAAGAATAAAAAGCAACATTGTAATAATTTTAATCCCTGTTTCGGAACAAAGCAATCAATCTAAAGGTGTGAAAGCACCCATAGAGAGGAAGGAGAGTTCTCCCTCAGGAGCAGTGGGATTATCACGGGCGATTCAAAGTTTACTTCAGGATGTCAGTATGGCTCAGTTTGATGCTTTGCTAGCGAAACTAGAGCCACATATTAAAAAGAAGACCACAAATTTCTGTGAACTCAGTGTGCAAGGATCTTTACAGTGCTTTGTGCTGTGAGACGAAGTGGATGAAATTGACAATCGCCATTCTGAATTTTGGCGTTCGCTTGTATAGTGGCTCTGAACTGTCAAAACATGTCTCAAAAACACCTCTCAAAAGGCTTGCTACAGATGCAAACATTTTTTATAACCGACAAAATTTTCGGAGGCAGTGTGCAAATGTGATTGACATAACGTGAGGTCGGATTTATTTTTTAACGAGCTAAAATTTCGGATGAAATTTTCAGACTCAGTGTGGAATGACCTTTACACACTGTAAAAAAAAAAAACTTTTTTTTTTTTTTTTTACAGTGCAGTACTTTACTTCACTGGTTTTTTTTTTCTGACTACTTTTTACTTTCACTCCTTACATTTTTACACAAATATCTGTACTTTCTACTTCTTACATATTCAAACCAGGCTCGTTGCTTTAGTTTTAATCTGCATTTGGTGGATCACCATTCAATAACAAATCTCTAATAAATCATGAATCAGTTAGTCTTTTCTGGCAACGTGATTCGGTGCCAAAAGGTTTCTACCAGAGTAATCAATGCAGGTGACTTGAGAATGGAGTGGATCAGAGAGGCAAAACTACTGACCTGTTCAGGACTTAAAGTGCAGGTCAGTTTCATCTGTAAATAGGCTACTGTAGTTTTGTCTTTGTTACTTAGTCAAGCATTACTGCTAGCAACTTTTAGCAGTAAGGTGAGGAATCGTCTACTTGTTATAAAATTAAAATTTTAATTGTTTTCTGTACTGCACACATAGGGGCGTAGCCATCATTTCAGAAATGAGGGGGACAGAAATGTAAAAAAAAAAAGAACAATTTTTGACTTTTGTCGAATTGACAGGCTTTATTTTTTCTTATGTCTTTTAATTGGCTAATAAATCATATACACTGCTGGACGATAACCAATCATTTGTATTCTATAATATTTTTTTCAGTATTTTCCTAATGACAATTTTAGGATTGGTTTATACAAACACATAAGGCACATTGGTGACCCCACAAACTTACCAGAAACCCTTTTACATTTTAATATAATACAACATTAAAAACTAACAGATCTCCCCCTATATTAATATTGAGCAAAAACACATTAAATAACACTTAATTTTAACATTTTTACTCTCCTTTAACAGCCAGAAGCAAAGCATGCTGGGAATAAGAAATATGCTGTAACTCATTCAGTGAATGCGTGTATATATGTGTGTACATACATTCACATTTACATGGGAACATCTATGTGCAATATATAGGCTACTCAATAAAGGATCAAACAATGAATATTTATTTTTGTCTTAATTTATAAAAACCTGTATATTTGTATGTATCAATGTATAGCCATATACTGGGGGAAGTCGTGGCCTAATGGTTAGAGAGTTGGCCTCGTAATCCGAAAGGTTGCGAGTTCGAGTCTCAGGCCGGCAGGGATTGTAGGTGGGGGGAGTGAATATCCAGTGTTCTCTCCATCCTCAATACCACTTGTAAGGACTTGAGCAAGGCAACGAACCCCAACTGCTCCCCAGGCGCCGCAGCATAAATGGCTGCCCACTGCTCCGGGTGTGTGTTCACTGCTGTGTGTGTGCACTTTGGATGGGTTAAATGCAGAGCACAAATTCCATGTATGGGTCACCATACTTGGCCGAATGTCACTTTCACTGTCAATGCGTATATTGAAAAAATATAAGCACTAGTTTCCAATATATGGAAATGTAATATATTGCATTATATTTTGCAGTATATTCCCATATATTTTTGTTTTGTAAGGGGAGAGCCAGCTTACTAATATAATGAAATCTCACTCCCCTGATCTCAAGAGCTGCACTAGTGGCGGCAGTCTTTAGCCCTGGTTAGTGCGCCCGCCTCCCACGCCGGAGACCTGGGTTCGAGACCCGCTCGGAGCAGGCGAGCGGGACCCATTACAATGGTGCCAGTGACCCGGATGGGAGTGAGGTTTAGGGGGGTGAGTGTATTGGAGGCCAGCTAGTAGGTGCTATGCAGGTAATCCTCACTCCCCTGATCTCAAGAGACGCACTAGCAACAGATGCTAGTGGCTGCAGCCTTTAGCCTCCTGGATAGTGCTCCCACCTCCCATGCCAGAGACCCGGGTTTGGGACCATGTACTGTATGTATGTATGTATCAGGGTCCCAAACCCAGGTCTCCGACGTGGGAGGCGGGCGCACTAACCAGGAGGCTAAGGGCTGCAGCCACTAGCATCAGTCGCTAGTGCGTCTCTTGAGATCAAGGGAGTGAGGTTTACCAGGATATATATATATATATATACAGGTGCTGGTCATATAATTAGAATATCATCAAAAAGTTGATTTATTTCACTAATTCCATTCAAAAAGTGAAACTTGTATAATGTATACATTCATTCCACACAGACTGATATATTTCAAGTGTTTATTTCTTTTAATTTTGATGATTATAAGTGACAACTAATGAAAACCCCAAATTCGGTATCTCAGAAAATTAGAATATTGTGAAAAGGTTCAATATTGAAGACACCTGGTGCCACACTCTAATCAGCTAATTAACTCAAAACACCTGCAAAGGCCTTTAAATGGTCTCTCAGTCTAGTTCTGTAGGCTACACAATCATGGGGAAGACTGCTGACTTGACAGTTGTCCAAAAGACGACCATTGACACCTTGCACAAGGAGGGCAAGACACAAAAGGTCATTGCAAAAGAGGCTGGCTGTTCACAGAGCTCTGTGTCCAAGCACATTAATAGAGAGGCGAAGGGAAGGAAAAGATGTGGTAGAAAAAAAGTGTACAAGCAATAGGGATAACCGCACCCTGGAGAGGATTGTGAAACAAAACCCATTCAAAAATGTGGGGGAGATTCACAAAGAGTGGACTGCAGCTGGAGTCAGTGCTTCAAGAACCACTACGCACAGACGTATGCAAGACATGGGTTTCAGCTGTCGCATTTCTTGTGTCAAGCCACTCTTGAACAACAGACAGCGTCAGAAGCGTCTCGCCTGGGCTAAAGACAAAAAGGACTGGACTGCTGCTGAGTGGTCCAAAGTTATGTTCTCTGATGAAAGTAAATTTTGCATTTCCTTTGGAAATCAGGGTCCCAGAGTCTGGAGGAAGAGAGGAGAGGCACAGAATCCACGTTGCTTGAGGTCCAGTGTAAAGTTTCCACAGTCAGTGATGGTTTGGGGTGCCATGTCATCTGCTGGTGTTGGTCCACTGTGTTTTCTGAGGTCCAAGGTCAACACAGCCGTATACCAGGAAGTTTTAGAGCACTTCATGCTTCCTGCTGCTGACCAACTTTATGGAGATGCAGATTTCATTTTCCAACAGGACTTGGCACCTGCACACAGTGCCAAAGCTACCAGTACCTGGTTTAAGGACCATGGTATCCCTGTTCTTAATTGGCCAGCAAACTCGCCTGACCTTAACCCCATAGAAAATCTATGGGGTATTGTGAAGAGGAAGATGCGATATGCCAGACCCAACAATGCAGAAGAGCTGAAGGCCACTATCAGAGCAACTTGGGCTCTCATAACACCTGAGCAGTGCCACAGACTGATCGACTCCATGCCACGCCGCATTGCTGCAGTAATTCAGGCAAAAGGAGCCCCAACTAAGTATTGAGTGCTGTACATGCTCATACTTTTCATGTTCATACTTTTCAGTCGGCCAAGATTTCTAAAAATCCTTTCTTTGTATTGGTCTTAAGTAATATTCTAATTTTCTGAGATACTGAATTTGGGGTTTTCATTAGTTGTCACTTATAATCATCAAAATTAAAAGAAATAAACACTTGAAATATATCAGTCTGTGTGGAATGAATGTATACATTATACAAGTTTCACTTTTTGAATGGAATTAGTGAAATAAATCAACTTTTTGATGATATTCTAATTATATGACCAGCACCTGTATATATATATCAAAGTTTAAGGCGCATAAAAGCACAGAATAGAATATTCTCGCCTGCTCCGAGCAGGTCTCGAACCCGGGTCTCCGGATCAGGGTTCGAGACCTGCTCGGAGTAAAGTGTAGATTGATATGGGAAAAAAAATAATTTAAAGCAATTTAACATAAGGCTGCAACATAACAAAACGTAACAAAAATTAAGGGGTTTGAATACTTTCGCAAGTATATGCATATATAGTGATATATATGTTAAACTGCTTTACTTTTTTCCCACATCAATCTACACTCCATACACCATAATGACAAAGCATAAAAAAGTGCGCCAAAAGGTGGATTCGAATCTGTGTCGTTCGCATCAAAAGGTGTATGACACACGTTCAGAGGTGGAAAGTAACGAATTACATTTACTCGCGTTACTGTAATTGAGTAGCTTTTTTGTGTACTTCTACTTTTTAAAGTAATTTTTAAAATCTGTAATTTTACTTTTACTTAAGTATATATTTTTAGAAGTATTGTACTTCGCTACATTTTAAAACACCTCAATTACTGAGTAAAAAAAAAAATCGCTCCCTGATAACTACTAGATAATGGGCAGGAGAACAAACTGGCGCTAAAATCACAAGAAAGATGCAGACGGACAAGACAGGCGTCATCCCAGCAGGCACCAGACGTCTATGTAACGTCAGGTTGACGTTGGACATGACGTCAATTTGACGTTGGATTTACATTGGATTTTGGTCACCCGACGTCGCAACCAAAATTTAACCAAATACCAACGTCTTGTGACGTTGTGTGCCTGTTTTGTGCCTGCTGGGATGGTGCAGACCCAGCTGAAAATGAAACCCCATCATATTCTGCTGAAGTTGAACTCGAAGGAAATGAAGTGAACCCCTGGCCATATTTATGCTCTATTATGCAGTGTAAACTGTGTTTGCCTAGAGAGACCAAACTAGCAGCTTATACAATCTCGACATCAACCCTTCGCAAGCATGTAGAGGTAAGGTCAGAGGCGTCATGCCCATTCAAAGTGAGGGGGCACGACACGTACCTCAGATTTTTGAGCCAAGTGGATTTTGAATGCAGCTTCCAAAAGACAAAAAAATAGCCGAATAATATTTTCTATATTTGATACAATCAAACCGGCTTGATTAGATCGTTCAGTGCGTCTGTCATCAGCTGCTAAATTCAAATCTGCGTTCGCTGGCTGGCGCTGAGCCAGAGACAGACGCGTTTGTACTAGGGGTTGAACGACGACTTATTTTTTAAAGTCGACTTTTATGTGATGAATGTTGAGTCGAAGTCGACTAGTCGCTGATGACGTCATTAATGCACAAATAAGTCTGGAGCTGAGACAAATACCTTGTGCACAGCTATTGCATATGACACCGCACTGCCCACATGGCTATTGCTCCTATAACAGCTTATTTTTATCAGTTCTTTCGTCTTTGGGTCGTTATATTTCTCACAGATTTCTGCTCGTTCTAAATCAGATACAGATAAAGTAGCACAGTAAAGATTACATTCAATGAATGCATTAGTGAGAGCGATTGCGTGTGTGAATTAATTCTACCTGGCAGCGTCTCTCTACTAGTAGTGAAGCTGTGGGATTTAGTTATTAAGAAATATATGCTTGAACTTTTCAGTTTCTAAGCTATTTTATTGAGAAATCACAGAACAGTGTTGACGATACATTTCCGCGCTGAATGAATCTGTGCGCGCGATCTGCGCGTGATGTACGCGCTACTGTCTGTAGCTGTGTGACAGTGCAGCAGCGCATTAGATTAGAACGTGATTAACTTACCTGTACAATAAGCTGTTTAAAACGTGCATTCTCCCGTTCAATTTCGAGCATCCAGTAATATAATCACACATGTCTTGTGGAGAGCTTTCAGAGTATTGCATTTATTTGTCATTTTAACTGTTTGGAAACGGAGCATATGGAAGACCTTCAGATGTTTCTTATCCTGTTGCGCCCTCTATAGGACTAGCGACTAGTCGACGTCATGCTTAAAGCGTCACGGCAGAGCATTAAAGTCTTAAGGCCCTTTCACACGGGACGCGGCAAGCGGTGGAATCGCCGCGCGGCTGCCGCCTTCTCTTGTAGTGGAAGTGTTTTGTGCAGTGGAGGCGGTGTTCGCGACGCGGTCTCGGGGCGGACGTTACCATAGTTACAAACAACAAATCACATTTGTATTTCCTAAACTAAATAAATAAAACAATGTAAGTTTTGTGTTGGTGTTATTTGCTATTTATCGTTTTATGGGAGCGCCTACTAGCTTCTTCATTAACAAACTCGTACACTCACAATCTGGATTTTTTAAAATTTTTTATTATTATATCTCTGAGATTTTGATGGATCACACAACTCCGGGAATTCCAGTAGGATTTACAGAGATCTTCATCAGTGAAATGTTACAAGTGGTTGTTAATAATCAGTTCTCTGATTGTTTGAAACCGACGTGGCTGCCGCTGCCGCTCACAAAAAGATAAAACGCCGTGAAACGCCGTGCTCGTGGAAGCGGCAGGATTTTGGGTGCACGAGCACCGCTTGCGGTTTGCCGCTTTCCGCATGTCAATGCAATTCCGCATTTCAATGTGAGCCGGTGGCGAGCTCCGGCGAGAGCGGCGCGGCGAGTTTTGGGCGGTGAGAGCATCGAGGAGAGTTGAAATCAAGTCAACTTCATGGTAATGAGCTATGACGCGGTTCGGCGGCAACCAATCGGAATGTAGAAGTCCTCCGCTTGAGAGGGTTCCAGAGAACGCAGTCCTGTAAACTTTGGTTCCGACCACATTAGTTCCCAAGCATTTTAGCACTAGAACGCTTTGTTTTTTTCAGCGGGAACGCTATTAATTTCCTCAAAACAACATAGTTGACCAATTACATTAAGACACTTCAACCAGGACAGTTTGGAATGTAGGCTGCGCACAAATTAACGTTAATGTTAATTAAAGACCTAGGCTAGTAAACGTCTCCTATAAACTGCATGTTGAAATTAGACTAGCACTTAACCAACAAAAAACACACCACACAAATGGCATTTATTGGTTTATTTCGTTAGCAAACATGTAACTATAATTGTTGTAACTATAAAGGTCTTTCCATTGATCAATTTCTTACTTTCACAATTAAAATATTTAATGAGGTTAACTTATACCCTACTTGTGGTCAGTCTGCACAAGATAAATATGCTTGTTTCCTTTTCGGCTCCTTTAAATACAAGACCAAGCGTTCGATCGTCAGAGCGTCAACGAATCTTTCTACAGCGTCGTTGGCAGGGCGGCCAGAGCGAATTTTGACGCTCTCACCGGCGGCGGTGTGAACGCACAGTTAGTCGATTAGTTGGTGCAATCCCTAGTTTGTACAGCGCTGCGCATTATAACCAATCACACACAATTCTGTTGAGCTTATAATGGCAATGACCAATCAGAGGTTTTCAGATGAGTCATCACTAAAATGTCGGCGTTTTCTTCATTTGCTCTCCGACTGAATACCTCTTTCTGGTGAATTCTTTCATTAGAAACAACAAAGTGCAGATGTGTGTATGAATCTGTAAGTAAGATATTCATTTCATAGTGTAAACAGCTTCAGTGATTTTAATGGGAGTTTTTGACTAGACTGTCAGTGAAAATGTTCTTTGATGATGTAAATGTTCTTTGCTCTCTTTCTGTACAATGAAAGTGTTATGATAAATAGCCTAACTTACAATGTTTTTAACATTCACATTAAATATAAAGTCAGTCGTATTAAAAATAGGCCTATGACACCCATATCTGTTACTTAAGTAAACAGGTTTTTATGCATAGACAATCAAGATTTTCATGATATAGTTAATGCGTTTGGTAATGTTTTGAATAACAACCCCCCTGAAAATGTATATATTTATATAACTGCATAATACAGGTGCATCTCAATAAATTAGAATGTGGAGAATGTGGAAAAGTTCATTTATTTCAGTAATTCAACTCAAATTGTGAAACTCGTGTATTAAATAAATTCAATGCACACAGACTGAAGTAGTTTAAGTCTTTGGTTCTTTTAATTGTGATGATTTAGGCTCACATTTAACAAAAACCCACCAATACTTCATAAGACCAATAAAAAAAAACATTTTTAGTGAATTGTTGGCCTTCCGGAAAGTATGTTCATTTACTGTATATGTACTCAATACTTGGTAGGGGCTCCTTTGGCTTTAATTACTGCCTCAATTCGGCGTGGCATGGAGGTGATCAGTTTGTGGCACTGCTGAGGTGGTATGGAAGCCCAGGTTTCTTTGACAGTGGCCTTCAGCTCATCTGCATTGTTGGGTCTGGTGTCTCTCATCTTCCTCTTGACAATACCCCATAGATTCTCTATGGGGTTCAGGTCAGGCGAGTTTGCTGGCCAATCAAGCACAGTAACACCATGGTCATTGAACCAGCTTTTGGTACCTTTGGCAGTGTGGGCAAGTGCCAAGTCCTGCTAGAAAATGAAATCAGCATCTCCATAAAGCTTGTCAGCAGAAGGAAGCATGAAGTGCTCTAAAATTTCCTGGTAGATGGCTGCGTTGACTGTGGACTTCAGAAAACACAGTGGACCAACACCAGCAGATGACATGGCAGCCCAAATCATCACTGACTGTGGAAACTTCACACTGGACTTCAAGCAACATGGAATCTGTGCCTCAGCGGCTTCCGGCACTGCTGTGTTCAGTCGACGTTAAAGGATGGCTCCGCTCAATCTGTGCTTTTATATACTCTTTTACATATTTTTACTTTCTCTTTTTACACGCATAACGTCTGCACTATTTATTTATGACAAAAGAACACTTTTGGACATTGGACACCGCTGCACTAACCTGCTTCAGGACACTTTATCCACGGATCCAGCGTGGCCAGTGGAGATTCTTCGGAACGCAGAGGTTAACAAAGGCCGCCCGAATAATCCCAGGAGCCGAAAGAAACACCGCGGGCGACGCGCTGGAATTCGTGACAGACTGAGAAACAGGGCTCACAGCCCTCCTCTCCCGAGTATTTTGCTCGCAAATGTCCAATCCTTGGAAAATAAGATGGACGATCTTAGAGCCAGGACAAGTTTCCAACGGGACATTAGGGACTGTAACATCCTTTGTTTGTCTGAAACATGGCTCACTCCCTCGGTCCCGGACACCGCTGTAACACCGTCTGATAACTTTTCTGTTTTACGGATGGACAGAACAGCCGAGGCCGGAAAAATCAAGGGTGGTGGAGTGTGTTTCATGATTAACAAGAAATGGTGCGACCCCAGGAATATCTCCATTCTGTCGCGTTCCTGCTCGCCTCATCTGGAACATCTCTCCATTATCTCCCGCCCATTCTATTTACCCCGCGAGTTCTCCGCGGTCATCGCTACTGCCGTTTACATTCCACCTCAGGCAGACACGAGCTTGGCTTTGTCCAAACTCCACGAGGAGCTAAGCGGCTACATCAACAAACACCCTGACGCTGCCTCTATCATCGCAGGGGACTTTAACAAAGCCAACCTCAGGAAGGTCATGCCGAACTTCCATCAGCATGTATCCTGTCCAACTAGAGGACCGAATACACTGGATCATTGCTACACTCAGTTTAAGAATGCCTATAAAGCTCGTTCCCTGCCGGCTTTTGGTAAATCGGACCACGCGGCCATTTTCCTCACACCGGAATATAAACAAAATATCGTTCAGGAATCCCCGGGGGTGAGGGAAGTGACGCGCTGGTCCTCCCACTCTGAAGCTATGCTACAGGCGTCTCTTGATGACGTCGACTGGGACATGTTCCGGGCAAGTTCAGCTGACGTCAGCGAGTTCACGGATGTAGCATTAAGCTTTGTTTACATGCTAACCGACCAAGCCACTGAAACGGTAACAATAAGGACATTCTCTAATCAGAAACCGTGGGTGGACAGAACAATCCGTGCTGCGGTTAACCAACGCACTGCCGCATACAACGCTGGTCTTTTGTCAGGAAACATGAGCGAGTATAAAGCATCATGTTATGCTCTTCGACGGGCAGTTAGAGCTGCTAAACTCCGATACAGAGAGAGAATTGAGTCACATTTTCAGCTCAATGACTCTCGACGCATGTGGCAGGGACTGAAGACCATCTGTTCCTCTGGAAATAACCCCTCCGCCGAGGTGAGAGCAGATCCATTGCTGGCCGAAGAGCTAAACACCTTCTACGGCCGCTTCGAATGCAACGGCGGGGCGACTCTGCCGATCAGCGCGTCAGGAAGCAGCAGACAGAGCAGCGATGTTGATCATGTTATCACCGTGTCGGAGGACGAGGTTCGGAGAGAATTAAGGAGAGTAAACGTCAGGAAAGCCGCCGGACCTGATGGGATTACTGGCCGCGTCCTGAGATCGTGCGCCGATCAGCTTGCTGGTTTGTTTACTTCCATCTTTAATGAGTCCCTTGCTACCTCTGTGATTCCCACCTCATTTAAGAAATCTGTCATCATCCCTGTGCCTAAGAACAGTAAACCCTCTTGCCTGAATGACTATCGTCCAGTTGCCCTCACATCAACAGTCATGAAGGTTTTTGAGAGACTTTTAAAGAAACACATATGCTCCTCCATCCCTGCTACCTTGGACCCTCTTCAGTTTGCCTATCGCCCAAATAGGTCTACTGATGATGCCATCTCTCAGGTACTGCACTCCTCCCTCACACATATTGACAGCAAAAATGGCAACTATGTCAGACTGCTATTCATTGACTATAGCTCAGCTTTCAATACTATAGTCCCCACCAAGCTAGCTGTCAAACTCTCAGACCTCGGCCTAAACACTACACTCTGTGACTGGATTCAAGACTTCCTCACCGGCAGACCACAAGTGGTGAAAATGGGCCAGTTCACTTCCAACTCCATCACCCTGAAAGTAGGAGCCCCGCAGGGCTGCGTTCTGAGTCCCCTGCTCTACTCTCTCTACACACACGACTGTGTGTCCTCTCACAGCTCCACTTCTATTGTTAAATTTGCTGATGATACTGTGGTTCTGGGCCTCATTTCCAACAATGATGAGACCGCATACTTGGGTGAGGTAGAGAGACTAACATCATGGTGCCAGGACAACTGTCTCTCTCTGAACGTGAGCAAAACTAAAGAGCTGATTGTAGACTTCAGGAAGAGACAGCAGGGGCCCTACACTCCTCTTATGATCAGCGGGACCCCTGTGGAGAGGGTGAGCAGCTTCAAGTACCTCGGTGTAAACATCTCCGAGGACCTGACTTGGACTGCACACATTCAAACACAGGTCAAGAAAGCCAGGCAAAGACTGTACCATCTGCGACAGCTGAAGAAATTCAGGGTCTCACCAGCAATCCTGAAAACTTTCTATTCAGGGGCCATAGAAAGTGTTTTGACTCAGTGCATCTCAGTGTGGTACAGTAACGCCACAAATCAGGACTGCAAAGCTCTGCAGAGAGTCGTGCGCTTAGCTGAGCGCATCTCAGGGTCTGCCCTCCCCTCTCTGCAGGACATCTACCTCAAACGCTGCAAAAGCAGAGCTGCAAAAATAATCAAGGACTCAAATCACCCCGGTAACCGTCTTTTCACTCTGCTGCCATCTGGCAAGCGCTTCAGGAGCATGATGGCAAAAACTGAGAGACTGAGGAGGAGCTTCTACCCTCAGGCCATCAGGCTCCTAAACTCAGTCTCATAACATCTACAGGACTCAATTTAATTAACTGTAAAAAAACACCCATCATTCTCCATCATCCGCATTGCTGCTATGTGTACATACCCGGTACAACCTGTTTGCACATTCCTCTTGCACATCCCTGGTTATATTAATATTTATTAAATCCACAGTAGACTGTATTGCACATTGTAGTTCATTGCACATTTTACTCCTTATTTTATTAGATTTTTTTTAACTTATTTTTTTATCTTATTCCTACCTATATTTATATATACTCTCCTGTGTTATGTATCATCTTTTATTTTATTTTTTTGCACTGTCCATTGAGCGGACCCGTCCTGACCTACATTTCACTACTGATTATACCCTGTATGATTGTGTATGTGACAAATAAACAAGAACCTTGAACCTTGAACCTTGAACCTCCACTCTTCCTCCAGACTCTGGGACCTTGATTTCCAAATGAAATGCAAAATTTACTTTCATCTGAAAAGAGGACCTTGGACCACTGAGTTCTTTTTCTCCACAGCCCAGGTAAGACGCTTCTGACGTTGTCTCTGGTTCAGAAAAGGCTTGGTAGCCCTTTTCCTGAAGACGTCTGAGCGTGGTGACTCTTGATGCACTGACTCCAGCTTCAGTCCACTCCTTGTGAAGCTCTCACAAGTTTTTGAATAAGCTTTGCTTGACAGTATTCTCAAGCTTGCAGTCATCCCTGTTGCTTGTATACCTTTTCCTACCCAAATTCTTCCTTCCAGTCAACTTTGCATTTAATATGCTTTGATACAGCACTCTGTAAACAGCCACACCTTTCAGTAATGACCCTCTGTGACTTATCCTCTTTGTGGAGGGTGTCAATGTTCGTCTTCTGGATCATTGCCAAGTTTGCGGTCTTCTCCATTATTGTGGTTTCAAAGAACAAGAGATACCCAGAATTTATACTGTAGGGATGGTCATTAATTGAAACTCAAATGTAAATATTCTAATATTTTGAGATACTGATTTTTGACTTTCATGAGCTGTAAGCTCTAATCAACAAAATTAAAACAAAAAACTTTTGAAATGTTTTACTTTACATGCAATGAATCTAAAATATATGAACATTTCACTTTTTGAAATAACTTACAAGAAAAAATTAACTTTTTCACAACATTCAATTTATTGAGATGCACCTGTAGTAAATCAATATCACACGAAGAGTGCCGTTTTTTCCTCCAAAAATCAGCATGATCACATATAGATTTTTTTTTACAACAGTTCAATGAACAAGAAGCTAATTAAGAGACATTGGGTTTTAGACACCATATTCCGTTTTTGCTCTATTTCGACAAAAATAATTCCAAACACAGCCACCAGTTTTGCGTCTCTGAGCAATGATGGTGTTTCGTTCCTGAATGAATCAACCGTTTAAATTATTCGGTTCACTCGCAATGACTCACTTATTAACAGTGACTTGCTGACACCTTCTGGCGGTTTTAATTTCACATTTAAAGTATCTTTTTATTTTATTATTTTATTTATTATTTCTGTATTTGTAACTGCAGGTTAAAAACAACTAGTTTGACATTAATAGGCCTATCCCAGGGGTGTCAAACTCAGTTCCTGGAGGGCCGCAGCCCTGCAGAGTTTAGTTCCAACCCTGCTCCGCCACACATACCATGTAGTTTTCAAATAAATGATTAGATTAGCTGGATTAGATGTGTTTATTAAGGGTTATATCTAAACTTGCAGGGCTGTGGCCCTCCAGGAACTGAGTTTGACACCCTTGGCATATCCCATTTTGCCTCCCTCTCACCGTTAAAATGTAACTAAGTAATTTTTACTCTGAGTAAATTTTAAACGAGCTACTTTTTACTTTTACTTGAGTAGATTTTTAGACTGGTACTTTTACTTGTACTTAAAAGGTTCCTGTAAAATTTGCCTAAAACGCCTAAAAAAAGGCATACCCAAAGTAAATTGCATGCTGTTCTTGAACCATTTGGATTATATGCATGGTTTTGGTCTCTTTTGAAAGGTGACACTCTGAGGTTTGTTTCTCAACAGTCAGAATCACTGTAAGTCTGACTGATATTGAGTAATAGAACTTTGAACACACTGAAAAAGTAAAAAAAAAAAATCAGTCTACATTTTTTTTGTAAACAAAAGCCTGCAGATGACTATAGCTGGGAGCTGTGAGCTGGAAAATACAATGGGATCACAGAATGAAGCCTTACCAAGCTACATTTCAAATTTGATAACAATACCTTAGAGAATGAGTGTTTTACACATGTTTATCTAAGTTTATGTCTAGGCGCTTCCCAAAAAAGGACACTCGGAGACTCCAAATGACCCTTTGTAACCAACGACACATAAAAAGCTGTAATACTTGAATGCTTTAATGTACAGTCATAATTTTGGGCTCTAATGAAAGGTTACACTTAGATCTATTCAATTTCACATCCAGATTCACTGTCAATAATTGCTGACACATAGTAACTGAAGCATAAACACATTATAGTGACATTTATACACAGAATCCAAAATTCGTACACTTGTAAATAACATCTATTTCTAAATTCTAATCTAATTACCATTTTTTTCCCTATAATTCTATTTTTGTACATAGTACATTATTTAATTTCTGTTTTTTTCTTATATTGGTGTTATATTCCATCCCTACTGTGTTATTCCTATGTATGTCTGCTGTAAAGAATTTAATCTTTTACATTGATTTAATTTTAGCTCTTTTGTTTTGAGCTTTATTTTGAATTTCAGCCTTAGGGAATCTTAACATTCTAGATTAGTATGATCAATTGATATTAATCAAAACGTCCAATTTATACCTTGTTTAACACTCGTCCCGCGAGTCGTTAAGTTTCAGTATATTCTGATAAATTCTGTATTATTTTCGTGGCCACGCTATAATAATACAGAATTATTTAAGTACCTTTATGACAGTTATGAGCATAGGTAACGTTATCTTTTAGGCAAAGCTTGATTTGAAAATTACACACCAAAACACAGAACACTTCTCTATGAATCAAACAAGAGTTTATTTACTATCTTACTAACATACATGAACTAAGCTAAATAACACAAACACAAAATACATACACACAGGCAATGATTTGTTGCAATTGAGAATGATTAAAATATAGCACTGTTTTACACGATTTTACTCGTGTCGATCATCAAATGGAGAACTCTCTTAATTTTACTTTAGAGATAGATACGACCAGTTCAGCAGAATAGAGATTTTGTTTGATTACTTGCTTTTAAGTTGAAATGGTCGCTGATCTGCCGTTGCGTTTCTCTGCTCGAGGGAATTCCGCCTGTTGTCGTCGCGTGACGTCACTCTGGGGATGCCCTTCTGTTGGTTTGACTGCTTGGTGTTGTTTGATGGCTTGAAGTTGCTTTCGTGTAGCTTCAGACTTTCTAGGGTTTCTTCAGAGATTTGACTGAGTGTTGACTCAGTGTTCGAGACTCGGCCTAGATGTTGAAGGCTGCGAGTTCTTTTGGAGTAGCTCCAAGTTTCAACGAAGCGCGCGATTTTCAAGCAGAGCAGAGAGAGAGCAGTCTGTGTCAGAGGGTATTAACCAGAGGACTTCCGTTCAACCCCCAGAGGCTTCCACCAACCAGGTTGTCCTTTTAGACGGAGGTCCACCTACACGGCTCAATTTCCATGCAGTAAATTTATCTGCTTAGTTATTTTGTCACATGAAGAAAATATCTTTTAACACGTTCTAATCACACATTATTATACTCAATATTAACTTCCCAGGCACACCAAATTCTTGCATTTGTCCTGACCGTTAATATGAAACCAAATATAAGGTATTTGACATACATTAACAGCTTTCATGCTAAAACTAACTCAAAAAGGGTTCTATTTAAAGATTAGAAATAACACATCATGCATATACTACTAGCAGGTCTAGTAGTTCTTGCTACAGGAGAAAATTATACCTCAAAAGATTATAAAAACATACCATTGATTACAATGACACAGCAAGCTTATAAATGACATAAAATACACATTGATATATTTTGTAAAATATATTGTATATATTGCTTTTGATAACAGCAACAGGTATTAATTGTCTTTTGGAACACTTTATAAAAGTTTGAGTCTTTGTTCGGTTAAAGAAATGAAAGGCACATATCCTTGCCATGTCCTGGGAGGACGGGAGGTCAAGAAAGTCACTGTCCGGGTCATGAGAATGTCACGTTTGTGGGGATCTGGTCTTCCTTAGCTTGAACGTCTGTCGTAAATGTCTTTTCTTGTTGATAAAAATCATTGAATTATGCGTTAATGATCAGAGGATCCATAAAGTTTGTCGTTTTGACCATTGCCAGATGTTTACCTCAAAGCTCTCCTATTTTGAGAGGTTTCTTTACGATGATAACCCGAAAGGCATGGCAGGAAATTGGCCAGCCAGTTGGGTGAGGTGCTCTTCCTCTGTCAATTTTATGACTTGCAGATAGAGACGAACGTTTCTTTAAGCCTGAGGAATTTTGTGGTTGCACTTAGTGTGTGTGTGTGTGTGTGTGTTCTTTGTGTGTGTGTGTTCTTTCCTCCACACAGGTCCTACACATCCCCCTTTTGCTCGGTGAGGTTCCCATTGCGAACGTCGGCGGGCACTGGAACAAGAAGCAGGGAGAACAGGCACACACAAGACACAAACAACATCTCCATCACTGACTGAATCCTGGTGTAGGGTAATTTGGGAAAGAACAGGTTAGGAACTTGAGAAGATGTAGGGGTGCATTCTTTAGGATTACCGGCAATTGAGTCATTCCGACTGGTTTAATTGTCAGGGGTTCGACGAGGCGGTATAGGCGTGATCTCAAGCAGGTTGGTTGAGTTCTCAGGTTCAGGTTCTTGGTCGGTTTTATCAAGTCGGAAAATGCGTGGGACGCCTGACGTGCATTTGTTGAAAGACTCTTGAACGGCGTTCACTCGTTTGTGTAGGAGGAAGGCCAGTGTCAATGTCACAACGTACCCTACAATAGTAGAGATGCAAAGCGCTGTGTCAGCGGCAGACCAAGACCGAATAATAGGCGCGCCAGCGGGCGGAAGGCGAGCGATAGCTTCTAAAGCTGTATCAACAGGAGTCAAGTCAATAAGTTGCGTTCCTTCCTCCTTGATCCTTTCTTCCAATTCTGGATCAAGGACGAAGGAGTGCTGTTTGAAGAAGGGCGAGATTTCGATTTCAGCCTGATACTCGTCATCAGTAAGGTGATACAATGCTAACTCGTCAATATGGAGGATCGAGCCCTTAGGGACAGTGATCCATAAAGTTTGGTTGGGCAGGGTAATGCGTGTGGCTGTGTCGTGTTGATTGTATGTGAGGGTAGCTGTTCGTGCTGGGGTGTTGACCAGCCATCGGTTTCCGATGATTTCGGCTTGCGTTACCTCGACTTGAGAACGTGGTGTAGCTTCGGCGGGGCAGCTAATATCGGGTCTAATGGATTCTAGGCCGCAGATGCCCTCAGTATTATCGCGTACGAAAGGTTTACTCGGGCAAAGGAAGTGAATGTCCTTCGTGCGCGTACACATCCTTAGGTTTGGGGCCAAGTACAACTGCTCGTTGTTATCGTGATACGCAACGACTTCAGGAGTGTGGATTTTGACATAGGTGTTCCCTTGCCAAAATCCCACATTCACAACGTCTTTGAGCCGGTAAATGTTATTCGAGTCGCTAATGGGCAAACTGAGGGGAAAGGCCAAGTCGCCTGCTTCCGGGTCTACGTACAAGGGAATAGCGATACCCAGGGAAAAGGCGAGATGGGTTTGGATGGGACTAGCAGGGCCCGCGGTGGCCGAAGTTAGGATGTTTTGGACAAGGTTTAAGAGGTATCAAGTAGTGTGGAATCCTACACATGGCTAAGTTATCAATCGAGGACTTACTTCACGTAGCATGTCAGTCATGATTTGGCGGGTCGCCTCGATCGGTTGATAACGGTTCTCACAACGAGTTACAATGACTTTATTGAAGGGAGTCAATCTTAATTTTGGGACCTGGATTTAAATAATTGGTAAAGGGAGTTCCCTGATGAGGGGACTAGAGGGGAGAGGAAATTATAGTGAAAGAAGAAGGAGAAAAAAACAAAAAAACAAACAAAAAAAAAACAAAACAAAGAGAGACACAGGTGAAAGGAAACAACAAAACGAGAAACGGCGGCACAAGGACAACGAATGAGGTTAGGCAGCAAACGAGTGTCACATGTGTGAAGTAACTCCTCTCTACTAGAGGTTGACTCTAGCAGTGCAGCTGAGGAGAGAGTGTAAGTGTTGCTTCTCAACAAGGTCGCTATATGTTTTCCTAACAACAGAAATTAGGTTAGTGTGGTGTAGAGCATATGATTGTCGGTCTGTGTCAGTGGGTTTGATCTTCCCCCTTTTCCGGTCGGCTGGAGCTCTGGTGCCTCTTTATCTGGTTTCTATGGACCCATCGAAGGACTGGCTCGCTGCGCCCTTGTCCGATTTTGATTCGGTAGGCGACAGGTGAGAGCTTGTCTACAATCGCGTGGGGTCCTGTCCAGTGAGGTAGGAACTTCTTTGACAGGCGATGGGGAGCGTTCTGCCTTGGTCGGGCGAAGCTGTAGTACCACACTTTGTCTCCGACATTGAACTCATGGTGAGAGGCCTTTTGGTCGTAGTAGGCTTTACGACCTTCCGCACTTCGTTGTAGTTGCTGTTGAGCGAAGGCGAAAGTCGTTCTCAGGTGCTGATGCAACTCTTCCAGGTATTGGTGAGTGGTATAGGCGGTGACGAGGTTCAGGTCACCAGGTTGGTACAGCAGGTGTAGCGGTAGCGTCATGTTTCTCCCTGTCATCAATGTGAACGGGGGTACGCCGGTAGACTGGTGAGGGGTGGCTCGAGCAGCCATCAGTACCAGCGGAAGTTTAATATCCCAATCCTTTTGATTGGTGGACACATACTTCTTCAACATGCTGACCACTGTTTTATTGGCCCGTTCAACTTGACCCGAGGAAATTGGGTGATGGCTTATCTGGAGCTTGGCCTGTACACCGAGGAGTTTCCACACTTCCTGCATGATGTCGGCGGTGAAGTGGGTTCCGCGGTCAGAGTTGACCCTTAAAGGCAGTCCAAATCTTGAGAAGATGTGGTTCATTAACAGGCAGGCTGTTGTTTCTGCTGTATCATTGGGAGCTGGGAGGCACTCTATCCACTTCGTGAATTCGCAGACCACGGTGAGGAAGTATTTGTTACCTCGCGTTGACCGTGGCAGGGGTCCTACCCAGTCTATTTGGAGGTCCGACCAGGGGAAAGTCATTCCTTTCCTTTGCAGTGGGGCTCGGTGGTTTGGGTTTGCCGGTTGAAACTGGCAACACACCAGGCATCCTTTTACGTATTCCGCCACGTCTTGCTGCATGCCAGGCCAGTATGCTACTTGCTTGAGTGTTTCATAGGTGGCCTTGGCGCCGTGGTGTCCTGCGCATGGTGCATCGTGGGCGTGTGTCAGCATCATCCCCCTTTGGCCGTGAGGGACTACGAGCTTTGGCGTAGTTAGGGGCTCAGGGACATACGCGAGCACACCGTCTCTCAGATGCAGCATGTGCTTGATTGAGTGGAGCGTGCGGAGCTCGGAGGAAGCAGCTAGGTCGGAGGAGGAAATAGGATGAGTTAAGGGGTCGGAAATGTGAGCTGCCATAGTTCGCAGTGTTTGATCTGCCTTTTGGAGTGTGAGAAGATCGTTAGCAGCGAACTGAGGTGAAATGGCAATGTGGGAGGAGGTGGTGTTTTGTACGCCAGTGGCGTGTTGGCGGCAGGTTATGGCCGCTACTGAAGGGTTGGGAGGGAGGGCTTGAAATGTCCAGGACTCTCCGTGTAATGCACCTGCTTTGGCGAGGGCATCGGTTTGGTCATTGAAGTCTTTGTCTTGTCCTGGTTGACGTGAATGACCTCGAACCTTTTTCCAATAAACGATAATGTCATGTTCAGTGACAATGGCATCGCCTGCTTGGAAGAGTTCCTGGTGTTTGACAGGCTTGTTGTTAGCTGTCTTGAATCCATTCTGTTTCCATCC
The DNA here is from genome assembly GCA_027422415.1 of Schizothorax lantsangensis. Taxonomy (NCBI): domain Eukaryota; kingdom Metazoa; phylum Chordata; class Actinopteri; order Cypriniformes; family Cyprinidae; genus Schizothorax; species Schizothorax lantsangensis. The sequence goes on along the minus strand of CM049841.1, from coordinate 40,789,280 downwards.
AGCTAAATGGCATGTGAAGCTTAGACGGGCATAGTTCGAATCGGTACAGATGAGGAGTTCTTTGATGTTGTGGGATGCCGCCATCTGAAGTGTGATGAGGACGGCTGCTATTTCAGCATATTGCGATGAGCGAGGGCCTAAGTTGAATTGCTGCGGTGGGCAGGGGTCGTTGTTGAGCCAGACCACTCCCGCTCCAGCTTGTAAATTGCCCTTGTGGTTGTAGGAGCAGCCGTCGACATATGCTGTGGGCATTCCTTCACATACATTCTCCTCGAAGTACCTGTGATTCGTCAGTTGAGGTTGTGGTGGTTCTTTAGGTTCCGCTGGAGTATGCAGCGTGTCCGTTGAACAGTTTTGGCAGGCCGCTAGCCCGTTTCCAAGTGAGGATTTGTAGTTTTGGGCATATCTTGCCTCGACGTCTCGTCCTTGGAGTGTCATTAGCCAGGTAGCTATGCGTGCGTTGGTCACCACGCCATCTCTGATGCGTTGACTGTTTAGGAAGGTGACCGGCTGATGACAAGTCTCGATGATGACTTTCTGTGCACCGATGTAATTAGAGAAACGCTGGATAGCCCACACAGTGCAAAGCAACGCCTTTTCGCAGTTTGAGTACTTGCATTCTGGGGGAAGCAGCGTTTTGCTGGCATAAGCGACCACTCGTTTGTCTTTGTCATGGAGCTGGTATAGGCCTGCGCTGAGGCACTGATTGGAGAATCCAGCGTCCAGATAGAATTCTTTTCCTGGGTCTGGGTAGGCAAGGCACGGAGCAGAGGACAGGCGCTGTTTGAGCTGGCCCATTGCTGTGTCCTGTGTTTCCGTCCAAACGAAGGGTTCATCCTTTTTCAGGAGGGAAGTTAGTGGTCGTGCGATGTCAGCGTAGTTCTCGATGAACTGTCGTGAATAATTGCACACTCCCAGAAAGCTTCGCAGCTCAGAGATGTTAGTCGGCGTCTTTATGCTTTGGATTGCTTGGGTGCGGTTAGACTGTGGCTCGATGCCGTTTCTTCCGACAAGCAATCCGACATAGTTCACCTTGGTTTTGCACCACTGTCCTTTGTGAAGGGCGATCTTGGCTCCTGCCGTTGTCAGCTGGTTTAGGACGTGATTGATCTCTTTGAGGTGGTCTTCCACACTTGAGCTTTTCATCAAAACGTCATCTACATAGACAAGGTTGCCTCTGGCTCTGGCGTCAGGGCATGCTTTGTTCAGGAAGATGTTGAATTCTGCTGGTGAGTTGGCATAGCCGAAGGGGCACCGTGTGAAGGTGTACTGTCGATTGCCAAATGTGAATGCCAGCTTGTGTTGGTCATCGGGGTGGACAGGGATTGTCCAGAACCCGGAGGCGACGTCCAGTGTGGACAGGATCGTCGAGCCTTTGATCTTTGGAATTTCTTGGTCCAATTGGGTCATAGGCCATCGTGACAATGGTACTTGCTGATTCAACTTGCGATAGTCGATGGTGGGCCGCCACTTTCCGTTGGGTTTTAGGACTGGCCATATCGGGGCAGAGTATGTGCTGTTACAGGGCCGGATGACCCCCTTTTCCAGCATGGAGTCAACAATCTCTTGCACTGGCTCGTATGACGCTATTGGAATCTTGTACTGTCGCACAAATGTGGGTGGCGCATTTGGGTTTGTCGGGATGCGCACCGTGTGGATGTTTGTCAGTCCACAATCCAGGGAATCCTTTGCGAAAGAGTCCTTGTATTTGTGCAGAACCTCTTTGAGTCCTTGGCGATCCGTTTCATTGTGGAGGGCATCCGCCTCACTCAGGATCTGTTGAACTTGTGCGTTGAACCCGGCGTAGGGTTCTTCTGCAGTGAGGTCATTTGAGGGGCTTTGGGCCCCGATGGTCACCTGTGTAGGTGATTCTGTCGCAGGCTGTGTTGAGACAGCATAGACAGCGAGATGAGTGTCATCTGTTAGTTCTGAACGACAGACGCTTTCTCTGGACACCGGCAGAATGGATGTGATGGCAATGACTTCATGAGGTTTTGTAAACGTTACAGTGTCGTCGTATTCGTCTGACATTAGCTGTGTGGGTATAGGGCCTATGACAGGTACCATCAGTTCAAAGTCGTGGAACGCCTGGCTGATGAGCCATCCCAGGTGATTGGCTTTGGGAACGTGGATGTCTTGGGCCGTACAGTTGTTGAACAACACATACACAGCACGAGATGACACTTCCATGAGAGGTGTGGCTTCCAGAGTCAGTCCGAGTTTTAGGCAGGTCCTGGAAGGTTGGAAGAAGCCTAGCTTACTGTTTAGAGTTTGGCCAGGTCGCATGTTGAGGCGGACGCTGACACTCTTGCTGTAGGCAGGTATTGTGGCTTCTTGCTCCGTGATCATAGCACATGCGTCTGGCATGGTTTGACCGGATTGGAGGTTCTTGAGGTTGACTGACGTTGTCAGTTGGTGTGACAGGGGAGCCCATATGATGTCGTTTACGGTATCGATGCAAGCATTGAGCCGGACCAGGATATCCGCTCCAATGTAGATGTCATGCGGCAGGTCTGAGACAACGAGGAAGTAGTGAGTTAGCTGTCTGTTGTTCCATCGTATGTCCAGAGCGCAGATGATCTTGGAGGTGGCCATGGTTGTCGACCAGGGACTGAGAGGGAAGCGGCTGTGCTTAGCGACATGTGGTAGACACTGATGTCTTTGCTTCAATGTTTTGAATAGCTTCAGGCTGATGGCTGAGTTCTCTGCCCACAGGGCTAGTGCCGTGTCGGACACTGATGTGCCTTGGACATCTATTGCAGTCATGATTCGAAGGGGGCCTGCGTTTGATTCAGGCTCCTGCAGTGAGCAGAGGAGAGGGTCCTTGTCCTTGCTGTTTGTGCTTGGTCCAGATCCTGGCTTTGCTACTGCATCATCGATCCGTGACTTAGGGTCGGTGTCTGTGACTTGACACTGCGACTCGTTGGAGTCTAACGCCTGGCAAGGCAGAGGTTCACGGACTTGTGTCCACATCTTTAGGTGCTTGAAGTCTATTAGAGGTTCGAAGCGATTAAGCAGATCTTTCCCAATGAGGAGTGGATACGTTTTAAGTGGTGAAACGTATACGGGATGGACGAGGTCCATCGATCCCACCGTTAGGTGAATTGGGGCCACATGTTTTAGTTGTAGGCCCGTGTGGGAGTATGCTTGAAGGTTTAGTTCACACTTTTGGAGTTTGAGGGTTCTGTTAGTCCTCTTTGATCTTTCTTGGACTTCCTCTAGGAGTTCGGTAGACATTAGAGTAATGTCGGCTCCAGTATCGAGGAGCGCTTCGACTCTGATGTGTCGTTCGATGATGATGGAGAGGTAGAATTTTCTGGCTATACCTTTCTCAATGAGATCGCCTAGGAGTTGAGGGACTGGAGTTTGGGAGGAAACAGTTAGGATATCAGGGCTGATGTGGCGTTCTTCGGAGGAGTGGCAGATGACCAAGACAGCACTTTCAGGAACTTGAGGGGTTTCGTCAGCAGGTGTTTGTTGGACGCTGCTGTAATTTGGAGCATTAGGTGTTGAGTTAGTGTCTAACTCTGTTGCTGGGTTTTCAGGTGGGGTTTCGTGTCCATCTGAAGTTAGTGTGAGTACGGTTCTCTGAGAGTGAGGTGAAGGAGTGCTGTTCTCCGTGTCTGGTTGTGTCAACTGGTCGCTGCCATCTCGTCCGGCCGCTAGTCAGGCTGAATCTGGTTTCTCTTTCTTTTCCCATTTCCGATCTTCCTCTTTCCATTGAAAGAATTCTTTCATCATCATTTTCATCAGCTCTTGTGAGTCGAAACACGGTAGTGTCTTTTGTTCCTGTGTGGGTTCAGTTTGAGCTCGGTCAGCTTGGAATCTTTGCGAATTCTTTCGTCGATTCCTTGGGCTGGTTGCTCCAGGGTGAGTTTGTCGTTTTCCCTTGGAGTTTCCGTTGGATTCCCATGAGTTTTTTCCTCTTGAGTTTCCAAATGAGCTTGGCTGGTTCCACGATCTCTCCCAATGACTTTCGTGGGGCCTTGACTGGTCCCATGTCTTTTCCCAGTGCCGTCCAGGTGAGCGTTGACGTCCACGAGGTCCATCCCAGCGTTCGTACCTCTGTTTAGATCGGGTACCAGCATGGGAGTCTCGTTCTTTGTTGGATGAGGGTGCGTTCCACTCCCTGGGTGGCGGCTTGGCATTGTCTTGGCGTTGGGCGCCCTCTAGCGCCAGCCCTCGACTTTGAGTGTTGAAGTCAAGAACGGCTGGGGTTTTGGCACCTTTTTCTGAGGCCATCTTTTGTTTGCCGTAGGCTTTCTGCGCCAAGTCTCGTAACTGCTGAGTATTCATTGTCCGTGGACATGCGAGAACGCCAAGATGGTGGCTTACGCCGGGATGAAGGTTTCGTAGGAAGAGAGTTTTAAAGTTCAGTTCATCCTCCATGTCAGGTTCATTGCGAGTTCCAAAGTATGCCCGTCTGAGTCGGCTGTAGTAGGCTTGAGGAGGTTCGTGACGTCCTTGTCTCGTCTCCAGAGCAGCCACGAGGCCTTGTTCGGACTCAGGGTCGGAGAACTCTTTAATGAGGGCTTCTCGGAGCAGTTGGTAATCATTCTTTGTGTGAGCAGGCTGCCTGTCCAGGAAGCTGCGAACTTCAGAACTGGATGTCGTTCGAAGTAAATATAGTCTATCTTTGTCCGTAACGTTAGGTCGCATTTCCAGATGGAAATCGATATCTTGGAGATACGCTTGGACATTTGGGCTATTTGGCACGCTCGGGTTGAATTTGCCAATGTTCCTGGCGAGCTTGTCGAGGTCTTTTAGGTACAAGCCGTGCGACGATCTGTGACTGGCTGCAGCAGATTCTTTTGGCTGAGGTAAAGTGAGGTAAAGTTCTCTAGAGTGAGTTGGTGAATGCTTTGACACCACCCCCTCCATCTTTTTCTCACGTGTCAGTCCAGGAACAGGTGACCCGGTCCTGCTCGGCAGGGGTGAGGTCGGTGCGCATCGTGTCCTTGATGGCTCACGGCGCAGTTCGTAAGCGTGCTTGAGTTCCTCTTGGAAACTGTCAGATTCCTCTTTGACATAGTCAAGCTGTTGTGTTAGACGACTAACCTCGTTTCGTGACTCGTCCAGGTGAGCTTCAAGGGCTTTGATTCTGCCGTTTTTATCTCTGAAGTCGGCCTTTGCTTTCTCCAGAAGCTGTTCAGCATACTGTAGCTTTTTGGACCGATCATCGTAGTCTGCCTTGACCTTTTCCAATTCTTGGCTAGTAGCTGCTAGGGTTTCATTTAGCCGGTTGATCTCCTCCTCGGCACCTTGTTCCGCCTCATCCGACCCTTCCTGTCGTTCCTGAGCTTCAAGTTCCAGCTGCTCTATGCGTCGTTGTGCGCGTGTCAGCTCCTGCTGGCGTTGTGCTGCGTGCTTGTCGCTCAACTTGAGGGTGGCGATGAGTGTGTGGCTTAAGGAGCCGGTGATCTTGGCTAATTCTTTGTGATTGTAGCTGTGACTTGGGTCTTGTGCCATGAGGCTTGTTATGTTGTCATCCAGCTGGTCTTGTGTCTGATGTTTTAGTGTTTCAGCAGCCTTAGGGAGGAGACTGTCTGTTGCGACACTTAGCCATGTTTCCAAATCCTCCCAGTGACCGACATGTCCTGTTGTGTGAGACATGTTTGGGCGTGGTGAGTGAGATCTCGAACCACGACTGACACAGACCTTGAAAAGAAAAACGAAACAAAACAAACAAACCAAAACAGAACAAATCAACAAACAAGGGGTGTAGATGTGCAATATAGAATGTGTACTAGTGTTGACTGTGTAAAACAGGTGGGTGTGGTTCTCTGTGACTGTGATCCTCTGGGGCGTGCTTCTAATTTGTAGCCTCTGTGGGGGAAAAATTGAGCACACACACACAGGTAGCACAGCTAGAGAACAGGTAAAGAGAAGAAGAAGGCTGCTTCTAATCAGAGGATTTGTAAATGACAATTTTTTTTTTGGTAAGTCTGTGATTGCAATTGGTTTTCTCCGGGTGAAGGAAAACAATGACAATGACAGCACTGGTCCCGTTAATGACAAAATTGACACCACACGCTAATTAGAGTGTTCGCGTGCTTGAAGTTTTCCGGCGCCTTTCTTCTGTGGACCTGCTTTAACCTGGCGGGGTAGGATTTCACAAAAGAGGAAGGTAAATGGAAAACAATTTTGACATGTTCTCAAGTTCCACAAATACCTGTTTCGATTGCTAAAGTTCTCCACCTGTGATCTTCACACAGGCAAAAATCTCAGCAACAGCAGCAGTATTCAAATTAGAGGATAGCAGCAGGAAGAACTGAGAGAAAGGTGAGAGTAGGATTTAGGATTAGTAACAAAGGTGGCAGCGCGGAGGCGCTGTTGAGTCGATGCACCTAGGGGTTTTGCTTTGCTAATTTTAGTAGGATAAACACACTGGCCTAAGTGTTAAGGAAACCTTAATTTTTTTCTTTCTTTTGGAGGTTTGCTTACTTAGAAGGGTTTTCCTAATTAGAAAGTTATTATACTCTAGGCTTCGTGAGGCATGTAAATTGCTCCAGTGGTGTTCAGCAGCAAGGCCCACCGCCCGAGCGCACCAGGTGAGCTCCTGTAAGGGTTTTGCCGAACACTCCGCCCCCACCGTACTGCTGTGAGCCTCTCAGACAGCTGTGGCTTTTGGCACAACCGGGCTGGGACTCGGGTGAGTTATGTCAAACGACTGCTGGCCTGAAGAGGGGCGGGGCTAGGTCCCGGTGTCTATCCGTCAGTGCGAACCCGAAGTTCGACGTACTTCGTCAATAGATTAGCCGGAATGGTATATCCGCACCTTCGCCCAGTCAGCCGTTGACTCCTCCTCCGATACCCGATTGCTAGCCTGCTGCGGGCCGTCACTTTGCAACACTAGGACGGAAATATTCGGGTTTCCCCTCCAGCCTGCACCAGGTACAGTCGGAACGGGTGACTCCGCTTGCTGTAACTCACACTGAAGGCAATTTCACTTCACTAACCAAGCACTAGGGGGAACCCTATCTCCTATCAGGCCTAAGAAAAGGGAAACCTATAAAAGCTAACTTAATAACAGACGGAGAGAGACCAAACAGGTTGGAACCAAAACTCAATTGCAACTGAAATTAGAATTTCAAATTAGAAATGGTAGTTCCTAATTCAAATTTTATGATGTTATCATTTAAATTTGATAGGCTTGATTAGGATTAAATTAATCAATAGGGTATCCTTGAGGTAGGATCCTTATTAGCCAATGCTGGAATTAAAATTTCAGAGCAATGATTTATAGTTAAAGATCTAACTTAACGATGTTTGTCATTAATATTAGAAGACACCTGTGATTATAATAATCCTTAAGTATTGAAGCAGGGTAATACAAGCTCTAATGAGTTGCAGATGAAATTAAAATTTCAGAGCCTTATTGGCAGTCATGGATTAAAATCTTAATGATATTTTTCATTAACATTACAGGCGATTGCATTTCATTGATCAGCCAATAGTGTTGACATAGGGAAACAGGAACTGTAATTAATTATTAAATTGAATCAGAATTTTCAAATTCGTAATTAATTATGAAATTAAATTACAAATTCCACATCCCTAATTTCGTATCCCTAAGCCTGACCAATTACTAATTCCTTGTGTTATTCAAATCATTAGAACAAATTAATCCGTATAGTCTCAATTATAAAAGGAAATTTAAAAATTTTCCCGGGCCAGACGATCAAACACATCGATAGTTAATAATTAAGATCTTAATGTTATTGTTAAATTATCAGAGCACACATAATTATCTCAATCAGTCTATGTGGAATCAGGAACTGAAATTATTTTAATGAAATTAATTTAATTTCACATCTAGGATTAGTTATGGAATTAAAGTATCAATTTCAAATATTTCATAGCCATTCATCCGATTAGATTTTGAAAATCATGAGCGCAGTTATAATTAAATTAATTATCTTCCTATCAAGGCAACTAATACCTGCTAAATATAAAATAAAACAAAAGAACCTGAACGCAAATGCTTATTAAAACTACCTGTGAAATCGCTGATCTCACTTCCTATGAAAATCAGCTGGCCTGCACATTAACGGTTTATTTAAATCTGCATTTGTCAAAGTTCTTTTAAAAGGGAAGAGAGGGAAAATGCATAATTAAATGCAAAAGAGAGAAGGAAATGACGTGAACACTCTTAGCATGAGCTAAGTTCAGATGAAAGGTTAGTCACATAAACGCTTCAAAAACACACTGCAACATACACCGCATTTGAACCACAGGCTACCAAAATGCTATGTGCTAATCGCTATGCTTCCAATGCAACTGGCTTTGCCTCAGCTCCAATATGCTACTCATTAGCTTCAGTTAGCTTAGCTTGCTATGCTGATACACCAGCCTTAAGATGGCGCTCGCAGGCTGCGCTTGCGCACTTGACTTCCTTGGGTTGCCCTGTCACTATGGTGACGACACACCCGGATGTTAGCTAACGTTATACACAGTCTCAATACCTCAGATCTCGATGTGCATCTAGATGTGCATCTAACAACCACAAAAACACTATTTAGATTCTTATCTTTATAGCACTAACAATCTCAACTCGTTCAGAGAGAGATAAATTAATCCACAGATTAATTATCAACACTTTTGGCCGCGGCGGGCCTTAGTACATTACTTCTGTCTAACTTCACAGACAGAACACAGTGGAATTTTCATCACACAATTTGCTTGATCAAGATTAACAGAACTATTCTCCCCAGAACGCGTTTTGGCCACTCCTTCCGAGCGCCGCGTCCGATTTCACTCTTTTAGTGATTCAATAGATGGCAGAAAAATCATTAAGTAGCTAAGTTAATGTTTTCAAACCGGGAGATACATAGCATAGTTCAATCTGAAGTGGGACACGCACTTTAGCAGATTAAAACCATGGAAGGCCTTTTAAAAGACGTGAATGAGGAATCCGCTCATTCGTGTCTCTTTTGCGCTTTTGAGCGACTTTTGTCTTACAAGACAATTTATATACTGCAGTATTTTTCTTCTAAGCAACTAAAGCTTTTTCATTCATTCAAAACGCATTGCCACATTTATACAGTACCATAAACACACAAACAACTCTGTTTCTCTGTATCTACACTATTTCTCCTTCCGGTTATGAGAAAATAGTGCAAAATACATAATCTGTATTTCTGGTTATGAATTTTCATATCAATATTTTTGCCCGCATTCTCCACCATTATATGTAAAGAATTTAATCTTTTACATTGATTTAATTTTAGCTCTTTTGTTTTGAGCTTTATTTTGAATTTCAGCCTTAGGGAATCTTAACATTCTAGATTAGTATGATCAATTGATATTAATCAAAACGTCCAATTTATACCTTGTTTAACACTCGTCCCGCGAGTCGTTAAGTTTCAGTATATTCTGATAAATTCTGTATTATTTTCGTGGCCACGCTATAATAATACAGAATTATTTAAGTACCTTTATGACAGTTATGAGCATAGGTAACGTTATCTTTTAGGCAAAGCTTGATTTGAAAATTACACACCAAAACACAGAACACTTCTCTATGAATCAAACAAGAGTTTATTTACTATCTTACTAACATACATGAACTAAGCTAAATAACACAAACACAAAATACATACACACAGGCAATGATTTGTTGCAATTGAGAATGATTAAAATATAGCACTGTTTTACACGATTTTACTCGTGTCGATCATCAAATGGAGAACTCTCTTAATTTTACTTTAGAGATAGATACGACCAGTTCAGCAGAATAGAGATTTTGTTTGATTACTTGCTTTTAAGTTGAAATGGTCGCTGATCTGCCGTTGCGTTTCTCTGCTCGAGGGAATTCCGCCTGTTGTCGTCGCGTGACGTCACTCTGGGGATGCCCTTCTGTTGGTTTGACTGCTCGGTGTTGTTTGATGGCTTGAAGTTGCTTTCGTGTAGCTTCAGACTTTCTAGGGTTTCTTCAGAGATTTGACTGAGTGTTGACTCAGTGTTCGAGACTCGGCCTAGATGTTGAAGGCTGCGAGTTCTTTTGGAGTAGCTCCAAGTTTCAACGAAGCGCGCGATTTTCAAGCAGAGCAGAGAGAGAGCAGTCTGTGTCAGAGGGTATTAACCAGAGGACTTCCGTTCAACCCCCAGAGGCTTCCACCAACCAGGTTGTCCTTTTAGACGGAGGTCCACCTACACGGCTCAATTTCCATGCAGTAAATTTATCTGCTTAGTTATTTTGTCACATGAAGAAAATATCTTTTAACACGTTCTAATCACACATTATTATACTCAATATTAACTTCCCAGGCACACCAAATTCTTGCATTTGTCCTGACCGTTAATATGAAACCAAATATAAGGTATTTGACATACATTAACAGCTTTCATGCTAAAACTAACTCAAAAAGGGTTCTATTTAAAGATTAGAAATAACACATCATGCATATACTACTAGCAGGTCTAGTAGTTCTTGCTACAGGAGAAAATTATACCTCAAAAGATTATAAAAACATACCATTGATTACAATGACACAGCAAGCTTATAAATGACATAAAATACACATTGATATATTTTGTAAAATATATTGTATATATTGCTTTTGATAACAGCAACAGGTATTAATTGTCTTTTGGAACACTTTATAAAAGTTTGAGTCTTTGTTCGGTTAAAGAAATGAAAGGCACATATCCTTGCCATGTCCTGGGAGGACGGGAGGTCAAGAAAGTCACTGTCCGGGTCATGAGAATGTCACGTTTGTGGGGATCTGGTCTTCCTTAGCTTGAACGTCTGTCGTAAATGTCTTTTCTTGTTGATAAAAATCATTGAATTATGCGTTAATGATCAGAGGATCCATAAAGTTTGTCGTTTTGACCATTGCCAGATGTTTACCTCAAAGCTCTCCTATTTTGAGAGGTTTCTTTACGATGATAACCCGAAAGGCATGGCAGGAAATTGGCCAGCCAGTTGGGTGAGGTGCTCTTCCTCTGTCAATTTTATGACTTGCAGATAGAGACGAACGTTTCTTTAAGCCTGAGGAATTTTGTGGTTGCACTTAGTGTGTGTGTGTGTGTGTGTGTTCTTTGTGTGTGTGTGTTCTTTCCTCCACACAGGTCCTACACTGCACTATGTCTGTACTTTCTTCTGCACTGGAAGCTCCTGTCATCAGGACAAATTCCTACTTGTGTGTGTAAACATACTTGTAATAAAGCTCTTCTGATTCTGATTATAGTGTTTTTTAAATGTTGTCATCATGTCCCTCAGTATATGGCTTTTCGCTGACTGGCTCCCAGACTTCATTCGATTCAATGTCAGATGATTGTCTGTGATTATAAAAAAACAACACAAAACAGAAGTTAGCAGGAACACCTCAAAACACACACACATACATACACACACACACACACACACACACATACACATACACATACACATACACATACACACATACACATACACACATACATACATACATACATACACATACATACACACACACATACACATACACATACACATACAAAAACAGGACATAAGTGACCAGGGACGCATCAAAACACATACCTCAATATATACTATAAAATATGTATAAGATACATAAATATGTATAATATATATAAATATAATTATATTATATAATAAAACACTTACTTGTTGACAGTGTTGCATGGAGTTGTTTTCGCTCCATGCAAAACAACTCCTCCGCTTCAATGGCTGAAACATCGCTCTCTTCGTCAAAAATGTCCTCAAACATTGCTCTCTTCGTCAAAAATGTCATCTCTGTCACGCCGAGCACATTATTCAACAACTTATTAGTGTAAAAAGTGTGTTTTTGTCATTCTCTTAGCTATTTTTCGCCTCTCGCCATTATTCAGCCGTGAGCTATTCATGTACGCGTTTCCGTGCGCAAGTGCGCAGGTCAATCTAACCTTCTGCGCAGCAAGATTTGGGCATGATAGCCTGGACCGACCCCCTAAAGCGTCATATCAGTCTGTTTAGAAGCTCATTGGCTATCAGAAACGACAGTCATTTGCAGACTATAATGCAATTGGATCGATCTACTGTCCATCAAAAGAAGGCAGCGTCATTTCCAATGCTGGACGCTCATTAGCTTTCACGGTATGCTGACCCCTCTTAGATGCAGCTATTGGTTCAAATGGGGTGTCAGTCAAAAGGTCAGATCTCAGCGGCCATTTTGACATCAAATAATTCCCTTTGTTTGTATGAGAATAGACGCTATATTACAGAAAACACAGAAGAGTGGATAGCTCCGTCGGCTAATGTGAAATGATACTACTACATTCCGTGGATGTTTATCAACATATACATGTGTTATGGACTAAATAGTGTACTGAATTGGAGAGTCTGGACCCTTTGCAGTGTAACAACACCGTTTTTGTTGGAATTTTATGGATCAGTGGACTATCAGGAGGCTTCATATGTGAGTTCCTACAGTTTTGTTATTGTTTATTTGGTTGTTGGTGGTCTTACAAAGACCCTGACTGTACCTGCTGTGTTGATTGTATCTTAAAATGCCTTACATTGTTCGAATCAGAAGAATCTCAGCTCTCCAGAGATATATGACATGTTCAGATTTTTGTTGTTGTTGTTTTTGTATCTGACGAACTTTACCCCCTGCGGGGGCAGTGTACCGCCGGCGGAACACTGGAACTGCAACAGTAAGTCAAATTTCATTAATGTAATGGTACTTTTACTTGAGTAGAATATTTTCATACTCTTTCCACCTCTGCACACGTTTTACCATCTACACCACTAGAGCTGACGATTGTCAACCATCTTTTGTAATTCTGATTATCCCAAGCACACGTTGGTGCGCTTTCGCGCTACAATAATACGCTCTCGACATTTGTCATTAAAATAAAACCTTAGTCCTGCTACGCTAATAGTAGTAGCTTTCCTCTGTGTATACATCCTTACAAGAACAATTTTAGCTGTATTATATGTGTCCCCTTCAAAAACTGCTCTTGAGAAATTTAATGTATATTGTCCCCCCCTACTGTTAGACGAAATTTACGCCCCTGACAGAAAATGTCCTCCGGTGTGACGCCTGTACTGTCACACCACAGGACAAATATGTCACACCACAGGACAAGGTCTCTTTAAAAGCGTTTTAAATAATTAAATAAGTATATAAAATAATTTTTATTATTTTTTGATAATTTTCAGTGTTCTTAAATGCAATAATTACATTAATTAAACTATTTTCTACGGAAGTTCTAAGCGGCCATGCATTATTATTTTTTTCCTTCTCGTTTTCTCGTGATCACGACATAACAAAAGTTGTTTTCTCGCGATCACGACTTATTTTTCTCGTGATCTCGACATAACAAAAGTTGTTTTGTCATGATCACGACTTATTTTTCTATATAATAATGTTATATAATGTTTCTATACTAATAATGTGTATGCTGACTTTTGTCTTATAAAAACACTCTCAATTAACGCATTAAGCCAGGTTAAGCATTTTAGAATGTTCCTGTCAAGGTTGCGTTCGTTACTATAGCAACAGTAGACTCACAATGCATTATTTTAAAAATCAAACAATCATTGATTAAAAGAACCACTTTTGTTATGTCGAAATCACGAGAAAATTAAGTCGTGATAACGAGAAAACAACTTTTGTTATGTCGTGATCACGAGAAAAATAAGTCGTGATTAGAGCTGTCGCGATTCGTCGATTTTAGTTGACTAGTCGATTTTGAAAAATCATCGACTTCATTTTGCTCGCGTCGACTAACCTGCAAAATACCGGAAGTGCCGCATTTCACCAAGGAGAATCCATAAAACACATTATTAGACTATTTTCTAAGGCTGCATGATATTAAACCCATTTAAAAATCATAATTAAGCATAATTGTGAATGCACAAACGCTATGATTTAATTAAATAATTATATGCGATGCAGTTCTAACACAGTATATGCGCTTTAATTATATGCGTGTAGGTTAAGTACATGCGTCACACAGAGGCTCCGTTCACAGTAGTTCCACAGAAACTTATCATTTACATGTGGAGCATCTCAAACTCCATCTCTGCATGTTGTTGTGAGTTTGGGTTTATTATAACGTTCATCTGGGAACGCAACGTGCGCCATTTCATCAGATTTATAAGGTAAATCATTTATAAGCCTGTGCAAACACAGGAGAATACATCGCAATTTCAAAATAAAAGCTCAAACCCTCACTCTGAGTTTACACGTTTTGATATGCCCACATATTCATTTAATTACAGTGACTATAGCATTTCTGTCCTAAAGAAATGGCCAAATATTAAAGATTAAATTTACATTTGAATTAAATGGTGCTTGGTCAATATTAAACAAGGATTAGATCGCGCAGTAATGTCAAAAAAATAATAATCAGGCCGCCGGCGCCCCCTGCAGGCCTTTGTTGTTATGCGTTATCTACATTATTACTATAGGAGAAAATTTAGAGCTGTTAAACTGGCAAATGGAGGTTTCAAAAAGTATTGAATAAAAGGGTGCCGTTAATTGTGGCCAATGTGTATTAGAGAAAAACATTTATTTCATAATGATATTTCCCCCCATTTTAAATTCTTATTCTCCAATGAAAGGTTAGATTTTTGTGATTTTTTAAAAATAAAAGATGAAAAGGATTAACAATGCAGATTAATTTTCACAGCCTTCTTTGATCATATTTACCAAGGGTGCCGATATTTTTGGCCATGACTGTATATGTATATATACAGTATATATCAAAGTTTAAGGCGCATAAAAGCACAGAATAGAAATTCTACAGACATTTGTTAACAAAATGTGTTACAACACTCCCCTCTTCCCTACTTACAGTGACACTCTCACAGGAGCAACCTGAGATTAGAATGACACACTTTCTTAATTATCACTAACATTTATTTTCATGAAATAGTATTAATAATATGTGTGTATGAATTCTAGGGGAAAGATTATGTTGTTAGTCAAGTTAAAATTCATTCAGCAAATCTCATTCCAGTGCAGCTTATCTTTGGCATATTTTTCATGAAAATATACTGTTCAATAGTTCTCTGGACCCCTAAAAGATCAATAGAGCAGCTGCCAATTTACCAAAGGTTGAATTTACACAACAAGCACAATCATTTACGGGAAATCAGAATTGCATTGCTGTTAACTCTTCAAGCTCTTTTTAAGTCTTCTGTGTGTTACACAAAACTGCACTCAGTTCCACAACATTTTGACAACAGTTCTGCTTCTACAGCTTTCTATATACAGAAAGAAAGAGCACACTGAAAGTTTTATTTTAGTTCATTATGGAAAGTTACATGAGTACAGTGCATTTCAGACATACAGTTGACATTTTGTTCAATCAAAATTTTCATTTGGGAATTTTGTTATTTGGAACTTTTGGAATGCAAACAACCAATCGTCTTCATTTAAAACAGACAGTTATGGCTGAAGTTCAGTACATTTGTGAGCTGCAACCATAATAGTCTGGATATGTCATTTCTTGGGTTTGTGTGCATATGGGATGCATAATAACATACATAAAAAATAATAGTAGGAGACACATATGCACAGTGGTGGAGGTAACGAATTACAACTACTCACGTTACTGTAATTAAGTAGTTTTTTCGGGTACTTGTACTTTTTTGAGTATATTTTTTAAGCTGTACTTTTACTTGTACTTAAATACAAATTAAGCAAAATAATACATTTACATTTAGCAGACGCTTTTATCCAAAGCGACTTACATTGCATTCAAGTTAGTTTTACATTTTTTTTATCAGCTCTTGCTTTCCCTGGGAATCGAACCCATGATCTTGCCGTTGCTAGCGCCATGCTCTACCATTTGAGCTACAGGAAAGTTAAATAGTAAAAGTTAAATGTAAATAATCTACTTTGTTACATTTAAATCATAGTTTGTTACTGAGTATGCCCAATTTGAATTGATATTCAAACTTTGACGGCATTTCAGTAGCCAATAAAGATATCCGATCGTAAACGAACCAATAAAAGCCCTGATATCTGAACCGGGAAAAGCCGCCGCTGCAGCAGGTTATGAAGAGCTGATCAGACAGTGAGGGAGCTCAGCGTAACTATGGAGTCAAAGTTTGGAGAAACAAACTACATGGTAGTGTTATCATACATATCTATATTTTGATACCGATACTGAAATATCTGACACGGTTCCATTACTCATTTTCCGCAGTATCTACCGTAGCCTACCCTACACGATACACGCTGCGTTTCACTCTCTCCACTCCGACATTGAGTTTGACACGCATCTCCTCCTGTCAGTTACAGAATCTGAATATCCGCGCTGGATTGCAGGTATTCCGCATAATTTTAATCATTCCCGCGCAAATGTGGCGAGCGTTTTATTGTAACATGAGAACACAGTCATGTAATCGCAGAAAACTGGATGCGAGCTCTCAAATAGGCCTAACTTAAAAATTTAACACCAGCTTACAATTCAGTATGAACACATGGGAGTCTATCCTAAAGGAACACAAGTTATGAAATATCATGTTTTAATTAAGTTTTTATTTATTTATTTATTTTACTGTATGTGTACGTTAAAAGTATCGTTCCGGCAGCGATAATGTTCCTGAACTAAATGAAGATTAAAGTTTGGCGCATGATTTGTTTATTGAACCAATCAGATAAGAGTAAATGGAGAGTCAGCAAGAGCCTCATTTGATTGGCTACAAAGGTGGACCCGCCCTCCCCTCATGCTTGCAAAACTCAGTTAGTGAGAGAATCGTGCCAAAACTGTAAGCGCAGATAAAAGAAAGACGGAGCTCTACAAAGCGGATTATTTCAGGAAATTTTTGCCCTACATACACGACAAGTCATTTAGACATTTGACAGTCTGTTTTTTACACATACAGATTGGTTCTACGCGGTCAATCCGTTTTGCAGTTCTTTAAACTGTTGTTTTCGCTTGCAAATCACTGATCACAGGCTTGCAGTGCTTTTGACGGTGTTTTGGCGAAAAAAACATGACAAAAGTGCAAGCGCAGAAAAATGGAAAGCAGAAGAATACAGATCATATTTATCTTGCGTTAGCATGAAGCTGCAGTTTCACAATACATGAATTACACTTGCAAAAAAAGTAAAATGCTGCAAATCTTTTTTTCTTGCGCTTGAATCTCGATTTGCACCTTTACAAAACTTTTCTTGCGCATGCAAATTTAATTTACGTTTGCAATCTTATGTACACTTGCACAACTCTTACCCTATATGCAAATCTTTTAGGCATTAAATTACCTTCATACATGGCTCTTAAATCACTGCTTATAAAAATTCAGTCTTGTCATATTTTGAATACCTCAACTGAATTGAGGTCATTTATTTTATAATTTTATTACTGACTGTGTACTTGTCTTTTGTAAATTCAGCTCAGTTTGAAATCAAATTTGAAATCAAGCTTCTTAAGCTTTTGCAATAAAGTTACCCTATTTTAAAGATACAAATACACAGAATGAGCAAATGTTTAAGATTGAGATTTTTTTAATGGTAATTAATCAATGTTTATATGTAGGCTATCCTATGTAAATAAAAGCCTATATTAAAATATGTTCATCATATAAAGTGAACATGTCTTTTTTTAGAAGACTTGGATTAAACCACTCAAAGCTTGAAATAATGTTTGCTTTAAAAAAAATGGGTGGACAAAACAATTTGAAATATTAAAATATCTATATGGCAGTATACAGTATGTGGTAATTTTGCCAATGGTATTGAAAATGATTGAGTCATGAAGTCGTCATGAAATCAAAAATGACCCTACTTACTTTTTTAATGCACATGACTAGTCTTGTGTTGAATAATTAAACCGTGCAAGTCAATATACCAGGAAAAAAATAGTCTGTCGTCGTAATCTTTAACCAAAAACTGAAAATTTGCTTCCGCTCTGGAATGGCGTTCTCGCTCTGATGACGTGAGTTTGAAGGCTTGGGGAGAATCTTGGATATTGTTAAGAATCTTGTTAAGTCGTGACGTAAGGACTGCAGTTTCCGGGTTCATGTCTCTACTCATTTCATTTGAGAATACTATCTGAACAGCCATTTATGAGCACTATTTAATTAATATTACATATTTAAGCTAAGCATTTAAAAATTAGCTGTGCACACTACACAGTCTCCGTGCTCACAGTGTCTCAGACACTAATATTTTAGCTGAATCACTGTCTGGCCATCTGGGTTTTCAGTATGGAGATAAATGGTTAGGGTTATAATTTTTCAGTATTACATGACATCGTGGGTGTATATTAGCACAGTTTCTTGTTTTCTTGGGGCATCTGGCAGAGCGTTAGGACCCAGAAGCGAAGATATGAATTAATATTTTTTGGTAATTCATTAAATATGGCCGCTAAAAACTAACTAGTACTCTGAGTAGTTTTTGAGACGAGTAATTTGTACTTTTACTTAAGTACCGTTTGGACACCAGTACTTTTACTTGTAATTGAGTATTATTTCAGCAATGTAACAGTACTTGTACTTAAGTACAAATTGTCAGTACTCTTTCCACCACTGCATATGCATGATGTTGAGATGCACAGCTTCATCATTTTTATTTTTTTTCTCACACAAAAATATTAATAAACACAATATTTTATACGATTACTGGAGCTTCTTCATTTTGGAAATTCCTAAAAAAATATGTCTAAGATCTACCCATTCCCAAACTTGTTGCCTAATCGCCATGATGGGAAGAGGAGTGTCAAAGAGAGAGAGCAGTTTGGACTCTGAGGGTGGTGGAGGCGGGTATAAATCTGAGCTGCTGCAGGTTCACAGACGCTCACAGGAAGAGACACACAGACAGACAGGATGGACGTGAAGCTGCTGTTTCTGACTGTTGTTCTTCTCTCCTCACCGCTCCTCACACTATGTGACCCGCTGTGAGTATCAAACACACTGTTTGTTCATGGAGTCACTAATAGATCTGTTCTCAAACGCTCTGATTTGATCTCCTCAGATTTGTTCTGTCAGCTCCTAATTTGCTGAGGGTGGGTTCTTCAGAGAACGTGTTTGTGGAGGCTCAGGATTACCCTGGAGCAGCTTTTGAAGTGAAGATCATAGTTAGGAATCACCCCAAAAAAGACAAGGAGATACTGTCCAAATCAGTGACACTGACTGCAGACAAAAACTTCCAAATACTTACAGATATAAAGGTGATACAACTTTGACATACTTTTTGCTTGTGTAGGCATATATGTGATACAATTAAACAATTTAATTTGTAAAATGCCTTTTCATTTATTCTAAATTGGCAGGGGACTAATTCATTTTCTGTCATTCAGATTCCTGATGATCAGAAGTTCTTCTCTGACGATCCTCTGGAGAAGCAGTATGTGTATCTACAAGCTCAGTTTCCATCCACCACTCTGGAGAAAGTGGTCATGCTCTCATTCCAGTCTGGATATATATTTGTACAAACAGACAAGCCCATCTACACACCTGCTAGCACAGGTACGATTAAGTGATAAAATATATATATATATTTTTTTTACATATATATATATATATATATATATATAGAGAGAGAGAGAGAGAGAGAGAGCATTAATGCACAATGTGAACTTTAAATGTGTTGCATCAGCATGGCATCATAAAGATTGTGTGTACATTTTCAGTACAAAAGAACCTTGTATTGTTTCTGTTTTAATGTACTTTTAAAGTTTGGATCACATTAAATGCGTAATTTGTACGTTAGTGAATTAGTTTCACAAAAGATCCAGCCCCGTCACCGTCACTCACAGCCACTTGCACATGTTTTGCGTGTGAGCTGCATGCAGCACAAAATTAAACTGCTTAATGGCATTGCTCGTTGACGGCCCTAGTACGCGTGCACAATATACTAACAATTAAAATTTAGCACATCTGGAGTGTCAGTGGCCTCTGGGTGGTTCCACAAAATGGGTGTATTTACTTTTTAAAAAGGTGAGGTTTTTCATTTTATTTTTAAACTGAAATTGTTTTGGACAAAGAAGGTCTTTAAGTGACTATGAATTACACTGTGTGTCAAATAATCTGAAGCTAAGTTTCTAGCTTTCCTGTAGCTCAAATGGTAGAGCATGGCGCTAGCAACGCCAAGATCATGGGTTTGATTCCCAGGGAAAGCAAGAGCTGATAAAAATGTAAAACTGTAACTTGAATGCAATGTAAGTTGCTTTGGATAAAAGTGTCTGCTAAATGCATAAGTGTAAGTTTTCAAAAAGCGTATCATATGTTGAAATATAAGATATGCGCAAGTAGACTGTTCTAGCCATTACTAGCCTAGTTATTGTGAACTATTTATGGTGTCATTTTAACACACAATCATAATAATAATAATAATAACAATACATTAAACTTTCAAACAAAGTATTCCAGTTTCTGCTTTAACCTCTTTTGCAGTTCAGTACAGGATTTTCTCTTTGACGCCCAACCTGGAACCACTCAGTCAGTCTGGAATCACAGTGGAAATCATGGTAAACACTGTTATTTCACACACACACACACACACACACACACACACACACACACACACACACACACACACACACACACACACACACACACACACACACACACACACACACACACACACACACACACACACACTTTAATGTCATTTCATCTGTATGAGCACCATTGCACTGCCGATCTCAGCAGTCGAGATGTTAAAGCTGATTTCTGTGTTTTTGAAGAATCCTCAAGACATCACAGTTTCAACAGAGAAGATATTTCCAGTCAAAGGAATGAAGTCTGGAAAATATGCCATTCCTGAGATTGCCAGGTGTGTAAAATAATGTCAGGACTCAAGCTATTCAACCTGAGAACTTTTTTATTTGTTTTTGTATATGGTGTCTGCTTCGGGACAATATCTAATAATTTATCAATAAACAGCAGCAAAACCCTGTTTATGGTATTTATCACCTGTTTTAATGTAATGAAATCAGACATCTGCATGATTCTGTATGTGTTCTTTGTTTCAGTCCTGGGATCTGGAAGGTGGTCACACTGTTCTCAAACACTCCTCAGAAGAAGTTTACTGCAGACTTTGAGGTCAAAGAATATGGTAAGATCTGTGTCAACAAACTCTTGTTGTGTAAGGATTTGATAAGTCAAAGAATGTGTTTATTTATGTGTGTGTCTGGTTTGGTTTTAGTGCTTCCAACGTTTGAAGTGAAATTACAGCCCAGTAAGTCATTCTTCTATGTGGGTGATCCGAGTCTGACAGTCGACATTAAAGCCAAGTAAGACAAAATATGTTCTGCTTCATTGTATTGAAAATTAATCTACGGTGGCAATGCTCTTATTTAAAATAGATTTATGGTTCTCAAGAATCAACCAGACATCATTAGTTTACACTAACTGAAGTAAATTTTTACTAGCATTAAGTTTTTACAGCAGAAATTGGATGTTCTTTCATAGGTACCTGTTTGGACAGGAGGTGAATGGAAATGCGTTTGTGGTGTTTGGTGTGATGGATGGTGAGAAGAAAATAAGTATTCCTGCATCTCTGCAAAAAGTTCAGGTGAGAGACATTAACATCTTGCAAGCTAGGATCAATCTAATTTCTCCTCATTTAGAGGACAGTTTAAAAAAACAGAAATTAAATAGCTTTTTACTGCATCTTGTAGACTGATGTTGCTGTCTTTCTCATATATGAATAGATCGTGAAAGGAGAGGGTACTGCAGAACTGACCAGTCAGATGATCATTAAGACCTTTCCTAACATTATCCAGCTGGTTGGACGATCAATCTATGTTTCAGTCAGTGTTTTAACAGAAAGTGGTAAGACTCAACAGATACTGTACATCTGTATGCACATGTTTACATGCATGTGTGTGATTGTACGTGAGAAGCTCATTGTTTGTGTGTTTCAGGCAGTGAAATGGTGGAAGCAGAAAGGAGAGGCATTCAGATCGTGATGTCACCGTACACCATCCACTTCAAAAAAACACCACACTTCTTCAAACCTGGAATGCCCTTCGACGTCTCGGTATAAAACATTGACTAGATAGTTGAGAACCTGAAGGGTTATAGGAACTGAGGAACAATTTTATCCATTTATTAACAGAGATCACTCTTGTTTTGGTCTGGGTTTTATAAAAGGTCTATGTAACAAATCCTGACCAGACGCCAGCTGTAAATGTGGAAGTGGAAGTGGTGGCCAGTCAGGGGGCTGTCAAAGGTCAGACAAGAGACAATGGCATTGCGAAGGTTACAGTCAACACTCTGGGAGGATCATCTACACTAGAGATCACTGTAAGACCTGCCAAGGCATGCAATAAGCTGTTTATTTACTTTTATTTGTTGTCTGTGTGGATCAGCATGCTTTTTTTTTCCAGGCAAAGACCAAAGATCCACAATTAGAAGACAATCAGCAGGCAGTGAAGAAGATGACGGCTCAGGCCTACATTCCCACAGGTGGCTCCAAAAACTACATGCACATTGGCATTGATGCTGCTGAGCTTCAGATGGGTGATTCAATAAAGGTCAATCTGAACACTGGACAAAGTCCAGGAGTCAAAGATCAAGACTACACATACATGGTAAAGATAATGGTTATTTCTTATTCATCTGCACAACAAATGTATCAATTAATTACATCTATGTTTGATTACTACCACAGCTTGTGTTTGAAACCATACAAAGTTGCTAAATATAGTTTTACTCATCTGCTTCCTTTTCAGATCTTAAGTAAAGGTCAGATTGTTCAAGTGGACAGGTTTAAGCGAAGAGGACAATCTCTAGTGACTCTACCTGTGTCTGTAACCAAAGACATGGTGCCGTCCTTCCGCTTTGTGGCTTATTATCATGTGGGCTCGTCTGAGGTGGTGTCTGATTCAGTCTGGGTCGATGTGAAGGACACGTGCATGGGAACGGTGGGTCAACCATCATAAGAAGTAGCTGATGTGCCAACTAGGTCTGTTTTCTGACACATCATCTCTTGTTTTAATTACAGCTCCAGGTTAAGGTGAAGGGCAAGATGAATACCTATGGCACAGGAGATGAGGTCAAGCTGCAGATAACTGGAGATCCTGGAGCTAAAGTTGGTCTGGTGGTGGTTGACAAGGCTGTGCACGTCCTTAACAAGAACAGACTCACTCAGACTCAGGTGAAGGAGCTTCTTCAAACTTCACAGTGCAACATTATGTTTTTGGCCTAAAACATTCATAACTGGTGTCTTTTTTGCACCTCTAGATCTGGGACGTCATAGAGCAGCATGACACCGGCTGTACAGCAGGAGGAGGAAGGGACAGTATGGGGGTTTTCACTGATGCAGGTCTGATGTTTCAGTCCAACACTGCAGGAGGGACAGACACCAGAATAAGTATTATTATTATTATTATTATATCATTCTACAGTTTTATTCACTCGACAAAGAGATTTCCAAGGGTAACTTAGCTGTCCTTCAACTAAGGCATTTATAATTCCATTAAATTTATAATTTTGGCTCTAAATATGTGTATAATTACTCTTACTCTTGCAAATTTTTTTGTACTTTGTCCCTTTGTTTCTTTTGTCTTTGGTCAGATTTTGAATTTCGCATTGCTACTTGTCTCCCCGTGTCTTAGTGCCGTGGTTTTGGAATATACTTGGATTAATTTTACTAAATAGATCTTATTGCTCTCAAATTCTTTAACATCACCCAAGTCATTTTTTTGCAATGAAATAATTAATTCAAATGAATTGTCCTCTAGTTCTCGAGTGTCCCAAACCTTCAAAGAGAAGACGAAGAGCTGAGAGTCTCCTGAAGATCACTAGTACACTGGGTGAGAAGCTACATTTTACTCTTGCCATTCAAATCAGAAATTATATTCTGGGATTTTTTTAAAGTCCGTGTAAAGTCAATATTAAATGTGTGTTCTGAGTTTGTCACACCACAGAAAAATGTGTTATTAACCACCCAGTCAAATTTGAATGCTGAAAAAACCCGTAAATAAAATACGGTATCAAAATCTTGAAAAAAACGCTGGGGGGCGTGTCCGCTGGCGGCGCTGAAACCACGCCCACTCGTGGAAAAGCTGCCGTCTCTCTCAACTGTCTTCCTCTAGCAGCCTATTTAATAAGGAGACCGAGCTGTTTTGTAAATGATCGCAACCAGGTATTACGCATTTACCTGATGAAGGCATAGCTAGCTAGCTAGCAAACTGTAGGCTGTAGTAACTAACGGTAATGACAGTAACTCACGATTGGGCCGTGAACCACTGATGCTAATGCGCTCTAGTTATTAGGTGTGTTCCGACTTGAAGCAGCGCTGCAGAACGATCGTGTATGACAAAGTACCGCGAGAGTGATTGGAAAGCATCAGGAGCGTCTGCTCTCTGTAGCTCTCACTGTACTTTGATGTCACACACCGGTCGGTCTGCAGCGCTGATTCAAGTCGAACACACGTTATAGTGTTGGGGGAGGGGCCGTGCTTGGTGGCTCGATTGCATCATCGAGTCATGATTTAGCCCCGCCCAAAAAAATCCTGATCACGAAAATGGTGAAAAACTCTTTAACGGTCTAACTCCACAATTAATTTCTACATAGTTCACAGTCTTCGTAACATGTTTCAGCAATGCATTTCTAACATTTATAATGTGTTTACAAACAATTCTCAGAATTGACTTTACACGGACTTTAAGTCCCTGATATACTCCCCCCCCCCCCCTTTTTTTCTTTTCTTTTCTTTTCTTTGCTTAGGAGTAATGAAAATGTGAATGTAAATATGTGCTGTATGCTTTCCTCCCAAAAACAGAATAGCACAAACAATGACAGTGGTCAGAAAACATCAGTTAAGAAAGCATGTGATTAGTAATGTGCCTGTTTGCACCAGCTCAGCACTCTCCCTAACAATTTTAAGTTCTAAATTAACGTTTAAAATTTTTTTTTTTGGTTATGGCTTTGGTTATGGGAACGTTCTATATGTCCAGTTTTCTTAATTTTAGTGGAACTTTTTTTTAATTTTATTTTTTAAGGTTAGTATTGATGTTCCTGAAGCGTTCTTTCAACTTCATTTTCATTAATTAGTCAGCATTCTAGGAACATTGATTTGTAATTTTCCAAGAACATAAAATTGTCCAGTTTCCTTAATGTTAATAGAACATTATTTAAAGGTTTGTATGCTCTGAAATGTTCTTTCAACTGAAGTTTTATTAACATCTCAGCATCTACACATTAACCCTTAAATGCATGAATGTTTCGCCAATCATTATTACATATTCGGGTCTTTAGCGACCCGGACCATTATATCCAGCACGGATGGATCTCTAACTGCTGCAATAGCACAAATCTCTCTTGATATTTTAAGAACAATTACAGAAGAATAAAATAAAGCATATTTCGTTACCTTTTGAAACATAAAAGGGTTCAGTTTGAGCAGATGATTTTACCATCGCTGTCATCGTCAGAGCGCACTTCCACAGTACATTCAGCATCTGCCTCATATTCACGATCTCAACCATATTCTCAAAACGATCGTTTTCAATGACTTCATATTCAATATTTTGATCAATGGCAGCTTATTTACCACATCCAGCATCAAATGGCAGTGACATTTATATTTCATTGCGTATAGTAATTGCTGTGCAAGTAAAGGAATTCAAACCAGTTAAATTTTTGCTGATGATATTCTTTTGTTTTATGCCTGCAGTAATTATGAGTGAAACACCACGTCATATCATTGTGTATCAGACAGTGCCACCTCGAGGAAAAAAGATGCATTGCACGTATTGAGTCATCCGATATGTAATTATAGTTGCGCAGAAAAAAATACTTACACATTTACATACCTCGGGTGTCTAGCGACCCTATACACTTTTTACAAAAAAAATGATCAGAAAACAGGCATTCTTTTATATTTTTATATTTTTTCTTGTTATATTGTTTACAATGAATAGATTGAGGAATACTAAGAAAGTTGATGTCTAACTTAATAAAATGAATGAGGGACAGGGTAGAGAATGATCTCCCGGGTCGCTAAAGACCCGAGGTATGCATTTAAGGGTTAAAATCCTCAGTGTTAAATGAACACTACTGTGTCTGTATGTCTAGATAAAGAGACCTATCTGAAACACAACAACTACAAGTGACATACATTCACAGCCTTAGATGAAAACAACTGAAATAAAACACATTCAATCTCTCAAGATCTCAGCAGAGGAGAATTAAACAACTCCACAAACAGCATCACCAGCTTCACGCATTACTAACCACTTTGATTTTATTTCTGTCATACAAATGTTCTTATTGAGAATTAACAGAGGTTTAGGTTTATAGTTATAGTTGGTCAATAGTGTTTGCTTTGGTTGGCCTCTTGACCCTTGACTTTATAAGATTACATTTTCTCTGACTGTTGTAACTTTGTGTTTATAAAGCACATTGTTATAGTACAGAAAACAAGGAGAAAATGTGTTCAGATGATAATGGCTGCTTGATGCTGTCAAAATCATCATGTAGTGGCTCAATTTACTGATTGTTACAATTTTCATTGTTGACTACAGCAGTCCTTTGTTTCTACAGCAGTTTTTGACAATGTGAACAACTTTATAAATGTGTTGTTCTTTAAAAGTTTTCATTTATGGCACACTTAGACGTGAAGAAATGGCATATGAATCTCAACAATGTTAACAATCAACAAAATATTCAGATAAACAGATCTCTGACCATCACAAAACAATCTACTTTGAAGTCACAACAGAAATATAAAAAAATAAAGCAAGCAGTAAGAATAAAAGAAAATACTAAGAAAATTCAGGAGCATAATTTATTCATGTTGCAATGCATTATGGGAGCCATGGATGAGTTTTGATCGGTGCACCCAGAATGCACTGCAACGTGGAGCTTTTTGTTGATTGTCACCATTGTTGAGATTCATATGCTGATTCTTGAAGAAAGTTTGCGTCTCAAGTATATAGATGTTCAAAATGTCTTGTGTGCAAAGTAACTTTACAGTCCATCAAATTATCAGATTAAAACATTACTTTTACCAACAATATCGAATTCATTTTATACAACACTTTATCACAGATTTAGACTCTGGGTGAGATTACTGAATCAGCCCATAACAAGACAACCAAGCCATTATTAGTAACTAGCTGTTCCATTTTCTTTCTGCTTTTTTTTTAACACAGAGTTACAACAACCAAAGATAAACTCATGTTATAAAGTCAAGGGTTAAGAGCCCAACTAAAGCAAACACTGACCACATTAATGGTGGCTTCAAACCAAACAAATTCAATATCTAAACCTCTGTTCTCAATAAAAACTTTTTTAGACATATGACAGAAATAAAGTCAAACTGGTTAGTAATAAGTGAAGCAGGTAATGTAATGTGTTTTATTTTAGCTGATTTAATCTAGGGCTGAGACTGTAAGTCAG
This sequence comes from Schizothorax lantsangensis, assembly GCA_027422415.1. NCBI lineage: Eukaryota > Metazoa > Chordata > Actinopteri > Cypriniformes > Cyprinidae > Schizothorax > Schizothorax lantsangensis. The sequence continues at coordinate 40,761,982 of CM049841.1, read as the reverse complement.
TTGCACTGTGTTTCTGTTCATCTTTTTTGTGTTTCGATTTCCTTCAGTAATTGTGCTTGTTAGCAGGTGTTCATCGCTAATGCTCAATCATCATTTAATTAATCACTTAATTCAATCCAACACTGCTTTAGTGTTATTTGAACATTGTAGTGTGGACACATGAACGCTGAGCTTCTACAAGTTTCACTAACGTTATGAAAAGGTTATATAAATGTTAGGATGAATCATTTTTAAAGTAATGTTAACTGATCATTCTTATGATGTTGATAGAATTGCTATGTTCTCATATTTTAGGGAGAAAATGTTCTTAGAACAACATTCTTGAAGTGTCCTTTAAACATTAGAAAGACAACAAACTTCAGATGATTAAGGTTAATTGATTAAACAATCAAGTTGTAACATTTAAAAGAAAAAAAAAAACTTTAGATGGACATCTACTAAAATGTTCCAGAAAAATGTTATAGAATCAATGTATAAGTAACGTTGTTGTGTCAACCTCTTGAGAATGTTCCCTGTTAGCTGAGAAGGATGTTCAAGAATGTTTTCTCCCATTATTTTGAGGACATTAAAAAACCTTCTACAAACAACGTATAAATACAATTTTTGTCTAACCATTTGAGAACATTATTAAAGACCAGATAACTTTGAACAAACATTATATTAACATTACTGGAGGAATGTTTGTTTATAACCTTGAGAGAACCTTGAGAGAATGTTAGCCAAGTTCTTACAACGTTCCCTTTTAGCTGGGCTAGACAAGACATGTCATGTTTATTCACATTGCACTTTAAACAATACATTGCTTTAATGCAAACAGCTTTACAGTATTAAACTGTGTAACATTCTATTAGTAATAGATAGACTAAAGCTGGCTGCACACTAGACGATTTTCAAATCTTAACCGATTTTAAAACCATGGGAGACCACAGACATGAAGACAGTGCAACCGATTTTTAGCCTTATAATCCTCTGAACGCGCACACTAGATGATTCGACCAGACCGCGAGACCACACACTTGAAGATTATAGGAATGATTTCACAGTGACACGTGATCTCACGGAGACTCGCGAGATCAAACGTGACTAGAGAATAAAAACAAATAGAGGACAATCGACTTTGTCAGCTGGCTCTCCTGGAGCGCGTTCTGTTTCACAGTGAAAAACAAAGTATAGAAAAGAATATGGGTGATGTTCTCTGCTTTCATGGCATGTTTGTGGCTGCCAGGTTTCAGCTGTAGAAGCAGGCAACATCCGGTGAGTGACGCTTGCTCGCTCTCATTGGCTATCACGGGTATCACGTCAGAGGCAGCCCGATCAAGAGTCGTAAATATCAAACATGTCAAACATGTTTGATATTTATGATTTGAGTTCGGCGACGCTCCGTCTCGATCAGGAGCAGATAAATAATCTTAATGACACCACACAATAGAGGATTTTTGGACAAAAAAATCGTTTGCGACAAGCCGCGAATCGGGCCACCCCCCCCGATCATTCGGGGGTGCAAATCGGCCTTAAAATCGGTCTTAAAATCCTCTAGTGTGTGGCCAGCCTAAAGAGATGATCCATTAAATGATCCAGAGAAGATTTTCATGCCTAAAAAGGCGGAGCCACAGTGCCACAGCTACCTTTAATTGTCACAGACCAATGGTAATTTGAAGGCGTTTACCAGCCAGAAAGATTCAATAAATTTTGTTTTGGCAAGCTGTTTCGATTGAACAAACACCAGTTTGTTTCTCTGATTTTGCCTCAAGTATATCTGGAACTTTACTCTGTTAAAGACCCAAAGCCCTATACGTTTAGGTCAATTCAATTCTCAAACACATTTTCATGTTTTGGGGATCTCTGTAGTTCTTATACTCCCCTCATTGTTCTACACTAACATTGTCTTCTCAGCTGAAAAATACTCCGGTGAAGTGAAACAGTGCTGTGTTGATGGGATGAGGGATAATAAACTTGGCTACACGTGTGAACGAAGAGCCAGGTACATCGCTGACGGAAAAGAGTGTGTCGATGCCTTCCTGCACTGCTGCAACCAGATGAAAACCCACAAGGACATGAAGGATGAAGATGAGGAGATGGCTCTGGCTCGCAGTAAGTATATGGACTGATGGCACCGATAGCTTGTGCAGTGCTTTTGGGAAGCAATCAATGTATGAAATAAATTGAAAATGCACTATCCGATTCTCACTTGAACAAGGATCGGGGGTCCGTTCTTCGTACCTCACTTAATATATCTGAGATGATTTGAAAGATTCCAGATCTTCTAATCCTGATAACTGATCTCTGGCTAATTTGGTTCTTCAAACAAATTTGTGTATTAGATTAAAATATCTGGATTAAATTGTCTAAGATTACAGCGCGTTCTCGTGTTCCCTGAAAAGGGCAGATGTATCGATACTCGAACCCACGATCAGCAATGCAGTGATTGGCTGGTGGCAAGACAGCAACGTAATGACATCATATCATTAAAAAAGACACCTGACGAAAGAGTTGACAAATTTCTGGACCTTTATAAGGAAACAGCCAAGCGAACAAAACTACATAAATGCATATAGATATAAATAGATAAATGAAATGTGGACTGTTTTTAATTTATTTGTATTTTTTTATTATTTATATTCATGACTTCTAGTATTTGTACAGGCTTTACATTTTAATTTCAATGTTGTAATTAGCAATTCATTTAATTTTATCTTTGACACAGATTTGTTACGTGACAGCATTAATTAAAGTTTCTTAGAGATCAAGTTATCTGCATCTCCTGCGCGCCATCAAGCCACTCCCATATATCTGTCATCACTCAAATTAATGCACGTCTCAGATTAACTGTATAGCATGTGTGTAAGACGCCAATACATTTATAAAGTAATTATTTCATCACTAATAAATCTTTCAATGAGTAAAACTGGCTGTGTCTAGTATTATAGACTACACATTATCTTATTTTCAAATTCATTTTTAAATTATTTTTATTTTAAATTTTTGTCCCTGGACCAGCATGGTACTCTTATAATAAAGTAGCAGTGGCTGTGACAGATTTTAAGTATCAATTCTGCTTAAAAAGATGCAATCTAATCCTGTTTACATGAAATAAGCCTGCTCCCGAGAGCAGGTTTAAGCTTACGGTCCTGTTGTTATGACAGGAAGTCTAGGATTAGCTTCAAAGAACCAAATGATCCAAGATCAAGCAAAATCGTCAACAATCAAATCCAGCTAACTGAGTTAGCGACGTACGAAGAACGGACCCCTGGTGGCAGTGATTGACAATGGTATTTTGAGTCTTGGGTAGTTTGGAAAGTAGTAATTATGGATAATAGTGAAAGTGGATAGTCACCAGAGAAAATAATGATAAAATTTATTTGATTAGATTATCTGATGCGTTTTTCCCTCTTGATCTGTTACAACAGGTGATGATGATGACGACTATTATACAGACTCTGATGAGATTGTGTCACGTACACAGTTCCCTGAGAGTTGGCTTTGGGAGGAGATTGATCTATGTGACAAATGGTGAGTAGGAGATCTTTAGATAAGTCTTAAACAATCTCATGATCTCAGCTGACAAGTTCATGACTTCCTCCAAAAAAAATAAAAAATAGTAGAGTTTCCCTATTTTCTTTTATTTTATGCATTTTATGTACTGGCTCACTCTAGAATGTTTGTTTTTAGCTCAACAACATGAAATAACATCCACTAATGTAATTCATAAATGTTAATAGGAAAACATTAGTGGTATACAACAGTATTTAATGTGCTTATATTTAAAAAAAAAAAAAAAAACAAAAAAAAAACATCTGAATCTTCTCCTGGTAAGACATAAATGCTCCTGGCCACCTAGCTTATGGTGCTTTATTAGCCTGGTAAACAAGTGTTAGAACTCTACTTCAACAGTTTCTGGTTTTACTTGTAATTTCTCATATATATTGCATATTCCAGTTCAACACCAACCAAAGAAAAGGTGATCTACCTGAAAGACTCTATCACTACCTGGCAGATCTTGGCTGTCAGTCTGTCACCAACACTTGGTAAAGTGAAGCAGTAAACCCAGAATACATGCTCTGAAAAACAACATTAGCATTCAGGATCTGCTGCTTTAAGAACTTCTGTGTATCTTTGTTCCTCCTCAAAGGCATCTGTGTGGCAGAACCTGAGGAGATGGTTGTGTTTAAACACCTTTTCATTGACCTCAAGATGCCTTACTCAGCTGTGCGTGGTGAACAACTGGAAATCAAGGCCATTATTCACAACTACACCCCAAAGAAGCAGAAGGTATATTAGATTTAATATTAAAAATTCAGTGTTTATGTACATTATAGCCATAAGCGTTGTAGTAAACATTTCTGCTGGAGTCAAATCACTTAGATCCTTGAGCTGCTCGTGAGGCAAAGTGTATACTTTCCGGTGCTAAAAAATAAATATATCCTACACATCATCACACATTTCATATTGAGTTTATATGCATTTATTTTAGAGGAAGTTTTGTTTAGATATTTAAGTGATATGAGTCTTTGTTAAAAGACCTGTTTTCACCAGGTGCGTGTGGAGTTCATGGAGACAGAAGATGTTTGCAGCTCTGCCAGTAAGAAAGGCAAATACAGAACAACAGTAAATGTTGACAAAGACTCCAGCATAGCCGTGCCGTATGTGATTATTCCCATGACTCTGGGAAATCACATGATTGAGGTGAAAGTTTCAGCATATGATTCTGTCCACACTGATGGAGTGAGAAAGCCGCTGAAGGTGGTGGTACGTCTGATGGGAAATTCGGTCACTTTTCATTTTATTTGGTCATTCCTATCATCAATAGATGTTTGTCATTTTAACTAGATAACCTAGATCATCAGAGGTAGTTATCACTCTCTTTCTCTTTCAGTCTGAGGGTGTGCTGGTTCCATTACATAGAGAAAAGTTGGAGCTCAATCCTGCTAAGAATGGTGAGATTTACTGTGGACAACAGAAACTTGCATTCAGTCACAAAAAACAGTGAATTTGTGTGATTTTACCTTAGGCCAGTCAACAAAAACATTTATGAATAATATTACAACTCCTGCTCTTTTCTTGCTCAGTACTCACCAAATGTGTACAAATTGTAATCAGCACATGATTTATGACTCTTCCTCCATCTTTCTGTTCTTCTCTATTTCTCATCCCAAATGGAACAGGAGAAAAACCTATACTTCTTAGAACTGACGTACTAGCTGATCGGGTTCCAGACACACCTGCTAACACGTACATATCAATTGCTGGTAAGAAAAAGGATGTTTTCAATGAATGAGTGATTTTTTTTTTTTTTTTAGGGGTGTAGCCTATCTACAATCATATTGTCTATTTTTCCATGTCCACAACAAAATTGTTGCATCCTTACCTCTGTATATGTTATCCTTACACATTGACATAGACATTAACAATACTTGACAAAATAAGAACTGAACAGACAGGAACTTAAAGATGCAGAGCAAACGAGGATAATTAACAAGAAACAGCTGAACATAATGATGAACTCAAATCAGTGCCAATGACAACAAACTACACAGGGAAAACAGTGCAAATACAGTCCAGACAGAGACAAGGTGTGAAAACTTCATGTTGGGGCTGGTTTGTAATAACTAATCACTGTTTCTTTTAAGCTCTTTTATCATCTGCTGCATCATCTGTTTGAGTTAGGGCTTAATTCACAGGGTTTTGCATGAATAAATACATTTGATAATGACTAAATACATTTTTAATATTAACTCTGTGTTTTAAATTTTTTTGAATTCGGCAAATGATGGAGTAGGCGATGTTAACGCAACCTCTGATTAAAATTGTAAATAAATATTAAGTAGATTCCCTTGTTTTCTCACATCCATTACAAATCCTGCCGATTCATACGGTGCATCCATCACAGTTGAAATATGAATCGCCTGTCATTTGTTCTGGTCAAAAATCAGTTAAAAATGGTGATTTCGTAAGGTAGCAGTTACAATAATTAGCACATCCTCAGAGCTCTTTCTCATAGGCGGAGTTTCACTTTTGTGCACGTGGGGGGGCACCCACTGGCAGTTGAGCCACAAGCATTTTTTTATATGTTGACCCTACATTTAACATATATTTATGGGCTCTAGATAAAAAAAAGACATTGCTAATGCAGAAAAGCCACCTCTTTTTCCGAATTGTGTACGGAAGATTTGAGAATCTGTCCTGTGCCACTCAAAATGAGAGCAGTGGCTTATTTTCCTCATAACTGAGAAACTTATTTCTGATGTAGCCAGACCAACGGGCAGTGTGAGTGCAAGCTACAGTAGTTTGGAAACAGTACAGTAGTTGTACAGTAGTACAGAAAAAGTTTGGATATTTGTCTTAATCTTTAAGTTTCTCAAGAGTGATCGGCGATGCGATCGCACATTTCACAAGAAACATTTCAGCTGTCACAGGCTGAGGGTGAATATTAAGGCTTGCCTACATGCTTAGTAGAGGACTGATGTTGTTTTAGTCACAACTGTATACTGCATCACATATACAGTCATGTATACAGTCCACAACATTTTTATTAGTGGGTTTATATAAAAAAAGACATATATCCATTATCCATTTAAGCGGGAAAATAACAAAAAAAGAGTCCTCCCATGTATCGCAACCAGTTGTGAATCATGAGTCGCGACTCGCGAGGACATGGGGCTTAAATATAATTGAAATTAATTTAGCCCAAAACACACTTCTTCTGTCCACTAATATAATACAAATAAAATGAGAAAATATGAATTCTTCAATTTTTATATTTCCATATTTTATTGTCGGCAGCCATATCACCCTGCAGCCCAAGACTGGTTGCCCACTGAAGCTAAGCAGGGTTGAGCCTGGTCAGTATTTGGATGGGAGACCTCCTGGGTAAACTAGGGCAGTTCACCCTCCCAGCCCCACCTAAACTCCGCCTATGCTCTCTCTCACAAGCGCTGCACTTAACGACCTTCACGGGAATCCCATGTCACTCATTGCGTATCGGTGTAGCAGCTGATAAGGACAAAACTCTGACTAAAATGGAAAATATACCTTTTATCGCATGTCGTTTTTAGAACACGGCATCTGATATTTCTTCAGGGCGACCTGACTATTCTGATTCCCGCACTCTGGTGTCGAGTAAAACCAGCTCAAACTACAGCGTGGGTATGTCCACTACTGAAATAAAATCTGGAAATATGACAGAATTTCGAAATTTAGATTTTCCGACCATGAGAATAAGGTTATGAAAATAAATTAAAAGTTATGGATTTTATTACAGATCACACTAGAAATGCATTACACCTACAGAATATCCAGATCCACTAGGCTATTTACAGTCTAAATTGAGCTGTCAGTTAAAAACCTACCAATCACATTATAAAAGTGGTGCAGAAATGGCAGCTCATTTTAACAAAGATAATTTCAAAACAGAATACTCGGCCTTCATTCTCTCTTTCATTCCTCCAGGTGAGGAGATCAGTCAGACAGTCGAGCAGGCCATCAGTGGAGACTTCATGGGTCGCCTTATTGTCCAACCCAGTGGATGCGGAGAGCAGAACATGATCTATATGACTCTTCCTCTCATTGCTACTCATTATCTGGACAGCACCAATCAGTGGGACTCTGTTGGCATTGAGCGCCGTAATGATGCCATTAACCATATCAACACAGGTGATTTAGATGCCCTCTTGAAAACTTTAGATCAAAAACAGATAATAAGCAAATAAATATATATTTTTTGTATTTTTTATTTTTTTTGTATAAAGGTTATCAACGGCAGCTGGGCTACCGTAAATCAGAGGGTTCCTATGCTGCATGGACAGACAGGCCAAGCAGCACATGGTATTTTAATTTCAATCAATTTAATTTGTTTTATTTTCATTCACAGTGTCCCCTGTAATAATTTATTATTATTGTTTTTGAGATTATTGGTAGCAAATTATTCATTCATTCGTTCATTTTATTCTATCTGTTAAAGGTTGACAGCATATGTGGCCAAAGTCTTCGCCATGGCCAATAACTTTGTTATTATAGAAGAAAATGTGCTCTGTAGTGCCCTCAAGTGGCTGGTTCTCCACAAACAACAGCCAGATGGCTCCTTTAAAGAAGATACAGCTGTAATTCATGGAGAGATGGTGGTAAGGTTGAATGTCATTATGACAGACTGTATTTAAACTCGCCTGTAAAGGAGAACGGGAATGGAAGCTAGCAGTATAGAACAACATTAAAAGTAAATACTGTGACCTACAATTAATGTTTAAAATGCAATTAATAAGTTCATATACCCTTTGCGCATTTTTAAGATACAGAGCTCCTAAGAAGACATGGTGATGAAAAAAATAAAATAAAATTATATATATAAAATTTTATAAATTTAACTTTGTTTTCTCTCGGAAAACTATTACATTCTAGGGATGGACATTCTTCAAAAATATTGTATTCGAATGTTTGGGCTCATAAAAAAACAAATATTTGACTATTCGTTTATATAATGAGAAAGATGTTATTTTCACGATTCAAGATTTCTGAACAAGCTTTTAATAGGCATAATACACATCCATGTTCTACAACTTCGGTCCTGGAGGGCCGGTGTCCTGCAAAGCTCCAACCCTTCAAACACACGTAACTTTTAGCAGATATCTCAGAAAGTAAAACGCCATATATTTATTTTTCAGCCAGCTTTTTGTAGTTCTACCTTCTTGGGACCAAGTTGTTTTTTAAAACGTGTGTGAAATAAGAAACATCGGTCTATGTTTATCGTGTTTATGTTTCGCATGTTAATGTTGAGAAAAAACAATAATATCCACATACTCGTGTGAAAGTTGGCTCCGTCTGATAACAATAAGAAAGGGCGCCACAAAGACAACATTGTGCTTTTACTAACATTTTCTTAGCGTTTTGTGTTAAACCACTCTCCCTCGTGGAAACTTAAAGAAGCATATGTCTCGACTCTCGAGATCATTTCGCTATCAGATAAGCTCTCTTCTCAGATCTCTCTTTCAAAAGAAGCTGCACTTACCTGCAGTCGTGAATGCAGTGATGCTCTTCTACCTCAAGCCGGGCATACACTGTGCGATTTCTGTGCGATTTCTGTGCGATTTCAGCAAGGTATCAACTCACACTGTACGAGAAGATCGCATGCGATGTAAAGCCAAAGCTCACGATTTATGTGCTCTCACTATACGGTCCGATTGTCGAGCGCGATTTATGTGCTCACACTATACGTGTGAAATACTCGGGTTGCGCTTGCGCAGACGATGACACCGTATATGGAAGATAGCTAGAGATAACTTAAAAAAAAAAAAAAACTATGGTGATATCGTGAGGATTTGGCTTTTCCAATTAATGTATTAAATTATTACTATTATTATTATGGTAGCTTTATTATTAAATGTATAGGTCTACTACAATTCATTTGGCCTGAAATAATTGCGCATTTACCTCACAACTGAGGCGCGGATAATAAAAGATTAATTTAGATTACTCCTCAGCTGAAAATTATTTAAAACATTTAAATATATTCTACAATTAATAGGCCTATAATTCAAATTCTCAACCATCTAGCTAGCCTATGTCCGGACTCTGAACACTGAATGAACAGCTTAATGAATATATTCAGTCAATGAAAATAAAACCTTTATTACAGACAAGGAAATTCCTTTAAACTTGTAATAATAAACTTGTTTAACACGAAACACTTCAATTCTGTTGTTGTTGTTTTTTCACTACGTATCAGCCATAAGGGATTTTTTTTTTTTTTAGAAAATAAATTAAGACAATACCCAATACTACCCATATCTTTCGTCTCCTCTGAGATAATATGTGCCGCTATGCAGCGACAGATGCCGAAAGCTCGATCAGTTTTTACTTTCACTTTCTGTAGCTTAATGAATTGACTGGAGTTTAAAACTTCTTCACGGGCATTACGCTCATGCAGTTTGCAAATTGTTTGTGTGGTATGCACTGGCTCGCCTTCATGGTTTAAAACTGAAATATTTATAATTTTGCGACATGTTTGTCTTTATCACTAATTGCAAAATGATGGACAATGGTTCACATTTCCCGTGATAATAACATTATTTTATCAAAAATCTCCCTCTTGTCGTTTTCTTTCTTGCTGCAATAAAGATTAAATGGTTAAAGTTCTATTTCCGCGCAGGCGCAGTGAGGGAAAAAGCACTGAGTTTAGGGCAGTCGGTTCGTAGATCTGCTTCAACTGTGCGATACCCTCACGAGGAGCGACCAAAATTTCTGACATGTCAGAAATTCATCCGACCCTCCGATTGCCTGTCGGGAGAGGCTAATCGCTTCTCGTTTCCTCCTGTACACTGCACGAACACTGCACGGCAAACGACGCACGACAAAGCTAACACAAGAAGTATTCGACCAAGATCCCGACTAAATCAAACACTGTCCACCACAATGGTGACTTCAAATGAAAGTCAACATCTAAACCTCTGGAATTCAATAAAAGCTCAAAATCGGACGAAAATCGCACAGTCTGGTGTATGCCCGGCTTCAGTCGGCTGCTGGATGCTTTCATGTGAGTTGTTTCTCATCCTCTTGATATTAGAACTAATGTCTTTGATTTCAAAGTAATTCCAAACTTTGTGAGACAGATTATTTTATTTTCAATTTTTGGACATTCTGTGAGTTGCTTTGCCATTCAAATGGAAATTACATTGAAATCAACATTTAAATTTAATGCACGCTCCACAGTGTGTTTATTTGGCCAGAAACCTAGTGCATAAATTAGTTAAATAACTTAAATGATGTTGAAAATTTCCATGACCACATTTGAACGTAGCTTAGGATTTATCTTGTATCGAGGTTCCCTGAACGGTATTTCGGACGGCCAGAACACGCCAAAAAGCAACACGTATTTAAAAACTTTCTAATTCTGGCTCCTAGTGGACGTTTTTCAATTTTTCAAAGAATAATAATTACAGATTGTCCATATTTGAATGTTCAACTATTTGTGCACATCCCTGGATTCCCCTGAAAAAAAACACACACACAAAAAAACACAAGAATCTCAGGGGGATGCAAAGGTTTTGTGAGTGACCATAAAGTTTCTCAGGGAAACACAAATGCTTGGCGAGCAAACACGTTTCTTGGGGGAACACAAACATTTTACGAGCGAACACAAAGTTCCTTAATGGAACTTAAAAGTTTTGTGAGAGAACACCAAGGGATTTTTTTTTTCTCTTATGAATTATGATCAAAAGCAGGATTTGCAATACCTATACGGTCTGTCACTATCTCACAATATTTTATAGTCCTGCAGTCCTGAGTCCTAGAATTAAGTTTTTTTTTTCTTTTTTTCTTTGCAAGCTCTTTTAGCAAGCTTTACTAATTTAATAATAAAATGTTTCTTTGTCCTTTATTCTAGGGTGACGTTCAGGGCAAAGATGCCGAAGCCTCTCTAACAGCCTTTGTCGTGATTGCCATGCAAGAGGGCAGAGAGATCTGTGCTGGATCAGTTGGTGTAAGTACACCTCTTCCACCATTGTGTTTGCCAGAACTATTAAGAATGAACAGTTGCATTTTTACACTCTTCGTCTTGGTTTTAACCTTTAACACACACTTTTATAGAGTTTGCAAGAAAGTATCAGGAAGGCTGTTTCTTTCTTGGAAGGTCGACTTCCACTACTGATAAATCCTTACGCTGTTGCGATGACATCCTACGCCATGGCCAATGAGAACAAACTCAATAAAGACATCTTGATGAAACACTCCACCAAAGGAGAAGGTCAGTCAAGCCATCAAGTCATCAACAAGAGATGCACTTTGCAACAGTCCTCACTCTGACACAAGTGTAAATAATAGAACAATGAAAGTTTTGTGGCAATGATTAATGCTTGTTAATGTCCAAAATGGTAATGGAACAGGTACGGAGGGAACAGCAAGACAATGTTTCTAATCCTGTTTTGTGTTTGAAACAGCGGGTCGGTATTGGACTGTCTCTGGACAGCGTCATCACTCACTAGAGGCGACGGCGTATGCTGTGCTGGCGCTTGTGAAGGCCAAAGAGTTTGATAAAGCAGGAGAGGCAGTGTACTGGCTGGCCAGACAACAGTCTCACTATGGAGGATCTGGCACCACACAGGTACACAAACACCTCATCATTCGACTGTGATAAACACTGTGACTGACACTGCAGGACAGGATTTGAATGCTTTTCTGTCTTTTCTAGGCGACCATCATGGTGTTCCAGGCCGTGGCAGAGTATCGCACGCAGGTGAAGGACCAACAAAACTTCAATCTGGAGGTGGAGCTGTCCGTGCAAGGAAGAAGCAAACCTGTCAGATGGAGTATCAAAAAAGATAATGCACATCTTACACGGTCAGACAGGGTGAGGAGTAACTCATCTACTAGATTCAAATTGTTTGCTGCTCATGTCAATTATGTTTTTGTTGGGTTATGGTAGTTTAGTTGTTCATCGTCTATCATTTTTACTGTCTGTCATTTCTTTGGACAATATCTTTACGTATCTCTATAATATTATAGATTTGATTACTCTGATACTCAACAGTGTTCACTCAACAGGTGGACATAAACAAGGACTTCAATGTGACTGCAAGAGGATCTGGAACAGCCACTCTCTCAGTGAGTGTTCATGAGCGTTTATACAGTCAACAGCAAGATTAAAGCGTTTGAACATCTAATCTGAGACGTGCTGCTGTTTTCAGGTTCTGACGCTGTACTACGCCAGACCTGCTGAGAAGAAGTCAGACTGTACATTCTTTGATCTGACTGTTAAAATGGAGGAAGACCCCGAAAGTAAGACTGAGTTCCTGCCCTTTATGTGGCACTTTCCATACATACTGAGAAAAAATAAAACCTCCCAAACACTTCATTTTGTGTTGGTTGTTGGTTTTAATTATTATTACTATGTTTTTTTGTTTTGTTTTTCTTTAGCAAATCAAGAAGGAGCCATTGAAACTTACAAGCTCACTATGGATTTTTAGTATGTGAACACATATTCTAATACGTTTATTTTTATGTCTAGAAACCATTTTATTTGTAATTTATCAGCATGTGCTTATTTTGGCTGTTTTCTCACTTGGTTTGATTAATTGGTTGGAGCCCAAGTTACCTGCATACCATCATAACTACATAATGACTTCGACAGAGACTCCAGTTTTACTGTCTTCTGACGCAAATACAACTCGCTTTACAAAGACAGTTTATTCAGAGACGAGCAGCTCGGTGTGACTACAATATAATAATTCTGAGGTCAAACAGACTCAGGTTCACACCAAAAGCTTTACTTTGAAAACAGCCTTAACAGAGACAAAGAAGATGGAGCAAAACTACAAAACCTGTTAATAACATCTGCTCTTGATCTCCATTTTCTCAGCTACAAAAGTGATAAAACTGATGCCACCATGACTATTCTGGATATTGGCATACCAACTGGATTTTCTGTGGATAGCAGAGATTTGGAACAGGTATTGTGATAATAAACCAATGAAGTGATGCCTCACATCTGTATAATTTTTAAATTATTAAGTTAAATTACACCATTCTAGAACATCCTTACTCTGGCATCGCTAGATGTTTTAATCTGAACAGCTATCGCTAACACAGTTCTTACATCAGCCTGTTACGATCAGTTAAGTTCTGTTGAGTCCATCGAACAAACTTTATAAGAAAATAACTATTCTGTAATATTACTGTACATGCACTGACATGATCAGACGACAACAGAATTTGTCCTGAATTGAGCTGGGTAATGACACTAACTGCAACACTGACACTGTTATTGAACCGAATTGAATCAACATCGAACTGACCTGAGCCAAATAACAACACTGTTGTATTCTGTAGAGGTACTTACAGCTGAATTTAACTCGTTTTTATGAATTTTACAATTTTGACACAGTTGAACTGCATTCACACAGCTGACTCATGACCCTGTCTGAGCTGAAATTTTGCCTTTTGATCGATGAATTTTACAACATTTTAACACTGTTGTCTGGTTTAATGTGACAATTTCTGTGGAATAAATGCTATAAAACTAAATGTGACTTGATTGTGCATGCACATAAATACATACATACATACATACATACATACAGGCAAGACATAAAGCATTTTAATCATATCATGCATTCATTTATTTCTTGGTTCCTTGCCCTCAGTTGTCCACAGGAAAGGAGAGATACATTCAGAAATTTGAGATGGACAAAGTGCTGTCAGAGCGAGGATCCCTCATCCTCTACTTAGAAAAGGTATGTCAGCAAACTATCGTTCTGTCCCAATGGCCAGCCTGAAAAGTATGTGCTTTTGCTTTATAGTTCTATAAAATATTGTTGAATTCTTGGTTCTGATTGGCTGACAAAGTGCTCATTTATATTCAGTTACTGCACAGCCATAAGGTTCCATGTCACTGCGTGTTCACCTTTGTGTACAGTGTGGCCTACATATTATCCACCTTTTTCCTAACGAGCCTATGTGTTTTAAATTATGGGAAGCACTTCTGGTTTGGGGAAGTTCCACTCAAAAAGACTGCTACAAATCATTTCAAATCGGAGGACTGCACTACAAATAATTCTTATCCGTCATTTTGACTGAATGGGCTGTAAATTTTCATTAATTTTCTATTTTCAGAAGTTAGAAGAATAATGTTACGTTAATGTGACGTGATATAACAACGATATCTATAGAATAGCTTTAGAATAGCTCCTCCTGATTTGCATTTGTGGTCTGCTCTCCCGATATAGTATACAATATAAACCATGAATAATTCCCTGGAATGCACTTAGAATCTTTAATTTTTCTCCCCAAATCCTCATGTCTCTTTCCAGGTTTTTCTGGAAAAGATGGATTCTGTAAAATGTAATTGTTACGAAATAATGACATAAGTTACTATAATGATATTTAACACATCCTTAATATTGCTGCGGATAGAAGGAGGATCTTTAGGAGTTATTAAAGGTGTGTTGAAAGTCATTTGTTAATGTTTTTACACTTTTACGTTTCCTTTTAATGATCATTGGTTGAAGGGTGAGTAAAATACCTCATTGTATACAGTTTTTAAAAATGCTTATTGCGTTCATAGAGCAAACCTTTTGCTGATTGTTTACAGTGTAAACGAAAGTTACTCCCATAATTTGCGTTATGGGGCATAGGAAGAAGTTGGATAATCATATTTCACATACAGTAATATTTTAAGACAAAGTACAGATGTGACATATGCCCCTCAACATGTTAACATGTTGAGTTTCCAGTGTGCAATATGACATGTAATTATAAATTTGCTTTGTTTTCTGTTTTATCAGGTTTTGCGTAGAGAGAAAGAAAGAATTGCCTTCAGAATGCACAAGATGCATGATGTGGGTCTGCTACAACCTGCTGCAGTCACAATATATGAATATTACTCGCCAGGTGAGCTATACACACACACACACACACACACACACACACACACAGACAGAGAGAGAGCGAGAGAGAGATTTATGTTTGATTAAACTGAAAATCTAACATTAGTATATTAATTATGTTCCATAAATTATTAAAAATAATGCTTTGAAAAATATATATATTTTTAATGCTGCTTACCCATACATATATTAGGTAACAAGGGTTTTTGTAAAAACACTAAACAAACATTGTTGATGACATCTTCAGCTACATGCTGTCTTAGACAAAAGTAATTACTGACCGTTTTTTTTATTATTGAGTTTCCAATCCTGCTCAAAGTCCACTCAATAAACAATCTTAATTTGGACACAAATTTTTCTCAGCAGATATTGTAATATTTCTGTATTTTCAGAAAATATAAGTACCACATGACTGTAAGTTGCCACAAAAAAGAAAGCAAGAAAGAAAGAAACAAATAAAGAAAGAAAGAAAGAAAGAAATAAATAAAGAAAGAAAAGATAAGTCACAATTGTATGAGTCACATTTTATTACATTCATTGATAATGTAAAATAAAACAGTTACAAACAATATAAACATGCAATTTAGTTCCCCTCACACCACAATGACACCACATCCTTAAAGGAACACTCCACTTTTTTTGGAAATAGGCTCATTTTACAACTCCCCTAGAGGTAAACAGTTGAGTTTTACCGTTTTTGAATCCATTCAGCCGATCTCCGGGTCTGGCGGTAGCATAAGACTATGCTAATGAAATCATATCACTGCGCCTGCTGCACTCATGGTACGGCAGCAAATTTCCTTGATTATTACGCCTGAATGAGAGTATAGTTCCCAGTCATATCGGACTAGAAAATCGCAACTTTTAATTTTCCGTCGGTCTTAGTACACGATGTAACTACAGAAGAGTCAAGCTTTAAATAGGAAAAATATCGAAACTCTTTGGTCATTTTTGAGGGCGATGCTAACGGTCTAATCAGATTCAATGATCTATGCTAAGCTACGCTAAAAGTGCTACCGCCAGACCCGGAGATCGGCTGAATGGATTCAAAAACAGTAAAACTCAACTGTTTAACTCTAGGGGAGTTGTAAAATGAGCCTATTTCCAAAAAAAGTGGAGTTTTCCTTTAAATAGTGGAACAGAAATGACAAATACAAGTATGAGACCAACATAAAATATAGTGCCATGTATCATAAACAACATGAATCATAAACAGCATGCCTAAATTTGTTCATTTAAAGTGAAACTGAAAGTAGTGATGTGTGTGAAATGCACTATACAAATAACCTTGGGCTCACGTAACTTAATCCAAATGCATGCGCTTTGTGCACATTCTGTGTGCTTACCATTAATTGCATTACGTAAGTCACTTCAGAAGGGATAATAAAGTAACTTATATATTTCAGAAAATGTGGAAATTAAGATTAATTTAATGAATTCATTTGCATTTGATGAATCATGTCTGTTTGATCCATATCTATTTTGTGTGTATTTTGTGTGTTCATCCACCCTGAGAGGGAAGATTTTCTGTGTAAGGGAGAGATAAACGCTGTACAAAGTTCATCCACCCTTAAATTTAGTGAGAGGGAAGATGGTGACTAAAATCATCTATATACAGAGCCTTGGAGAAGTTATGTGTGGAAGGAGATATAAACACAGACAAGTGTGTATGTTCATGAATGAACATTATTAATTTCTCTGCAGCCAGTGCGTCAGAAGGTATTATCAGGTTGGCCAGATTTAACAATTCTGGATATATAGTTTCACAAAATACATACTTTTATTTGGTTCCTTGCAGTCCACTTATAATGTTAGCTGCAAAATCTGTCTTAAAGTGTTTAACAGTTATAGCTAAACAAGTTAGTAACTCAAACCGTTTGAGCTGATTGCCTTAAAAACCTAAGTTAAGTTAACTCAAACCATTTGAGGTAACTGATTGCCTTAAACATTTAAGTTTTTAAAACTAACAGTTATGAGTGCTCTGAACTTATTTCAGTTGAGTTCGCTAAAATAAGATAAACATTGCAATTAAGTAATTAAGTGATTAATTGAGTGATAATTGTGCATTAGTGATGAACACCTGCTGTTAACAAACAGAATCACTGAAGAAAAAGAAACAAGAACAACAACTAACTTCAGACACAGCCTTAGATGAAATCAACTGAAATAAAATACATTAAATCTCTCAAGATCTGATTAAACAACCCCACAAACAGCATCACCAGCTCCACTTATTAATAACCAGACTGACTTTATTTCTGTCAGACATCTACAGTATATCTTATTGAGAATTAACTAAGGTTTAGATGTTGATTTAGTTTCATTTGAAGTAACCATGTTAGAGAGTGTCTGCTTTAGTTAGCTCTTGACCCTTGACTACTGTGTTTGTGGGGTTTTTTTTCTGATTGTTGTAACCATGTGTTTCTCAAACATATTTGCTACAACTTAAAAGCCCAGAGAAAATGATCAGTAGTTGGTTGTTATGTATTTATAATGACAATCATATATTAGTGAACTGATCTCGTTGAGAATGAACATAGACTCATTGTGTGTCTAATGTCTGATTAAATAGATGTTGTATTGATTATAGTAAAAGTGATTCTAAGAGCCACTGATTCTGTGACAATCAGTTAATATAAAGGACTCGTCAGACAGTTTGTCCACAAACAATTTTCATCTACAGTAGAAATAAGACTCACACAGACATCAAGAATCAGCTTATGAACCTCAACAATGGTGTCCATTAAAAAAAGAAAAATAAGAAATCATGCAGCAATGCATGCTGGGAGCCATGGATGAGTTTTGTATTTATTTTTATTTTTTTTAATGGTCACCATTGTTGAGGTTCATAAGTTGATTCTTGATGTCTGTGTGAGTCTAATTGCTATCATAGATGAAAACTTTTTGTGGACAAACTGTTTGTAAAGTCCTTTATATTAACTGACTGTGACAGAATCACTTTTACTATAATCAATACAACATCTATTTAACCAGAGATTAGACACACAATGAGTCTGTTCACTCTCAATGAGATCAGTTCACTAACAGATGATTGTCACTATAAACATATAACAACCAACTACTGATCATTTTCTCTGGGCTTTTGAGTTGTAGCAAATATGTTCGAGAAACACATGGATACAACAACCAGAAAAAAACAAGATCATGGAAGTCAAGGGTCAAGAGCTCAACTAAAGCAGACACTGATCTCTAACATGGTTACTTCAAATGAAACAATCAACATCTAAACCTTAGTTAATTCTCAATAAGATCTTCTGTAGATGTCTGACAGAAATAAAGTCAGTCTGGTTATTAATAAGTGGAGCTGGTGATGCTGTTTGTGGGGTTGTTTAATCAGATTTTGAGAGATTTAATGTATTTTATTTCAGTTGATTTCATCTAAGGCTGTGTCTGAAGTCAGTTGTAGTAGTTCTTGTGTTTCTCTTTTCTTCAGTGATTCTGGTTGTTAACAGCAGGTGTTCATCACTAATGCTCAATCAGCACTTAATTAATCACTTAATTACTTAACTGCAAGTTTTAAAACTTACATGGTTTAAGTCAAGGGAAATTTGTTTACTCAAACGGTTTGAGTTACGCTAACTTGTTGGGTTTTACAGTGTGTCTGTTAAGCAAACATAATTGCAAACACATAAAGGTTGTTATTTTGCTCTGCAAAAAAGTGTGCTACAACATGAGGAAATAAATTATGACAATTTTGGGTAACCTTTAACCCTTGTACAAATGCAATAAAAATGTTTGGTCTGAGCCTTAAAGTTCTACATGTAGATAACGATGTAATATGTTTGACAGTTTATAAAGTCACAGTGGTGGGGATGGATCTGAAAAAGGACTCTGACATCTATGACATGAGGGTGGATCAGGTACTAAAAGAAGGTATGGTTCATTATTCCCTCTGCTGATCATGAAATTCATTTGAAATGTGTCTGATACCTGTTAAATGCAGTTGTCCTTCTCCATTAATGCTCTACAGAAGGCTATATTGCACTGCAGTGGAATTGTTTCCTAAACGCTGTTCTGTCCTGTAGGCACTGATGAGGAAGTTGAGGGGAAAGTGAGACCATTTTTGGCTCGTCCCAGTTGCAGAGAACCTCTGGGATTGGTGAAAGGCAAGTCATACCTCATCATGGGCAAATCTGTTGACCTGCCAAAGCTCGGGGGAAGGTAGGTGTCCACTGTGTGTCTTCAAGATAGCCTGAGGAAAAGCTCAGGATTTGCCTGAGGTTTATCCATTTGAAACCTGTAGAGTGTTGTACATGGCTGAATGACGTGACAATATTTGTGGCAGAAACTTTTGCAAAGTTCTATTTTATGTTATTTAAATGATGTGATTTTAAAAGACTTACAGTTTATGTAAAACAGACTTGAATACACATCTTTTTTGATGAATTAGTGTTGTCAAAAGTACCGACCGCAATACCATTTGGTACTGAAATTTTAAAAACGTCCATTTCCTGCTAACATTTGTGCACCGTTGAACAGATTCTTAAACAGCGCTGATTGGTCAATGTGTTCACACGCTCAACAGATATGACTGTGATTGACTACAATGATCATGGCTTCACGCTCTTCACCGAGCGCTCACACAGAAACACACGGGAGCATTTGAAAGCTGCATCTATCAGCTGCATCTATGTGCTATGTATTAGGTATCCGCTGATAGAGGCGGCTTTTAAACGCTCCCTGTGTGTTTCTGTGTGAGTGCTCATTGAAGAGGGTGAGGCGATGATCATTGGAGCCTATCACAGTCATATCTGTTAGTGGGAAATGGACGTTTTTAAAATTTCAGTTCCGAATGGTTTCGCGGTCTGTACTTTTGACAACACTATGATGAATACTTTTTTTGAATTATAGTAATGTTCGGCTAATATATCTCCAAGACCGTTACATTGGCCCATATTTGGCTCTTTTATATATATATATATATATATTTTTTTTTTATTGGCATTGACCAATACTTTTTTTCAGTTTTAACAATACGTTGGACTTTTATTTTGAAGGCCAACGCCTGCTTTTTCATTGCAAGAATTTTTTTTTGCTGAAAAGTGGTGTAAATGTTTTTCAAAAATGTGTAAAACCAAAATGAATATGATTTTAAAAACAGTTTGTCATTTTGTATGTTTTGTATTCACTTTTCTGTTGTTTTTAGTCTGCAGTACATCTTGGGAGAGCAGACCTGGATTGAATACTGGCCTACAAGAGAGGAAAGCCAAATTCGAGAACACAGGGATCGATACATCGGCATCTCTGATCTTGAGAATAGCCTTCTCAAAGAAGGATGTGCTACATAATCATATAACCAAAATGTGTTGATTACAGAAAGTTAAATGTCATCTCTTGCAAACTTTTCATGAATCTTCATGGTATTATTTGATCCAAAACACTTTGCTGTAATTTTATATATGCACACACACACACACACACACACACACACACACACACACACACACACACACACACACACACACACACACACACACACACACACACACACACACAGAGTAGATATATATATATACTGACTGAATAAAAATTGAAAATGTTCATTTTGTGCCTGGCAAAATCATTACAAAATCCAACATTATTTTTTTTATGCAATACTTTGAAATGTATCTTTGTTTAATAATCATAAAATACATTGTTTTAATAAAACCCCAAATCCCTGAAATAATCACCATTCAGATTGTAAATCTGGAAGACATCTGTGTAAATACAGGCTAAATATTATTACAGTGAATCAATCAATCAATCAGGCATACAAAAAAGGGTCCTGGTTGATATATTGTAAACTTAAAGGGGGAAAACTGTCAGAACATAAAAAAAACAAATTGGTTCTATGCTACACATTCAAATTTAACACTTATGTATTGCAGTAATAAATTATCCAGATGGTGTTAAATGCTGAGAAAGCATACATCAAGTATTGCCTGAAAAAGTGAAGAAATACATTTCATGTAATGAAATTTTTGATTCGGAAGACTTACAAGAGAAGGGAAAAAAAACAGCCTTTTTTAAGATAATCCAGCATCACTAATTATAAAATAATATTTTCTTCTTCCTGTTAAAAGAAAGGTTTTATCTGAGAGTTTTTCAAAAGTTGACACCATCAAGGTTAGAACTAGATACCTGCCATTTCCTTTGCTAACTAAAATGAAAGAAGCACACTTCAAAACAATCAATGTCATTTATCCGTGTAATGAATTTCTTAGAATGAGATCTAATTTGGTAGTAATGCATGTACTTTCTGCCTGAAAAATATTGAATATCTCGAACATCTTTTTTTACAGTTGTACTATTGTTAAATCCTTTGGGACAGATTGTATGAAGTCAAGAATTGTAATGCCTCCCTTGTTAAATTTAGAACAAAACAAAGAGATTGAATTTCTTTGCATGTTGATTGTAGCTGAGTTTTATATACACAAATGTAGATCGGTTAAAGTTTCTCCTTGTTTTGAGGCATTTAAAAATGATTTTAGAATTTTATCTCAATCCATAAAACAATTAAAAACGAAGACTTAACCCCATGTTTTACGTTTTGGTATTATTTTAACTTTTATTTATTATTATTATGATTATTATTATTGTTGT
The DNA here is from genome assembly GCA_027422415.1 of Schizothorax lantsangensis. NCBI lineage: Eukaryota > Metazoa > Chordata > Actinopteri > Cypriniformes > Cyprinidae > Schizothorax > Schizothorax lantsangensis. The sequence continues at coordinate 40,740,008 of CM049841.1, read as the reverse complement.
TGTTGTGTTTATGATATGCTGCTTGGATTTATTGGTAATGTGTGGAACAGTGGAAGGATGACACATTTTTAAAATAAAATTCAAACAATATACAGGTGCATCTCAATAAATTAGAATGTCGTGGAAAAGTTCATTTATTTCAGTAATTCAACTCAAATTGTGAAACTCGTGTATTAAATAAATTCAATGCACACAGACGTCTGGAAAGTATGTTCATTTACTGTATATGTACTCAGTACTTGGTAGGGGCTCCTTTTGCTTTAATTACTGCCTCAATTCGGCGTGGCATGGAGGTGATCAGTTTGTGGCACTGCTGAGGTGGTATGGAAGCACAGGTTTCTTTGACAGTGGCCTTCAGCTCATCTGCATTGTTGGGTCTGGTGTCTCTCATCTTCCTCTTGACAATACCCCATAGATTCTCTATGGGGTTCAGGTCAGGCGAGTTTTCTGGCCAATCAACCACAGTAACACCATGGTCATTGAACCAGCTTTTGGTACCTTTGGCAGTGTGGGCAGGTGCCAAGTCCTGCTGGAAAATGAAATCAGCATCTCCATAAATCTTGTCAGCAGAAGGAAGCATGAAGTGCTCTAAAATTTCCTGGTAGATGGCTGCGTTGACTGTGGACTTCAGAAAACACAGTGGACCAACACCAGCAGATGACATGGCAGCCCAAATCATCACTGACTGTGGAAACTTCACACTGGACTTCAAGCAACATGGATTCTGTGCCTCTCCACACTTCCTCCAGACTCTGGGACCTTGATTTCTAAATGAAATGCAAAATTTACTTTCATCTGAAAAGAGGACTTTGGACCACTGAGCAACAGTCCAGTTCTTTTTCTCCACAGCCCAGGTAAGATGCTTCGGACGTTGTCTCTGGTTCAGAAGTGGCTTGGTAGCCCTTTTCCTGAAGACGTCTGAGCGTGGTGACTCTTGATGCACTGACTCCAGCTTCAGTTCACTCCTTGTGAAGCTCTCCCAAGTGTTTGAATCAGCTTTGCTTGACTGTATTTTTCAAGCTTGCGGTCATCCCTGTTGCTTGTGCACCTTTTCCTACCCAAATTCTTCCTTCCAGTCAACTTTGCATTTAATATGCTTTGATACAGCACTCTGTAAACAGCCACACCTTTCAGTAATGACCTTCTGTGACTTACCCTCTTTGTGGAGGGTGTCAATGTTCATCTTCTGGATCATTGCCAAGTCAGCATCCTTCCCCATTATTGTGGTTTCAAAGAACAAGAGATACCCAGAATTTATACTGTAGTGATGGTCATTTATTGAAACTCAAATGTAAATATTCTAATATTTTGAGATACTGATTTTTGACTTTCATGAGCTGTAAGCTCTAATCATCAAAATTAAAACAAAAAAAAACTTTTGAAATGTTTTACTTTACATGTAATGAATCTAAAATATATGAAAGTTTCACTTTTTGAAATAAGTTACAAGAAAAAATGAACTTTTTCACGACATTCTAATTTATTGAGATGCACCTGTAAATACCATTTTGAGGCTCTTTAATGTCGTGACATCGCTGTAACGCCTCAGTTCAAGCAGCACGTGAACTGATCATCTCTTCCTCTTTACTAGTTATAGCATGTAATAAACATGAGTGAACATTAGAAGATTCTTGTTTCAACCGTGGAAAGATGTCAATACACACAATTTTCCAAGTTCAAGTCAATCGACCTTAATCTACTCTTCTGTCTGGTTTGTTTGTTGGACAAAAATGACAGATTTGGTGTTGGCGTCAAATTGCATGTCAATCAACCTCTTTGCGAAGGGTCAATTGGTGAGGTGTTTTCAGTTTTCACTCAAAATATATATTATTTCGTGCAATATTTGACTCCAGTGTTGAATAGTAAGACAAATTAACTAACTTTATTTTAAATCTTGTGTAGCCTACTGAACAAATGTTAAAACTGTTTACAGCGTAATTATTTTTTATTTTTTAAATAATATATTTGAGTATTTTTTAATTTCAATTAATAGATTTTAGTGGACATAATACTATAAATAAAATATTTGAAATTGTTACTATCATTTCCCTAAATAAGACGTTCTTATATTTTTTGTTGCTTGTCAGTAGGAGGCGATCTTCACTGTCATCACTGTTACGGTTATTTTTTACTGTAAACTGAATTTTGCAAACAGGAGATTGTAGAAATATAGCATGATATAGAATTTGTGTTTTTATGTGTCTATAGACGACTTGATAGGTTGAAACACTTCCAGAAGAGGAAAGTGGTGTGGCTTCACTCCAGTATAGGCTTCATCTGAATAACAGATTGAAATTCTTTCAACAATCTGAAGAGGTTTTTATTATTATTATTATTATTTTATTTATTTTTTTCTCCAGTATGACTTTGATGTTTTCAGGCTTTTGTAAAGGTGGTCTCACACTCATATAAGTTCAATATGTATTTTAGTAGTAGTAAAACTGCTATACTGTCATTGTTACTTCTTGTAGTCTCTAATTTCAGGTTAACTGCGGGTTTGCATATGAAGGTACAAACTCTTTTGAGAAATAACTTGAGAAAACAGGACGTCAGCAAATTCTAAGCTGCAAAAAGTTGGTCATTAACTAGTACGTTTTGAAAAACAAAAAATAGTAACAGCTTGTAGTTGCATATTTGAATGCATTTTAGACATTCTCTAATTGCATAATGAGAGCAAACACTTTAATAATTCATTGACACGTCACAAGAAACTGTCATTTTATTACATGACTGGTTTTCATGTCATCTCTTTAATGGACCTAATGGTTTAGGTTAATAGGTGATTATTTTTTACACATTTTTAGCACTCAAGTTAACTGCTATGCAAGTGCGTTTGAGCACATTTTTCTCAAACTGACAAACACTGTTGACATTTAGACAGTTGGGTGCTTCTTGCTATCCTAAATGATGCTTCCTCAATCCTCACATCTTCATCCTTCAGCAAGGAAAGGAAAGAAGAATGTGGAAGTAACCGAAGCACTCATTGTCTTGTACTGGTGGGTTTGTTTTGTCTTGTCACCCTTAGTTTGAAGACTAGATAGACAAAGTGTGTTGTGAAACTGGGTGGAGGGCACACAGTTGCCTTAACTAACTTCCAATTAAATGGAGTTGCACAACACAAATACGCACCAATAGCTGCTCTTCTGCTTGATCATACTTTAGTTTCTCCACCCGAGTTACTCAACAGTTAGTTCTGAGATGAACGATAAAAGTCGAAACAGTGCTCTGCTTCTTGTTTCTAATGCAGCCAGATGATGAACATGATGCATGTGGATGTAGTGACGCTGACTGCCGTCGTTCTTTGCTTCCCTTTGCTTACATTATGTGACCCACTGTAAGTATATTTGTTTTTTGAAAGCTCACAAATGGCCAATTTTTCTGAAATTCATGAAAATGCTCCTTGTGATATGGACAAATGTAAATCTTAAGTATCACTTCGTCAGGTATGTTCTTTCATCTCCTAATTTGCTGAGGGTGGGTTCCTCAGAGAATGTGTTTGTGGAGGCTCAGGATTACTCTGGAGGAGACCTGAATGTGAGGATCATAGTAAAGAACCACCCGAAGAAGAACCTGGAGATACTGTCTAAATCAGTGACACTGACTGCAGACAACAATTTCCAGATCCTTACAGATATTAAGGTGCAGTGATGTCTTGTTATTTTTTTTATCAGATGTAATTCATACTGACTGATAATCTGTTCTACAGATTCCTGATGATCAGAAGTTCTTCTCTAATGATCCTCTGGAGAAGCAGTATGTGTATCTACAAGCTCAGTTTCCATCCACCACTCTGGAGAAAGTGGTCATGCTCTCATTCCAGACTGGATATATATTTGTACAAACAGACAAGCCCATCTACACACCTGCTAGCACAGGTACGATTTAGGTTTATTTTAGGCATGGGTCACAATGCTTTTTAATCGGCTTATAACATGAAAGTCTTTAAAATGGTTGTTGCATTCAGTGTTGTAATACTGGATATTCTAATGATATATATATATATATTTTTTTTTTTTTATTATAATGTATAATGATTTCAGTAACAATAAAAACAACAGAGAGTCACATATACATCAACATAGTCCTTTTAATTATAGAGAGGATGCAGAAAACTTGATATATTTCTTAGGTGTGTAAAAATACTTTTTAAAGAAGGCTTTTGTTGTCACCATATGCACAAAGTTTTACATAAAATAAAGCTTTAGCATGCATAGTAATATTTTATAAAACAATTTATTTTCCAGTTAATTACAGGATCTTCTCCTTAACTCCTGATCAACATCCATTTGATGGAGTGTCCATCTCGGTCGATATCATGGTACGCAATGTGGTCCTGTGGCTCAGTGGTAGAGCATTGCGTTAGCAGCGCAAAAGGTTGTGGGTTCGATTCCCAGGGAACACACATACTGATAAAACATGTATAGCCTGAATGCACTGTAAGTCACTTTGGATAAAAGCGTCTGTTAAATATGTAAATGTAAATAAGTTCTGTTAAGTATATGCAAGCATAGATGAAATTTGTGATAGACTGAAAGTTATTTATTTATTTTAGTGCTGTCAAACAATTAATCACATCCAAAATAAAGGTTTTGTTTACATACTATGTGTGTGTACTGTATATATTAATTATGTATATATAAATACACACACAAGCATGTATATATTTAAGAAAAATATGTTATGTATATACAATAAATATATTTATATAATATAAATAATATGAATATATATATATATATTATATATATATATATATATAAATATATTCAAAAATATGCTTAAAGTGTGTGTATTTATACATACATGATAAATATACAAAATACACACACATATATTATGTAAACAAAAACCTTTATTTTGGATGTGATTAATCGCGATTAATCATTCGACATAATTTATTTATTTATCAATTTACAAAACTAAGTTGCAATTAAAGGCAGCATTACAGAAGCAGTCCTCCAAACCTGTTTCAGACTAAACTGAAAATAAATTTTTGGTCAGATATTAGTGCATCACTACATTAAATAACTGAACCATCTTGTGTGCCATAACAACCACCAACATTGTCCCATAATTGGTTCCTGCACAAAAATGACAACAACTGTTTTTTTTATTTTTAACAAGAATCCTCAAGGCATCACACTGGACAGAGATCAATTCCAGCCAAGGAAAGGTATCAGGACCGAAACCTTTGCTTTACCTGAACTTGCCAGGTTTGTTTACTGTTAAAGTGCACCATTCAGTAAAGATTGATCAGTGAGTTACCATTGTCATAATGCAGGCACTCTCTGTTAGTCAGACTCTTGTGTTTTCTGCACATTTGTTTTGAAGCTCTGGGGTTTGGAAGTTGATCGCAAAGTACACAAACACACCGCAAAAGAACTTCACTACTGAATTTGAAGTAATGGAATATGGTACGTTTACTGCCTCCTTTTAGAGAACTAATTATGTTGATAAGGCTGTAGGAAATATTGAAGAATGCTGAAATTTTGTTGTGTTTTTGTAGTGCTGCCGAGCTTTGAAGTGACTTTAAATCCACGCAAACCGTTCTTCTATTTGAATGAGCGCTCTCTGGCAGTAGACATATCAGCTAAGTATGACACATTTTTATTTAACTGTTTCACTGTGCACACTACTACTTGAGAGTTCTCTAGTCTAGATTAATTGCATATATTTATATGTACTTTTTATTTCATGTGACCTATTTAAAGATTTATCACAAGGGATGTTTTCAAATGTTTGAAGTGTATATTTGTTTTGTTAGGTACCTGTTTGGTAATAAGGTGAGAGGAACTGCATTTGTGGTGTGTGGTGTGATAGACAATGAGAAGAAGATAAGCATTGCTGCCTCACTGCAAAGGATTCAGGTGAGTTCAGATAGAGCTGTGCTTTATAACTTTATAACATGGAGTGAAAAAAGGCATTGTTTGCATGTTTGTGGTTCAGCATAACTGCTGTTTCATTGTGAATTTTATGCCGTTTGGTTTTGATTAAGCAACAGACATGAGATGTGAAATTCATATCGCAATCCTAACGTAATTGGAACAGGGGGGTTTGTTGATAAAAAAATAAAAAAAAGGTTTTAAAAATATAATCTTGTAAACTAAAAGAAAAGTATAAAAAAGATTTCTAAAGTAATTGCAATGGGAGGTTTTTGACCAATATTTTACAGTACTACTGTAAAATATATATATATAAAAAAAAATGTATACGACAGTAATTTTGTGAAAATTATAACTTTGTAAACAGTAAAGATGTGTAAAAATTCAAATTTCAGAAAATAGAAAAATGTATAAAATGAGAATTTTATAAAATAGTAATTTCTAATGTGATTGCATTAGGGGGGTTATGATCATAATTTTACTGCTCTAGTGTAAAAAAAAAAAAAAAAAAAAAACTTTTTACATAAGTAATTTTATAAAAATATTTTTATAAAACAGTAAAATTATTTAAAATATAATGTTTTAAAATAGCAAAAACTACTTTACAGGGAGTTGATGTTGCCATTTGTCTCTAGATAATTGATGGAGAAGGAGAGGCAGAGCTGACAAGACAAATGATCAAGGAGAACTTCCCAGACATCCAGCAGCTAGTTGGGAAATCCCTTTACATTTCAGCCAGTGTTTTAACAGAAACCGGTGAGCCAGACTGAACTCAGAGTCTGTGTGGTGGATTGAGGGTTGGGTTTTAGCTTGAGAGTTGCTGGAAGGTTTTTATATTCTACCAGCACAAAAGGAGACAAGTTTATTACTGAAAAAAGTTTATTTCACCTCAGAAAAACGACTGATTACTATATTTGTGTGTATATTTCAGGCAGTGAAATGGTGGAAGCACACAAGAAAGGCATTCAGATTGTGACGTCACCGTACACCATCCACTTCAAAAGAACACCACACTTCTTCAAACCTGGAATGCCCTTCGATGTCTCGGTATGAAAAAAAAAGAAATCCCTAGAAATTTAAGAATGGGATCATACTCACCTCCGCTGAGCTACAATACACGATGGCATTGGGCAGGGGCATAGCAGGCATTTTAAAAGTGTTTGTGTGTGTGTGGGGGGGTAAAAAATCATGTTATGATTTGAGTAGGTGAAATCATAACATGGAAATTTGATCGTGTGAATCATGTCATCACGACATAACGCATACAGTGTGTGTGTTTGAAAAAAAAGGGACTTAAACCTCTGCTTTTTTCTGGGGTGCATTTTACCACAGACCGCCAAAGAGCAAAGACTTGAATGAATAAAAGCACGAGAGCAACGGGAAATTTGAAGCTCATAGCAGACGCGCCCAAGAGATGACTCGCCTTGTAATTGGCTGAATGTTAGTTCACTAAAATCTAAGTAACAAATCAGAGAACACGGGTGGAAATTGTGGCAGTGGGTCAAAAAAGTGCGGGGGACAGAATCACCTGTTTCTAACAGTGAGGGGGACATATCCCTCCGTGCCCCGCGGCTGCTACGCCCCTGGCATTGGGTAATGTTTCTTTTGAATTTCTTATCAAGGTCTATGTAACAAATCCTGACCAAACGCCTTCTAAACATGTGGATGTGGAAGTCAGTCCTGGAGGGGTCAAAGGTCGAACAAGAGACAATGGCATTGCAAAAGTTACTGTCAACACTCCAGGAGGATCTTCCACGCTGGAGATCACTGTAAGACCTGAGCTTAAATGAAAAATCTCAAAGTCTTGCTGACTTTTTTAAATTTTGCAAATCAACAAAATCAATGATTTTTTTCCAGACAAAGACCAAGGACCCACAATTAAGTGACGAACAGCAGGCAGTGAAGAAGATGACGGCTCAGGCCTACAAGCCCAAAGATGGCTCCAACAACTACCTGCACATCGGCATTGATGCTGCAGAGCTTCAGATTGGGGATCAAATGAAAGTTAACCTGAACCTAGGAAACAGCCCTGGAGTGAAAAACCAGGATTTCACCTATATGGTGAGAAACACGACACAATTATCGCTCATGCGCTGCTTTGTTTGTGTCCTAGTTGTTTGATACAAATGACTGAACTATGTAATACTGAATTGTGTAGTTAGATCATTAAACAGTTGTTGTTTTTTGACCATTTTTGTGTTCAGGATTTTTTTGGGCAGCCTGAAATCATGTCTTGATGACGCACTGGAGCCACTGAGCATGGCCCCTCCCCTAACACTATAATAACTAGAGCACATTAGCATGAGTGGTTCACCTGCTCAATTGCGTATTCCTGTCATTACCATTAGTTACTACAGTCCACAAATTGCCAGCTAGCTATGTCTTCGACAAGTAAATGCAAATTACCTGGTTGCTGTAATTTACAGTACAGTTGGCTATGTAAATCCAATTAAGCTGCTAGAGGGAGCATCCATTCAGGTTGTAGAGGTATTTGACAGTTGAGAGGCGAGGCAGCTTCCCGCGAGCGGGCTTTTTTTTTTTTTGCACCGACAGTGGACATGCCCCCAGCATTTGAGAGCAGAGAATACTGCTTATTTTTCAAGATTTCGCTAAGCTTATTTCATTTACTTGCTGTTTTTTTATTTTTGTTTGGTTATCATTCAAATTTGTCTGGGTGGCTAATAACACATTTTTCTGTGGCGTGACTCAAAACACATTTAATTTTGCTTTACATGGAGTTTATCGGCTGAACTTACTGTCCGCCATTTTGATTTTCTTTGAAAACCTGCTATATGAAAACTAAAACATTTCATATATTGACACCAAACTTTATTTTGTGACATCGTCACATTACACTGAGCACATCACATCAAGTTTGGAAACAGCGCCACCTATTGGTCAAAATGATAAACTATTAAATCGTATTACTAGTGATTGCATTCATGATTTTTTAGCCATTTTGACTAAAATCGTCCTACAATATCTGCAGTTGGTCTGACGCTCCCTGCCATGCTTAATCTAAGGCCCTGTTTACACTAGTGCATTTTCGTTTTAAAACGCATAACTTTTGCTACGGTTCTCGTTTACACTACTCCAGCATTTTAGTTTGAAAACTAAACTAGTTTCAGTGTAAAATGACCAAAACAGAGACTTTAGAAAACGATGGCGTGGCTGCCCACATTTGCTCTGCGTATCCTTGATGACCGTGTAAACAATAACATCATGCTCATTGTACCCATAGATATGTATAGGTACTGTAGATTCCCCATTCGACCGCTCCAAGCACGCACACGCGTCCACCATCTAAATAATAAGGAATCTACCTATACATGTCTATGGTTGCACCTGTATGAATGGTCATGTGACATGCATTTTCGTTTGTGTAGTGTAGACGGAGATCGTTTCTGAAACGCAGTGAGAATGCCAGTGTAGACGAGGATCGTTTTCATTCGAAAACGCTGTTTTAAAACGAAAACACACTAGTGTAAACAGGGCCTAATTTAGTCTCTGTTGTGTTTGCCTCCTTAATTACTGTTTTGTAGTTTTTTTGTGCATTAAATTGTACATAACTATGTATGGCATTATTTTACTGCCAAATGTCGAGAGCGCACTTTGTAGCGCGAAAGTAGATTAATATAATGCGCGAGCGCGAATCTCCCTGCTTGCACGCAGATTTCCTTTGCTCTCGCACAAAACCTGACGCACGCGCTCAGATATAGGCTGCTCTCGCGCAGAGAGAGTGCGCACACTTAAAACGTGTCTCTCCTCTCACTCAAGTGTGCGTGTGCGCGCTTAAACTTTGTCCTGTGCACTTGCACATCTCTCCGTGCTCTTGCGCTAGATATTAATTATTTTCACACCTGGATTAAACGTCAAAAGTTATCAACCAATCAGATTTTTCTACGACTGACCCGATGAAAATACTATGCCTACGTGAAGAGGGAACTGATCCTGGAATTTCTTTACAATTTAATAATATTTAGTCATATCAAATGTATATTAGAAATGGCTAGGAATCGGGTGCTTGGATGATTTATATCACTATATAATTTATATTGAGCACAGGCACACTTGAGTGTGAGACACGTTTTAAGTGCGCGCACTCTCTGCGCGAGAGCAGCCTATATCTGAGCGCGCGCGTCAGGTTTTGTGCGAGAGCAAAGGAAATCCGTGTGCAAGCATGGAGAGTCGCGCTCGTGCATTATATTAATCTACTTTCGCGCAACAAAAATGCGCTCTCGACATTTGGCAGTAAAATAACGCCATACTATGTTTTCAAATGTGTAGCTAGCAAAGTTGTTAAAGTTAACTACAAATAAAACCATAAAAAACAACATAAAACTTCAACTAGTTTCCAATTTTCATTTAGTTTACTCTGTACTAACATAACTAAAACTAAAATTAAAATTAAAATGAATATAGACTACATAGATAAGAAAAAAACTAACTTTCTCAAACAGTGAATATAAAAAAATACTAAAATGTATTAATGTAATTCATGCTACCTGTATTTGTCATTAATCCCACAGATCTTAAGTAAAGGTCAGATTGTTCAAGTGGACAGGTTCAAGATGAGAGGACAAGCTCTAGTGTCTCTGTCTCTGCCTGTAACCAAAGACATGGTGCCGTCCTTCCGCTTTGTGGCTTATTATCATGTGGGCTCATCTGAGGTGGTGTCTGATTCAGTCTGGGTCGACATGAAGGACACATGCATGGGAACGGTGAGTGAACCGAAAAACCATGATGAGTGCCTCTAGAAGCCATAAGCCTGTTCTCACTGTTTTTAATCACAGCTCAAAGTCGAGGTGAAGGACCCGACACAATATGGCCCCGGAGATCAGCTCAGCTTGAAAATCACTGGAGACCCTGGTGCTAAAGTCGGGCTGGTCGCTGTAGATAAGGGTGTCTATGTCCTTAATGACAAGAACAGACTCACTCAGACAAAGGTAATTAACCTCACGTACAGTAACCTCAGTAGTTTCAGACTTAAAATGACCTGGTCTCTTTGTTGCGTTAGATCTGGGACGTCATAGAGAAGCATGACACCGGCTGTACAGCAGGAGGAGGAAGGGACAGTACGGGGGTTTTCACTGATGCAGGTCTGATGTTTGAGTCCAACACTGCAGGAGGAACCAACACCAGAACAAGTACTTGAACATCTAATTTAGCTGAAATTGAAGTGTCAGTGTTGTCATGCTCTACATTCCCACACAGATCTGTCGTGTTTTTGTAGATAATGAGTGCCCTGTCCCATCTAAGAGAAAACGCAGAGAACAGAGTCTTCTGCAGGTCACAACTACGCTGGGTAAGGAAGCCGTTTTATTAGGGCTGCACAATTAAATTAAAATAAAACCGAAATTGTCATTATGGCTAAGTGTGATTTAATTCAGTTTTTTCAGAGTGTTCTTTTGCAAACGAGCAGCTCATGATCCGGGATTTTCAGCATCTCAGCTCACATTAAATGCAGCTCAATATGAACTCATCTCTGCATCTGCTCTGAGTTTGGGTTGCTTGTAACGTGCATTTGGGAACTGAAACATGCGCCAACCATCTTCCCAAAGTTGTAATGAGAAGTGCTTATGAAAAAAAGAGAAGCGTTTAAGGGCTTCCTGCAGTATTGCATCAAAATAAAAGTTTGATGGTTTAATGTTTGAAAATTAATAAATATATATATTGTTTTACATTTTTGAGTAACAGTAATTATTAATATAATTTTACAGGCTTTTTATTTTATAGCCATAACAAAATTTGGGCCAAAATGTGCAGCCCTACATTTTTTTTTTTTTTTATCTTAGTTTTTATCAGAAAAATCACAATTAGATTTTTCTCCTGAGACGTGCAGCCCTTTTTATGCTGTTCTTCTCTTTCTGTCCACATTGTTTCTACACTAACATTGTCTTCTCAGTTGGTCGGTTCTCTGGCGAACAGAAGAAGTGCTGTTTGGACGGACTGCAAGAGAATTCACTCGGCTACTCCTGTGAACGGCGGGCTTCATTCATCGTAGATGAAGATGAATGTGTTCAGGCCTTCCTGATCTGCTGCAAGGAGTTGAAACTCCACACGGATAACTTCGGAGAGAAAGAGATTCTTCTGGCCCGCAGTGAGATTTTAGCCTCATTTGAAAAATATGTTCTTACAGCTCTCAAACACAGTGATTTCAGAAAGAGAATTATCTACCTACGTAACTCTCAAATGCTTCTTTATAGCTTTTTCATGCTAAATTACATGTTCGCATTATGATAATATACTGTATAGAAACAGTTTGAGAGTGCTTTATTACATCTTATCTTACATATTAACTTACCATCAGTGTGCAGATGAATTGCTTTAATAATATCACTTGCATTGCACTTGTATGTAACATTTTAACTTAAATTTGAAGTACTAACTTCAAATTGATATAATTTAAATTCAAATTTAATAACTTTCTACGTGAATATATGTTAAAATGTAATTTATTTATGTTATATAAAGCTGAATTTTCAGCATCATTACTCCAGTCTTCAGTGTCACATGAACTTCAGAAATCAATATGCATTCTAATTTGCTGCTCAAGAAACATTTCTGATTATTATCAATGTTGAAAACAGTTGTGCTGCGGAATATTTTTGTTGAAACTGTGATACATTTTATTTTTAGGGATTCTTTGATAAATGGAAAGATCAAAAGAATAGCATTTATTTGAAACAGAAATCTTTTGTAACATTGTGAATGTGTTTAGTGTCACTTTTGATCAGTTTGTGTCCTTGCTGAATAAAACTATTAAATCATTTAAAAAAAAAAAACTTACTGACTAACTTTTGAATAGTAGTGTATACTAGTTTGATTCTTGTTCAGGTGAAGAAGATGATTTTGATGAGGAACTAGGTGATGTGATGGTACGCACACAGTTTCCTGAAAGCTGGCTTTGGGAGGAGATTGATCTTCCTGCTTGCCCATCAAACCAGTTGTGGTGAGTTTTATGATATTATTGTTTTTTTTTTTTTTTGTGTGTGTGTGTGGGAACCAGGATGTTGTTCTTTAAACAAGGTGGCAATACTGGACACAGTTTTATCAGATGTAAATATGAACTTTAGTGATACACTATCATTTTTAAGGTAAATCCTCAAATGAAAACTAAAGAGGCGGTGAGCAAATAATGTGGGATAGTGTTTGCATTAATATTTCTTTGCAAAATCTTGGAGGGACTGGCTGTAGAGATTTGACCATGACAGTGTCTTGGTTTGTGCCTAGCACTGAAACATCTACGTTAAGAACTGGAATATTCCTGAAAGACTCCATCACAACCTGGCAGATCACAGCCATCAGCCTGTCCAAGACCCTTGGTAAAAAGACTCTCTTGTTCATTTGTTATTTATTATTATTTGTTGTTCTTTGACACTCCCTTTGTTTCCCTGCAGGAATATGTGTGGCTGATCCTTATGAGATCACTGTTAGGAAAGATTTTTTTATCGACCTGAAGATGCCTTATTCAGCGGTGCGCAATGAACAACTGGAAATAAAGGCTGTTCTTCACAATTACAGCAATCAGAAGCTGAAAGTATGTGCGGTTTTGCTGACATGTTATTAATCTTACAAAACCTACTGTATCATATTTGATTCTCAAATTTCGAAGAATGTAAGAATTTCTTTGATATTGTTAGTATTATTTCATGACAAACATTTAGTGGACTGAAGCAACTCAGGTTTAAAAATCACAAATATGATCATCAGGCTTTTGCTTGTTCATCTGTCAATCATCAGTGTAATGCATTGCATTATATGTTTTGAAACTACAGAGCTTTGATCAGAAAACTAAGCATTTAAATATGATCTTAAGACATATTATTGGGAAAGATGGAGTGACAGCTGATATTTATATGATTGGTCCCACTTTATATTAAGTGGCCTTAACAACTATGTACTTACATTTAAATTAATAATTTAGTACAATGCACTTATTGTGTACATACATGTTTTTACATTGTACTTATATTTAAAAAATACCTGCATGTAATTACATCTGTAATTAATTTCTGTAATTACATTTATAATTACACTGTTGACCTATCCCTTACACCTTAACCCACCCTTAAACCGACCCATACCACCAAACCTGTCCCTAACCTTACCTGTATCCCACCTCAATAGCAGCAAAAGTGTTTTGCAATACAATATGAACACAATAAGTACATTGTACTTATTTTTTGATGTAAGTACATAGTCATTAAGGCCACTTAATATAAAGTGGGACCATATTATAAAAGATTTTATTTAAATATTTGCTATACTGTTATAAAGATCTCATTGATTTACATTACAAGCATCTGAATTTCATCTTACTTTTTGCTCAGTTTTGGTCTCTGACAAAAAGGTGATTAAGAGGTGTCTTTACTATTATTTCATATGTCATGCTATTACAAGGTTTAACTGTACAGCAGTGGACTGGGCTGTACGGTTTCTCCACGTGCTAAAGATTTTGTTTTGTCTTGTACCAGACACATATTAGATTTAAGACTTCGGAGGGTATTTGCAGCAGTGCCAGCAAAAAACAGAAAGGCAGGATGATCGTTTCTGTTGGCCCCATGTCCTCCACAGCCGTCCCTCTCATCGTCATCCCCATGGAGCTGAAAGAGCAGTGGATCGAAGCGGAAGCATACAGCTCAAATCGCAATGATGCAATTAGAAAGAATCTGAAGGTGGTGGTGAGTCTGCCATGTCAACATTTAGAGGAAGGCTCTGGTGATTTCTGCAGGAATCAATCATGAACGGTCCTCAGTCACTTTATTTCAAGATTGTCAGTGCGTCCACCAAGTTGCATTTGCGTCCGTCTTTCTTTCAGCCTGAAGGTGTGCTAACCGAAGTCCGGGAGAGAATTGTGGAGATCAACCCATCCGAGCATCCAGGTGCAGCGTCTTTACAGACACTGAATATGCAGTGAGAATGTTTGCAAACCACAGCTGAAATCCTCTTTAAACACCATATGTCCTCTTGACTGAACAGGTGGCTCGCAGGTCGTGTCTATGAGGAGCGACATCCCACGCCGAAAGGTTCCAAACACACCTGCTACCACAGTGATCACAGTGATAGGTGAAAATCTCATTGCACTGTCCTTCTCTGAAGCATACAGGGCCCATATGGAATCCATTTGATTTTTTCCCAAATTCCTTTTTTTTTTTTTTTCTGGAATCCATTTGAATGGTTACATTTTAGTAATTAAAAAAGCATGTCTAGTTAATTATATCATGATTCTTTACTGAAAATTTGACCAACATTACATTTTAGGGCTACATTTTAGGGTCTATTTTTCCACAACTTCCGTGTTTTCCGTATAAATTTTTCTAAATTCTGTTTTGTATAATTATTGCTAACAATTAAATGTTAGTAATCAAAAAGCATGTCTAATCAATTGAATTCATAAACTCTGAATTTATAAAACTAACAATTTAATAATGTTTACAACAAATTTCAGAAATTCTGTGTCGTCAGTTTTAACTGTTCCGGATTAATGATTTAATACAAATTTATTATCATAAATTGTGGCAAACAAAGAAGGAGTAAAATATTAACAATTTAATTAACATTTTAAAATGTAATCAAACAAAAATTTAAAAATTTATTTTATTATTTTTTTTGCAAACATAGTTCTGCACAACAGTTCAGAAAACGGTGGAAGATAAAAAATTGTATTGGAGTCCTTAAAAATTGTTTTAATCTTTATGATTATTATTATTATTCATATTTTTGTATTATTATTATTATTATTATTCTGAGAAGTACATTCTACTGTTCAAAAGTAATACTTTTCTGTCTGTTTCTTCAAAAAAAATTGAAGATCTTTGAGTTTCTGTGTGCACTGAAGATAGTTTTTTTTTTTTTTTTTTTTACTGAAATGGTTAATTGCTGGTGAAGTGACTCTCAGAGCAGCTCTGGAGATGCTCATGTCCTTTAATAGTGAGACGGCAGACGCCAAAAACACCACAAGCATCACTCATGATTCAGTGTAGTAGATGAAACTGCGTCTCTTTGCACTTTCATTTTAATAGACACTGGTCCGTTTCACGTTTGTTGCACATTAATTGTACAGCACTACTTTTGATTTAGTCTTCCAAAATTTGCCAAATTCTGTGACATTCCACATTATACTGTAAATTCCTTCTTGATTCCACGATTCCAGATATGAAAATCATAGAGCCCTTGGTATATCTGTTCATACGCTGCATAATGCTGTGCACCGACAGGACTGGTGTCAATATGGCTTACAAAACCCAGTTGCAGTCACTTACCTTCCATGTTTGCAGGTGAGGAGATAACGCGCACAGTCGAGCAGGCCATCAGTGGACATTTTATGGGTCAGCTCATTGTCCAGCCCCTTGGATGTGGAGAGCAGAACATGATCTATGTGACTCTACCTCTCATTGCCACTCATTATCTGGACAGCACAAAGCAGTGGGAGGCTGTTGGCATGGAGCGCCGTAATGAAGCGATCGAACATATCAACACAGGTCAGCTGACCACCTTCAACATCACTTTTTTCATCACTCCCAGTTGGTAAATTGAGTGCTGTGTGTCCCCCACTATGTCATTAATTTGTTCTTCCGGTCAAGGTTATAAGCGGGAGTTGACCTTCCGTAAAGGTGATGGGTCATACGGTGCCTGGTTACACGTGCCGAGTAGCACATGGTGAAATAATGCATCTTATTTAGAGATAATGATTGTTTTTCTTGCATGTTTCTTGCATTATGGCTTCCTCTCTTGTGTCTATTTACAGGCTGACAGCATATGTGGCTAAAGTGTTCGCAATGGCCAGTGATCTGATTATCATAGAGGAGAATGTGATCTGCAGTGCACTCAACTGGCTGGCCACAAAAAAACAGCTGTCAGACGGTGCGTTTAAAGAAGATGCACCTGTGTATCACAGCGAGATGGTTGTAAGTTCATTTTTTTATCGCACAATTCCACTTTGATAATATGCACAACTGTAAGATCCATTGCCCTCTGGCAATTCACAGCTTGTGGTCCTGGCCCCTCTATCTCCTCCCATTATTTCCTACTGTCCTATCAAAATAAAGGTGGAAAAGCTCCTAAATATATATTTAAAGAAAACAAAATCAAGTACAATCAACAGGTAGGTGTCTTCGGCAATCAGAAAGTCATGACTTATGCGAAATACATCATGCAGGTCTCAACACCTATTACATTTTACAATTCTCAGATACCACAGCAAAACTACTAGCCTAACAAATATAAAGTTAAATCATTATTAAAGACAATTGAACAGACAGTAACAAATTACAAGCATAGCACATAAATAAATATACAAATTAAACAATTCTTTGGGTATTTAGGTTTGTATGTGTTCAGTTATAAAAATGAATAATCAAATGTAAAATAACATTGCATATTCTTCACTGTACGAAAAAAATAAAAATCACTGCAGTTAACCTTAGTTTTCGGTCTGTCGATCAATAAGTAACATGATTTTCAAATAAAGGATCCACACCTGCTGTATCTTCTTAAAGGGATACTCCACCCCAAAATGAACATTTTGTCATTAATCACTTACCCCCATGTCGTTCCAAACCCGTAAAAGCTTCATTTGTCTTCGGAACACAATTTAAGATATTTTGGATGAAAACCGGGAGGCTTGTGACTGTCCCATTGACTGCCAAGTAAATTACACTGTCAAGGTCCAGAAAAGTATGAAAGACATCGTTAAAATAGTCCATCTGCCATCAGTGATTCAATCTGAACTTTATGAAGCGATGAGACAATTTTTTTGTATGCAAATAAAATATAAATAACAACTTTATTCAACAATTCATCTCATCTGCGTCACCGTAGCGCCCAAAGCTTTTATGGGTTTGGAACGACATGGGGGTAAGTGATTAATGCCAAAATTTTTATTTTGGGGTGGAGTAACCCTTTAATAACATTGTAGTCTCTTTTTATTTTGCAATAGAGCAATCAACAAATAAGGGCGGTTTAAGCACAAGAAGACATGGAAAGAAACTCGTTTTGAAGCTCGGGTGTTGCCTGAGATGCGCAGAACACACTGAATGGAGTTGTAATTCTCGTCTAGTGCTTGAATGCTTTAAAATCGCTTGAATGTTCAAATTGGCAAGGTGTGTTTGTCCGTTAAAGCACAAAAAATTAAATTCAGTGTTCGAGCATTGTCAGAGACGCGGCTCTTTTTGAGTGCACTGAAGCACAGAACACAGCATGCGAGTACTGAATAGAGTTGTCTTACGTGTCTTCTTGCCCTTGAATTTTTGCTTGAAAATCGATTGAATGTTTAGATTGGCAAGGCTTAAAATCATTTCGTGACAACGCAACGGGCAGTTCTTATTGTCGAGCCCTGTCATGTTAATGTAATTGAATGTAAAAATGAAGTGACGTGGCCAAGTATGGTGACCTGCATTTAACCCATCCAAGTGCACACACACACAGTTTCTGAATAAACATTTTGAGTTTGTCTTTTAAAATTGGTGCACTTTAGAAACATACTCCAACTTTTCAAACTCAACTCTTTCCAAACATCAGCACCTTTCCAACATCAGACAGATGAATACTTCAACACGTGACTGCCCATGTATCAACAATACTGGTCTGGTGTTCAGAAACTTGGCAGACCCCAGTTCTGGTGAAGCAAGAAGTTGGATAGATACTGTTATTCCTGAACACCAGAACAACTTACAAGCACAATAAGTGCAAGTCTGCCAAACCGTGAGCTGTTCCTGGCTGCATGTAGCACCTACAGCTCTGTGTATTTTTCAGAAGCATCCCAACATTCTTGTTATATCATTATACAAACATCTTATTATTTGAGTGTATGTCAATTCCAGGGTAACGTACGTGGGAAAGACGCCGATGCCTCTCTGACTGCATTCGTCCTGATTGCCATGCAGGAGGGAAGCAAGATCTGTGCTGGATCTGTAAGTGTGATTCCTGTAAACAGCACAGTGATACGCCACCTTCGTCTCGAGCATGTCTCACTCAGTCTCTCTCTCAAAACTAGAATCTTCAGAACAGTATGAAAAGAGCCACTGATTACCTGCTGCTGAGAGTTCACAGTCTGACCAGCACTTATGCTGTCGCTATGACCTTCTTACGCTTTGGCCCATGCTGGAAAACTCAATAAAGACATCTTGAAGAGTTATTCAACTGAAAGCAAAGGTCAGTAACATTATATTCTGTCAAAACTCTGAATCTTGAATACAGTTGAGGCCACTTCAAGCTTGTGTTCTCCCAGATAATTGTACCAGTATTGTTATAGTTAACTAAAACTGAAACCATAAAACAAAAACATTTTTGTTACTTGAAATAAAATAAATGCTATCTGAAATAAAATAATACATTTAAAAAGTATTTTCTGCTAGTTGCCAAAAAAATGTTTCTCATTTTCATTTTGTTTAACTTGATGTACTAAAATTGAAATTAAAATTAATAAAAACTATATAGACATGTTTATAAACCTGAAATACCTAAACTTGATAGTAAAGTCTCAGCCAACATCCAAAATGTGAAATAGAGTGAAGAAATGCAGTCATGATGATAATGAGAAAAGCTCTCTCTCTCTCTCTCTCTCGCTCTCTATTGTAAGGGTATGTTTTAAATGTATGTTTGAGGTTTGTTTCAAAATGTTTATTACTTTTCAAATCAAAAATGTGTATTGAAATCAAAACTGTGATGTCATGTTTTGCTTATACCCACTTTTAGATGGAATATTTTGGCAAGTTCCTGGGCAGCACCATCATTCTTTAGAAGCAACAGGTTATGCAGTGCTTGCCCTGGTGATGGCAAAGGATTTCGAGAAAGCTGGACTGGCGGTGCGTTGGCTGGGAAAGCAACAATCCCGCTACGGGGGTTACGGCACAACACAGGTATTTTAAATAACAATTGAATAATTTTGTATACTGACTGGTTTATGTTGTCCTCTTCATTTTGATTTAAGGGAATATTGTGTTTTATTGATATATATTTACATTTATGCATTTAGCAGACGCTTTTATCCAAAGCGACTTACAGTGCATTCAGGCTATACATTTTTTATCAGTATGTGTGTTCCCTGGGAATTGAACCCACAACCTTTTGCGCTGCTAACGCAATGCTCTACCACTGAGCCACAGGAACACCAATGAAATGTCACTTTAGAGGCTTATATCTATGCACTTCAAAAACGTCCATGTGGAGACATCTTCACCCTCACTGAGAAATCCTCCAAGTTTTGAATGTCTGAATAATTGTGAAATGCAAATGAGATTTGTGTATTTTTTGTGTTTTCCATGCCAAGAAATAGAATAGGTTTCAAATCTTCAGAATTTTCATTTTTATGCTTAAAGTTCTTTGTAAATGTAATGAGAGTTGAATATAGCAGCAGTGAGACTACTTGGGGACTTTTTTCATCCATTATATATATATATATATATATATGTGTGTGTGTGTGTGTGTGTGTGTGTGTGTGTGTGTGTGTGTGTGTGTGTGTGTGTTTGTGTGTATGTATGTATGTATATTAGTGGTGTCAAAATTAGCGCGTTAACGCATGTGATTATTTTTTTCAGTTTAACACGTTAAAAATATTTAATGCAATTAACACAGGGGCAGGGCTAGGGTTGGCCACCGCACTCACAACTGCTGTTTCTGTCACTATTTCTCTTGACAAGAAGTGCATTTATTCAGTCGCAGAACATCCTTATGACCACATCAAACAGGAGACTCCATAAATACAGTTATGCCCTAAAATTCAAGATATTGGTGCAAAAATGCCCCTGTATACAGGGGCATTTTTGCCCCTGAAAAACACACATAAATGTGTTTTTGTCTCATTTATATCGTACGATATCACACGAGCAGGGAGAACAGTAGGCTATTACACGAGTGCTGATTTTCTCCCGAATATCATGAGTGTAAATGTGATTTTATACAACAGTTCAGTAAATAAGCAAGTTGATATTGTGTTATATTTTAAAAACAATATTATGTGTTTTTTCTCAATTTTGCAAAGAATACATTACCTTTAAACCTAAGACCTAGAACATTTTTGGGGCACCTGACACGCCTGTACTTTTCTTTGTTTTTTCAGACCTATTCTAGCAGTCAGCATCAGGTGCCATATATCATTATAAACCGGAGAACTTGAAGTTTCAGTCTAGCTAATTTAAAGTCCCAACTTTCCCTTTGTTTTCTCTAATAATTAACGAATTTCCAGAATTTTAAGAAAAACGCAAGCAATAATTGGGTGTTTTTTTACTGTGTACTCAAACAGAAAATCCTGAAGTTTGGATTTTTTTCTCTAAAAAGTTGTATCTGTGTGTTTTACACTTCCAAATAAAATTTTGTCTATATATAACATCCCCCAATCAAGTTATAGCCATTTATTTCAATATTGTTATAGGCGCTTTTCAGTGAAAAACAGGTCTATTACTTTACTAACAATATAGATGGGTCCAAAAAAAAACATTTAGGGAGTAAAGAAAATGGAAATCGTGCTTTATAATAACAAAATACAGTAAAAAATTAACTTTATTTCCAGAAAAAATATATTTTCAATCTGAGTATGAACAACAAATACAAACAGTGCAGCAAGTTGTAAAAAATTTGTCTTGTGCAACAAAAATACAAGCAGTGCAAATGATTCACAAACTACACACAAAATGGGTGAGAAATATATAGTGCAATAGAAAAAAATAGTGCAAATGATCTTTATGAACTATATAAGTGTTATTTACATAATAAAACAGCCAACTGGATCGATCCGCTGGCTGCACTCTGCGTAAGAATTGATTTTACCGGGACATCGCCTCACGACGCGAATACCTAAATTCCAGTGCTTTATCTGATATGTACTGCTTTTTCATCCTTGCTTTTGGTTTGTTTTATGCCAAAGTGCTCTGTCCTATGTTTTTCTGGGCTTTTTCAGAGCGTACTCTCATGCAAATGTGTTATTTTGTGTTTGTTTTCATGCATGCACAACACACTTTACTTTCACTTTGCCTTTGCTCAAATTTCCAAAGAAACATGCTAAACAATGGTTCAAAAGACCAAAACCTATGTTTATTGGTTGAATATGTGACAGTTTGTACCAATCTGGGCACGGGGTGGGACTAAGCATCAACAATCGTTCCTGTTTGGCTCAGAGGGACGAAATGCATTGGTTTCTTCTGACCAATCAATGTTGTCCAAATGTGATGACGTAATCACGTACTATGGAGCCTCTGAATATCCAAACGAGACAAATGCGATATCTCCGAAAAGCGGATAATCTCTGCTTTACGACACTTTTTAAAGCATTCAGATAGGATTAGCGATTCAAAAGTTATTAAACATTTAAGAACAATAGTTATTTTTAGCCGCGGGCAGCTGTCTCTGTTTTTGAGCGTCTTTTAAAATGATGGCAGTTTAATGCCTACAAAAACGGCACGTAGGGACTACAACGAGTTACTTCCCGGGACCGTGACGTAACAAACCCAGATAAGCCCTGCCCCCGGGAACACGCAGTAAAGGGGGCGAGGCCATGCTGCGCTGCTTTAGAGAAGAGGAAGAGAAAACTAGGGGTGCACGTAAAAATCTATTCATATATGAATCGCGATTCTGTCTTCTAATGATTCTAATGGATTCACAAGTTTCAAAATCAATGTTCCAAAGCAGCGGTTCTTAATACTGTTACTCGCGTCGCCCTGCTCTGCACACGCTCTGCATCTCTCTCTCTCTCTCTCTCTCTCTCTCTCATTCAGATCTTCAGCTCAGCTCCAACTATGAACTGTTCCAATTATAAACTTATTTTCACACAGCAATGATAAGCGTTATACATGGACGCACGTGCGGTTGCCGTGCTGTTTTAAGGCTTTAATCAGGATAAAACCGTGTATTAAAAGCTAACAGAAGCAGTAGCATTTACAAATAACAGCATATCTAAAAGTATGAGACAACAAAAAACAAAAAAACATACCATTAAGAGCCGTGCTTGCACAGGTTCTGCACGATCCTTTTCACTAATATCATCTGCGTCTCAATCGGGCTCAAATTGATAAGCAATATAGACAACGCCATTGTTTACAATTCAACCGGAGCACATTCAGCTGAGCTGAGGGGCGGGACGTTCAGACGCGCAGTAGAGGCGGTTTAGCGAATCACAACACACTGGACCAGCTAACCAATCTCAGCCCATCACTTATTTCTGAGGGAGGGGCTTCATAAAACCAGGAAGTAATCGGAGCGTTTATCAGAGAAGGGACAGAGCGGTGTAGAATAAAGGTAAATTATGTGAAAAATAATGCATTTTTTAAAAAACCAAGCATGAACACATGATAGACTGCACCCCATAAACACAATCAAGCCTAGAAAAAAAACAGTCAACCACCCCTTTAAAGCCATAGCAGAATTATTGTGCATCTCCGAGCAACACAGCGGTGTTTAGCTTCTGAATAGAATTCACGTTTTGAACGAATTGTGTGAATCAATGGTTCAAAGGCTCATTCATAAAGAGAGCCGTTGACTTCATTCCTGAATGAATCAGCCGTTTGAACGAATCGAATGAATTACATTTACCACCACCTGCTGGCAGATTTAGTTTCTTATGTATAATTTAATTAATTAATGATAATAATAATAATAATTTAAAAAAACAAAACATTAAAGGGATAGTTCACCCCCCAAAAAAATGATTATGTCATAATTTACTCTCACGTCCCTCATGTCGTTTCAAACCTTTCTTTTGTGGAAGATAAAAGAAGGTATTTTGAAGACTGTTGGTAACAAAGATATTTGGTTACCTGTGACTTTCCATTGTATGAACAAACAATACTGAGATGTTTCTCAAATTATCTTCTTCAATTTTCCATAGTTTATGTTAGGCCATTGCAGCCTAAATGTTTATGTCTAATATTTTTTTTGTTGTTGTTGTTGAATCAAATAAAATATTTCTAAAGCTACAATTTGTAATGTCTACTTGATACTTTCTCATTTAACACAAACATATCTTTAAATAATCTTTTGTGCGTATTTTCACAGTAATTTATTTTGCGATTAATTGCGATTAATTAAATTAATTAATTGAAATATCATGTAATTAATTAGATGAAATTTTTTTATCGACTGACAGCCCTAATATAAATACATATATATATATATATAAACATGACTAATTGGCGATGTGTTTTACCTTGATACCCCAAAACATTTTGTTCTCATCCTATTACCTGTCTGTTTAGGCAACGATCATGGTCTTCCAAGCTGTGGCTGAGTACCGCATTCAAGTTAAGAAGGCAGACATTCAATTGGACCTGGAGCTGGCTGTGCAGGAGAGAAAAGAGAAAACCAGAATCGCTTTAAGACCATTAAACAAAGACCTTACACGTTCAGACAAGGTCTGGAAATATGATAATGAATATTTGCACCCTTAATGTTGAGAAATAGAATTAAAATGTTGCCCGATGCACATTTACACCATACACAGTCTGATTCACACATTGTTTGCAATAACTGATTCACCCTGAAAGTGTTTTCCTATCTGTCTGCTTCATGGACTGAATTCCAGTTTGACATTACGAAGAGTTTCAATATCACAGCTCAAGGGACGGGGGTGGCCATGCTCTCGGTGAGTATTCATGCACACACTCATGATGTCTTCACCAGCATGTTGTTCTGTGTTCAAGAGCTCCATGTCCTTCCCTCTCAGGTCTATTCTGTCTATTATGCTCTGCCTGAAGAGAAAGACTATGACTGTGACGCGTTTGATCTCAGTCTGCAGATGGAGAAAGAGTCTGCAGGTAGAATTCATCAGGAGTCAACGAGACATGAGTGTAAACTGCTTTGTTGTAAAATAAGGTTGAATTATGATGTTATATTTTTGTATGTAGTATCATATGATGGAGCCTCTGAAAGTTACCAGATCACCATTGAATACATGTGAGTTTATATAAACTACTCTAACTTTAAAAAAAGATTCAAAGTAACCCATTCGTCTGGTGCATTTGTCCCATTAATTTGTCTTTTCTGAAATGTCCTGAAAGACCAGATGATCAGATGACTGTTTATTAATTTATAAAGAATGTGTCATGGCACACTGAAAAAAATTTGGAGTAGGATTTACTTGAAAAAAGTTAGGAAACTTTTTTCACTTAGAAAATGTGAGTAATTTCAATAGAATTCCCAAGTAAAAACTAAACACAAGGAACTGTAGCTTTAATTAGAAAATCTCAATTAAAGTTTACTTTGAATTTCCCAGTAAATTGTATTGACTGTTTGTTTATATATTTTACTGCAAAATAATCCTAGTTATCTTTTTTAAAATTACCAAAGAAAATAAGTAAATTTAACATTGCCAGTTAGAGTTTGATGAATACGTAATTATTTTAAGTTAAATCGGCAATTTTCAAGTACATTTCACTTAGTCACGGTTTATAAACTTTACTCACACAACATAGCACTAAATATAACCATGCTATTAAAGCATGTGGTTCACTTACACACATATAAATAAACAAGTAGACAGCTTGTTATTCTTTCTAAGATAATATGTCCACTCAATAGAATTATTACCCTAATGAACTCAGAGACATCAATACTTGGTACACCATACCACAATGATGGTAACAATCAGTGGTTATTGTTCTGAGTATGAATGGGTCATTTTGAGTAGAAAATGAACTCCATATGTCCAAAATAGTAAGTTACTAAACCTAACCTCAAAAGCTACCATAAAACAGTGTAAATGCAACTCAAAAACAGTGAAAAGTGTAACCTTTTTAATTATTCATGCCCCAGTGCATGATGGGAAAAACGGTATCATAACTTTGATATTTACTTAAAGAATCCTTGTAAACATAACAAACAATTCCAAGTAAAATATACTTATAAGTTCAAACTTTAATTTCTACAAGCTTAAATTGAGTACTAATTTAGAATTTACTTAATTTTTTTAAATTCTTGCCTGAACTAAATTATTTAATGTAGAAATTACATTTGTTTTTATGTAGTATTTACTTCACCCAAAAATCATTTTTATTGGCATCAAGCTTTGTAATACTTTTAAGGAAAACAGGCGAAGCGATGTTAAATGATGCTTTACATGTGATTATTTTGCACAAGGGGAAGCTGTGAGGTATGTTGGAAAATTTTAACCCAACCAGCAAATAGATTATTAATAGATTATTCCATCATATTAATCCTCCTTTGCAGTTTCAAAGACAAGTTAAGAAGCTCTACCATGTCTATTTTGGACATTGGTCTGCTGACGGGGTTCAAAGTGGATGAACGGGATCTTTCAAAGGTAAATAAACAGCATCAATGAGTGAAGTTCATAAAATCATTAAATAGTTGAGTCTTAACACATTCACTTGAATTCATAACTAGAACTAAATTAAAATCATATAATGGACATTAAAACCACAACCTATTTTTCTCTTACGATTTTGCCACCAGTTATCCAGTGGTAAGGATAAGTACATTCAGAGCTTTGAGCTGAACAAGGAGCTGTCAGAGCGAGGATCTCTTATTGTCTACATAGATAAGGTACACTGCCACAGTTCCCATATGTGTTGTGTTTTTATCTATCTTTTTGCATGTAGTGGACATGCAGGTGATTGCAACTGATTTTTTTTTTCTCTTTTGCTAAAAGCAATTTGATGAATTGCTGTTTGGTGTAGAGATTGCTCATAATAATAAACTTTTTACTTAATGTCTTTTTAGGTTTCTAATAAAGAGAAGGAAAGGATTGTCTTCAGAATGCACAAGATGAATGAAGTGGGAATGCTGCAGCCCGCCGGAGTCACTGTGTACGAGTACAACGCTCCAGGTGTGCGATGTTACAGTCGCCAGCAAATGTTTATCTGGAGGACTAGAAAAGAAATGCATATAATTATTTCTTCAGCAAATTTGACAATGTACACATTTTAGCAGCAGCTTGTGTGATAAATCAAGTATTCTCTATTCAGTTCTTCTGTATGATTCAACTAAACAGTTGCCTAAAGCAACTCAAGAATAAAGAATGAAGAACAAAATTGAGCTTGCAATCCACAGAAGTAAAAATTAAATGACACAGATAGGAAATTAACATCGGTTCTATTCCCTTATGCAAATGGCAACACTTATTAAAGCACACATTTCCATATGATTGACCTTTTCGGCACATTGTGTAGAACTAATACTGCTGACATATTCAATCTAACCTACATATTTTGACAGATAAGCGTTGTGTGAAGTTCTACCATCCTTATAAGAAAGATGGATCGCTGAACAGACTCTGCCATGAGGAGCTGTGCCAGTGTGCTGAAGGTTTGTACACTTCAAACGCAAGATGAACATACAGCATGCTTAAAACAAATAATTTCATGAAGTCTCCGTGAGAAAGAAAGAGAGACAAAGTGTGATAAATGAATTAAATATCCTGACAGAGAACTGCAGTTTGCAAAAGAATGAACACATTGATGAGGATAAACGTGAAGAAAAGGCCTGTGAACGTGAAGTGGAATACGGTAAACATCCTGAATGCTTTTTTGTGTGTTTGTGTAAATTACTGTAGCAATAGAGAATGTTAGATCACGTCTTGTGCAATAGCTGTCCCTCTCAGGACTGTCTTATTTTCCTAATGAAGACCCAGTATGGGTCAGTTCTTGCCTGTGGAGCTGTTATGTATAGATGATGTAACACATTTGTCTTGTAGTTTATAAAACCAGTGTGTTGGAAATGGGCTTCTCATTGCATGCGGACATTTATAACATGACAGTTGAGCAAGTGCTGAAGGAAGGTATGGGTTGCCATTTTCTATGACTCTGGATTGTGACAGCTCCATTGCACTGGCTTTATCTTCAACGGTTTGTGTCTGTGTTTGTTTTCAGGCTCTGATCCAGATGTAGAAGGAAATGTGAGGTCGTTTTTGGCTCATCCTTTCTGTAGAGATTTTCTGAAATTTGAAAAAGGCAAGACGTACCTAATCATGGGCCAAACCAAAACCCTTCCAAGGATTGGCGGAAAGTATGACATTGAGTTTGATTTATGAGGAAATTGGCTGATCTTGTAGTTAGTGCAGTTAGTGCAATGTTCTCACTTTTCTCAATCATCGTAGGTTGAGGTACCACTTGGGTGAGGACACCTGGATTGAATACTGGCCAACAGACAAGGAAAGCCAGACACCAAAACATCGAGCAAAATATACTGGCATCACCACGCTTGCCAAAAGGCTCAGCCGATTTGGATGCGCCACTTAAAGATTTTTACTGATCTAACAGCCTTACAGCCACAAATGTGCTTTTAATTCTAGTAAATTGTCAGATTTATTAAAAGTTGCAGTTTTTATTTTAAAGTTCATGCTCAGTTCACTTGAAAATATAATCATTTGAAGCCATTTATCAAATAAAATTTGCAAACATGAAATAGTCCTTGTTCTTAATTCTTTACAGTCATTTTTTTAAGAGATTCAATTCCAGTTTTATAAACTTTTGTGCTGAATGTGAAATTTGCAGATTTATTTTAAGATTTATTGATTTTATTTTATTTTATGACTACTTAGTAAACAAATACCAAACCAATACAATGAAAAAGTAAATTTTCAAAACCAAAGCAGATTACTGTAGTGATACTGTACAGTATTACACTATAATTAGACAATATACTGTAAATGTATTTAACAGGTTAAAGGGGTCATCAGATGCAAAACTACCTTTAACATGTTATTTGAACATGCATTTGTGTTGGTATTTTTTTAATCTTTATAAGTAATTATCCCTTACGAAAAAGAAATTTATTCAAGTGTTCTATTAGTATATTTCTTTAAAACTAAAAATAGGAAAGTATACTTTTAGTCTACTTTTTATGTACTTCTCAGAAATATACTTGTGCTCCTAGAATCCGTGTTTTCATTGTTATACGGTAGGGGGCGCTAGTACACATCTTCTGTACAGAATTACCACAAAAAAAAAACACAAGTGAAGAAGAAACCAAAACAACAGATGCTTCCACATGTAATCAAACACGATCATCAGACATAAAACAGCATCAAAACTGTGTAACATTATGGAATAAAATGTCAACCGAATGAAGAGGTAATAATGGCTGTCAAGGGGTGTTGATCGACTCCATCTACGTTTTGATTATCATTCTGAATCCAATTCATAGTCTTTTTTTCAGCTTTTTGTTCAAAATGTGTGCTTTTTTAATGAAACTTACCCACATTCAAGTGTTTAAAAAAGTAATGCATGAAGCTAGAATAAAATGTTTCTGTTTACAAGCAGATACTCTGTTCTTTCTTTTGATGTTTTGTATGTTCAGATAGTCATATAACAAAATATAGCCTATACAAATTAATACCTAATAGGGACATAGTAGTATACTTAAAGTATGATGTAAAGTTCACTTAAAAACTAGTAGTTTACTGAGACTATACTTCAAAGTGTACTAAAAATGCTACAAGTTTTAAATTAGTAAACTATCAGTCTACCTATAAGTTCACTTTTAGTATAATTGTAGTACAAGCTAAAACATTGATGTAAACTAGTTGTGTAGTAAGTTTACTACTGTTATACTTAAAGTATACTTAAAACTATACTTTTCATACTAGAAAGTGGGCCAATTTAGTCCCAAGGAGTACTGAAATAGTACACTTACAAGTATAAGTACACTGATATTTGTATACTTACTACATAAAGTATACTTAAAAATATTACATGAACTTTACTTAAAGCTGCAGTCTGTAACTTTTTTTTTGTTAAAAATGATCCAAATTCAATATTTGAGCAAGTACATAACCAGCCAGTGTTCAAAACTATCGCCTTACTTTAGCCGATTCATAACGGTTAGTTTATAATAATGTTTTCTAATTTGAGTGGTACAGGTAGGTTTTCGCAGGAAATTCAAGCATGGCACTGAGCCATTACAGCACGTCTGTAAACATAAAGAAGTTGTCCTGGCTACTACCCTGAACAAATGTGCTTCAGAAACACACAGTTACAGTAGCCAGAGAAAAAAATAAGTTAAAAAGTCAAGGGTCAAGAGCCCAACTAAAGCAAGCGCTTACTTCAAACTTGATTATTTTCAATAAAACCGCGCTTAGGCTTCCTGGAGGCTTTGGTTTATTGAGTTTTAGAGATTGCATTTGTAACAAAATATGGATGTTCCCGCCATATATTAGAGAGGTATCATGGAATGCAATTGCAAAAATATAACATTTTTTAACACAAATAAAGTGGTTATATTGTGAATATAGATTTTATTTAACAAGTACAATTTTATTAAATTGTTTTAAAAAATACATATTTTGTCATATTTAAGAAAAAAGTTGTGTCCCCCAAATTCATGTCTGTGATTGTGGTGTTACAACAATGGATGTCACCCCTTTAAGAAAAGGGAGAATTGTATTTGGACTACTTCCTGTGTGTAAAGGTCACTGCAGGTGCTGGCTGATCTGAGGGGTGCATGGGGAGTACATGCTTTCTTATTAATTTTCTTAAAGTTAGCTAAATTTCTGACAATTTCTTGTGTTCACACTTTATTAGTGGCTGTGGTGTTATGTTGATAACTTGCAGATCTGACATATTTTAATCAAAATTTTGATACATACATACTTATTAATATTTCCAAAATGTCCCCTGATCTTGAAATCATCATGATGGCAGCCTCCATTTTAGAAAAGTCTGGATTTAGGCTGATTTGTCTGTGGTGTTACTGTCTTTTCTGGTAACAACACAGAGCCTATAGTAACTTGCAATATAAAGTATGTGGTGTTACTTCAAAATTACATGGACATAAGTGACTGTGTCACCAGTGTTTCATTGAAATTATTTAAAAATCAATTTTAATGGATATAGCATATTAAACTAATGTTAAATGCATGGCAATATATTTTATTAGAAAAAAAAAACAAACAAGTATTTTTACAAATTATGCCTCTTATTTGCCACCCCAACTGTTTTAAGCTTTGGCTAATTCTAATGCTTTTTAATGTGATATGTTGTTTGTATAGTTTTCTCGCTGTTCTGTAATGAAATAAGGTGATCAGACATTGAAGAATTGCCTATAAACATACCGCATCGAGATAAAAACATTTCAACTTTTCAGAATGCCACAAGCGCACCGCGTGTCATGTGACAAGAACCAACCAATCAGCTTCATCCTTTCCAGTAACAACACTGAAAGCTCAGCCGAGGAGGAACAGCTGATCATAGCTGTTTTATCATATTTTAAATAAATTTAGTAGCAGAGCGCAAGCGATTTTTAGTGCTGGAAATCCATTTATCCTTAAAAGTTTTTTTTTTAAGCAATCAAAAATCTGAGGGGGCCGGACATGTAAATGAGGGGGCCTAGGCCCCCCCAGACCCCCTTCGTGGCTATGCCACTGGTTCAACAGCTTAAATAAAACCAGCTGAAATACTGCAAAGTTTTCCAGCCCAGATTGATCAATAGAAGAGCAGCAGCTTTACCAAAGGTTGCATTTGCACAACAGGTTTGTGTAGGTCATTTACAGGAAATCTCACTGCTGTGAACTCTGTTCTTTACCACAAACAGCTCCAAAAGATTCAATGTATCTGATCAAAGTAACCTGTTTGACAGCGACTCAAGTTTTATTAATTTAAAACCCCTTTCGGAACGAAAGCAATAACAAATAGTAGCATACAGACAACTGTTTATTCTACTGCAGTTACTGCAGAGCACACTTTAAAGTAGGGAGGATTCTCATTGGGTGTCAGCATTTTTACCGTTCATCAGAAGAAGAAAAAATGTCTTGAAAGTTATTCAAACAATAACGTTCATGTGAGCAGTTAATGTTCTAGTTCTGGAGGGTCTCCACCACTGACAGAATGATTTTAAACCTTAATTATTATAGTTTTAAACTTTTATTGTTATTATTCTTAGTGTGATTTAGAGAGCTGTTTATTGAAGATCTGCCTCTTCTGTCAGATTTAAATAACTATAAAACAGTTTTAAAGGAAGAAAGAAAATAAATTATGCAACCATTTAAATACTTGAACATTATTTCCATAGACACGGTATATTGAACCTGCTTTGGCTTAATCAGTTCTAAAGCGCATGAATTCAGATGGGAAGTCTTGGTTGGTGTGAGTTCAGGTAAAAGTGCGCTAGACTCGAGTCTGCACAGACATGAACACAGACTCCCACAAACAGACAAAGATGGACGTGAAGCTGCTGTTTCTGACTGTTCTTCTGTCCTCACCGCTCCTCACATTATCTGACCCACTGTGAGTATCAAACACACAGTTTTTATTAATAGGTTATTAATTAATTTGTGTTTATTAATAGTTGAGGTCGGGGCTACTAGCTTAATACCTAAGCTTAGTGGTTTAGTCACACAAATGTCTGTTTTGAATGGCAGTGGTTTTGTATGTTGTTTTTTTAGACACCAAAGACAACAAAGTTCATTTCCAGTGGGGCATGTTGTCACGTGTTTTATTTGTTTATTATTTAAACTTTTTATTTATTTATTATTAATTGTATTAATATGTAATTTTTATGTAATGTAATAAGTAGTATTTGTTGGCCAAAACATGCTTGTTTGATTGTCACCTTTTGCATATCTGCTGTTTTCATGAAGTTTGAGTGTTTATAAAATTTGATATTTTATAAATTGCTTAAACAGATTCCACTGTGACAACTTACCCCATATACTGTGACAGCTCTGTGCTATGGCTTTGGGGCATGTTGTCACAGTCAACATGTGTTCAATGTATCTTCTTTCAAAAGTAAATCTACCATGCATACCGGTGTCCAGTACATTTTATTTTTCAGGATTTCTAGCTTTTTCATTTGATCTCCTGTTCTGTCAGATTTGTTCTGTCATCTCCTAATTTGCTGAGGGTGGGTTCCTCAGAGAACGTGTTTGTGGAGGCTCAGGATTACTCTGGAGGAGACCTGAATGTGAGGATCATAGTAAAGAACCACCCGAAGAAGAACCTGGAGATACTGTCTAAATCAGTGACACTGACTGCAGACAACAATTTCCAGATCCTTACAGATATAAAGGTGACACCACTTTGACTTTGTTTTTATGTAAGCACATGTGTGTGATTCTTCAGAGGGCAAAGTTCATATTTGTATAATCTGAAAATGTATTTACAATTAGTTTGTTTTTACGCATGTTGTAGTTCGTTCATTGTTTACTGTTGTTCAGATTCCAAGTGATAGGGACTATTTCTCTGACGATCCTCTGGAGAAGCAGTATGTGTATCTACAAGCTCAGTTTCCATCCACCACTCTGGAGAAAGTGGTCATGCTCTCATTCCAGTCTGGATATATATTTGTACAAACAGACAAGCCCATCTACACACCTGCTAGCAGAGGTAAGAACTTTATCAAAGCTTTGACATTAGATGCCTCCTTTGAATGTCATGATACAAATAACACAAAGTATTCCAGCAAAAATAAATCAATAATAATAAATCACAAATTATTCTTTCTGCAGTTCAGTACAGGATCTTCTCATTGACATCTGGTCTGAAACCATTTGAACATGCTGGAATATCAGTAGAAATCATGGTACTCTCAAAAACTTTCCTAAAAACAGTTATTGATAATTAGTTATGTGATGACTGAACATATTGTAATTAATTAAAAAGCATATCAAATTATTAATAATAAGTATTTTTCTTGAAGGATCCTCAAGGTATCACAACTGTGAGAGAAACCATATTTCCACAGCAAGGGATTAGATCAGGAAACTATGCCGTACCTCAGCCTGCCAGGTGAGTTAATGTTGGAAACTGAGACCTGATGTAACAAGACAAGTTAACTGACTAGATTATCACTCAATCTGTAGAGAGGAAAAGGACATTCATTTGCAGGTCTTTTTTGATGTGATTGATGTGCTTGTATTTGTAGCCCTGGGATCTGGAAGGTGGTCACAAGATTCACAAACATACCACAAAAGAATTACACTGCTGACTTTGAAGTCAAAGAATATGGTATATATACATATGGTTTATGCATATAAACAGATGTGCCAAAAATCTAAGACCACTTCTCAAAATGCATCTATTTTGCATTTATTTTTTATTTTTGATGTAACATCAACATATGAACATTTTGCATCGTGTTTTCATTATTATGTTTCTTGTTTTTTATAGTGCTTCCCACTTATGAGGTCACATTATCACCCAGTCAGTCATTCTTCTGTGTGAAAGATGCTAGTCTGACAGTTCACATTGAAGCAAGGTAAGGCAATTATGTTTTGTCACTCTGTTTCAGTATACTTTATACTGTTTCAATATCTGTTTCATTTCATATTTTCCTTACATTTGATGTGTTTACTTGGGGATAAAGCTGTGTACTTAATTAATTAATTTGAAGTTAATTAAAAAAACATATAAAAAATACTCTTCTACTCTTCAAGATGGCGCCGCAAATGGCAGCCAGGACGCTGAGCTGTTTTTGTTCTGTGTTTTGTCATTCTTCTTTAAGATTTACCACAGACAAACTACTTAACATTAAGCAACACATCACAGACAATATTTTTTTGGCTTTTGATTATTTGGACATTTTGTTGGACATTCTAGTCGGAGGTACAGCGGTGTTGTTCAAACGTGCATACAGACGCAGAGGAGGTAAGCTCTGTGCGAGCGGCTTTCGTGCCAGCATTCATATTCCGCGTTCCCTTCTTAACAAAACTGACTTCTGTTAAGAATTTTCAAACTCTGTGCGAGCGGCTGAAACCATTCCGGACAGCGAACTGCCAGGCGCGCTGGAATCACATCGCAGAGAGCGAGAGGTGGTGGATTGTGTTTCTTCAGTCGGTGTTATTCCTGAAAAAAATGTCCTAATTTAGAGGTTCCCTTCTTAACACAGTTTTCCTCTTTCACGTGAATGTGATTCCTCGACTTCTGCTCACTCGCATCAACAAGGAATTTTCAAACTATGATGTTTTTGTTATGTAAAATAATTTAGTTTTTTATATATATTATTTTCAGACTGAGCAGCTGTACTCACGTAATTTGTGTAACGAACACTTACAAGCGCGCACTTTGTTGAATTTAATTCAAATAGAAACCTGGTAAAACTGAGTGAAACAAATTTGTTAAGGGAGAAAACATGAGGAAAATACGGACAGCGTGCTTCATCTTGAAGATGTTCAGGCAAAAAGCCAGCCATTCACATATTGCGTGCGCGCCAGTTATTTCAAATGTAGACGCGCGGCAGGCGCGTTGGAAGCACGCTCGCTTTTTCCAGGTGCGTCCGCGCCGCGATAAAAAATCACATCGCAGAGTTGACAAGAACCAACCAACGCTTCATCCTTTCCGTAACAACATTGAAAGCTCACGAGAGGATCATGGTACAGGGGATTAGCAGAGCTACTGCAAGCGTTTCTGGAAACATCCTTTCTGAAACTTCCGCGTCTTCTAAAGTTGGTGTTAGCAACGGCAGACGCCACAGATACAGAGCGTAACAATGCTGAAAAAGATATGCTGTCCTAATTTAGATTTGTGGCACACTTTCTGCTCTCAAGTCACGCGTCCGTGCGCGTCTTAAACTGCAACTTACAATACTTCATTGTGCTGGTACTCCTTTCCTTTCAAAATTGGTACTCCCGACGCCAGGTGTTTTACGGGAGAATTATTTTATTTATTTCAATTTTCGTTTAGATATATTTAGGCTATAAATAATATTATCTGGTTGGTTTGTATTTCATTCTGCGGCCCGTGAATGCACTTGTAGTGCGGCCCGGAGGAAAAAAATTGAGAACCACTGCTCTAGACACATGCGTGAGCACCGCGATGCAACAACTGGCTGAACAAATAACTGAAATGGAACAAATTTGGGCTGTGGTCTTAATCTTAGCACTCAGCATACCCGGTTAAAAAAGTCACCGCTCACCACTGATCTATGGTTGTACCTGCATGAATGGTCATGTGACATGCGTTCTCGGTTGTGTAGTGTAAATGGAGATCGTTTCTGAAATGCAGCAGAAACGCCAGTGTAAACGTTGATCGTTTTCATTCTAAAATGCTGTTTTAAAACGAAAATGCACTAGTGTAAACGGGGCCTAAGCCAGGATTAGGCCATAGTTCAGTTAGGACATTTAAGTAATTTTTATAAACATGCCTTATTAAAAACATTACTGGTGTGCATCTTGAGACAAAACAAAGGCACTGATATATTTAAAGATCAATCAATGCAAGTTTCTTTTAGTTGAAACAGCTCAGACTTACATTTTAGTCTGCCACTAGGCTTAAACCTTTTCTGTGAAACCGGGGGTAAAAGTCTCAACATTTTAGTCTAGGGCCACGTTCACACAGCAGCAGAATACGGTTGTCAATCCTGTATTTGAGTCCTCAAACGGTTACATTCACACACAGTACGGTTATTTACGGGCGTGACAACCGCATTCTGTAACCAAACTCACCCGTAAATTTTCAGGACTCACAACCGCATTCTCGGAACACACTCGCTGTGTGAACTGAACAGGACTGGACAACTAGTTTGTCTGTCACGTCATACAGCGCGCGAGAGAGACGCTCTGCTGCACAAACATGCGTCTACCGTGTGTTACGTGTTCTCATGTGTGTTCTCGATAACTTACAGTGACTGAGAAATGAGCTGCGTGTCATCTGAAAGTTTTAGATCCAGTCAGTTTTCCACCGGAGCCGCTCCCGACAGTTTTGTGTTCTGCACGCGATTCAAATGCTCCGCTCTCCACCCAAATTTAAAAGCTGCTGTCAGTTAATGAAGATTTGATGAAAAACTCACGGCTCGATTTAATTCTTGTCATGTCAGAAAGTATTAAGACTTTCAGTTTTAAGGACGTCGCCATCTTCGAATTTACTTTGGTCACTGTCGCTATGGTTACTGGTAAGGAATACAGGCTTGACTCCCGTTGCACGTTCATACAGACTGCATTCTAAACACAACTGTAAGCTACTGTGTGAACGAGACATTTCGAGACTCACACCTGTAAAGTAAATGTGGTTGTCAATCCCAAAAACTGACAGGGTGAACGTAGCCTAGTTTTAGTCAAAGAAAATCTCAACTATTTTAGTCTAGTTTTAGTTAAAGAAAATCTAAACTATTTTAGTCTAGTTTTAGTCAATGAAAACTTGACATTTTAGCAATAAGATTATTATTATTATTATTATTAATTAACCGTATAGCAGTATTAATTTTGGCAGCCATTTTTTATTTAGTCTTAGTCTTACTCAAATGTACATTTTAGTTATCATATTTAGTCAACCTTGTCCTGTTTTTGTTTCGTCAAGTTTAAGGCAATGAAATGTATGATCATTTTAGTAAGGTTTTAGTCAAATCTTAGTCACATTTTCGTCATGTATAATGGTTTAACTGATAAAAAAATATTTTTGCTCAAATTTATAATCATAATGATAGTTGTCATTTGAGAAATGTACTTTTGCATTTCAGGTATTGCACTTTCACCAGTAAGCACAAATCAATAAAAAGTGGACTCATGGTGTTACCTCATCTAGTGTACTGATTTATTATAGACTTTTAAAAAAAATATTATAACAGTGAAATTTCAAGTAATTTCTCTATAATTCCAAATTGCAATAGCCTATTTATCTATTAAAACAACAGCGGCTGAGAAAGTGCATTTATACAGCAACCAAAATCGCAAACAATATAGTCGAGATCTCATGACAGAACACAGACCGGCTGATTGACAATTTTATTTTGATCACTAAACTCCAGCTTGTTTGTCAGTGTTTTCAGATCATCGTCAGCGGCGCTTCTGCAATGAGGAGCGAGCGTGTGCGCATGGTTGCCAGATTGCTTAAAATAAGCAAAACACCAGGCAGAAAATATACCCTTTTAACAGCGAAGCTCTGATTAGGGGATTTGAAGTTTTGATATCTGGCAACCGCACTCATGAAAGCTTGCGTGGTAGAGGTGTGTAGAGCAGTCCGCAATAACATTTTGTCTCCTTTTTTGATGAAAATAAAGAGGTTTATTGCATGTTGATATAGTCATAGTTATCGTTGACTGACCTTATTGTCATCTCGTCTTCATCTCATCTTAGTCATGGGAAAAAAGCTTGTCAATGAACATTTTTCGTCATAGTCTTCATTAACGAAATTAACACTGTTCTGAAGAACATCACCAAGTACAAGACATCACCCCCACAATCTGCGGAGAATCAACAACTGGCTGACGACCTGAATGTTTTACTGCCGATTTGAAAAGGCCAGACTAACACCCATCTGCACTTCACACATTCACCTACACCCCCCTGCAACCCCCCTCCCTCCCCCACCATTAAACCTGTGCTAAAGGTTTGTGTCCAAGATGTGAACCGGGTCTTCAAAAAAAACCTTTCACACTGCACGTTGGTCCTGGAAAATTGCCGGAGTGCCTTCTGTGTGAACGCAAACACGTCCCGGGATTAATTCTGGGATCGATCCCGGGTTGGGGACCTAGTAACATTGCCGGGCTCAATCCCGGAATGAGCTCTGTGTGAACAAAAGCCAGAACCAATGCCGTAAAAGGGTGTGTCGTAGTGATGACTCACGTTATCGTGCAACTCTTTTACCGGGTGTTTTGAAGGAAGATCAACGTTCACAACAAAAAAAATATGTGCAAACTGTAATGAAACAGCGATCAGGGAGCTCCTCCCTATCCATGCTGAAGCTGAGATCATTCGCCAGCTTAGTGAAACGGAAGGCGTCACATTACACGTCACATCATAATGTTACGTGTCTTTACGGGATCTTTATGGGATGTGTGTGAACGCACACACAGATTCCGGAAAATCTCTGGCAGTGTGAATGAACCACAATCAAATGATTCTGGGACAAATCATGGGACACTTTATCCATGTATTTTCTGGAATTTCTTTGTGAAAGAGGCTTAAGAAAGCTTCAGGCCCAGACGGTGTTTCACCTGCCTGTCTAAAAGTCTGTACTGACCAACTGGGCCCCATCTTCACACAGATCTTCAACAGATCACTGGAGCTGTGTGAAGTTCCCTGCTGCTTCAAACGCTCCACCATCATTCCAGTCCTCAAGAAACCCAAAATAACTGGATTTAATGACTACAGACCTATCGCTCTCACGTCTGTGGTCATAAAGTCATTTGAGACACTTCCTGAAGGACATCACTGGACCTTTGCTGGATCCTCTTCAGAGTAAACAGGTCCGTTAAAGATGCAGTCAACATGGCACTGCATTATGTTCTGCATCATCTTGATAGACCTGGGAATAATGCTATGATCTTATTTGTGGAATTCATTTCAGCCTTCAATACAATCATGCCTGACTTTCTCTCAGTCAAACTGACACAGCTCTCTGTGCCCTCCCCAATCTGTCAATGGATCACCAGCTTCCTGACAGACAGGCAGCAGCTAGTGAGTCTGGGCAAACTCACATGCAGGACTCTCACCATCTGCACTGGTGCTACTCAGGGATGTGTTCTCTCCCCACTGCTCTGCTCCCTGTATACAAACGAATGCACTGCAAAAGACTCCTCTGTCAAGCTCCTGAAATTTGCTGATGACACTACCATCACCGGCCTCATCCACAATGGAGACGACTCTGCTTACAGACAGGAGGTTAAAGAGCTGGTTGTCTGGTGCAGTCAAAACAACCTGAAGCTCAACACGCTCAAAACAGTGGAGATGATCGTGGACTTCAGGAGAAACCCCCCCTGCTCTCCCCCGACTCACCATCATGAACAGCACTGTAACAACAGTGGAGTCATTCAGGTTCCTGGGCACCATCATCTCTCAGGACCTGAAGTGGGACATTCACATAGACTCCATTGTTAAAAAGGCCCAGTGGAGGTTGTACTTCCTTCGCCAGCTGAGGAAGTTCAACCTGCCACAAGAGCTGCTGAAACAGTTCTACTCGGCCAGTCTGTCCTGTGTTCATCCATAATGTTTGTTTTGGTTCAGCTACCAAATCAGACATCAAGAGACTACAGCGGACAGTCAGGACTGCTGAGAAGTTTATCGGTGCCCCATCTGCCCAGCCTCCAAGATCTTTACATCTCCAGAGTGAGGAAAAGGGCTAAGAAAATCACCTTGGACCCCACCAGAGCATGTGAGCGGAGCTGAGCGGTGAGAATTTCCGCTCCCCGCCCACGTGGGTGTTCGCTCCCCCCGCTCCACCGCTCAAAGTCGCACCAGACCGCTCCGCTCAATTCCGCTCCCCGCTCACCTACAATTTCATCCCGCTCCGGTGAAATCGCTCCACGCTCGCTCAAATTTAAAATTCCTCTGCATCCTAACACCTGCCGTTTTCAACCAAAGCCTTACACCTGGGACACACTGCCTTGCGTGGCGGACGTGGAGCGGGTTTGTTGCATGACTGCTGCAGAAGAAAATCTGCTTCGCTTCTATTCTGTCGCGGGGCCGCAGTTGCAGTGTGGTTGGACTGCACACCTGATACGCGCGTATTCCGCAGGCAGTGTGGCTGCTCTAATCTGTTAACATAGGCGCGGAAAGGAAAATCAACACGCAGCAAACCCGCTCCGCGACACGTCTGCCACGCAGCCTATATCCTATAAAGAACTCACAGCAACATCAGTTAAGTAGTTTACATTAAAATATTCGTATGACAAAACTTATTTAATTGATTATTAGCCAATATTTCCTATTTCAACCATATTCAAAATGCTTACGTTTTGCTCTGGCCTCCCCAAGTTCGCGCAGCACACTGTCATGTTTCCGCATGATGTGTCTTTTTAGATTAATAAAATACGAATCCTTACTTACTGAAATTGTATCACCACATTCCTGTTCATGTTCAACATCGTTATCATCTATTTTTTTGACAGGAATTGTGCACCTGTATGACCTGTCGGTTTGCTTTTGGAAATATTTCATGAACTCCATCTCTCCTTCACAACGAACGATTTTTGAAGTGTTGGCTGACAGTTTTGTTAATTGTTGAAGGCACAGGTGAATTCTGGGTGGATTTGTGCATGCCCTAGACTCGTGGTGTGAGCGGTATCGGAGCTGAACCGGAGCGAGACAGAGCGATCGCTCCGGCCTTTGGATAAAAACCCGCTCCGCGCTCCGACTATATTTCGCACGCTCCGCTCCCCGCTCCGCTCTGCTCACATGCTCTGGACCCCACACACCCAGCCCATTCTCTCTTCGAACTGAGCACCAACCACTAGAACAGCCAGACACAAGAACAGTTTTTCACGCAGGCTATTTTCAGCCTGAACAATTAAAACTTTCATAACTATACATTGTCCATCATAACTAATATATTTATAGAATACATTTTTATAGAATCCAAAATTTGTACATTTATAAACTGCACACTTGTAAATAACATATCTGTACATTCATTTAAACAATTAAATTTTGTTGATATGTCTACTTCTCTGCATTATTTAATTTTCAGTTTTTCTTATATTAGTGTTATATTCCATTTCTGCTGTGTTATTCCTATGTATGTACAGGTGCATCTCAATAAATTAGAATGTCATGGAAAAGTTCATTTATTTGAGTAATTCAACTCAAATTGTGAAACTCGTGTATTAAATAAATTCAGTGCACACAGACTGCAGTAGTTTAAGTCTTTGGTTCTTTTAATTGTGATGATTTAGGCTCACATTTAACAAAAACCCACCAATTCACTATCTCAACAAATTAGAATACTTCATAAGTAGTATTTTAGTGAATTGTTGGCCTTCTGGAAAGTATGTTCATTTACTGTATATGTACTCAATACTTGGTAGGGGCTCCTTTTGCTTTAATTACTGCCTCAATTTGGCGTGGCATGGAGGTGATCAGTTTGTGGCACTGCTGAGGTGGTATGGAAGCCCAGGTTTCTTTGACAGTGGCCTTCAGGTCATCTGCATTGTTGGGTCTGGTGTCTCTCATCTTCCTCTTGACAATACCCCATAGATTCTCTATGGGGTTCAGGTCAGGCGAGTTTGCTGGCCAATCAAGCACAGTAACACCATGGTCATTGAACCATCTTTTGGTACCTTTGGCAGTGTGGGCAGGTGCCAAGTCCTGCTGGAAAATGAAATCAGCATCTCCATAAAGCTTGTCAGCAGAAGGAAGCATGAAGTGCTCTAAAATTTCCTGGTAGATGGCTGCGTTGACTGTGGACTTCAGAAAACACAGTGGACCAACACCAGCAGATGGCATGGCAGCCCAAATCATCACTGACTGTGGAAAATTCACACTGGACTTCAAGCAACATGGATTCTGTGCCTCTCCACTCTTCCTCCAGACTCTGGGACCTTGATTTCCAAATGAAATGCAAAATTTACTTTCATCTGAAATGAGGACTTTGGACCACTGATCAACAGTCCAGTTCTTTTTTCTCCACAGCCCAGGTAAGATGCTTCTGACGTTGTCTCTGGTTCAGAAGTGGCTTGGTAGCCCTTTTCCTGAAGACGTCTGAGCCTGGTGACTCTTGATGAACTGACTCCAGCTTCAGTCCACTCCTTGTGAAGCTCTCCCAAGTGTTTGAATCAGCTTTGCTTGACTGTATTCTCAAGCTTGCGGTCATCCCTGTTGCTTGTGCACCTTTCCCTACCCAAATTCTTCCTTCCAGTCAACTTTGCATTTAATATGCGTTGATACAGCACTCAACTTTGCATTTAATATGCTTTGATACAGCACTCTGTAAACAGCCACACCTTTCAGTAGAGATGGGCAGATGAAGCCTCCTGAATCTTTAAGCTTTTGAGCCAAGTGGTTCACAAAAGGGTTAATTTCTGGAGGCTTAATTTGCTCACAATACCACCTGGTGGCCAAAGAGTGTAAAACAAGCAGATATATTAAGCAGAGTTTAAGGTCAGAAAGTAAAAGTCCTAATTTTTGTTCCACCCATGAACTCAGCAGCTGATTTCAGAGGAGGAACAGTCATTCCTTTCAAGTCACAAACGGTCTCGAGTCAAATCCCAAGTCCTCAAAGAGTTAAAGTTAATGGATAATTAAGGTCTAATTAAATGATATTGTGCGTTATGATGAAAACCTGCTGTTATTGAGAATTCAGAGGACAGATGTTGGTTTTATTGGTTAAAATGATACATCATGGAGACAGCGTTTGTTAGTTGGGCTCTTGACCCTTTTAATAACTGAAACTAGTTTGCTTTTAAGCAATTGCAAGTGATTTACAACAAACATTGGTACATTTGTACATTGCTGAATTAAAAGCTTGAGAAAGCAGATTAGCTTACACCTTCTGCTTTTAAGTCACTTGAATGAACATCATGAAGATGTCTCTCTTTGGTTTATTGACTGACATTCACCTGTTACTGAACTGCAAAAAGTCCTATTAAACAAATGACACCGTAATGCTTAAACATTGGAAAAAGAAGAAAAACTATTCACTCAGGCTTTTAGAAGAACACTTATCATACAATCCTCAACAATGGTGACAATAATTATTCATGCTGCAGTGCATGATGTGAGTTTTTCTATGGTGTTACCCGCAGCATTGCAGCATGAAGCATTTTGTTGATTGTCACCATTGTTGAGATTCATATGCTGGTTCTTGATGTCTGTGTGTGTCTAAAAGCACTGGAGTTTAAATATTTATAGTTAATAGATTTAAAATTCACTCACTATAACTACTAGAGCAACACTTTCATTGCATGCTGTAGTTTAGGGTTGGTTATTGTGACTAATTAACAGGTCAGCGCCTGATGATTACATCATCATATGAAAACAGCTAATAGCTGCTCACTGCACAGCATTGATCTCTCTGCTTTACAACACCACATGCATTGCTTCAGAGAGAGATCTAACACAAGAGTCAAGGGTCAAGAGCCCAACTAATACAAACAATGCTCTCCATGATGGTGGCATCATTTTAACCAGTAAAACATCAACATCTGATCCTCTGTAATTCTCAATAACAGCAGGTGTTCATCACTAATGCACAATCATCATTTAATTAGTCACTTAATAATCTCATTAACTTTAACTCTTTGAGGACTTGGGATTTGACTCGAGACTCGTTTGTGACTTGAAAGGAATGACTTGGTTCCTCCTCTGGTGAAATCAGCTGCTGAGTTCATGGGTGGAACAAAAATAATGCAGGACTTTTACTTTCTGACCCCTGGACTATCCAACTCTGTCTGTAATATATCTGCTTGTTTTACACTCTTTGGCCACCAGCTGGTATTGTGAGCAAATGAAGCCTCCAGAAATTAACCCTTTTGTAAACCACTTGGCTGAAAAGCTTAAAGCTTCATGAGGCTTCATTTGTCCATCTCTACCTTTCAGTAATGACCTTCTGTGACTTACCCTCTTTCTGGAG
Organism: Schizothorax lantsangensis; assembly: GCA_027422415.1. Lineage (NCBI taxonomy): Eukaryota > Metazoa > Chordata > Actinopteri > Cypriniformes > Cyprinidae > Schizothorax > Schizothorax lantsangensis. The sequence continues at coordinate 40,695,967 of CM049841.1, read as the reverse complement.
GGTGTCAATGTTCGTCTTCTGGATCATTGCCAAGTCAGCAGTCTTCTCCATTATTGTGGTTTCAAAGAACAAGAGATACCCAGAATTTATACTGTATGGATGGTCATTTATTGAAACTCAAATGTAAATACTGTAATATTTTGAGATACTGATTTTTGACTTTCATGAGCTGTAAGCTCTAATCATCAAAATTAAAGCAAAAATAACTTTTGAAATGTTTTACTTTACTTGTAATGAATCTAAAATATATGAAAGTTTCACTTTTTGAAATAAGTTACAAGAAAAAATGAACTTTTTTACGACATTCTAATTTATTGAGATGCACCTGTATGCACTATCATGTATGTTTGCACTATGTTTGTACTTTCCTCTGCAATGGAAGCTCCTGTCGTCAAGTCAAATTCCTTGTGTGTAAACATACTTGGTAATAAAGTCCTTTCTGACTTAATCTTGATTATAAAGATAAAGACTCTTTTTAGGTACCTACATGGAAACAAAGTGAAAGGACATGCATTTGTGGTGTTTGGTGTGATGGAAGATGAGAGGAAAACAAGTATTCCTTCTTCTCTTCAAAAAGTTCAAGTGAGTTTCATAGCTGAGCACAAATCTGAGCTAATGTATAAGTAAGTGATTTAGACTGATGTTAGCATTTGCATAAATCACAGATATCAGATGGAGAGGGTAATGCCAAACTAACAAAGGAGATGCTACTTCAGACCTTCCCAGACATCAGCCAACTGGTTGGACGATCAATTTACATTTCAGCCAGTGTTTTAACTGATACTGGTAAGAGAATGCTGCACACCAGAATTTCAGAGTTTCATGCTACTGCTATATATTTTAGCTAAACTAATAATAATTGACCTTCAATATTATATTACATGCTAATATTATACAATGCTAGTCACATTTTTTCTGTGTATTTCAGGCAGTGAAATGGTGGAAGCTCAAAGGAAAGGCATTCAGATTGTGACGTCACCGTACACCATACACTTCAAAAGAACACCACAATTCTTCAAACCTGGAATGCCCTTTGATGTCTCGGTATAAAACTTGTTTATTCTTGCAAAAAATAATTAGCGGTCTGTATTCATAAAGCAGTTGGTGAAAATACCTTAATTGAGCTGCTGTTTACACCATTCACTCGATATACACTTTACTGTTTAATGTGGCCACAGAAGAGGAGTTGTCTTATACATATGGTGCATTCAAAGCCATCCTGGGAACTTTACTGGGATATTTACTAGTTGGGAAGTCATAGTTATGATGTCAAGTCACTTTTCAGAGCAAGATGGCCATGTACCTTTTCAACAAAAAGTACAGCAAGGCTTTTTTAACTCTTTTCTACAAAATGTTGAATAAAGAATGTGCATTGGTACTTAAGTTTTATTCAATATACAAATGAGCTGCAAATGTAATCATTAAATATTCTGTCCTAATTGTACAAAACTGTAGTACTGTTTTGTGCATGCAGACTTACCATCAACTATATAATGCTGCACCTATTGCTGCCATGCTTTCTCTTTCTCACACCGTATCTTGGAAAACCTTTTTTTTTCCCCACTTGTACTTCTCACTTTCTGGTGCAGTTTGTGTGCTTTCAACTCCAAATATAATCTATCCAACATGATTTGATTTGAATGCATCACTAAATGACATTTAGAAACCGTTAATCAGATTTAGTAAAACTTAGTAAAAAAAGTAAAGTAAAAAAAGGAACATATTAAAATAATAATAAAAAAAAAAAATCAATGTCATGACCCCTTTGAGTACATCAGTTATGCTTGATGTACTCAAAGGGGTTATGATGTGGATTTTTTATTTTTATTTTATTTTAATATGTTCCATGAGGTTTACTTATAATTTTTAATAAAGTTTTTTGCACAAACAAAAGCGGGAAAAATTATTATTTTCAACCCTCATTCTGAACCTCTCTCTAAAATGACCTGTTTTAAGGGGCAGGTCCTTTAAGGCTTCTCAGTAATCGGCCACTGTTATGATTGGCTAACATTATTGCATAGGAAAAAGTATCAAAGCCACCTCGCTATTGCATGTGTGTGCATCAAAGTGAATGTTCTTTCACTCCATTTTATCCTACTGATGACAGACTCAAGTGTGTGGACTGTGTCCGAAAGTGAACACGCATCTATATACTGTATCCAGTGTAGACAAAATAGCGGCAGTGATTGTAATTTCTAATTGCTTTTGACGCAACACGACACTCGCATTCAGCATGATCAAGTGTCAAGCTGTCAGCAACTGAACAACAGTGGGTGGGGCCTATGGTGAGAAGAAGACTATTCATGAATGTGTTGCTCTGGAGGCAGTGTTTATGCAAATGACTAAGCCCAGGTGACATCACCTTTCCCCTTTGGATCCAAAACGAGCCGTTTCTGGAGCTTGATTAAATAAAATCTTTGTTTAGAAGCGTATACAGCATTTAGTACAAAGACCTCTTATGTGCCAAAAGATCTAGGAAAAATTGATTTCTCATGTCATTTCTCATTTGAAATGCTCATTCCTTTAAATTTATAAATTAATTCTGTTTTCATAGGTTTATATAACAGATCCTGACCAGATGCCAGCTGAAAACGTGGGAGTGGAGGTCAATCCTGGAGGGGTCAGAGGTCGAACGAGGGCCAATGGCATTGCGAAGCTTACTGTCAACTCTCAGGAAGGATATTCCACATTGGATATCACTGTAAGACCTGGGGCACGTTCAGGCTCACACCGGTGCACAACGTTTTGCTACGGTTTCCGGGTTGAATGACATGTTTCCTGGAAACGGTGTGCAACGGGGTTTGAGATACGTTTTCTCTTGTTTGGTGGGTGTGTCAAAAATGTTAGCCCAATCAGCAGCAACATGTATATAAATCACGCAGTATTAAAGAGACAGCTCGCACAAGTGAAGTCGTTTACAAATGTGTCCGCTGCAGCTCGGTATACGCAACTATTGAAGATATTAGAAGACATGTTTTATAGTAACATAGCATATCAACATCAACAAGTAAATGTAATTAACATTACAATAAATTCACAAGAGCAAGTATATTGTTTGCACATGTTTATTTACATTAAAGGCAAAATAACTGAAATAATAAGAGCACAAGTATAGATCTGGAACTTCTTTAAATAAGTCTGTCTAAATATCATGTAGTAATTGCAATGTCTTCTGGTCCATATCCTTTCCTTAGGAAGGTGTGCTAGACACTGATTAATGTAACATAAAAATACTATACATATTTATATATTTTGCTATTGTATTGTGGAATGACACTTTCATAAACCTTTCTATGCTCCTCTGATTATATAATGGTAAATATTACAATACCATAGCACAACAACAGTGATCAGCAATAATGATAAGCCTAATACTCACAATAAAAATAATAAGGTCATATAGATCATGACACAGTCTCGGAGGTAAGAAGTGGATTATCCTTCACCTGAAATGTTTGTCTTTTCATCCTAAAATGTGAGGCATATGTTGGATCACAATAATTAGGAACCACAGTTTCCACAAATCCCTTATTTACTCGATTGGGATGTTCTCTTTTATTCTGGACGGCAAGGGCAGTGACTGTAACATGGAGCGTATTTTGCAGTATTGAACACGTATTTATACCGATTTCATCAGGCTCCGAAAATTCTTCAAAAAGATCACAAAGAATGGCCTTCTCAGCTGCTATAGTTGCAACTCTTGCGTCATCAGAACAGGGTGTTCAACGCACCACTGTTTCCGTTTAATAAACGTTTTGCACCATTTTGTTGGGGCTGAATGCAGGCCTGCCATCTGAACTGCACTGATTTTCAGTCAGATTTATAACTGAATTAGTGAGTTTGGTGCCTATCAGGATTACTAAAAAGTAAAAAATAAACTCTTAAACCAGCCTAATAATTATTTCTGGTGTTACGTGGTTAAAAGCTGATCTCCTAGCCTGGCCAAAATGATCTGCTTTAAGCACCAGCTTAAACTGTTTTAATCTGTTGTTGTTGTTGTAATTTTTGTTTGCTTTTCAAGCATATATTAGCATCAAATCAAGAATTAAAATCTGTTCACTTCCAGGTACAAACCAAACAACCAAAATTAGATGATGACCAGCAAGCAGTGAAGAAGATGACGGCTCAGGCCTACATTCCCAAAGGCAGCTCTAGCAACTACCTGCACATCGGCATTGGAGCTGCAGAGCTTCAGATCGGTGATCAAATGAAAGTCAATCTGAACCTGGGAAGAAGTCCAGGGGTCAAAGATCAAGATTTCACCTACATGGTGCGTGACAGTCCTGTTATGGCCCAACTGAAATCATCTAGTAATGCTTTTGATCACAAGCAATTACCCAGCTAACGGAATTTTGTTATAAGAACGTTCTCCAAATATTGAGTGTTGGTTCTGGGAACATAAAAAATGTCCAGTTTTCTTGATGTGAGAGGAACGTTTTTAAAAGGTATGATGTTCCTCAAATGTTCTTTCAACTTAATTTTGATATAAAATTCAACATTCTAGGAACGTTGACTTGTAACATTCCAAGAACATAAAAATATCCAGTTTCCTTAATGTTAGTAGAATGTTGTTTAAAGGTTAGTATGATGTTCCACATTCTTTCAATCCTTCAAACACCTGCTGTGAACAAGCACTGAAAGAAAGAGACATAAGAACACAAAATCATCATTTAATTAGTCACTTAATTATCTCATTAACTTTAACTCTTTGAGGACTTGGGATATGACTTGAGACTTGCTTGTGACTTGAAAGTCCCACCTCTGGTAATAACTGAAGCTGGTAATGCTGTTTGTGGAGTTGTTTAATCAGATCTTGAGAGATTGAATGTATTTTATCTTCAGTTCATCTAAGGCTGTGGCTGAAGAAAGTTGTAGTTTGTGTTCTTATGTCTCTTTCTTTCAGTGCTTGTTCACAGCAGGTGTTTGAATGATTGAAAGAATGTTTCAGGAACATCATACTAACCTTTAAATAACATTCTACTAACATTAAGGAAACTGGATATTTTTATGTTCTTGGAATGTTACAAATCAACGTTCCTAGAATGTTGAATTTTAAATCAAAATTAAGTTGAAAGAACATTTGAGGAACATCATACCTCTTTAAAAACGTTCCTCTAACGTCAAGAAAACTGGACAGTTTTTATGTTCCCAGAACCAACATTCAATATTTGGAGAACGTTCTTATAACAAAATTCTGTTAGCTGGGTATGAAAAGTTTTTTTTATTTTTTTTTATGGAAAGGTGAGTTATTGTTAATATTATTAATATTAGGGCCACAATACATTTATTTAGTGTTACTGATTGTTCTATAATAATCTAAAAAATGTAAATCATTAATTAAAAAAAGGACATCCTGTGTTTTTCAAAACTACTGCTACTACTTTCAATTTTGCACTGTGTCTAAAAAGACAGCACTAATATCAAGAGAAAATGTCTTCTGTTTTTTTCCTCCCATTTTCAGATCTTGAGTAAGGGTCAGATTGTTCAAGTGGACAGGTTTATGCGAAGAGGACAATCTCTAGTGACTCTGTCTCTACCTGTAACCAAAGACATGGTGCCGTCCTTCCGCTTTGTGGCTTATTATCATGTGGGCTCAACTGAGGTGGTGTCTGATTCTGTCTGGGTCGATGTGAAGGACACGTGCATGGGAACGGTGGGTCAATCACATTTTATTATTAATCTCAGAAATTCAGTTATGTTAATACATTGCCAGCATGATCAAATGTGTTCCTCTTAGTGTTTCTTGTGTTTCACAGCTGAAGGTTCAGGTGAAGGAGCCTCGACCTATCTATGAGCCAGGAGAAAGTTTCAACTTGCAGATAACCGGAGATCCTGGAGCTAAAGTTGGGCTGGTGGCGGTGGATAAAGCTGTGCATGGACTGAACCAGAACAGACTGACTCAAACGAAGGTGAAGAACGTTCATCAGCATCTCAACAGCTTGCGAATGGCTTATAAATGGTCTCTTTGTTGCTTTAGATCTGGGACATCATAGAGAAGAATGACATTGGCTGTACAGCAGGAGGTGGAAGGGACAGTATGGGGGTTTTCACTGATGCAGGTCTGATGTTTGAGTCCAACACTGCAGGAGGAACCAACACCAGAACAAGTATGTGTGTAGTTATTATATGAAATATATATTTCCCAATGTGTCACTGCAGAGTAAAAAATAATGGTAATTGTGAAGTCTATATACTTTTGATAGTGTCTCCAGATTACTGTTTCAATCTTCTTGAACTTAAAGTAAGAAATATCTTATCCTGCTCTTTAAACATCCTGTAGTGCCTGAGTGTATTGTACCTTTAAAGAGAAGAAGAAGAGCGAGTCTTCAGCGAGTCACAACTATACTGGGTGAGGAGCTTCTCTTTTTATTTGACAGACTGTGAAAGGAAATCATTTGGAGAGAGAGGATAATTGAATGGCTCCAGGGCTTGTTCTTCTGCTGTTCTTCTCCATCTGTCCTCATTGTTCTACACTATTGTTGTCTCAGCTGGTCAGTACTCTGGTGACCTGAGGAAGTGCTGTGTGGATGGCATGAGGGATAATAAACTTGGCTACACATGTGGACGGCGAGCCACGTACATCGTCGATGGACATGAATGTGCCCAGGCCTTCCTGCACTGCTGCCATGATGTGGAGGCTCATAGTATGGAGGCTGGCGAGGAAGAGATGATTCTGGCTCGCAGTATGTATCTTAAAATCGTTCAATCATTCCTGTGATTTCTTGGCTCAAGAAAATTTGAATGCACACCATGACGTCATTTTCCATCATAAAAAATCTAGACCATTTGTCCAATTTTCCTGAACATTGAACCATATTATCTTCAAACCATGTTGACTAAAAAACATGGAAATCAATGATATCAGTCAAACCGCTTCCGAATAACGCACAAACAAATTTGTCAAAGAGCTTGCCAAAGTCAATGGCTGTTTCTCAATTCCAAGAACGCAAAGAACGGACTTGTGTTCTCGTGGAGACCGGTCTTGCCAGGCTACCTTGAAAGAATGAACTCGGAAGGATGCGAGAACACAGAATGCATCTTTGTGAGAATTGAGATGCACTGTGATCTTGCTGCTCAACTGACAGCCAGCGCGTTATAAGGAGCGAGACAGCAGCACGCAATGCACAATAAATAACACATAACATCACAAACAAATGTCATAATGTTTTTAAAACATTTGTTTCATTTTATTATAGATAGTATTTTCATATTATTTTATAGTTTTTACCACATGTATTTGTGAATGATTATAGGCTGCTACATATTATTTGCCAATGTTAAAATTATTTTGAATATGCCAATAAAAAGTACAACAGGCTTTCTCACTTAATTAAACAAAACAAAACTACAAATGTTTACTTTCACGAGCCGTCACGCATTTGCGAGGCTTGCAGCGGTTAATTGCTTAAGCGAGAATGAGAAGTTTATAGCTTACAGGCTTCCGTACACCAGGTGCCCGCAGCGTCTTCTGGGATTTCTAACGGCTTGATTCTCTCAAGTCTGCACTCCATGCATCCTCGATATCAAGAACACATCCGGGCACTTTCATGCGTCCTCTGTACTTGCGTTCTTGAGAATTGGAACTGAACTTCGACGGTTAATGATGACGTAGAGCGAAAACACAAGGACGCAAGATCGCTTAAGAACGCATATTGAGAAACGGCCAATGTGAGGCTATATATCTGCAACGCTTTAGCATATTCTGACCAAACTTGGTGTTTGTCATGACAACCATGATCTGAGGTCACCAGTTCCAGTACAGTGCTACCTTGTGGTCAGGAGACATGAAAAATGGCTATTTTTGCTTATAATTTCTGAACGGTTTGGCCAAAAATCAAAACACTTGTCTCTTTACTTGTCTTTTTACTCTGTTTTTCAGAGTAGCATGCCAAGTTGAATGGTTGAATGGTTTCCCAATTCCCAATGACTTGTCTTCCTTGGATAAGATTCCTTGGATCATTTTAGCAAGAATTGCTTAAATGTGTTTGCCCAAAAGTAAAATATGTGACAGTGAAATGGATGTAGTGGATATTGGGTGCAATGAGAATATAATAGAGAATATGTTTTCTATTATGTATTATTAAATATCTCATTTCTCAAGTATTTATTTAATTCAAAATTTAAATAAAAGTTAACCTAGTTGTCTCCAGCATGCCGAAGAAAGACCATCCAAACATTATATTTCAAGATGTTCTTTTTGATGTTAAAAGTGAGGTCCATTTTATGCACAGAAATCAAATCTGTGCATTTTTGTACATCGCTGTCTTAATGTATACAATAAAGAGTTCACAGATTTCCTAAAGAAACACTCAAGTATTGTTGATGGATGATTAAATCAACAAGCTTGACATCCATATGAATCACTTGACTGACTTTTCAGTGGATTTTTTGTATTCTTCTTCTTCTTCTTAATATGCTAAAAAGGAAAGAAAATGAAAAAAAAATTAAAAGTGAACAACACAAAGAGTTGTTTGAGTTCATTACAAACAGATCAGGTGAACTACTTTCTTCTGTCCTTGTTCCTAGTTTCTCACCATATTTTTGGTTAATCTGGACAGGTGAGGATAGCGATGATTATGAGAGTTTTGATGAAATCACATCACGTACACAGTTCCCTGAAAGCTGGCTTTGGGCAGAGGAAATTCTTCCGGTCTGTCCAGATAAAAACAAGTTATGGTGAGTATGAGACAAACATTGTATTTAGAGCCGAGTTAAACTGATTTTCAAGCAGCAGAAGTAAATGTGCATGAGATTGCGTTAAAAAAACAAATGGTTATTGTGCATAAAATGTTCTTGTGTTTTCACTCCTGTCCAAACTTTTGTTCATGCTGGCAGGTTATACATTTTAGATATATATATATATATATATATATATTTGAGCAGCTTTTAAAAATCTTGTTGTGTAAATTATTTTTCTATGTTGTTATTTTCTCCTGTCTCAGTGGAACAACGTCAGTCACAAGAGACAGAATCTACCTAAAAGAATCAATCACTACCTGGCAAATCTTTGCTGTCAGTGTGTCAAAAACTCACGGTATTTATGTCCGGATGAAGTAAACTTGTATGGTGCACACTTTCACCTTTTTTTTAGACCTTCAGCATTATGCTAAAGTTACTGTCTTTTTCTCCAAAGGCATCTGTGTGGCGGATCCATATGAGATGATCGTTTATAAGCGGTTCTTCATTGACCTGAAGGTACCGTACTCAGCTATTCGCAACGAACAACTGCAAATCAGGGCCATCCTTCACAACTACACCAAGAAGAAAATTAGGGTAAAACAATCAAACAGTAATTTTTTCCTCAATAATCACCTAATACGGTGTCAGATATCTTGTCAGAATAAATGTGCCAATAATCCAAATTAAAGCTGTTTTAACCATACACTGTCCAAGTTTACAGGTTTATGATTGTTTGCCAGTACAGTGAGCACTTTCGCGGTTGATCCAGTCGTTAAATTTTCCAAAATATGAGTTTTTTTGAGATTTGCAATTAGGCTACCTGTTGGTCTCTCAATCAGGCACGGCTGGATTTCATGGAGACAGAACATATTTGCAGCTCTGCCAGCAAAAAGGGCACCTACCAAACTGAAGTGGAGGTCGAGTCCATGTCCTCCAGGTCAGTGCCGCATGTGATTATTCCCCTGGAGTTGGGCAATCACTGGATTGAGGTGAAAGCAGCAGCGTATGACTCTGTCTACAGTGATGGAGTGAGGAAGATCCTGAAGGTGGTGGTGAGTATAAAGTTCCCTTCTGCCCACTGATGAAATAACAGAACTGACTGTATTATTTGGCATACATGTATCATACACATTCATATCATTCACTTCTGTCAAAAAGTAACCTGAATCCACTTTTAAGGTATAGAAAGAAAATATGGAGTGCTAAGTGTGACTGCCTAATTTTGTGGACAAAAATAGTTAATAATTTTGGGGCATGAAATATTTATCTTTTTTATGCATTTTGCACACAGAAAGACCAAATGCCAGTTGCACTATGTCTGCCAACATGTAAAATCGTCACATCATTTTATTCACAAAAAACTAAACCACAAACTGATTTTGTAAAATTTTATTTTAACTTTAGGTTGCCCTTTTAAGAACTGGCCAGGGACAACAAATTAGCCTATAATGCTGACCTTGTCAAATAACTTACTAGAAAAAGTTAATTCCATTTTGTACACAATGTTGAATGGACTTTTTTTGTGGATAACAGATAAATGTTAATTTGCATGCTAATTTGCAAAATCACACACAAAACATACGTATATATTGTTACGTATATATGTGTGTGTGTGTGTGTGTATATATTTATATATGTGTGTATGTATATATATATGTGTGTATGTATATATATATATATATATATAAACAGTGGGGAAAAAAATATTTGATCCCCTGCTGAGTTTGCCCACTGACAAAGAAATGATCAGTCTATAATTTTAATGGTAGGTTTGTTTGAACAGTGAGAGACAGAATAACAACAAAAAAAATCCAGAAAAACGCATTTCAAAAAAGTTATAAATTGATTTGCATTTAGTGAGTCAAATAAGTATTTGCTCCCCTATCAATCAGCAAGATTTATGGCTCCCAGGTGTCTTTTATACAGGTAAGGAGCTGAGATTAGGAGCACTCTCTTAAAGGGAGTTTGTTACCTATATAAAAGACAACATATCCACAGAAGCAACCAATCAATCAGATTCCAAACTCTCCACCATGGCCAAGACCAAAGAGCTGTCCAAGGATGTCAGGGACAAGATTGTAGACCTACACAAGGCTGGAATGGGCTACAAGACCATCGCCAAGCAGCTTGGTGAGAAGGTGACAACAGTTGGTGCGACTAATTCACAAATGGAAGAAACACAAAATAACTGTCAATCTCCCTCGGTCTGGGGCTCTATGCAAAATCTCACCTTGTGGAGTTTCAATGATCATGAGAACGAAAGAAAGCACATGTACAGGCCCGTCTGAAGTTTGCCAATGATTCAGAGGAGAACTGGGTGAAAGTGTTGTGGTCAGGTGAGACCAAAATCAAGCTCTTTGGCATCAACTCAACTTGCCGTGTTTGGAGGAGGAGGAATGCTGCCTATGACCCAGGTTAAATAGGCAGCAGGTTAAAGAGATGGGTCTTTAATCTAGATTTAAACTGACAGAGTGTGTCTGCCTCCCGAACAGTGTTTGGTAGATTGTTCCAGAGTTTGGGCGCTAAATAGGAAAAAGATCTGCCGCCCGCAGTTGATTTTGATATTCTAGGTATTATCAAATGGCCAGAGTTTTGAGAACGCAGCGGCCGTGGAGGACTATAATGCGATAAGAGCTCGCTCGAGTACTGAGGAGCTAAACCATTCAGGGCTTTATAAGTAATTAACAAGATTTTAAAATCTATATGATGAGCTGGTCAAATGTAAAACTGTAACTTGAATGCAATGTAAGTCGCTTTGGATAAAAGCGTCTGCTAAATGCATAAATGTAAATGTAAATATACGATGTTTAGTAGGGAGCCAGTGCAGTGTTGACAGTGTATTGTTTTGGTTTGGATAAACTGCTGAAAATCTTGACAACCATTCATTTACCATCATTATAGAAGATGTATTTCATTATTTAATTGCAATACACTGATCAAATCTCTCTGTTTCAGTCCGAGGGTGTGCTCACTAAGGTACAAGAGGCAAATGTTGAGCTCAATCCTGCTAAAATGGGTAAGAGTTCTGAATAAAATAGTTTCTCCAACAGAATATCCGAAAACAACCTATACAAACCAAATCAACCTGAAACTGTGCGACAGGTGGAGTACAACAAGTGTCTGTCAGGAGCAACAAACCAGACGCTCAGGTTCCCAACACACCCGCTAACACGTACATCAGGGTGACGAGTAAGGAGAAATCACTACAGTCATTTATTCTGTTTGTTCATTCGTTTATCCAGTCCTGAAAAGTGGTCATTTTATACATTGTTTTAATTAATTATATATATACCCTCAGCTAGGGGTATCACGATTCACGATTTTATCACGATTCTTTGTCATGTTTGTTACTCAAGGTCAGGAGTTCAGTAAATTGATCGAGCAGGCCATCAGTGGAGACTTCATGGGGCAGTTTATTGTTCAGCCTCGTGGTAATGGAGAGGAGAACATGATCCATATGACTTTACCTGTCATTGCTACTCATTATCTGGACAGCACCAATCAATGGGAGACTGTTGGCATGGAGAGCCGTAATGAAGCCATTAACCATATCAGAACAGGTCAGCTGATTCCTCAGAAACACATTATTCTCTGTTATAATGACTGTGTTGATGGGACAAATGTTTACTGTTTTGTTCTTGTCAAGGTTATCAGCGACAGCTAACATTCCGTAAACCAGATGGTTCCTTTGCTGCCTTGATGAACACGCCTAGCAGCACATGGTGAAAGATGGTTCTAAAGAGATGCGGTCACATTAGCAAAACTTTTGTGAAAAAAAAGAAAAGGTCTATATTTCTTAGGCAGGGTAGGCAACATTTTGAATTTAACATGAATGAAAACCTACAGACTTAAAGTCCCATGAAATCAAAATTTATTTTTTTGGGGTGTTAGTATCAATATGTTAGTCTTAAGGTTACCTATAAGCCAGTGTGCTCCAAAACAGTGACAATATTCGGATTTAGTAGATATAAGCATTCAAAGCTTGCAGTTCGTCACTTCCGCCAAAATGGATCAACGATTTTTTGACGACACCATGTACTTCAGCTTCTCATCAAATCTTCTGACCAATCAAATGCTCTCTAGAATCCGAAGCGCCCACCCCCTACACTATAAATAGATGCTGAAGCTGAGGCTGAGATCGGTCACTTGTTCACAGTGTAGTATTTCCTGTACAGTGAATGGTGATACAATGCGATAGGGAACGATTCAGACAGTGTAAATATGCTTTCGATTGGGGCAAATGAGATCTGGTTTCACGTTGTGTCACGCGAACCGTGGCAGCGCGCACAGTCTGATCCAGACTTTGGCTCCGGTCCAGAGACGCAATCGCACACAGCGGATCATATGTGTGAGTCTGCATATATTAAACACTTTTAAAACTACACAGTCTCAGCATGATTATGATCAGTATTATGTTTTACTAAGAGTTTCATATTGAATCTAGGGGTTAATCTATTAGACTGTGGCTGTCAAATGCGGATTTACCGAGTTCAACGGCTCTGGCCCGAGCAGATATAAACAAAACGCTATTGGCTATTTTAAAAAGGGGGCGGGGCTGCTCGATATGTCCTGCCCTGTCTTCCTGTTTCAGTTGAAATTACGTCACCACATAGAATTACACGCTCCGCGACACGCGATAAATGGTATATTTTTCCATGTTAATCTGAGGTTTTGTCCTAACTAGCCGCGACTGCAACACACGAACATTTCTAATTTAGAAACGGTTTCTATTTCCGCGAAGTCACGGCTGGAACAACAACATTCAAACTATATGACAGTAGATAATCTCAGGTGATTATGTGCTCTTTTCAAAGTTAACGTGTCTAAGATGAGTTTAAATATCATTTTGCGTGACCTTATAGTGAAAGCAACAACAGATAGTATACCTCAGATCTTGAAAATAAATTAAAGCAAAGATGACCGTTAAAACTGTGAACTCGCTGCGAACCAACGAGTATATTCCATGACAAAGATGTTATCAGTCACTCATTTAATGATGTTAAAAAGGTTTAATATTTATAAATTCGATTATAAACATATCCATTTCGTTTTGAGCGCAGAGTGCTTCTAGAGAGAGCCCGACCACACATGATTCTGATTGGCTGTGAAATTTGATTGATTCTGTCGTGTCAAGTCTGGCGTGGACACCCAAATTGCTTGTCGCTGGAATCTTGTCGTGTCGCGTGTAGTTAGGACACAGTGTAACGCTGCATGTTTCAAAGCACTCCAGGGGCTCTTTAAAGCCAGTTCCCACTAAGCACAATAACTATAATGATTAAGATGATTGCCATTAAACATAAAAAATGTGTTTTTATAATTTAAGTCAGTGACAGGTACAGTTTCTCATTCATTACTGTGGTATCAGCAAATGGCGACCTACTGTCCCAAATCTTTACAGAAATTCAGTGACGTCAAGGCTGTAATGTGACTGGTTATCAAGGCACATGCGATCCAAGTTGACCGTTATGCTTTCTCCAATAATTCAACCACGGACCCTTGTATCTCCCAATAACAAGACAATCTCTGGTTTAGATATGCGTGAAACACAGCTCATACATATGTCACTTCCAAATCAAGCAGCTTTCTGTTAGCCAGACTCGCAGAACTCTTTCGCCCTCACGCCAAATGCACGACCGCCTATTGAAATGACTGAATTTGCCCACGAAAATTCGCTGAATGCGACCGCACCTTGGACCTTGAGGAAGATTCCTACCTTAGTTATCGGCTCAATTAGTTACCCATTGGTTCTTACTCTTACATTCTCTTCCCGTTCCGTCTGTCCGTTAAAGGCTGACAGCATATGTGGCTAAAGTGATCGTGATGGCCAGTGATCTGATTGTCATAGAGGAGCACGTGATCTGCAGCGCCCTCAACTGGCTGGCCACAAACAAACAGCTGCCAGACGGCACGTTTAAAGAAGACTCACCTGTTATACATGAAGAGATGCTCGTAAGCCATTTTAGGATTTAGTGGATGGATTATTTTCATTGCATGGGATGATTTTCTGTTAATAGCACTGTCTTTATATGAGTCATTAATTCTCTACATACAACCCGATTTCCGGAAATGTTGGGACGTTTTTTTAAATTTGAATAAAATGAAAACTAAAAGACTTTCAAATAACATGAGCCAATATTTATTCACAATAGAAGATAGAGAACATAACAAATGTTTAAACTGAGAAATTTTACACTTTTATCCACTAAATCAGCTCATTTCAAATTTGATGCCTGCGACAGGTTTCAAAAAAGTTGGCACGGGGGCAACAAAGGGCTGAAAAAGCAAGACATTTTGAAAAGATTCAGCTGGGAGAACATCTAGCAACTAATGAAGTTAATTGACATCAGGTCTGTAACATGATTAGCTATAAAAGGGATGTCTTAGGGAGGCAGAGTCTCTCAGAAGTAAAGATGGGCAGAGGATCTCCAATCTGTGAAAGAGTGCATAAAAAGATTGTGGAATACTTTAAAAACAACGTTCATCAACGTCAAATTGCAAAGGCTTTGCAAATCTCATCATCTACAGTGCATAATATCATCAAAAGATACTGAAAAACTGGAGAAATCTCTGTGCGAAAGGGACAAGGCCGAAGACCTTTGTTGGATGCCCGTGGTCTTCAGGCCCTTAGACGACACTGCATCACTCATCGGCATTATTCTGTCTTTGACATTACTAAATAGGCCCAGGAATACTTCCAGAAACCACTGTCGGTAAACACAATCCGCCGTGCCATCTGCAGATGCCAACTAAAGCTCTATCATGCAAAAAGAAAGCCATATGTGAACATGGTCCAGAAGCGCCGTCGTGTCCTGTGGGCCTAGGCTCATTTAAAATGGACCGTTTCAAAGTGGAAAAGTGTTCTATGGTCAGACAAGTCCACATTTGACATTCTTGTTGGAAATCACAGACGCCGTGTCCTCCAGGCTAAAGAGGAGAGAGACCATCCAGTGTGTTATCAGCGTTCAGTTCAAAAGCCAGCATCTCTGATGGTATGGGGGTGCATAAGTGCATACGGTATGGGCAGCTTGCCTGTTTTGGAAGGCACTATGAATGCTGAAAGGTATATAAAGGTTATAGAGCAACATATGCTCCCCTCCGGACGACGTCTAATTCAGGGATGGCCTTGTACATACTGCAGGGAAGGCCTGCACATACTGCAGCTATCACAACAGCATGGCTTCGTAGTAGAAGAGTCTGGGTACTGAATTGGCCTGCCTGCAGTCCAGATCTTTCACCTATAGAGAACATTTGGCGTATCATTAAAAGAAAAATACGTCAAAGACGACCATGAACTCTTCAGCAGCTGGAAACCTATATCAGGCAAGAATGGGACCAAATTCCAACACCAAAACTCCAGAAACTCATAACCTCGATGCCCAGACATCTTCAAACTGTTTTGAAAAGAAGAGGAGATGCTACACCATGGTAAACATGCCCCCATCCCAACTATTTTGAGACCTGTAGCAAGCATCAACTTTGAAATGAGCTCATTTTGTGCATAAAATTGTAACATTTCTCAGTTTAAACATTTGTTATGTTATCTATGTTCTATTGTGAATAAAATATTGGCTTGTGTGATTTGAAATTCTTGTTACACTTTATTTCGATAGTCCACTTTAGACATTCTTCTAACTATATGTAACTTTGTAACTACATGTCAACTAATTCTCATTAATTTGCAACTACATGTCTACTAACTCTAAGAGTAGACTGTTAGGTTAGGTTTAGGGTTAGTAGAATAAGTTGACATATACTTGTAAAGTTTCTGATAGTCAGTATGTTGTATGTTGTGGACCCATCAAAATAAAGTGTTAGAAGATATTAAGCAGACAGTCTACTAATACTCTAATGACTGCTAGTCGACATGTAGTTGCAAAGTTACTTACTGTTAGTAGAATGTCTAAAGTGGACTATCAAAATAAAGTGTTACCGAAATTCTTTTAGTTTTCATTTTATTCAAATTTAAAAAATGTCCCAACATTTCACCATGGTGGTGGATGAGGAGATACCCCTGACAATGTAGAGCGCTTTGAGTGCTTGTAAAGCACTATATAAATGTAATGAATTATTATTATTATTATTATTATTATTATTTCCGGAATTCGGGTTGTATTTATTGTGAAATTATTTTCCAAAATGATTCAGCCAAGCTGTAAATTTGTCAAATTATGCAAAAAGTTTAATATATTAATTAAGACAAAAGTGGTTATTTTATCCTACAGATTATTATATTATATTATTTTTGGGGGCTAAAATAATTCCCACCACAGAATGCTGAGAATACATTACTTGAAATTTTGATAGAAATGTTAAATGAAAGAATCACAAAATTCTACTATGATTCATGCATGTCCACTGCTGAGACTTATTAGTAGATCAATTGAATAGTGCATTCAAAGGGCCAAACCTGACAGTAATTGAAGAAACACCCTACAATAATTTATGATAATTTATTTAAATAGATAATAAATAGTTTTGAGAAACTGGGAGACATCAAGGTCAATGTGCTGTTAAAGAAATCCTGCAGTAGAGTTTTACTGACAGTTGTTATTCAGTTGTTTGAGGTCTCATTTATTTTCATATGTTAGTCTGATTTATATGTGAATTCCAGGGTAACGTACGCGGGAAAGATGATGATGCCTCTCTGACTGCATTCGTCCTGATTGCCATGCAGGAGGGAAGCAAGATCTGTGCTGGATCTGTAAGTGTGATTCCTGGAAACAGCGCAGTGATACGTCACCTTCGTCTCGAGCATGTCTCACTCAGTTTCTCTCTCAAAACTAGAATCTTCAGAACAGTATGAAAAGAGCCACTGATTACCTGCTGCTGAGAGTTCACAGTCTGACCAGCACTTATGCTGTCGCTATGACTTCTTACGCTTTGGCCCATGCTGGAAAACTCAAAGACATCTTGAAGAGTTATTCTACCCAGAACGAAGGTCAGTTATGTTACAGTCAGCTCAACTTCAGCAACATATGTACGTAGTAAAAATATTGTCTGACTGACATGTAAAAAACAAACACAGTTCGCTTCCTACCTCTGTTTGTCATTCGTGTTGTTGTAATCAGGTGGAACAGTTTGTGTTTTAAGTTATAAGGGAAGAAACCTGAAACTAGTACTAAAATTCAAAAACATTATGCAAAATATTCTGCAATACCAACATGTAATGTATCACACTAGATCCTGTAAAAGTAATCTTCTTAATATTCAGTATTGATAACTGTATCTAAATTGTTAATTGAAATGAAGCTGAAATAAAATAAAATAAAAATATTAGACAAAAAATGTAAACTTATTTCAGATAGTTGCCAAGGCAGCTTTCTTTTTTTTTCTTTTTTTTTTCATTTAGTTTAACTTCAAGCGCTAAAATTAAAATGAACTGAATAAAATGTAGTGAAAATAAAATAAATGAAAACTAAAGCTGAAATTAAAATAAAATGAGCATAAATAGTAATATTAATCAAAAACTAATAAAATAGCAAAAGCACAAAAAAATTACTAAAATTTAAAAGAAAACTGAAAGTATAAAAATACAGGTTAATTCAAAATATTTTTAAAAATTGTAATATAAAAATACAAAAATAACACTGGTTCTTAGAATAAACAAATAGATAGTTTATTTAATTTTTACAGAAATGTATTTTTTTTTGTTTATTTATACTAAGTTTGTAATAAGTGCTTTGAACAACTTTGTAGTTTATTTATTTGTTTATTTTTATCTTTGCGTATTACGCGCGTGTGTGTGTGTGTGTGTGTGTAGGATGTTGTTTTTTCTCCTGCCATGTTGCCATTATTAATAAGAAAATAATTATTTATTGATTTGCCTGGATAAATAAAGTTAAACACACACACACACAAAAAAAATACAAATAAATAAATAAATACAAATAAAAATCAAATAAATACATTTCCCCCAAACACAAATTAAAAAATATACAGTTTTGGTCAGAATTATTGGCACCCTTGGTAAATATGATCAAAGAAGTCTCTGAAAATAAACCTGCATTAATAATCATTTTGATCTTTTATTTAAAAAAAAAAAACACAAAAATCTAACCGTTAATTGAACTAAAACAATTGAAAATGGGGGAAAATCTCATTATGAAATAAATGTTTTTTTTTCTCAAATACACGTTGGACTCAATTATTGATACCCCTAGAAATTCTTATGAGTAAAATATCTCTGAAGTATATTCCCATTCATATTTACAATTCTGTCAGGACCACTATCGTCAAAATGATAGATACTTAGCATAAAGTTTGGTTTGGCGGTATGGTTCTGTTCTGTGCAAAAACTCCCTGCTCATCCATACAGCCCGTCATGAATGAGCAGGGAGAGCAGCAATAATAATAACCCCCCGAGGGTTAACAGAACAGAACAAAGCAGATATCATTAATGTACTTAATGATCTTTAAGTGTATAATTATTCAAGATAAGATTCTGATTTAGCAAGGAATATCAGAAAGCCAAGTCCTGACTGCGAAAGGAGGAGTTGGGGATGGAGGAGGGTGATTTGCTCCTGAGCAAGCGGGAAAAGCTGCTGATTAATACTGGATAGAGCTTATATAGGAATGCCGCGATAGGTGTCGTATTCCTATAGGTAGATGTGATCAGCTGAGAATCAGCTGATGCAAGCTTGACTCACGTGACCTGCCAGAACTAACGCTAACGCTCAATTTTTGAGCACTCCAGGGCGATTGTGAACATGAAATTATCAAGCCATGGCTTCCTGTTTCACAGAAATATAAATAGGAGGAAAAACAAAGTCCAAATTCCCTTAATTATCCATCACAATGAGAAAAACCAAAGAATATATTTCTGATGTGCAGCAAAAGATAATTGAGCTTCACAAATTATTGAAGTGGCTTTAAGAAAAGAGCTAGAGCAGTGAAAATTCCCATTTCCACCATCAGGGCAATAATTAAGAATTTCCAATTAACAGAAAATGTTATGAATCTGCCTGGAAGAGGACATGTGTCTATATCGTCCTAATGCACAGTGAGAAGGAGAGTTTGAGTGGCTAAAGACTCTTCAAGGACCACAGCTGGAGAATTGTAGAGAAAGGTTGAATTTCGGGGTCAGAAAACCTTAAAAAAAATGTCAAACAGCCCCTACATCATCACATGTTGTTTGGGAGGGTTTCAAGAAAAATTCTTCTCACTCATCCAAAAACAATCTCCAGCATATTCAGTTATCAGACACGACTGGAACTTCAAATGGGACTGGCTTCTATGGTCAGATGAAACTAAAAAAATAGCTTTTTAGCAGCAAACACTCAAGATGGGTTTGGTGAACACAGGGATAAAAAATTACCTCATGTGTACAATGAAATATACTGCTGTATTTTTTATGTTGTGGGCCTATATTTCTGCTGGAGGTCCTGGACATCTTGTTTAGACACATGGCATCATGGATTCTATCAAATACCAACAGATAAAAAATCAGTAAGTGACTGACTCTGTTAGAAATCTTATAATGGGTCATGTTTGGATCTTCCAACCGTACAATAATCCAAACACAAACCTCAAAAACAACACAAAAATGGGTCACTGAGCACAAAACCAAGCTTCTGCTATGACCATTCCAGTCCTCTGACCTGAACCCTGTAGAAAATGAGTGAGGTGAACTGAAGAGAAGAAGCTGTGAATCTGAAGGATCTGGAGTGATTCTGGATGAAGGAATGGTCTCTGATCTCTTGTCATGTGTTCTCTAACCTCATCAGGCATTATAGGAGAAACTTTAGAGCTGTTAAACTGGCAAATCGAGGTTTCAAAAAGTATTGAATAAAATGGTGCCGTTAATTGTGGCCAATGTGTATTAGAGAAAAACATTTATTTCATAATGATATTTCCCCCCATTTTAAATTCTTATTATCCAATGAAAGGTTAGATTTTTGTGATTTCTTTTAAATAAAAGATCAAAAGGATTAACAATGCAGATTAATTTTCACAGCCTTCTTTGATCATATTTACCAAGGGTGCCAATAATTCTGACCACGACTGTATATATACATTTATTTATTTGTTGTATAAATTTATAAAAAATAAATTTATTTATTTATTTATATGATTTGACATCAAAACAATGATAGCCCTATACCCATGTCATCTTTTTCCGTAAACAGCGGGTACGTTCTGGAGGGTTCCTGGAGCACATCAGCACTCTCTAGAGGCCACAGGTTATGCACTTCTTGCTCTGGTGAAAGCAAAGGATTTCCAGAGTGCCGGAGCAGCGGTGCGCTGGCTGAGAGCACAGAGAGTGTTATACGGAGGCCATGGAAGCACACAGGTGAAGATCACTAACACTTCAATAGCTTTGGAAATGAATCCTCCTGACTGCTATAGTTTGGTGGAGAGGAGATGGTCTAACACACTGGTGCATTCGCTTAATCAAAAACAAATCAATATTGTCTGCTCTTCCTAGGCGAGCATCATCGTTTTCCAGGCTATAGCTGAATATCGCATGGAAGCGAAGAAGCAGGATGTGAATCTGAACGTTGAACTCTCTGTGGAAGGAAGAACATCTCACAACAAATGGACTTTCACTAGTTCCAACATGCATGTGACGCGCTCAGACAAGGTAAAAGAGCAAATGATCACACGTGCATGCTATTTATTATGCATTTCACATAATGTCAAATATAATTAAACTAAGTCAAATGTTTCACCGTCAGGTCAAACTGACACAGAAATTCAATGTTACTGCTCATGGGAACGGACTGGCCACTCTCTCGGTGAACACTCACCACTTCAGTGGATATTACAAATATCATTTAAAATACATTTTACGATAAAATGAATACATGTAAATTAATCTAATTATTTTTATCTATCCTCTCAGGTGTTTTCTCTATATTATGCTCTGCCTGAAGAGAGAGAAAATGACTGTAATGCATTTGATCTCAGTGTGCAGATGAAGAAAGAGCATGATGGTAGGAGTCATCATGATTCATCATCTGTACATACAATACCCCTCACAAGTTTGGGGCCAGTGAGATGTTTTAAATTGTATTCATCAAGGATGCATTAAATTGATCAAAAGTGACTGTATAATGTGCAACAATGCTGTTCTTTTGAACATTCTATTCATCAAAGAATCCTGAAAAGGAAAATGTAACGGTTTCACTGTTTCCACAAAAATATTCAGCAGCACAACTGTTTTAACATTGATAATAATCAGAAATGTTTCTTGAGCAGCAAATCAGTGTATTAGAATGATTTCTGAAGGATCATATGACACTGAAGTCTGGAGTAATCATGCTGAAAGTTCATTTTACAATATATTCACATAGAAAACAGTTATTTTAAACTGTAATAATATTACACATTCTTACTGTATATTTGATCAAATAAATGCAGCCTTGGTGAGCAGAAGAGACTACTTTCAAAAACATGAAAACATTTTAGCGACCCCAAACTTTTTCTTCAGCCTATATATTTGTCCATAAGAACCTCTGTAAATAGTAACAACTAACATTGTTCTATCTTTCTGCACGCAGTGTCACATCCAGGCGCCATCGAAAGTTACCTGTTCACGATCGAAACCTAGTGAGTATAAAACTAATTTCTGTTTTGTTCATCCAAATGTCAGCTATTCACATCTTCAGCATAATGTGAGAATGTATTGATGATATATTAGATTGTGCTGCATCGTATATATGTTGTTTTAATCCATCTGTGCAGTTTCAAGAGCTCAGAGAGAGATGCTGCCATGACTGTTGTGGATGTTGGTCTGCTGACAGGGTTTAAGGTGGATGAAAATGATCTTTCAAAGGTAAAAATGCTCAGTGATTGTAAAAAGTTGACAACCTCTGACTGAAAGTAAGACTCATGTGATGCTAAAATACAAATGTAATTTGACTGCACCATTTTATATGGTGTACAATTCTCGGTTTTGACTGATATTTTCATTCTCTAATCGATTTTCATCAGTTATCTAAAGGGAAAGAAAAGTACATTGAGAGATTTGAGATGAACATGGAGCTTTCTGAGCGCGGATCACTGATCATCTTCTTAAATAAGGTACACTGGCTCACTATTTAATGCACCATTCATTACATTTACATTTATGCATTTAGCAGACGCTTTTATCCAAAGCGACTTACAGTGCATTCAGGCTATACATTTTTTGTCAGTATGTGTAGTTCATGTTCATGTAGCTGCCAATATCAAATGTTTGATCACCAAACCTTTAAGAAACTCATAAAACCAGACAAACAAACAATATTTGAAATTGCTATCTAAATAAACACATAGCCAGGATTGAATGTGCATGTGCATGTACTGTACATGTATCATATATTAACAACATAACAATGTGACACCAACACACTTTTACTTCTAAATTTATTTAGCAAGATCTGTTAATGACTTGTTTAATAATATCCTTCAAGAAAATGTGTAAATTTAAAACATCTTGTGTAATTTTATTCTATTTTTTTTTGGTTTTATTTTGCATTATTTATACATCTCATATGTAACTGGTAGAAAATATACAACTCCACGTATGAAAGTCTGAGAATGAGAGGCCATATTCAGAGTAATTATCATTATTGTGTTTATTTTATCTTTAAAATTAGTATTTGTATTCAAATACTTGGATTCTGTAACTATGAAAGCAATTTGTTTTGGTTTCTCAAAGTGCTCAGAGGTAAAAAAAACGTAACTTTCAATGAACTTACAATGTTTAATGTAAATTCATAGTAATTGTGCATGTGTCTCATTAGGTTTCTCATAAAGAGAGGGAAAGGATTGCCTTCAGAACGCACAAGATCAATGAAGTGGGAATGCTGCAGCCCGCCGGAGTCACTGTGTACGAGTACAACGCTCCAGGTGTGCGATGGACAAGAAAACAGGGTGTTTTTAACAGCATGCAATGAAAATCTTGTGCTTAATCTAACATGCATATTTCCACAGATGACCGCTGTGTGAAGTTTTACCATCCTCATAAGAAAGACGGAGCACTGAACAGACTCTGCCATGAGGACCTGTGTCAGTGTGCTGAAGGTACGCACACCTATAAACTGAATGCAAACTGCTGAAGTTTTTAAAGAAATTAATACTTTTATTTAGCAAGGATGCATTAAACTGATCAAAAGTGACAGTAAATATGTTTATAAAATTATATTTCAAATAAATGCTGCTCTTTTGAGCTTTCTATTAATATGTGAATCCTGAAAAAATAAAATGTATCATGGTTTCCACAGAAATTTTCAGCAGCACAACTGTTTTCAGCATTGATAATAATCAGAAATGTTTCTTGAGCAGCAAATCATCATATTAGAATGATTTCTGAAGATCATGTGACACTGAAGACTGGAGTAATGATGCTGAAAATACAGTTTTGCATCACAGGAATAAATTACATTCTAAAATATATTCATACAGAAAACAGTAATTTTAAATTGTAATGATATTTCACAATATTACTGTTTTACGCCAGTTTTCATACTGTTCAAGTTATTTTTGTGTGACTTGTGTCTGTATTTGCAGAGAACTGCAGTCTCCAAAAGAAGCATCACATTAAGGAGTCTCAGCGTGCGTATAAGGCCTGCGCGCCTGGAGTTGAGTACGGTAAACACACCGCTGTCTGCTTGTGTAAATGTGTGTGTCTGTGTGAATTCTTAGAGCTGCGATTTATATGCTGTAACTCGCTTCTTTGTAGTTTATAAGACCAGAGTGGTGGGAATGGAGCTTTCACTGCAAGCAGACATCTACAACATGACCGTTGAACAAGTGCTGAAGGAAGGTAAGAGCACATCCTGTCAAGCAAAAGTGCTTTGTAATCTCAACCTTGACCTCTGTGGTGGTTGTAGATATTCAGTAGTCATGAATTCAAAAGTTTAGGCTCGGTAAGATTTTTGAAAATAACTCTTCTACTCACCAAGGCGACATTGATCAAAAATTCAGTAAAAAGAGCAATAATGTGAAATATCATAATTTAAAATGACTGTTTTCTATGTGAATATATTGTAGAATGTAATTTATTCCTGTGATCAAACTGAATTTTCAGCATCATTACTCAGATCCTTCAGAAATCATTCTAATATGCTAATTGGCTGCTCAAGAAACTTTTATGATAATGCTGCCAACTATTTTTGTGGAAACATGATACATTTTTATCTTCATTATTCTTTGGTGAACAGAAAGTTCAAAAGAACAGCAGTTATTTGAAATAGAAAACTTTTGTAACATTTTAAATGTCTACTGTCATTTTTATCAATTTAATGTGTCCATGATGAATAAAAGTTCATCAATTTATTTAAAAAAAAAATAATTCTTACTGACCCTGAACTTTTGAATGGTAGTGTATGCAGTTCTGAAAATATGAATTTGTCATTATGAGGAATTAATAAATATGAATTTGAAGTTTTAAAATAAATCATTGTTCTCTACACTTTAAAAATATTTGATCTGTTTTTGTTGGTAAAATTAGCATCTGTAATTTTATATTTATAGAATGGAATGCAAAATTGGTTGGGAAGTACTACTTTTTTTTAAAGTATAATATTAGTGCAAAGTAAAAAAAAAGAAGACATTTTAGAACATATATTTTTATAAATCTTAAGTAAATATTGCAATGAAATGCAATGGCAAAATCACAGTCTAATTCACAGTCAATTTGCTATCCATATTTAAACTCTATATGGCTCTACATAAGGCTTGTTTTTTGACTGTCAAATACGGTCACCTGATTAAAAACTGTATGGTTTCCAGGCACTGAAGCAGATGTGGAAGGGAAGATCAGGTCTTTCTTGGCTCATCCTAATTGTAGAGAGTTTATGGACTTCCAAGAAGGCAAAACTTACCTGATCATGGGCCAAACCACAACACTTCCGAGGATTGGTGGAAGGTAGGAGCTTTATGAACATTAAGAGGACAGTTTACCACTTACATACAAGTTCAGTTCCAGTCCACTCCAAACCACAGTAGGTTTACGTGATCCCTGAGCTTTCACATCAGCTCTTGAGCGTTGAACACATGATCTCCGTGTGTTTACATGTTTTTTTTTTTTTTAGACTGAGGTACAACCTGGGTGAGGAGACCTGGATTGAATACTGGCCGACACAAGAGGAGGCCCAAACCCCAAAATACAAAGACACGCACATCGGCATCACTGCACTCACTGACGAGCTCTTCAACTTTGGATGCGCAACTTAATGATCCTGCTGTGATGACCCATGAAATCTGTAATTCAATCCCAAAACTTTGCTTGATTTGTATTTCCTTCTCTGGTAACACTTGTGTTAAACCTAAAGGCTTGTTCATACCAGGGATAATTCTAATGACAATGATAAAGATTTATTTGTCTTCTTCTTCCAGAATCACTGCAAGAAATTATCAGTGTTCATTAGCTTTATGTAGTAGGTAGACCAGGGCTAGTTGTCACAGTTTTTACTCCAGTGAATGTTTTTCAAAGTGGGTTTATTATTTAGTGAAGTCTTGGCTACAAAATTCTCAGCAATGGGTAGATACTTACAAATTGCTGTGTGTTACTGATTACAAATGACAAAATTACCAAAATTGTAGTTAGTAACATAATCTGGATTACACATGTTAGGTAATGTAGTCTGACTACTTTTGGATTACTTTCAGATTACTTTTGACCTAAAATTATTTTTTCACATAGAATTGAATGGGATTATTGTGCAACAAATTAATAAGCGAGAAAGAGAGGAAATGTATTCCTTTTTTAATATCAATTTCATGAAACGCATTAAACATTTCATGTGTGGATTAAATGACATGAATTTGTGCAGTTTGATGTGTTTTGAAGACAAAGACCTTCCAAAGACATAGCAATGCATGGTTAAATGACTGATTGAGTGATAATTCAAATACTAATTAAAATGTGTCCATTTTCTGTGCAACCGTAGCTTGTGGATGGTGTGTGCAATAACACAAAAACTGGAAGACTGTCCAAATGTGTGTAAGTGGGTTCATTTAGAAAGGAACATTTAAAAGAAGAAACGAATTGGCCTGAATGAATAAAATTATAGATAATTTACTGCCTTTGTGTGAATATGTAATTCATAAAAACTAACTGTAATCTGAATATGAGCATTTCAAAACATAATACAATCTAATTACAAGTATTATTATTATTATTATTATTTTTATCTTGACTAAATCTAGATTACGTGTAATCAGTTGCTACCCAGCACTGAAAATGCTACTGAACATTTATCGCTCAGGAAATAAAACATTTAATTTATAGAAGAGTATGTGTGCACTGAATTTGCAACAACAAAAAAAAAGTCTTTGTGCTGTAATCAGACATACAAAACACTGCTACAGTAAATACACATTTTTGTAATGTACTTTAACGTGACTCTGTCTATTTACACTTTTCATTATCATTTTAAAGTTTATTCAGCTGAGTTTTGAATGTGTCAAGATGATTTGTTTTCAATTTTCACATCATTGCAAAACACCGGCTCAGTGGAGGATTGTGAAAGACAGAATGACTGCATCAACTTTCAGAGCCTTAAAGGGAAGAATGATGCGAGATCAAACTGCTCTGTATTATAATCATTACTGTAGATCAGGCCGCTGACGGTGGATGAATCCGGTTGTGTTACAACCACCAACAGCAACTTGATTGATTGAGAAATTGTGGTTTTAACTTCAGGTTCACTATGAGTTTGCATACGCTGACAGAAAACGACAAATAAAGTCAGTCTGGTTAGTAATGAGTGAAGATGGTGATGCTGTTTGTGGAGTTGTTTAATCATCCTCTGCTGAGATCTTCAGAGATTTCATGTGTTTGACTTGCAGTTGATTCTACCAAATGCTTAATCATCAGTTATATAATCATTTAATTTGATCATTCATCTCGTGAACTTCAACACTACTTTAGTGTTTCTTTTAACATTGTTTACAGTGTTCACTGAGGATTCTGCTGTATATGTTGTACATTTCAGCATCTATCAAACAGAGTTCTGTACCTGTAAATGTCTGTATCTGTGTTTAATGTCTGTGGCTAAGCGCAGCATAAGTGGCTCAGTGGGGAATACTGTCTCCTCACAGTAAGAAGATCTCTGGTTCGAGTCCCAGCTGAGCCAGAAAGTCTTTCCCTCACGATCTAAAGAAGTGTGAATTACAGATGCTTAATTGTCTAAAGGTGTAACCGTGTCTTTTACTGCCTATTGATGGATCCGTGGCTGAGTTTTTTTTTTTTTTTGTTTTTTTTTGGCTTTTTAATGTCTCAGTTTTGGGGTTTCTGGTTAAAGACTGGTCTCTATGTGGTTTACTGAAGGCTGAGATTGGGTAGCACTATTAAAACTTGTTCTGGACCAGTTCAGGGCTGGTTATAAGTTACTATTTTGCTGAGATTTGGCCCAGTTATGGCTCATGTGTGGCTCGTGTCTGTATTCCAGATCTGTGCCACACAAGGGCCGTAATTCTTTGCTGCATGTGGGCCGAGTGTAACTGCGTGTTTGGCCCAGAGCTGGGCCAGATGACAATTGCTATGTGGGGTGTTGGATTGGCGTCAATGGCCGCAAAACTTATTTTCACAATATAAAAAGTAATTAACTGACTAATTTATTTACTAGCACATGATCCCATTCCAGCATGATGCTGCTGTGACGCTCTGAACCAGAGAGAGAGAAGAGGAAAGAGAAGATGTCACAACTTTATCACACAGGATAGTCCTCCGCTGAATCATAGCGCAGGTCCCTCCACCCATCTTACCCAATAACTGACAGCGAGGAGGAGGAGGATGGTGATGATGAGGGAGGATGAATATATTGTGAATTAGTGTCTGGTACTTTCGTTCAGAACTCGTCAGGGACAGACAGGCACGATGCGCGTGGACTCGCTGTGGCTGGCGGCTGTTGTCGTTTCATTACCACTCCTCTCTCTCTGCTCCCCCCTGTGAGTATCACAACACACACACTAAGACCGCACCATGTAATAATGTAATGTACTGTAACATGTAATATAACACCTTTTCTGATCTAAAGCTTCGGAATTCATATAAAATGTATGCATTTCTAAGCCAAACTTTATATTTTAAATATGTATGTGCACTTCATATGATTACAGATCTCAACTTTTTTGGGAGAATTTCAAGCGAAACTTTCTGAATAATAAATAATAACAAATAATAAATTATATCTCTGATTCTTGAGAAGTGGGACAAAACAGGATGCAGAATTGAACAAATAAATATTTGTACTCAGACAAATGAAACTACGAGTCTTATGTGTACTAAGCTGCTGAGTTATGCTTTGATACAAACTCCCAACTTTTCTCTTTATTATCAAAATGTGCTTTTTACCTTGGACTGTGTAATATAATTTTAACTATAACTTTTAAAGCAAACAAGATGTTTTTAACATTTCAAAACACATTCTCATGTTTGCAGACAGATTACACTTTCAAATGTGACCAATAATTTCTAAACAAATTTAAAATATCATAATCAAATATTATCAAAATATTCATCTGACAGAGGTAACAGACCTGACAGAGATGACACATCTGACAGTGGTGACGAAAACCTGAATTAGTCTTTTTAACTATCAAACAATTACTGTACATCAATCCACAAAAACAACATGTGCAGTCAGGTCAAATATTTAGTATTTATACATTAACCGACAAATTAAACACTTTTATAATTAATCTAATTAAAAATGACTTGAAAACCACAATAAATAAATGATAATAAAATAAACAAATAAAAAAATATTTGACGACTTCATGGTGAATGTAAACTCCGTCATTGAGAACACAGATTTGCGGTACACTACACTCTGCAGCGTCTCCACACAAAGACAAAACTTACTCCAGAAGTGTGAGGGGTTATTTAGCCCCAGGGCTGCTGCTGGCCAAATGGGTGCCCTAAGCAGAAATGTATTGTTGTACCCCCTCCCTCATATATTATGGAAGTAAAAAAAATAAATAAAAAAAAACCTATAAGGGATCAAAATAGAACTTTAATAAATTATAAAAGTAAATAAATAAATTATAATTAAATTGTATTATTTATACATTACAATTGTAGCTAGACAGTTACCTGTGGCTATGGTTTTACAGTTGTCTGATTGATTTTATAGTCTCAAGTATTCAGAAATCACTCAAAATAAAATTAAGCAGTTTTACTACGATAAAACCATGGTTAATTTCTGTAAGGGTTATGATGTCCACATGTTTTTGTTGAAGAAATTAAAGCGGCTGTGGCATTTCTATGGCAAAAAAGTGGCCAAAAATGAAAGATTAAGTGGATATTTGAATTAAATGTTTGGTCAATAGCTTATTAAACAAGGATTTGATCGTCCTGTAAGTGTAGCAGCAGTCATTACCAGACCTTTGGCGCCCTTTGCAGGCATTTGTAATAATATTTAATGTACATAAATTGTTTATTTTGTATTACATTATGTATTTTAACAGTGTTATTCAATGAAACCCATGACTATTATTAATTAACCAATCATTATAGCCTCATTGTTTTTATGTAATGCATTTTAAGTCATGGAAACTAGAATATTAAGGCAGATGCGGTGGTGGTGAAATGATTACCGACACTAAGACACGTTATTAATGTTAACGTCAACAGCCAAAAAAGTTTCACAGGATTATGAACGTAAGTTACCTGAAAGTGGTGCACAGGCATCATCTTGGGCTTTTTTTTGTTTGTTTTTCTTTTCTCTGCACCAGACTGCTGATGTCTTTTCCCGGGCATAGGCCTAGTTGTCCATCAATTATGATAGACATTTGTATTCAGCCGCAAACACGAGGTGAGGGCGGGCGTGAGCACAGATGTGGGAATGGCATGCTTATGTATGCTTATACTGCCAACTGCGTTCACCATAATGTTTTAAAAATAATTGTATATATATATAAATATATATACAGTATGTGTGTGTGTTGTGTGTGTGTGTTTAAATAAGAATAAATGGATTTTAAATGAGCATATTGTAGTTTAAATATTTAGAAATTAATACCATTTTTATACATTTAAAATTAAGTAGCTATTATACAGTACCTGTATTAATATTAATGCAATATTAATGTTAGGTTTTAACATTAATTTATGTACATCATGTGTATTGCTTGTAAATTATATGGTATGCTTGTTGAGCTGTTGTAATAATTAACTGGATTAATTATTAATTAATTAATTCAATTAATAAATACATTTATTTATAGAAAAAAAAAAAAAAAAACTTCCAAACCAAATGGTCAAAAATGAATTTGTGCTCTAAATTAAATGAGGATAAAGGAATTATCAAATTCTTAATCATCTCTTTTCATCTCTTATACAGTAGTTTAAATATACTTTTTTATATATTTATTGTTAAATATCTATTCTAATATTACTATTAATCAATTAAAAGTATTATTAAACTAAGTATTATATTAATATTAATACAACATTGATGATATATTTATCTTAACATTAATATAATTATATCATTTATATTACTTGAAGGTGATAATTTTATTTTTCCAGCTGTGGAGATATTTAGCTGCATTCTTTATTAATTTATAGGAAATGCTAAAAGTTGAAGGCAAATATTTTAAATCAAATTACCTAAAGAAATACAATTATTACAATTAATTACTATTAAAATCAATGTATTAATAGGAATATTATAACAAACATATTAATATACAATACCAATATTACTGCTATGCTAGAATGTACATATTTACATTTATTCATTTAGCAGACGCTTTTATCCAAAGCGACTTACAGTGCATTCAGGCTATACATTTTTCTTATCAGTATGTGTGTTCCCTGGGAATTGAACCCACAACCTTTTTTTGCGCTGCTAACGCAATGCTCTACCACTGAGACACTGGAACTCTGTATTAATTTTAACCTCAATTTATTGCCATATATCATTTATATCACTTGTATGTGATAATTTACTGATAATGATAATTTACTGGAGTTTAAAAAATGAATTGGCTGCTAAGGTCTTTCCTTTAGAGCCCTGTGTGCTTTGTGCATTCGCTTTTGAGAGAAGAGATTATAACTTCTTCCAACCAAATCACTCGAAACAGAATAAAATATATTTAATTCATCTCATAAGTTATCTTCTTGGGCAGCACTCATTTTCAGTAACTAAATGTGGTGCCGTACCTTTTGTAAAAGTGCTGTCTGTGAAAAGAGAACTGTTCCTCCTAAATGAATGTGTTTTGTTCAGGTACATTCTCTCGGCGCCCAATATACTGAAGGTGGGGTCCCCAGAGAAAGTGTTCGTGGAGGCGCAGGACTACTCTGGAGCCAGTCTGAATGTTAAAATCTCAGTAAGAAGCCCTAAAGATAACAGCCGTGAAGTGGCGAGCGCGTCGGTTACTCTGACACCCGCCAAGAACTACCAGGATCTGGTCGAGATCGAGGTGAGGTGCTCCTCTCACACCAAATGCTTTTGGGTGGAGGCTGTCAAAAATGTGTAGATGTGTTTTACAGTGAAATTTGACTATGTTAGCACATGAATGCTAGTTTGCTGTGTTTCAGAGTGTTTTTTTCTCAGTTGTCCGTGTATGGCGTGTCTGTAGATACCCGGAAATGTGTTTTCCTTTGAGAAAGGAGAGCAGCAATATGCCATCCTGCAAGCCCAGTTTCCACAGAAGCTCCTGGAGAAAAAGGTCATGGTGATCTTTCAGTCTGGACACATAGTGTTACAGACCGACAAGACCATCTACACTCCAGACAGCACAGGTGCTCTAATATTTGCTGTTCTGCATTTGTTTCCATCATAGTTCTTGCACCAAGTTGGTCTCCTAATACTTGTCTTCTCCCTGTAGTTTATTACCGGGTGTTTTCACTGAGTCCAGGCATGACACAGCCTGTGGAAAGTGGAGTCAGAGTGGAGATCTTGGTAAATGTGTCCTCCGTCTGTGTATGAAAGTACAACAAAGTCCAAAATTTGAGTCCGCAAAACCTTAAAACGGCAGATTTTTGTCTCTTTTGGAGACTTTTGTACTCCACAGTATTGTATGTGTACTTCTCGTCAATGTGTTTAGCTGTTTGTGTTCACGTTTCATAAATATTTAAACATCAACTTCAATGTTGGCAGACACCTGATGGCATCAGCCTTGAGAGCAAATCTGTTTATCCTGGTGCAGGAATGGTGTCAGGAACCTTCAGCCTGACGGATCCGGCCAGGTGAGGACGAGTGAACAACCTGTTTGAATAAAACCTAATATTGCTCAGTCACTTTCCAAAAAATGCAGTACAAATTATCATCCCATCTTTGTGCTTTTATTTTTATTTTAAACGTCCTTTTGCAATAAAAATTATTATTAAACTAGCATATACTTTATTTAACTTGAGTTAACATGAAATAAAGAATGAAAAGTTATTTAAACTTACATATTTTACCATTAGAAGAGGCTAATTTTAATCACACCACGTTTTTTTTGTTTAACAATATAAAATATGTAAAATGTGTATATAATATAATATAATATAATATAATAAGCAATGTTTGTTAAAAAATGTTGTACCATTTTTGTGAAACATATCTATTAATCTTTCAATGAAGTTGTGAAATAACAAATAATGTTGTATTGCAAAAAAAAAAAAAAAGTATTTAATTTATACTGTTTAATTTTACTTGCTAGAAAATTTAGGAATAGCAAAATTAGAGTTGAATTCAGACAAATGTAGCAAACAATTACATTACAGTCGTCATTCTTATAATATAATATAATATAATATGTGGAAAGTACGTTATCTTTCAGTCAGACTGTGAAATTACAAATGTTTGCTGTTTTACAATAAAAAAAATAAAATATGTATTTAATTTAAACTTTTATTTTGCTAGAAAATTAAGAAATTACAAAAATCATGGTTAAGTTCAAACAAAGATAGAAAAGAAAGATCTTTCAATAAGATTGTGAAATGACAGATAATGACCTTTTCATCTGGTGTCCAAATAGCCCAGGGTTGTGGAAACTTGTGGCGTGGCACCAGAACAGCCCACAGAAGAACTTCTCCAGTGAGTTTGAAGTCAAAGAATACGGTAGGTGCCTCTGCGAGCTGTTACGAAACAACATTGCACAAAGATAGACCTGTAACATCTGCAATCCACTGATATCAACTCAGCTTCTTCCTGTTCCTCCTGCAGTCCTGCCCAGCTTTGAGATCTCTTTGAGTCCACAGAAAGCCTTCTTCTACGTGAACGATGACAGTCTAACAGTCGATATTGAAGCCAAGTACGGTACTTTTTAGTTTTATGGCAATATGCATGTTTCCAATTGCATAGCATTCTTAATAAAGCTAATTATGTTTAGCTAATATATGTTTATATTAGCTATCAGTGTGTGTATATATAAGTGTGTGTATCCTTAAGGTATTTGTTTGGAGAGACAGTCAATGGCCATGGATTTGTTGTATTTGGTGTGGTGACTAAAGATAAAGGGAAGATAAGTATACCAGGCTCCTTACAGAGAGTGCAGGTACTACACACACACACACACACACACACACACACACACACACACATGCATGTATCAATGAAAACACCAGACTGATATCAGATTTTACGAATATTTACCCCATTTATGAACCACTTTTTAAACCACCATTTTTAGAAGATGGAAAAGTAAATGCAAATTTGGCCCTCAAGAACAACGTAAACCCACAAACACATGTGTTCATTAGAATCAGAATCAGAATCAGAAAGAGCTTTATTGCCAAGTATTCTTGCGCATACAAGGAATTCGTTTTAGTGACATAAGCTTCCAGTACACAGAGACAACAACACAAAGACAATAAAAATTAGACGAGAATAAAAAATACACATATGTAAATATAAATAGACAAAAAAAAAAAAAAAATTGTATGTACAGTTGTGCTATAGATGATAGAATGAGATGCAGGGATGTGCTGGTAACAAATAAATATAAGGATATTGCAATTTTTTATTGCATAATGTGGGGAACATTTAACTGTTCATAATGTAGATTGCCTGGGGGAAGAAACTGTTCTTGTGCCTGGCTGTCCTGGTATTTGGGGCTCTGTAGCACCGGCCAGATGGCAAAAGTTCAAAACGGGGATAACTTGGATGGGAGGGATTCCAGAGTGATTTTCTGAAGATCTATTGAAGATCTGTGAAAAGATGGGGGCCAGCTGGTCAGCACAGGTTTTCAAATTTCAAAGCGTTTATTGTCATGTGCACAGTGAGGAAAAGCAAGTTTCCCTGTACAATGAAATTCTTTCTTTGCTGTCCACATTGAATGCCAAGACAAGTGCAAATTATGTAAAAATAAAACAGACATACACATCAATAAAATAAAAATAATAAAAGTACAGCTGTGTTGCAGGAGTAGAAATAGACTATGAATATAGGAATATAGACTATGTACATCTGTATGTGCGAGTGGCAATACTGACTTGTGCAAACAACAATATAGTGATGTGCAATATTAACATTAATGTGTCCACATGTAGCAGTAATATGTAGTATATCTCTGTGTGCGAGTGTGCAATATTGACTTATGTACAGAACAGTAGTACAGTGGCATGTAACAAATTGAGTGCAACTACATAATAATAATAGCAGCTTTAACATTAATAATGTGCAAATCAAGATGAAGCTACTTGATAAGAGATAGCAGCAGTAACATTAACAAATGTGCAAAATTGAGCTGTAGCAGTTCAGTTTACATATTCTATGAGATATGTGAGACTATAGTCTGTGTCCACTGGCTACCCGTTTAAAAGTCTAATGGCTGAGGGGAAGAAGGAGTTCCTTAATCTGGAAGTCCTGCATTTCACACTCCTGTACCTCTGTCCTGAGGATAGGAGTGTGAACAGTCCATGTTGTGGGTGGGTGGGGTCCTTAAGGATGGAGGCAGCTCTCCTGTGAACTCTACGATGGTAAATGGCCTTCAGTGGAGTCCTGATGATCTTCTCGGCAGTCTTCACCACTCTCTGCAGACGTTTCAGACAGGCTGGTGTGACACCGTCTGGGCCTTGTGCCTTTCTTCTCTTGTTCTTTCTGAAGACCTGGCACACATCTTCTTCACTGCTCTGAAGTGCAGGAGTGGGGGAGAGGGGGGTTACAGGAGGTGTTAACAGTTGTGTAGAGAGATGGTCAGGACGGGTGTGGGGGGTTTCAAATCTACAGTAAAACTCATTCAGGTCTTCAGGATGGTGTCTTGTAGTTGGTGATGGCTTTCAGACCTTTCTACAATGAAGCTGAGTCATTGAAAGTGAACTGATCTTCCAACTTATTATATCACACAAAAATAATAATGAGTCCAATGAGATAGAATAATGAGATTTTTTTCATATGTGGAGAAAAAGTTGACAAATACACAAGCAATCACACAGATCTGATCTGCCACAGACACAAACTATTGGTTCTGTGTTGAATGTCAGATCTGGGATGGAAGTGGAACAGCAGAGCTGAGAAGAAAGCACATCCTACAGACCTTCCCAAACATTATGCAGCTTGTCGGCCAGTCACTGTACGTTACAGTGAGCGTGTTAACCCAGTCTGGTAAGAACTACATGAAGTCTGGTGAACCATCTTAATGGACAACAAAATTGAAATTTTTAGGCCTTGAAAACATGTAATTTACATGTGCTTATTTCTGATTATTATCATACTTGTGTTTCAGGCAGTGAAATGGTGGAAGCACACAAGAAAGGCATTCAGATTGTGACGTCACCGTACACCATCCACTTCAAAAGAACACCACACTTCTTCAAACCTGGAATGCCCTTCGACATCTCGGTATAAAATTTTAACCAGGAGAAGAAAAAACATAACTTACTGGAAACTTATTGGGAGTTTAAAAAAAAAACACTTACTGCATTCCATATTTTTTGGTCTGGGTTTTACATAAAGGTCTACGTAACAAATCCTGACCAAACACCTGCAAAAAATGTGGAAGTGGAGGTCAATCCTGGAGGGGTCAGAGGTCAAACAAGAGACAACGGCATTGCGAAGGCTACCGTTAACACTCCAGGAGGATCTTCTACACTGGAGATCACTGTAAGACCTGCCATCTCAACAGTACTAATGTTCAGTCAGTTTCAGTTTCTGGTGATCTAGTATAAAATAGACCAGTTAACAGATGTTGAACAAGCAGTGGAGCATATTGTACTCAGCACATCAGAAAACAATGTATTTATTCTTTCCAGGCAAAGACCAAAGATCCACAATTAAGCAGTGATCAGCAGGCAGTGAATAAGATGACGGCTCAGGCCTATAAGCCCAAAGGCAGCTCTAACAACTACCTGCACATCGGCATTGGGGCTGCAGAGCTTCAGATTGGTGATCAAATGAAAGTCAGTCTGAACTTAGGAAGAAGTCCAGGAGTGAGAGATCAAGATTTCACCTACATGGTGAGGGACAGTCATACCAAGATACAAGAAGAGATGTTATTATGTATACAGTCTGTTCTTATGTGGTTTGTTAAATTTTGTAAATGTATTCAATGTTTTTCATCTGCCTCATTTTCAGATCTTGAGTAAAGGTCAGATTGTTCAAGCAGACAGGTTTAGGCGAAGAGGACAATCTCTAGTGTCTCTGTCTCTGCCTGTAACCAAAGACATGGTGCCGTCCTTTCGCTTTGTGGCTTATTACCAAGTGGGCTCATCTGAGGTGGTGTCTGATTCAGTCTGGGTCGACGTGAAAGACACATGCATGGGAACGGTAATTTAGGCCTGGTGACACAACCATGAATTCATTCATTTTGTTATTTTTGATCTATGTTCTTTGATCTCCCAGCTTAAAGTGGAAGTTCACGATCCAGTCAATGTCTATGAGCCCGGTGAAGACTTTGGCCTGAGAATAACAGGAGATCCTGGGGCCAAAGTTGGGTTGGTGGCTGTGGATAAAGGTGTTTATGTTCTGAACAACAAGAACAGAATAACTCAAACAAAGGTTTGTAGATCAGAATCGAATCTTTCCATTGTAAAGGAAAAGAGGTAGAAGAAAGATCTGCACACTGTTATTCCCTTTATTCATAATTTTTTTTTTTTTTTTTTTTTTTTTTTAAACATTTCGGTCCAAAGACCTTCGTCAGGCAAACACATACAAGCAAAAGCAACAGCTCAATAAGTACTAAGATTCAAGTAGAGTTCCAATTGATTACACCTGTTGGTAATCAAGGTCAATCTTCTATTTTTAGGATAAGCAATTGTAAATTACAAAAAGGCTGGGGGATTGTTTGAGTGTTGTTTTGGGTATTTCCTGATATTGTGTTTGTATTCAAAAAATGTTCTGCCTCAATGTGGTTGTCTTGTTTTAATTGTGATATAGCTGCTCACGTGATTGACCTTGATTACCAACAGGTGTAATCAATTGGAACTCTACTTGAATCTTAGTACTTATTGAGCTGTTGCTTTTGTTTGTATGTGTTTGCCTGACGAAGGTCTTTGGACCGAAACGTTGTTTTTAAAAAAAATAAAAATAATTGAATAAAGGGAATAACAGTGTGCATATCTTTCTTCTACTTTTTTGATGTCCTTTGATCTTGCACCTGGCTAAGATATTTTTGGATGTGTGTACTTTCACCTTTCTTTTAAAGGAAAAGAGGTAACATTTTCTTACCTAAACATATATTGCCTTTTTTTCTCTTTGACTTATTTCTTCCCCAACAGATCTGGGATGTTGTTGAGTCACATGATATTGGCTGCACAGCAGGAAGTGGAAAAGACAGTATGGAAGTGTTCAGCGATGCTGGCCTGCTGTTTGAGTCCAGCTCTGCTGGAGGCACTGGCATCAGGACAAGTACTTGCATAATGGTTTTGGACATGTTCAAAAAGATCCATGTACAGACTTTTATAACCTGTCAATGAATGCATCTTAGTAAATCCACTATTGACATTGTTCTTTTCCAGATGCTGAATGCCAATCTTCATCACGAAGAAAAAGACGAGATGTAACCATAGTACATCTCCAGCAGTCTCTAGGTAAGAAAGATGCAAGCCATTTCAATCAATCAATCAATCAATCAATCAAATGATCGATATAGCTAAAAAGCAGTTATAGATATAAGGATGTATTGTATCCAACTTTTGACCACCAAGGGCAGACCCCAGATTTCCCATGAATTCTTATGGCATGTCCCAAGGTTTGGCATTAGGTTTCATTTGAGAATAATTGCCAAGAAACTGCAATCAACTCTGATGAATCACAGAGAACTGTTTGGTATATCGGGAATATGTGGGTAGAATTTGACCAGCACTGTATCAAGATAGTTTGAGACAAATTTTAGGATGGCAGAAGAAAGCTCATGGATAAGTTTGAGGAACTTGGCATTTCCTGAGGAATGAGAGGGGAAGTATTTTCTAGACCTCATGGTTAAAAGAATTGCAAGTGCAACTTTTAGCTTTTGAGATAGAGACCTTAAATTTGGCCTAATAGACATTGGAACTGCATGCAATTAGTGTGTGTATTTCATATATACACATATATTTCAATATACATTTTCAGATAAAGTTCTAAAGGTTCATACGATTCATTGCCTCCCAGCCAGAGACAAAGATGATGCCAAGAAAACTAACAGAAACGTTAGGTGCTTATAAACATTATAAAGCAACATAAATGTTTCTGTGCATTGTATTCAAATTCTTCTGAAGCCATTCAGTAGCTTAATGTGAGGGACAGATAATCATACAAGTTGTTGTGTGTCACGTTCGTTTACAGTCATCTCGATGAAACTCTCTCCTAGATGATTCAGTGTTCCTATTATTATACTTGATTTTTAGATTAAGTTTTGCTTGAAAGGACTTTATTTTGCTGTAGTTTATTGCTGTTTCTAGACGATGCAGCACTCACTATGGGCTGTCTTTTAGAGCACAACACTGAAGTATCCATGCACACAGTAACTGGAATTTAATCGTGTGAAGAAAAAAGACTCAAACTGTTGCATAGGTATAATACATTAGGTATCCACATCTTGTCTTTGTGCTGTGAATCTTGTTTTCTCATATCTATAATTGTGTTGCCCAGTTAAAAGCAGCACTGTTCATTTAAAAGAAACATCTTTTAACTATATTTTCTAAAAAATCGTTTTTCATGATTGTATTTTATAAG
Source organism: Schizothorax lantsangensis (assembly GCA_027422415.1). Lineage (NCBI taxonomy): Eukaryota > Metazoa > Chordata > Actinopteri > Cypriniformes > Cyprinidae > Schizothorax > Schizothorax lantsangensis. The sequence continues at coordinate 40,656,269 of CM049841.1, read as the reverse complement.
ACTATAAATATTAAGTTGTATTTGTTTTTCTTAACACGTTGCCAGGTTTGAGTAGACTGTTCACTCTTATTTCTTCTCCACTAAATGTTTAGATTTTTATAAAATTATGCACTTTTTATAAACTTATGCACTTTTTTTCTAGATTTACCTTTGCTGCTGAATTACCCACTACCCTACTTTATAACTCTATTTATTTATATATTCTTGTTTATAAAATCTGTTTTTCGTTATAATGAAATGGTGTGCATAACACATAAAGTGATCAACATCTACAGTGATCAAGAAACAAAACAGCACCATTGTCAGTATCAGCTGATACATATAATTTTGGTTTTGAAACCGAATCAATTCTGGGGAGAAAAAAAAAATCAGTGCATCCCTACTCAGCACCAAACAATGACAATTCAGACTGAATTTTCTGTAACCATAGGTTTGCAACATTTTTGTAATCTTTATTGTTACAGTTTTTAAAGCTTTATAAAGCTTTCTTTCAGACCCATCTTTCCTCTTTTGCTTGATCTATCGCTAGTGAACAAATACTCTGGCTTTGAGAGAGAATGCTGTTTGGATGGAATGAAGAAATTGGATGATTACACCTGTGAGTATCGGGCATCTTTCATTGTGGATGGAGAGGAGTGCAGACGGGCTTTCCTGCACTGCTGCACTGAGATGACCACCCATAACAAAGAATCAGCTGAAGAAAAGATTCTAGGCCGCAGTAAGAGCACTCTCAATAATAAAGCACAAATTTCAATTTAAACTCACTTTTGCAAATCTGCTGGGAGTCAGATTGTGCTTCAGGTGTGCCTTCAGCAGGATAATTTACCTCATAGGTGTTACAAGTTTTGCTTCTACAATTCAGAAAAAAGTATCAAATGGAAAAAACACTTTGTGAAAAGAGTTGGCTTGTTTTGCATAAATAAATCAACCACTCATTCACACCCAGGTGAAAGCGAGGATTTTGTGAACTCTGATGACATTGTGACACGTACGCTCTTCCCTGAAAGTTGGCTTTGGGAGGAAGTTGTGTTGCCCAAATGTTCATCACTGAACCGCCAGTGGTGAGTTTGACTTGCAGTTTCCTACAGTCAGTGCTCAGCCAGTGATGTTCAAGTTTTAGTAAAAGATGATCTCTCTTTTAGTCAAACAACTACCTTACCCAGGGATGGACTCAAGCTGAAAGACTCCATAACTACCTGGGAAATCACAGCCATCAGCTTGTCCAGCACTCATGGTACAGAGTCTTGTTGTAAACAATTTGCTGTTGTAAACACAATTTCTTATTAAAATATTATTCACAGCCATTTCCAATATTGTGTATTGCATTTTGTGGCATGCTGTTGATTACCCCAAACAATAATTTCATTGCATTATTCAGTGTTTTCTCTGTACTGTTTGGTCTCACTGGAATAACAATGTTCTAGGCCTGCAATACATGCTTTCTATAAGATGCTGATCTCTTGTTTCTCTACAAAGGTATCTGTGTGGCAGATGTCCATGAGATGACAGTGGTGAAGAACTTCTTTATTGACCTAAAGCTGCCATATTCAGCCGTGCGCAATGAGCAAATTGAAATCAAGGCCATTATCCACAACTTGTACAGCAGAAAAGTAAAGGTCAGATTGGAGGAATGATTTACCATCACACAGGCCCTCAGCATGACGACAGAATATGATTTGGCCACTATCAGCCTTCCTTCCTTCATAAGGGATGTGAGTTTAATTTCTTCTTTCTTGTAGGTACGTGTGGAACTGATGGAAACCAAAGACATCTGCAGCCCGGCTAGCAAGAGAGAAAGGTTCCATACCATTGTGACAGTAGATGCTAAATCATCATATTCTGTACCTTTTGTCATCGTCCCGTTAGCTTTGGGACGCCACGCCATTGAAGTGAAGGCAGCTGCTGCAGGACGTGGCAGTGACGGTGTGAAGAAAGATCTCCTGGTGGTGGTAAGAAAATGAGACCTTCTTGATCACATAACAAGACAGTTCATTACAGAGTGTAGATTTAGCATAATGTGAACAGAACCCAAAAGAAGACATAAAGCGACATAAAGAAATGAACTGGCGTATATTCCCCTCAGCTTTCCTCAAGGTTTAAAGACCGCAAACCTTTAGCGACATCAGTGGAGTCACTACGACCTTGCTAATTTCTGAGAATTCACATATGAATCTGAACTATAGAGCACACACCCTTTGTTCTCTGTCACTCATTCTTCACTTAATTTCTTTAGTCTGAAGGCGTTTTGACCAAACTTAATGAAAATCTACAATTCAGTCCTTCTAAGAAAGGTAAGAGGATTCCAACAAAACCTTTATATGGGCATTTGATAAAATGTGTTGGAGTTGTTGGAAGTGTTTTCTTCTCATTCAGTGTTTTATGAATATTACGAGTTGTATTACTTTTTTCTTATAAGTTTTATAAGTTTTATCTTGAGCCCTGGTTAATTTCTGACCCTGCTATTAAAGGGTTAGTTCACCCTAAAATGAAAATTCTGTCATTAATTATTTAAGAGAAGATTTGCTGAATGAATTCATTGTGTTTTTGTTTTTTGCACAAAAAGTGTTCTTGTAGCTTCATAAAATTACAGTTGAACTAAGGTCTTACGGGTTTGGAAGGACATTAGGGTGTGTAATTAATGACAGCATTTTCATTTGTGGGTGAACTATCCCTTTAAGCCCCTCAATGTCTCTCCTGGCCTCGATCAGATACTAAATAACGGCCACGCCAGTCATTGAAATTCGTGTCCTGCATGCACAAATGAAAATGAAGTACGACCATTTAGTTCTTGTCTTTCTGGAACAGGTGGTGAACATGTGGAGGTTATCAAGAGCCTTATACTGAGGGACCAGGCACCCAACACACCTGCGAGCACATATGTATCAGCAATAGGTGACTCTTCTAACATCTGCTGTAAGTTTGTCACATAAAACTAGGCCTTGTTTTTTACCAGTATGTCAATCTCTTGTGCACAGGAGATACAATCAGTATAACAATAGAGAAGGCTGTTAGCGGTCAGGCCATGGGTTCCTTGATTATCCAGCCTGGTGGCTGTGGGGAGCAGAACATGATTGGCCTAACGATGCCTGTAATTGCAACATATTACTTGGACAAAACCAATCAGTGGCACACCGTGAGGGTTGGGCTTAGGCAGACAGCAGTTACGTACATAACGAGAGGTAAACTACACACTGGAAAGTCAACTATTCTGCTCCTAAATGTTTGTTTCATATAGTATGCCCATCTTATTGTCTTGATGAACAGGGTACAATCAACAGCTGGCATATCGTAAAAATGACGGGTCCTATGCCGCATGGATTAATCGTTCAAGCAGCACCTGGTAACTAATATATTTCGCAATATTTCTGCTTGTCAGTAAGAACTGTCAATCAGGAATTTCACCATGATTAAGACTTAATTTTGTTTTTCTTTCTCCTAAAGGTTGACAGCATATGTTGCTAAAGTATTTGCCATGGCCAGTAACATCGTAAACATTGACCGGAATGTGATCTGCTCTGCCCTCAAGTGGCTCATACTGAACAAGCAGTTACCTGATGGTGTTTTCAGAGAAGATGCCCCTGTAATTCATGGAGAGATGACTGTGAGTGAGACCTGTTTTAAAAACTATAACACTGAAGGGACAGTTCACCCCAAAATGAAAATTGCTCATCTTTTACTCACCTTCATGTCATTCTTAACCTGTACGACTTTCTTTCAAAAATTCAAACTCCAACTTTCTCTTAAGCCCATAAGAGATTTGTTTAAGGAACAAACTAAAATGAGATATTTACTATAAATGTCACAACACCATGGCATTTTGATGAAGCAACTTTGAAGCTATAAACTATTCGTATTTCTCTATATGGGGCAAAAATTACAAAACAATGTTTTCAAACAGGTCCCAACACTGCTATTGCCATTGGTCAAATAATCTCACCCCAAACCATTGTTTAATTTTGAACTCTTCAAACAAACAGAATGAGCATTTTCTCACCTGATTAAACTGGATTAAAACATTATTCCACAGCAGAAAATATTCCACAGCAGCATTAACCTGCAAGGATATATTTAACTATCATTATAAACCTGATACTTTGTCTTCTCAATCTTAAAGTGTGATTACACTTACCATAGCTCGGCACAATTTAGTATGAATGAAATACAGTAATAAAAATGAAGAAATAAACATACAGCACTATTCTACCAGCAAACAGACCAACCTCTCAAACAAACAGCCTCTTTTTATGGATAATTTTATGATATTGAAATGATTTGTTGTACTGAAACTGGCAGAGAAGATGCTGCTCATCCAACTGTGGTTCTTCTGTTTTGATTTGTTGCTAAGTTTTGAGTCTCCGCCCAGACAGAAGTCACTGCCGAACATCAACCAGAAAGTTTGTTAGTGGTCAGCTCTGCCAATTTGTGTAGGGAGATTTCTTTTTTGCTGGAGGTTTATTTGGTGATATTCTATATTGCTCCATTTTTCATTGAAATGATTAGATTTCACCCACAAAATTTCACAGAGCAATGGTAAATGTGACCACACCTTTAATTATTTCTGATATCACTATTTCTTCACTGTGCACAGGGGAACGTACGTGGGGGAAATTCACAAGCATCCATGACAGCTTTTGTGCTCATTGCCCTGCAGGAGGGGAGGGGCATTTGTGCCGGCCACATCTCAGTGAGTCCTGCTGGGCTTTGAGTTAAAATGCAACCCTTGAAAAAGCTAATGCGTTTCTAGCTTAATTTGTTAATTTTTGTATGCCACTCCATGTATTTAATTCTCTCTTATCAACAGTTTTTTTTTTTTTTATTCCTCTTTAGAGTCTTGACAGTAGCATATACAAAGCCATTGTGTACCTCAGATCTCAGTTACATGGTCTGACAAATCCTTATGCAGTGGCTATGACATCTTATGCTCTTGCCAATGGAAATGCACTTGACAAACAAGTTCTGTTGAGAAAAGCCTCTGCAGGTAAAAAGTACAGCCATTTAGGTTGAATTCATGTAAACAGTTAGTTTAACCTGTTCAGAAAACAATGTGCTTTGTCTGTTTATTTTTGCTTAAATGTTCAACTGTTAAATGTATTTGTGCTTAAGAGTCAACAATGCACCTTTCACACAGCATTAACATTTGTTGTTGTACTTGCCTAGGTATCAAAGCTAAACGATTAAGATGCATAGCAATATCACATTTACATTACATTTCATTCAAATCAATGAAGACAAAGATACAAGCTTATAAGGGAATGAATGATGATTGGCATAAACAAATCAACAATGACAACACCATATAAAAATAAAAGTCAACAAGTATAACATCTGATTGTTTTTCTCATCTGCTCTCCATAAACAAAGTATAGATGCTCAGAAACAATCTGTATGGTGAAAAGTGCTATACAAATAAAACTGAATTGAATTAATCCCGAAACAGATGGAAGTCACTGGCCTGTCCCTGGAAGCAGTAGCTTTACTTTAGAGGCTTCGGCCTATGCACTTTTGGCTCTTGTAAAAGCTCAAGACTTCCAGAGTGCAGCTCCCATCGTAAACTGGCTCAACAACCAGAGGCAGTACAGTGGAGGATATGGCACGACTCAGGTTTGTAGTTCTACATCCATCATATACATCTGCGTTGCATATCTGTTCACATGTTCAAAATGCAACATTTAAGAAAAGACCATAAACAATTTTAGGACCAAAAAGGTGAAGCCTACACATGAAAAACCATTCAAACTTGTCTCCTCCATCCCAGGCCACCATCATGGTGTTTCAGGCCGTAGCTGAGTACAGGATTCATGTGAAAGACATAAAGCAGTTAGACCTGGAGATGACGATACGAGTGGATGGCAGCCAGCAGCCGATTGTGTGGAAGTTCAACAAAGAAAACTCTTATCTCGCACAAACAGAAAAGGTGAGATTGTGGTGAAAGTAAGAATTCACTTAAGCACAGTCGGTTATGTCTTAAGTGAACATAAACATTTGATAAGAGTGAATGAGTATCATTATAGTGGAATGGTGTTATTTAACAAGGATTAATCTATATTTCATTTATGCAGTTAAGACTATGCAAAAAGTTAATGCAACAAGTCACTGCGGTCATACTGTATGATCGATTATCGTTGATGTATACCTGGTTTAAGATGAAACTTCTATTTTTTTTCAGTCTAATATTAATCAGCTATATTTGATCTCTTTTATGAAGATGAATATTTTTATATGTATTTATTATTGTTTTTTTTTTAACTTATTTTATCAACAGATTCCATCCAACAGGCAGATCACCATCAGTGCCAAGGGTTCTGGCGAGGCCTCTGTAACTGTGAGTGACTGAAGAAAGTACTAATCAGAAATAAATGCTGAAAATACAAAAAACTTAGATACTGTCTTTAATTGTGTTTTATGTTGTTTTCTCCTCTGCAGGTTGTGACTGAGTACTATGCACAACCAAAAGAAAGCAAAAGCACTTGCAAGAACTTTGAGCTTTCTTTGGCTTTTGAAAGGGATAATAAAGGTTATATTTGATTAGCATTTTGTTGATCATGAATACAATATATTTCTAATTTAAATAATTTATGCTAAAAATGCTAATAGTTTTATGCTGCTCTGTCACTGGTGTCATTTGGTGGTTATGTTTTGCATAAAAAAGGAAAATAAAGCCCTTCTGCTTACAGTGCAAAATGTAAATAATTTTTATTTAATGAAAAATGTTATTTGTCATAATCTTGATGGTCCTAAAATTGACCTTACCGGTTTTGTAATAATTGCCCATTACTATCTTGTGTACATTCACATGTATTTATTTGGCACATAAATTATCCAATGCAACTAACAAATATGGAAAATAAAAGGAAATGTCTTTCTTTCTTTTTTTTTAGTAACATATCAAGGAGCAACTGAGAGTTACAAACTCATTATCAATACCAGGTGTGCAAATATGTGCCATTTTCATCATATTTCTGCCCTAAACAACTGAATATCAAAGTTAAAACTTTCAAATGTCACTCTGTACAGTGAATAATCCTTGAAAATGATCAAATACATTACTAAGTTTAACCAACATTGTGTCCACTCCAAGGTTTTGGCAAGAATTACAGTACCTTATTATGACCTTTATTCTGTTCTGTTGCAGCTGCTGTCTATTTTTTTTTCAACATTATAAAAATACTCTCTCCTGCCCCAGTATAATCAATTGGAGGGAGAGTTTGGGAGATCTGTCTGAACATTATTTTTGCAGTGCCATTAGTGCTATAGAAAGCTTACATTTGCTTTGATGACTCCACAGATATCTGTCTGCTGACAGAGACGCCACCATGTCTATATTGGACATATCTTTATTGACAGGATTTGTTGTGGATGAGAATGATCTTAAGGCGGTATGAATCACACTTTCATTATTCACATATGCTTTTGACAAAATCAAAATATGAATATTTTTTTGCTCGATTTTCACATAATTTCCATTCTCTGTGCTCCACTGGATGTTACGGTGGCCACACTGTCAAATTCTCCAATACTAACTTGTTGTTTCTGTTTGTAGCTGTCAACTGGACATGACAGGATGATTCAGAAATTTGAGATGAACAAGCAGCTTTCAGAGCGAGGATCCCTCATCATCTACCTGGACAAGGTCTCTTTGTCAGTTTTACATAGAAAAGACCAATAAAAAAGTGTTGTAATGTAAAAAAGGTGCCATCATTACCAAAGGCTTGATAAGTGAGGCTATCATCAAGAGAACATTAGTGTACCATAATTAGTGATTATTGTGAGAATGACTACATACAGTGGTGGCCCAAATTATTAGAACACTAGTATTTTCACCAGCTAAAAAAAAAAAAAAGTTTTTAAGTCAGTTATTTCTATCTTTTGCTGTAGTGTCAGTAGGAAATATCAGTTTACATTTCCAAACATTCATTCTTCAATCCAGAAGAACTGTCAACGTCTCCAAGATGCTTCAAGAAACCTTCCTGCAAAGCTACAGTACTGTTAAACGTTTTAGGCACTTGTGTGAAAATGCTGTAAAATGAGGATGCTGTCAAAAATAATGTCATAAATAGATTTTCTTTGTCAATTAACTTCTATTAACTAAATTAAATCAACATTTGGTGTGACCATCCTTTGTGGGCAGTCGTGGCCTAATGGATAGCGAGTCGGACTTGTAAGCGGAAGGTTGTGGGTTCGAATCTCAAGTATCCTCCTTCAATACCACGACTGAGGTGTCCTTGAGCAAGGCACCGAACCCCCAACTGCTCCCCGGGCGCTGTAACATGGCTGCCCACTGCTCCGGGTGTGTGTTCACTTAGGATGGGTTAAATGCAGAGAATACATTTCACTGCTGGTTATATACTCTCGGTGAAATTGTGTATGTGACAAATAAAAATAATCTTAATCTTAATCTGTGTGTAAAGCAATCAGATTAAGCTCCAAAAAGGTTTTGGAGCTTTTTTCTTTACCTTAAGCAATCTAGGTGCGCTTACGCATAGTTTTTCTGGGAGCTTTTTGCAGGTAGGTTTCTTGAAGCATCTTGGGGACGTTGCCACAGTTCTTCTGGATTTAGTCTGTCTCAGTTTATTCTGTTTCTTCATGTCATTCCAGACAGACTGATGATGATCAGATCAGATCTCTGTGTGGAGCACTGGCTGTTGTCAGATTCCTTGTGCAAACTAAAATCTCATTGGATTATTACAATTAATGGCAAAATGAATGTTTGGAAATGGAAACTGACATTTCCTACTGACACACTACAGCAAAAGATAGAAATAAATTACTTAAAACTATTTTTAGCTGCTGAAAATACTAGTGTTCTAATAATTTTGGCCACCACTGTAAATTCTATTAATATTATCTATTAATATTAAAATTATTTTGGGTATCACAAGTACATCTGCAACAAAAGAGAACATTCTAAACCTTGAAAACCCTGAGTTATTTTTACTACTATTTTATTTTATTTTTTTCTCCATGCAAATGAAAAATCCCTTCTAAATGCTTACTATAAGGTGTCTGCTATCTGCCTTTCTACTCTCTGCAGATTTCTCATACCAGGGAAGATAAGATTTCATTCCGGCTGCACAGAATAATGAACGGAGGCTTCCTTCAACCAGCAGCAGTCACTGTATATGAATACTACTCTATAGGTATGAAGCTGATGTGGAAGCAAACATGTGATATTGGTTTAAGCAGTCACACCTTTGTATATAGTCTGACTGCATTGTAATTGTACCAAATCATTGTTAATGTACTGCATAAAGTCTGTAAGATTGTACATTTTACATTAATTTAAACAAATTCATTTATTACATAAATTCTCAAAAAAAATATCATTGAGCCACTGACATTTTACTTATTATATTTATGACTTGTTTTAACATTATTTTAACTGCTGACCTCTTTAATATCGCTGATGCTGCAACACAATGAAAGTTGTGTGACCCATGTCATTCTTCAATGGTTAGAAAATCGGTGTGTGAGGTTTTATCATCCAACCAGGCAGGAAGGAGCTCTTCAGAAAATCTGTAAGAATGATGTCTGTCAGTGTGCAGAAGGTAGCGTGTTTCATTGTTATAATAATTACAAAAAAAAAAATGTGCTAAGACATTCAAAGTTATACCGTTAATCTACAGCACGTTAATTTCTCTTACCTTTGCTGAAACAGAAAACTGCAGCCTTCAAAAAAAGGAGAAAATTCTTGAGGCTCACCGTAATAAGAAAGCCTGTGATCCTAAAATAAATTACGGTATTTATTATGTGTGTGTGCATGTTTTGGTCCAATGAGTTAGTGTTTTCAGACTTTTTTTTAATATACAGGTGCTGGTCATATAATTAGAATATCATCAAAAAGTTGATTTATTTCACTAATTCCATTAAAAAAGTGAAACTTGTATAATGTATACATTCATTCCACACAGACTGATATATTTCAAGTGTTTATTTCTTTTAATTTTGATGATTATAAGTGACAACTAATGAAAACCACAAATTCAGTATCTCAGAAAATTAGAATATTACTTAAAACCAATACAAAGAAAGGATTTTTAGAAATCTTGGCCAACTGAAAAGTATGAACATGAAAAGTATGAGCATGTACAGCACTCAATACTTAGTTGGGGCTCCTTTTGCCTGAATTACTGCAGCAATGCGGCGTGGCATGGAGTCGATCAGTCTGTGGCACTGCTCAGGTGTTATGAGAGCCCAGGTTGCTCTGATAGTGGCCTTCAGCTCTTCTGCATTGTTGGGTCTGGCATATCGCATCTTCCTCTTCACAATACCCCATAGATTTTCTATGGGGTTAAGGTCAGGCGAGTTTGCTGGCCAATTAAGAACAGGGATACCATGGTCCTTAACCAGATACTGGTAGCTTTGGCACTGTGTGCAGGTGCCAAGTCCTGTTGGAAAATGAAATCTGCATCTCCATAAAGTTGGTCAGCAGCAGGAAGCATGAAGTGCTCTAAAACTTCCTGGTATACGGCTGTGTTGACCTTGGACCTCAGAAAACACAGTGGATCAACACCAGCAGATGACATGGCACCCCAAACCATCACTGACTGTGGAAACTTTACACTGGACCTCAAGCAACGTGGATTCTGTGCCTCTCCTCTCTTCCTCCAGACTCTGGGACCCTGATTTCCAAAGGAAATGCAAAATTTACTTTCATCAGAGAACATAACTTTGGACCACTCAGCAGCAGTCCAGTCCTTTTTGTCTTTAGCCCAGGCGAGATGCTTCTGACGCTGTCTGTTGTTCAAGAGTGGCTTGACATGGACCCTGAAACCCATGTCTTGCATACGTCTGTGCGTAGTGGTTCTTGAAGCACTGACTCCAGCTGCAGTCCACTCTTTGTGAATCTCCCCCACATTTTTGAATGGGTTTTGTTTCACAATCCTCTCCAGGGTGCGGTTATCCCTATTGCTTGTACACTTTTTTTCTACCACATCTTTTCCTTCCCTTCGCCTCTCTATTAATGTGCTTGGACACAGAGCTCTGTGAACAGCCAGCCTCTTTTGCAATGACCTTTTGTGTCTTGCCCTCCTTGTGCAAGGTGTCAATGGTTGTCTTTTGGACAACTGTCAAGTCAGCAGTCTTCCCCATGATTGTGAAGCCTACAGAACTAGACTGAGAGACCATTTAAAGGCCTTTGCAGGTGTTTTGAGTTAATTAGCTGATTAGAGTGTGGCACCAGGTGTCTTCAATATTGAACCTTTTCACAATATTCTCATTTTCTGAGATACTGAATTTGGGGTTTTCATTAGTTGTCACTTAGGGTGAATCCCATTTCTCTGTCTTACCCCTTCACCTTCCCCTACCCCTTCGTCTTACCCCTAGCCCTTGTCCCTCGAAACCGAGTGGTAAGCGCTAGGGGTGAAAACATACCCCTATGAAATGAGACACCACTTGGTTACGGTTACGTCATCGTACATCGTCGCTAGCTGGCTGCAACGTCACCTGAGGCGACAAGTGTTGATCACAAACTTCCAAGATGCCGTCTGCAAGTGTGTGTATGTCGATCGCGTGGGTTTTATTAGTGATGTTTTTGCGATTGTTGTGCAAATCAGCGATGTAAAGCGTAGCAAATTAGCGATTTTTTAAAACGTTTCAATTAAGAACATGGTTGCAAATATATATGTACAGGACTGTGTAGAGCACAAAACAAGACTGTCGTAATTTTTAAATCAATTATTTAAGCCGAAAATGGGACTCTCTGGATGATCTGGCCGACATTGTTGACGGTTGCGCAGTGTGTTCTGGGTACCCCTTGGTTTCAAGTAAGCTCGCGAAAATGCTTGGTTTTAAGGGGTATCTACCCCTTCCCCTTAGCCCTACCCCTCGATCAAAACGAGAATTGGGACAGCCCTTACTCTCGCGTGAACGCGCAAAACTAAGGGGAAGGGGTAAGGGGAAGGGGTAAGACAGAGAAATGGGATTCACCCTTATAATCATCAAAATTAAAAGAAATAAACACTTGAAATATATCAGTCTGTGTGGAATGAATGTATACATTATACAAGTTTCACTTTTTGAATGGAATTAGTGAAATAAATCAACTTTTTGATGATATTCTAATTATATGACCAGCACCTGTGTGTGTTATATATATATATATATATATATATATAATTATTAGTTAATGTGGTGATAATTAAGATGCTACATAAATCTAATGTATTTTTTCAGTTTATAAAGCTGTTGTTTTGAGAGAACATGAGGACGCCTTAACAGTCTATTACGATGTGAGGATTGAACTTGCCCTCAAAACAGGTATAACTCCTCACTCCAACCACAGTGTGTAAACATTTGCAAATTCTGCCATTTTAATGTTCTGCTTATTTCAGCAGTAAGATGCAAAGAGATTCACAGATGCTCTTCTGATAACTTGCATAAATTTAATCCATACAAAACAAGCCATGTCTGGTCTTAATGGTCTTTATCTTACCAGACATTGGTGATTTCTTTGCTATGTTGTGTCAGTGCTAACTCAGTGCCTCATACTTGAATTTGTGTAGGTCCAGAAGTCGGCGTGGAGGGGGAGCAGCGTACCTTCTCCTTACAGATCTCTTGCAAAGAAGCTTTGAATCTGAAGCAGGGTGAGAGCTATCTGATCATGGGCCAGGCTGATGATGTCCAACTGCAGGGCAGAATGTAAGTGCATTTGACCTGTGATCCAAAGTATGTGCCCCTGTATGTGAATGTGCATCTGTATTAATAAGAGAACTTGAAGTATGAAATACTTTTCAAAAGGCCAAATTTATACATGCCGTCTCTTTTAAGTACAATTATATACATGCTGGTGTGGTGTAGGATAATTTTGTAACAATTTTCACTCAGAAATTGCTAGGAAAGGTTACAATTAATTACAAAGACATTGAATTAAACTTTTTTTTTTTTTTTTTTTTAGTAGAAAGACCGAAGAAGTATTTTCTTGTAAAACATACTCCATTAACCATTTTATTCACAACTCTGAATCATTCTTTACTGTGCTGTAAAGCAGATAACACTGAATTTTGCGAATATGTCATATTCTATAATAAACCTCTTTTGCCTGCTTTCATGTAAGCCGTTCTTTAACATGCTCTTCCTCTGATGTCTCCCAGCGGTCAGTATGCTCTGGGCGAGAGAACGTGGTTGGAGTTTTGGCCCAGCTTGGAGGAGAGCAAGACTAGCGCTGAACTCAGAGAAAAATACAACGGCATGTTGAGTCTCCAGCAGGATCTGCGCTTCGGCTGCAGCTAATGAGTTAGATGCCAGACTATTGCTTTGAGATGCTTAGTTACTAAATGAAACATTATAAAACAGAAAAAAATAGCTTAATTTTTAACTTTAAATGTTTGTTAAACGTGAGTTATGCAGTTAATTAATTTTGACTGTAGCATTTTTTTTTTAGCAATTTTCCTGTTACTCAGCGATGAATTAATGTATACCTAAGCATTACTTGCTTACACCACCATTCTTAGGGTGTTGTGACACAAGCATGTCTAAGAAAATTTCCATAATAAATATGGTCAATCAAGATCATCTGTTTCGATCATCCCCTTATTCACTATTCCAAAACAACAAATTTTAGAAAGTAATGATTTATTATTGATGTGATATGCAATTTTTGAACCCACTGGGCAAAGTTACGTCCAAAAGACGTCTTTTTGAAGTCTTTGCAGAAGTTGAAAAGACGTCCACTGAGGAGCCAGAATGAAAGTTTTTAGGATGTCTTTTTTGCCGGTCCAAAAATCAAGAAAATAAAAGAATCTTCACTGAAACAGTGTTTAATTAAATGATCAATTAACTGATGATTAAGCATTTGGTAAAATCAACTGCAAATTAAAGACATTAAATCTCTGAAGATCTCAGCAGAGGAGGATCAAACATCTCCACAAACAGCATCACCAGCTTCACTCATTAGATTGACTTTATTTCTGTCAGACATCTATAGCTTTTATTGATAATTACCAGAGGTTTTAAATGTTGGTATTTGTTTCATTTGAAGTCACCATTGTGGTGGACAGTGTTTGCTTTAGCTGGGATCTTGGTCCTCACACTTCTTGTGTTTGCTTTTCTTTGGCTGCTGTAACTATGTCTTTGTGAAACACAATTGTTGTGGCAAAGAAAGCCAAAATAAAGCGAGATCAGGTGTTATTACCTTATTTTTGATGATGATAAAATCATCACAAATTGAGCATCGGGATGTTATTTTAAGTTTTATGTATTTTGATATTTATAGCCACCAAACCTTGTGAAGCTGTAGTACAGGCACCAAGAGCATTGAAATGATAACTTACTCTGAAGATGGACAAAATGCATATGCGTGAGATATTTTGAGTAAACACATCATGTGGTCACATACAGACATCAAGATTTTGCACATGAATCACAACAACGGTGACAATCAAAAGTCAAAGTCAGCTTTATTGTCAATTCTGCCACATGTACCGTACATACATACAGAGAATTGAAATTGCGTTACTCTCTTACTCCCTGGTGCAAACAGATAACACTAAACACTAACAGTAGAATGCAAAAATACAGATAAGTACAAATCAAATATATATATATATATATACGTACACAAAAATGCAACTATTACAAATATACAAATAAGGACATGTAGAAAAAATAAAACATAAAAAAATAATAATAATAATATAAAAAATGGATAAAGTGGCATAAGGCACATGGTAGTGCAAACCAGTGAGACAAACAAACAAACAGTGCAGAATATAAATGGTGCAGTGCAAAGAGCTTATCAAGACTATTCTATTTAAAGTGACAAAGAGCAGTCTTTTTTATTCAGACTGTCAGAAGAGGTAGTTGAATGAGGTCTGTCCAATGCTGTACAAAGTGACCGGTGCCTGTCACAGTGTATGTGAGTGTGAGTGTGCGTGGGGTGGGGTAAGAGAGAGAGGGAGGGGGGGGGGGGGGAGGGAGGAGGGAGGGGGAGGGGGGGGGGGGCAAGGACGGGAGGGAGTTCAGCTTCCTGACAGCCTGGTGGATGAAGCTGTCTTTCAGTCTGTTGGTCCTGGCCTGGAGACTCCGCAGTCGGGTGGGTGGGATCACCTGCAATGCTGAGGGCTTTGCGGGTGAGACGGGTGTTGTAGATGTCCTGGAGGGAGGGGAGAGAGACACCAACGATCTTCTCAGCTGCTCTCACTATCCGTTGAAGGGACTTGCGGCAGGACGCGTTGCAGGCACCATACCACACAGTGATGCAGCTAGTCAGAATGCTCTTGATGGTGCCTCTGTAGAAGGTGCACATGATGGGGGCCGGGGCTCTGGCTCTTCTGAGTTTGCGGAGGAAGTAGAGATGCTGTTGTGCTTTCTTGGCTAGTGCTGCAGTGTTGTTGGTCCAGGAGAGGTCCTCTGTGATGTGCACACCCAGGAACTTGGAGCTGCTCACTCTCTCCACGGTCGCACCATTGATGGTCAGAGGAGCATGCAGAGAGTGCACTCTCCTGAAGTCAACGACAATCTCCTTTGTCTTCTCCACATTCAGAGAGAGATTGTTGTCACTGCAAAAAAAAAAAGCTTCATGCTACAATGCATGATGGGTGGCTTCATAGAACAAACTAATCCTTAATTCCCAAGCTTTTTTGTCACCGTTGTTGTGATTCATGAGCAAAATCTTGATGTCTGTGTGTGACTACATGATGGGCTTGCTCAAAAACTGTTGTGTGCATGCTTTTAATCCGTAAATACATACACAACAGTTAAAACACAATATGAGTTTTGCCACAACAATTGTGCTTTTTCAAACACACTGTTTTAGGAGCCTAAGAAAAACTAACACAAGAAGTACGAGGACCAAGATCCCAGCTAAAGAAAACACTGTCCACCACAATGGTGAGTTCAAATGAAACAAATATCAACATCTAAACCTCTGGTAATTATCAATAAAAGTTATAGATGTCTGACAGAAATAAAGTCAGTCTAATGAGTGAAGCTGGTGATGCTGTTTGTGGAGATGTCTGATCATCCTCTGCTGAGATCTTCAGAGATTTATTGTCTTTGATTTTCCAGTTGACTTTACCAAATGCTCTCATCAGTTATTTGATAATTCTCATAAACGTCAATGTTGTTTCAGTGCAGATTCTTTTATTCTCATGAGTTTTGGACAAACACAGTGTCTGTGAGTTGCTTTGCAATTACAAATGTAAATTACTTTGAAATAAAGTG
Source organism: Schizothorax lantsangensis (assembly GCA_027422415.1). NCBI lineage: Eukaryota > Metazoa > Chordata > Actinopteri > Cypriniformes > Cyprinidae > Schizothorax > Schizothorax lantsangensis. Next base: position 40,640,111 of record CM049841.1, on the reverse strand, counting down.
AGTTTAAGTCTAATGCATCCCGAGAGTGTTTATTTGGTCCAGAAACAATGTAAATTAAGTCTAAATGAACCTTAAATGATGTTAAAAATATGGCCACTGACCACATTTAAACTAGTTTTTATCCTTGTATGGTGGTTCACTGAACGTCTATATCGGACGCACAGAACCCGTCAAAAAAAGACGTCATAAAAACTTTCATTCTGGCTCCTCAGTGGATGTCTTTTCAACGTCTGCAAAGACATAAAAAGACGTCCACTGGACGTAACTTTGCCCAGTGGGCAGATACTTGATTATAATGTTTACTTCAGAGTAACCTTATGTTTTGTGATGAACCTTATGTTGTGCAAGTTCAATTTTCCAATAATTCAAGCTCAGCAGGATGTAAAATGAAAATCAAATAAATGTAAGCAAAATAGCATCCGCCTTTTTGGAGAGAAATGTGCATTTGAATATAGCATAGCACATCAGTCTGTAGTTCATCACCTCATAGTGACACTGAGCGCAGATAATACTCGCATAGAAAGGTCAGAATGGAAAGTTCATTTTTAATTCTTCTCTATGCTGTTTTTAATAAAATATGATGTATTATATTAAAGACTTATGTAGTTGTTTTGGAAGATTTGAACAGAAATTCACAAAAATCCACAATAAAGACAAGAATATTTGTACTAATATTCACCAGTATGTAAAGAAAGTGGCATAATGAGCTCTGCTGTTTGTCACTATGCAAGAAAAAAAAACTATATTTTTACAAGAAAAAATATTGCGTTAAAATAGATACAGTTATTATAATTATAAGTCCTGTAAGAAATATAGATTTTTTTTTTTTTTACAGTTGAGTTTGGACCCTGGCTAAAATAAAGTTTCTGCAAAATAAAGGGGAGGGGAGATTCCTTGAACCCAACATTTTTGTTGTGAAGCTGTACAGTTAATCAAAGTTTGCATTCTTGACAGTCAGCAATATGTAAATTCTAGGGGAGATTCTCTATATTAAACACTGCACTCATCCTCCCAAAGTCCACAGCTGAAGAGAAGTGATCATGGAACTAGTGAGTGTTTATAAAAATGACAACCACGAGACCAGCAGCAAGTACATTGAGAGGGGACTGGACAGAGATACTTATGCAAACAAGGACCAAAAACTCAGCTACACTGAATCAAGAGCTCGAAACCACAGTAAGACATGTAGTGTGATGCAGAAGTCATATGCATATGTCATATGGATTTATGATTTTTACAAGTGCACTTTTAATAGTGAACATATTCCTTAAATACTTTATATTTCAACAAGAAAATGTATTGCAATTTTCATATGAATGTTGATGTTTTCCTGTTTGGCAGGAGGTTGGTCAGTAGGAAATAAGTGTGTTGTGTTGAGCACTGTGTGCTTTGGCCTCATGTGCATTTTCCTTGTGGCTGCCATTGTAGTACTGCATATCAAGCTCATGGCAGAGAGAGAAGTACAAGCTACACACATGTTACAGTCCAGTTCAAGAGATCAAATGGAGAAAGACCAGTTACAGAACAGCTTCAACTCTTTGAATCAGAAGAAGCTGGAGCTGGAGACCAGAGTCAAAGATCTCACCACAGAGAAAAGCCAGTTGAAGACCAGAGTAAGTGATCTCACTACTGAGAAAAGCCAGTTACAGAGCAACTTCAACTCTTTGAGTCAGAAGAAACTGGAGCTGGAGACCAGAGTCAAAGATCTCACTGCTGAGAAAAGCCAGTTACAGAGCAAATTCAACTCTTTGAGTCAGAAGAAACTGGAGCTAGAGACCAGAGTCAGAGATCTCACTGCTGAGAAAAGCCAGTTACAGAGCAACTTCAACTCTTTGAGTCAGAAGAAACTGGAGCTAGAGACCAGAGTCAGAGATCTCACTGCTGAGAAAAGCCAGTTACAGAGCAACTTCAACTCTCTGAGTCAGAAGAAACTGGAGCTGGAGACCAGAGTCAGAGATCTCACTGCTGAGAAAAGCCAGTTACAGAGCAACTTCAACTCTTTGAGTCAGAAGAAACTGGAGCTAGAGACCAGAGTCAGAGATCTCACTGCTGAGAAAAACCAGTTACAGAGCAACTTCAACTCTCTGAGTCAGAAGAAACTGGAGCTAGAGACCAGAGTCAGAGATCTCACTGCTGAGAAAAGCCAGTTACAGGGCAACTTCAACTCTTTGAATCAGAAGAATCATGAGCTAGAGACCAGAGTCAGAAATCTCACTGCTGAGAAAAGCCAGTTACAGGGCAACTTTAACTCTTTAAGTCAGATGAAACTGGAGCTAGAGACCAGAGTCAGAGATCTCACTGCTGAGAAAAGCCAGTTACAGAGCAACTTTAACTCTTTGAGTCAGAAGAAATTGGAGCTGGAGACCAGAGTCAAAGATATCACTGCTGAGAAAAGCCAGTTACAGAACAGATTAAATTCTTTGAGTCAGAAGAAACTGGAATTAGAGACTGAGATAACAAAGTTATCTGAACAAGGTTTGTAAAATAAATTAATTAAAATAAATTATGTAGTTGCACTTTACAAATAAAAATTACAATTATATGTTTGTTTATTGAAAGCAACTGGCTACCTTTTCACATCCAATGAGGAGAAGAGCTGGTCTGACAGCAGGCAGTACTGCAAGGATCGTGGTGCTGATCTGGTCATTATCAACACTGAAGAGAAGCAGGTGAGTTCAGTGGCAAATATAACTAGTTCAATGTGATTCTGTTGTGAATGAGCATATTTAAATATGTGCACATGGGGTTATTTAGACCAGTCGATTGTACTGGTTCACCCATTCAGACTCAGGATAGAACATATAGTAGTAGGTGGGTTGAAATAAGGATCTCACAGTAAATGTTATTTTCTTAATTTCTTTATTTTCTCAGGTTTTTATTTTATTTTATAGGAGGCACTGCCTCTCTGTGTGTGTGTGGTCCTGCAAACCCCATGTTATGGGGATAAAATGTTCCTACAAAGATGGCAATATCTGAAATCCTTGCCCACGGGGACATTTTTTTGCTCCCCATGAGGAAAGCATCTTATAAATCATACAGAATATTTATATTTATTTTTTTAAATGCAGAAAGTTTTCTGAGGGTTGTGGTTGGGTTTAGGGGATAGAATGTACAGTTTGTACATTATGCATTATGTCTACGGAACATGGAAACCCAACATGTGTGTTTGTGTGAAAGAAGAGAAAGTGGAAGAATCACACTTATTTTTATTCACACACAGAGACACATATCTTCATTGGTCAAGGAGAGAGTGTGGATTGGTTTGTCTGACACAGAGCAGGAGGGCACAATGAAATGGGTGAATAATTCACCACTGGATCAAGGGTAAGTGTAACATTCAGTCCACTGAAGGCGAGCTGTGATGAACCCAAGTGCAGCTTTTATTCACAGGTGATCCAAAATGCAAACATAAGCCAAACCGAGACTTGACTTGAACAGACTTGACTTGGCATAAACAGACTAAACTCACCAACAGCAGGTTACAACATCAATACACACAAGAGACAATGGCAACAAGAGGGCTACTTATAGCAAACAATACAGGATCACATGACACAATGCAACCAATGAGAACCAAGACACATGACTTAGACAGCAAATGAGAACATGACACATGAACCAAAGAACCAATCAGAACATTACACATACACTAGGCAGGAATACATAAGGGCAAGGGAAGCATGACACCAACAGCATGAATCAAATCACAAAATAAAAGACATGAAAACAAGAACATGAAACAAATCCCAAAACCCACGTTACAGTAAGTGCTAAAATACTTTGTAAATTTTGTTGTTTGTATTCTCTCTTTTTTTCTTTTTGTTTTGTTTAAAAAATGAGCTGTGAGACCTTCACAACTTAAGATGCACCTGTTCTGCAACAACATAACTTGAACTGTGACTACAAGCTGCTGTAAATATGCTTATTTCACTTTACTGCACTTTCACTTCTGTACTTTTTAGCTTACTCTTGAAACTTGTCATTGCGGTATGTGAGTACCGTTGACCCTTGCATAATGTTGCATGTGAGGTTTCTCATTTGTTAGTTGCTTTCTGCTAAATTAACAAATGTAAATATCATTATCCTTATTGCTTAGTTGCTGAATAAAACTCTGGGGCTGTTTTAAATTAAATAAACGGTCCTAATAATTGAAAATCTGATAAATGTTATTCAGGTTTTGGTTCAGAGGTGAGCCGAATGATGCTGATGGAAATGAGGACTGTATTGAAATTATACCTGGAAATCCCATCCTGAACAACTGGAATGATCTGCCATGCTCACAGAAGACAAAGGCGATTTGTGAGACTTCCAAGTTCCAAGCCTAAATGTTGTGATATTTCATAATTTGTTCACTTTTATGTAATGTTTTTTGGAATAATTTTTATTGTAATTTAATCATTTCTGATTGAGGTTTTTGTCATGTCTGTGTCAGATGATTTAATCGTATGTAAATCTTCATATGATACTGATTTTGTTATATGTACAAAACATACAAAATGTGAATGATCAGATGAAATTTGTTAGAAGGTAAAGGTAAAATTGTCATTATATAGGCACTGACAATATAAATAATAAACTCACAATATCCATTTTCTCATATAGTGAATAAGGATATTTTTCACATTTATATAGGCTATTATATGTATTCATATACTATCTTAGTATATAAATGGCAGAACACTGACCCCTATATATACACTTAGTAAATATCTATGTGAAGATTATGTTGCCACCCACAGGTAAACTGTAAACATGAATGCATTTTAATTTTTCCTACAGTCATCCTCTCTGTCACAGCTTAAAAACATCATTCCCTTCCAGTTAACAGACATCAATACGAAGGTCTAGTTAGGCCTGTTTAAGGGTGTTTGAGTCTGCATTTTTCCTAAGTTTCTAAACTAATGAAGCCACTTCCTTTTTAGGGTTAGCCCTATTTAAAAGAAAAAGAAACTGTATCTATCATTCAACCACAGCTCATCTGTGAACACATGTTGTCAGACATCTGAGCGGATAATGGAATTAGAGGACATTTATGAAAATATTGAAAAAGAAGATATTAAGGACACATGTGAACCTCAAACACAAAGTCGCTGCCAGGATGAAGGAAAAGCTCAAAAGCACAGTAAGCAGAAAGTTTCATTTGAAGCAGAAATGGTGTTTGAGGAAATGATAAACGTTACATATAATGTCAATCATATACTCGTTACATACTTGTTTACATATAATGTCAATTTTTCAAGGAACAATGAGTCAGTGTTTCTGCCTTATGAAAGGTATTAACATGGATTTGATTTTATATTTAACTTTTCATCATATGTTCTTATTTGCATATTTTACCCTAGAAATGTCATTGTCATTATAAAAGAATATACTTTCTAAAAAGACCTGTCTGTTATCTAAAGAAAAAAAGTGGATTTGAGCCTCTAAAAATACGCAGTGAATTGTCAATAATTGATTTTGTGTGGGTTTTTGTGTCCTGTTTGTCAGGAGGAAGTAGATGTTTGGTGTTGATCACAGTGGGTCTCGGGCTCATTTGTGTTCTTCTGCTGATCTTCATCATACTGCTGCACATCATCATCACAGCAGAAAGAGACCTGATAAAGAGTTACAAGAACACAGTTGAAGAGTTCAATCAAACTATCAACAGCTTACAGGACAATTATACTGATCTAATGACTGAAAAACACCAACTGCAGAACAAATGTATCTCTTGCAGTCACAAGAACATGGAGCTGGAGGCCAGAGTCAAAGATCTCACTGCTGAGAAAAGCCAGTTACAGGGAAGTGTCGAATCTTTGAGTCAGAAGAAACTGGAGTTAGAGACTGAGCTAAGGAAGTTATCTGGTCAAGGTTTGTACAAATCGATTTAAATATATAGTTGCAGTTTATAACACAAATAATCAACAAAATTGTATTTGTTTGTTGTATTTGTTTATTGAAAGGAAATGGCAGGCTTTTCGTGTCCACTGAAGCGAAGAGCTGGTCTGACAGCAGGCAGTACTGCAGAGATCATGGAGCTGAACTGGTCATTATCAACACTGAAGAGAAGCAGGTGAGTTCAGTGGCAAATGCATCTAGTTCAAGGCAATTCTGTTGTGAATGAACATAGATTTCTCACACATACAAACAAGTTAAAAAAAGTCTCACATTTAAACTTTTTAACATTGCTTAAAAAATCAGTGCCCACAATAATATGAAAACAAAAATGTTTTATGTATTTTTCATTTGTTCTTCCTGTTGAATATCTATTATTATTATTACTAGTAACCATCTTGGATCAGTTTTAGTTGACTGACAGATGACAAAGACAAAGACTAGTGTAATGGAGATTCTCACTCTTTTCTTGTTTTAAACACACACAGCAGCTGGTATCTTCTTTAGTCAAGGAGATTGTGTGGATTGGTTTGTCTGACATACAGCAGGAAGGCTACATGAAATGGGTGGATAATTCACCCCTGAAACAAGGGTAAGTGATGAGAAGGGCTTTTCTCACTTCAAATAGGGTCATTTTAAACACCGTGTTAACAGAATCCTGGGTAACCGTGCTTCACGTTTCACACTGGTTGTAATTTACGAGGGCTTATCAATTGATTCCGTGATGACATTTAACCTACCTGGTCTCATGGCATAAACGTACCTTTTACGTCACACACTTTTTAGCGAGACGCGAAATACGTATACGATAAGCAGTGTTGGGGAGTAACTAGTTACATGTAATGGCATTACGTAATTTAATTACAAAATAAATGTAACTGTAATTAGTTACATTTGAATATTTACGCACATCCACATACAGATTTAAATGATTTTTTTTGCACTGACTTGACCGCTTTTTTTCTAATAAATTATTAATCGGTTAGTCTGACTGACAATGCTTCGGCTCGCGTGCGCTCCGCGTCTCCGCCAAATGGTTTCGATCATACTAATCAAAGCAAGAGATTTGACAATGGAGAGGACTGTGGAAGCGCACAGGTGGAGCAGAGAAGCAAAACTACTGTTCAGGATTTCAAGTGCAGGTCAGATTCATCTGTAAATATGTTATTATAGTTTTGTCTTTGTTTAGTTAAGCAGCAGCCTATTGCTCATCAGTCGTCAATCAAAATACTGTAGGCCTATAGCTAAAGGACATCATTATTAGCCTATCTATTGTAAAGTTACAGTAGTAATTTAGCAGACAAATAACCATATCGTTTTATAATAGGTTTAGCGAGAGCTAGGGCAGACAACAACACAACCCTTACGAAAATGAACAATAAGTTTACTATAAATCCAAAGACAATAATTACTATAGTTAAACCATGGTAACCACAAATTAACCATGGTTTCTGCTACACTAACCATAGTTTAACCATGGAATTTGTAGTAAAAAAAACAAAATACAAACGGTAATCCATTTGCCAAAAAAAAAAAAAAATCATGGTTACTGTACTTTTGCTATAATAAAATCATGGTTCATTTTTATAAGGGAAAAATATGACTCGTGTTCAGTATTATGATTTTTCTAGAAAGAGACAGAGAGATGTATCCTGTGTATCACTCGTGGTGTTTTCAGTCTGCCGCCTCAATATATATGACTACATGAACACATAAACAATCTCTAGAACTACTCTGAGTCACTTCATGAGCATTTTACAATTTCTTTTGAGAAGACTATCATCATATATACAAACAGACACCAATGTTTAAAAAAGACACCAATGTTTCAGGAGTTTAGTACAAAGAATAGGACACATGCTTATTAGATAACCGTATTTGGGTTGATGTATATGCTTTTATTTTTTATTTTTTTAAATGAAACTGCCTTTTATTCCTTTTCACACAAATTTATAGAGCTTCGATTAATAAAGCGTACATTTTTGCACAATTACTTGAAGAATATCATGTTATGACTTCAAAACAATATTAATATGTTGGGAGATTTGAAAACTGATGCTCTTGAACATTAGCATCACACATATCCAGCTTCATATCTATGGGTTTTCATAGACGGTAGGTTTATTCGGTAGCTCACGGAGTATGGAGACATGCTTGAGAGGTGAGGAACGGGTCGACAAAACAGTTCAAATCTGCATATAAGGAAGTTCAAATAGCATCGTTGCATTAACAAATGTGTTTTTATATCAGATTTGCATTTGTCAACACTATCGGGTAGGTTTAGGGTTGGGTTTGGTGTAGGGCATATTTCCAACACGATAGAGCATTAATTTCTAGCGACGGTCCCCGGATATTTGAATTCTGAACCGCTGCAATACGTACTTGAAGCAACATAATAAAAACACAGCAATACGTACCTATGTCAACGTAATAAAAACGTGCCAGGGTTTGAACCTGTGTTTTAGTGCCACTCAGTGGACATTTCTCTTTGAAACTGCGGCGAAACGTGCAGTAAGTACGTAAAAACGCTCTCACTAAAAAGTGCGCCCAGGTACGTTTATGCCATGAGACCAGGTTGCATTTAACACTGTACACTCCTAAACCCCGGTTTAAAGTTCTTATTTGCATATTTACAAAGCTTTTCCTGAACGGATTATAAATGTAAGCATAAAACATTTTTAACGCCAATTCACATATTTTTTTGTCACTATTTTTACCCTCAAATGGCTTTTAATTGAAGCCGGGTTTATAAAGATCCCAGTCAACAATTTGATCTCACAGTGATCTCACCATGATCTCCCAGGATACTCGTGATGAGGTTAAGTGAAAACTCTGAGTATGTGTCAATGGCACATGCGACCTGGCTTACGGATCCTCATATTATAGCCTAAATTGCGACGGTATTACAAAGCTTTTCCTGAATGGATTATAAATGCAAGCATAAAACATTTTTAACGCCAATTCACATATTTTGTGTCACTATTTTTACTATTGTCACTAAAGTCATAATCGAAGTAAACACAAATCGAATTAAGACGTGGAGTATTCCTATTTTAGTCGCATTACTGAAGTGCAGTACAGACATGTAAACACCTTAATCACACTATTACCGTCGTGTAGGACTTTTCAACTGCACTTGAAACTTGCATAAAATGAAAAATGAAACACCCAAAACTGTTATCACGAAGACGAACTATATGTTTATACGTGAAATTCTTGAGGGGACGTCAGATGGCATCGCGTGGTGACGTAATGACGCATGCCATTAATCGATCTATGTACTATAACATGTAAAACGGGAACATGAAAGGATTATTCTAAAAGCGAATCATGTAAACACCTTAATCATAATAGTGTCTTATTCAGAATAAGGTAAAAAAATGTATTATTGATGTCCATGTAAACGTAGTCATTGTTTGAGATGTCTTTATTATGGGCTAGGGTTAGGGGTAAGTAGTGATGGGCAGATGAAATGTTGATGAAATCTAATAAAATGTTTTCATGCCAAGCTCAATGTTTCCTTGTTTATATCTTAATAAAATATTTGAGCCTATATTGATTCTCAGTTTTTAAAGGTTCCTATCTTATAGTAAATAAGTGTCCGTGACATCAGATATTAAAAATCCAATTATTTATGTATCCACACCCTCATTGTGTGTCTAATCTGTGTACGGGATGAATTTAGATTCAGTTATTAACACTCGATCATTGTAGCCATATAGACCTGCATAACTATTGAATATTAAATCACTCAGAGCTGTAAATCTGTGCAATAGGTACATGAGCACTTTTAATGAGTAAAAGAAACCTTCTCTGTGATTTATATATTTTTATTTATTAAAGACTAATAACTACTAAAAATCTAAAATCAGTAGGCCTAATATAGTACAGTGATTCCTGGTTCTTTTTAAAGGATTGAGCCTCAAAACCAGTTATTTAATTTGTGCATATAGCCTATATATAAAAGTATAAAAATGTTGCAGAGAAAATTAACATTTATTTCTTAAAGGGGTGGTTGACTGTTTTTTTTCTAGGTTTGATTGTGTTTATGGGGTGCAGTCTAGCATGTGTTCATGCTTGTTTTTTTTAAAAAACGCATTATTTTTCACATAATTTACCTTTATTCCACACCTCTCTGTCCCTTCTCTGACAAACGCCTCGATTTATTTCCTGGTTTTATGAAGCTCCTCCTTCAGAAATACGCGATGGGCTGAGATTGGTTAGCTGGCTCAGTGTGTTGTGATTGGCTAAACCGCCTCTAGAGCACATCTAAACGTCCCGCCCCTTACCTCAGTGGCATGTGCTCCGGTTGAATTGTAAACAGTGGCGTTGTCTATAATGCTTATCAATTTGAGCCCGATTGAGACCCAGAGGATATTAGTGAAGATGATCGTGCAGAACCTGTGCAAGCACGGCTCTTAATGGTATGTTTGGTTGTTGTCTCATACTTTTAAATACGCTGCTATTTGTAAGTGCTACTGCTTCTGTTAGCTTTTAATATACGGTTTTATCCTGATTAAAGCTTTAATACAGCACAGCAACCGCACGCGTGTCCATTTATAATGCTTCTCATTGCTGTGTGAAAATAAGTGAATAATTGGAACAGTTTGTTGGAGCTGATCTGACGATCTGAATGAGAGAGAGAGAGAGAGAGAGAGAGTGTGTGTGTGTGTGAGTGTGTGTGTGTGTGAGAGAGAGAGAGAGAGAGAGAGAGAGTGTGTGTGAGAGAGAGAGAGAGAGAGAGAGATGCAGAGCACGGCGACACAAGTAACAGTATTAAGAACCGTTGCTTTAATGATTTTGAAACTTGTGAATCCATTAGAATCGTTAGAAGACAGAATCGCGATTCATATGAATAGATTGTTATGTGCACCCCTAGTTTTCTCTTCCTCTTCTCTAAAGCAGCGCAGCATGGCCTCGCCCCCTTTGCTGCGTGTTCCCGGGGGCGGGGTTTATCTGGGTCTGTGACGTATCAGACCCGGGAAGTAACTCGTTGTAGTCCCTTACCTGTCGTTTTTGTAGGCATTAAACTGCCAGAATTTTAAAAGACGATATCTCCGTTTGCATTGAACTTTCAGCGCCGCAAGTCTTCAGATATTGTTTATGCTCAAACAGCAACATTACACACTAACTAATGTTAAAAAAGTGAAATCGCAATCAACCACCCCTTTAAATACGCACTAAAGCGCATTAATAATAATATTTGCTGTAGGTCAGATTTAATAACAGCTGTTTTAGTAAACAAAAACATTTAAAATAGGCCTATATGCAAAAAAATAAAAATAAAAATAATTGTTTCAGCAAGGTTTTTATTCCCATTATCCACACATAAAACACAGTTCACGCTGATGGGCTATTTGGTATTATTGTCTTATTTGTCACCGCAGTTGTTCTTTAAAATAAAACCATTTGCGGGTTTGTCCTGTCTTACTGAACTACAGTGAATTATCATCATATCCTAAGTTTTTGCTTATCCACTGGTCCTAAAATAAAGAATATAGGCTACATATAAATATACATTATACAAAACAGCTAAATCTCAAACAGTGGATCATTTTTATCAACATCGCCCAGCTAAAACTGCTCAATGTTTAAGTGTCTGCTTCGTGTACTTTGAAAAGTTCAATAATATCTGTCTTCATTTAACATGAACCCACCTGTTGAGAACCACTAAATATATTTATGTTCATCACACAGAAACATAATTAATATTTCTCATAGGTGAGGCTATTTATAGCATAGGTAGGACTATATCATGGCCACAAATTAAGAATTTGTTCCCCGGACTTAATTCGTGAGCCGCTCATATTACACAGCTCTGTTCTGCCCGAAGTATTCGGAGATGCCGTCACCAAGCATTTGATAGGAACTTAATCTAACTAATTCGTCATAAGTAAAAAAAAAACACATTTGCTAATTCTAACTAAAATCGCTGTTGTTAGCACTTAATATTTCTGTAGTACAGCCAAACAGCGTAGATCATTCATAAAAACATATATAAAAGAATGCTCATGTGCAAACGTCTACACCAATAAGCTCTGCTGTATCATAAACCAATGAAATCGGGGGTGGGCGGAGCGACACGTGTCGCCCCACCTTAATGTGTCGCCCCGCCCCATCGTCCAGGGTGCACTCTGGGGCTACTCACCTGCTCAACATTTTGAATTCACAATGAGCTCACATATTACTCACACTGTGAGGATCACCCTATGAGAATGGTGTGATGTCACTGTGAACATCACGTGATTTCACATGTTGACTGGGATAAACTCTGGGTTAAACACAGTGTCACAAGCTATAAACACAAATAAGACCACTGTGTACCTTTTGCATTTGTTTTTGAAAAGATCATTTTTTTATATAGCCTATGAGAGTCAGTGAGTAAATATAATGTAGCTGTTCAGGAACTGAAACTGCTTGTATGTAATTCAGGTTTTGGGAAAGTAATGAGCCGAATGACGCAGATGGAAATGAAGACTGTATTGAACTGAATCCTGCAAAACCCGTCCTGAACAATTGGAATGATATCCCATGCTCAGATAAAGAGAAAATGGATCTGTGAGAATTAGCTTCCAATTATTTTGATGATAGTCATTTTTATTGCATCATTTCTGCTGACTAATTATTATTATTATTTTTAATTTCTGTTACCTTTGTGGCTATATACTTTTTGTCTATTTTTTTTCTTACTTCTGTAATAAATAAATGATATCATATTTCTCATATTTTCATAGTTTTTTTTTTTTTTTTGTGATTTTTCACATGTATTTTCATTCAACTGTAGTGGTTCTCACACGTGGCAAGGAGAATTCTTCATAAACTTGATAACTTGTAGAGTCTCTTACTGTGTAATCAGCACAAGGAAGACACAAATGTAATAAGGTTATATTAACAAAGAGATAGACAGTTACTGAAAGAACACCATGAATGGATAAAGAATTAAAGTGCATAAGATGCAAAAAAAATAGTTGCATGCTGCTATGGCAGATTTAAATTATTTTTGGAAAGTAAAATGTTGTTTCTTTGAAACTAAGGTGAATAAAGCTATACTAGGGGGAATCACGTGACCCTTCGACAGCGATGCACGCTTAGTCTTTCGCTCTGCTCACTTTGCCACATATTGTATAATCCTGTCAGTAAATTTTAAACCACTCTGCGTTGGACCCATCATGAGTGCTTCGGCAGACAAAGGCGATCGGAAAATAGAGGCAATCGCCAATGAAGGAAAAATTCAAAGATTCCACCATCTCCAGAGAGGACCTCGACGATGCTATTGCTAACAGCATTAAGCTAGCACTTAAAGAGCAGCAAAGCACTTTGAATTCGGTTGTGGCTTCGGCGGTGAGAGATGCGGTGGACTCTGTGCTGATTCCAGCATTACGCGAACTGCGTGAGGACATACAAGCGACCAACAAGTCTGTTAAAGAGCTAAGAGAGGAGCTTGAGGCGATAGCTACCGCGGCGAAGCAGACACGTGACTGGGTTGATTCCGTTCAAGCAGCTGCACGTGAGGATAGGAGGACAGTCACGGACTTAAGAAATCAGCTGGAGCAACTCACCGAGAAGATGACGGATGTGGAGGATAGGAGCAGGAGGAACAACGTGCGGCTGGTGGGGCTGCCAGAGGGGGCGGAGGGCTCCAACGCGGCTGGTTTCCTCAGAGTTAATCTTTCCAAGTGGATTCCTTCTCTGAAAGGCTGTGACATTGAGATTGACCGGGCACATCGCGTGTATGATGGAGGGAGAGGCTCCGATCGGCCGCGCACTCTCATCTTCTGTGTACTAAGATGGCAAGACAGATCGAAGATCCTGAAAGGTGCTCAGCAGGCTTATCCGGTGAAATGCGCACAGGACAATGTCACACTACTATTTTTTCCCGACTTTAGTCCAGTCACAACGATCAGGAGAAAGGCATTTAATCCGGTTTTGAAGAAGATGACAGCGCTTGGTCTCCAGCCCTTCCTCACCTATCCGGCAGTAATTAAACTACGACACACAGGGGAGCAGAAAAGTTTCGATTCTCCTCAGAAAGCGGAGGATTTTATCAGCTCCCTGTCTCAGCAGAAGACGTATGCCGCAGCTCTACGGGAGGGCAGCGGGAGGACAGCGGCTACTATCTCTCCGGCCCGGCGGGAGGGGCTTGATGGCCGGGGTGGAGATGGTTCTAGCTGCCCAGGAAGGGATGAGAGCAGGATGGACATGGACGCTTGCTAAACCTATTTTTTGCTTTTTCTTCTCTCCTCTCTCCTACTGGGATATTGTCCCTATCTATCCAGTACAACGATCTCTTTGCTGGTAAGACTGACACCCCTTTTTCTTTTTTGGAGGGGACTAATGGAGAGTAGGTTTAATTAAAAAAATATTTTTTTTTGGCTGTGTGAGCCTTTCGGGGGACATGTCTTGCATTGGAGTGGATCGGTCACGAACCATCAATATTTTGTGTTGCTCAATCAGACCTATGTTCTCGGTAATGTGCGGTCTGAGTTGTTCCTTGTTTATGGTTGTGGGTTGTTCATGTTTTTGTGTTGTTTTTATTTTTTACAAAAGACATTTATACTTTTATTTAATTTACCCTATTTCTAAAATGATTTTTCATCTAGGAGGTTTGGTATCTAAAATGCACATCAGCGTTTACATGTTATTTACGGAATGGAAGTGCTTCTGCTTTTTTTCATTTATTGAATACAATCTTGGGATTATGAATATTCAATGCATACTCTAAATATTTTATCACTGAATGTGAATGGTTTAAATTCTGCTGTTAAACGAACCCGTGTGTTAGAATATTTACACCGCAAATCTATTTCCTGTGCCCTAATACAAGAGACGCATTTAAAAAATCTGACATGGCACGTTTCCAGACTAAGTATTATAAGTTAGCAGCCTTTTCCTGCGCTCTTAATAAAACTAAGGGGGTGCTTATCCTTGTTAACAGGAAGTTAAATTTAACAATTGAACACCTTGGTAGTGATGAGAAGGGTAGATTTGTTTTTATCCGATGCAAAATATATAATAATAGGTTAGCATTGGTCTCTATTTATGGTCCGAATGAGACAGACAGTGCATTCCTTACACAGATTTCCAAAACTCTACTTGAGCAGATTGATTGCCCTCTAGTGGTGGGTGGTGATTTTAATGCTGTCGTAAATCCTGCTTTAGATAAATCTCAATCTGATACAACAGCCAATCCATCCTTTAAATTACTGAATAAACGTATTACTGAGCTCAACTTAATCGATCTTTGGAGAATTCAGAATACTAAATCTAAGGACTTCACTTTTTTTTCTAATAGACACAAGACTTTCTCTAGAATAGACTACATATTTCTCAGCCCATCTTTAATTTCATCTAATTCCTCCATCTCTATATTACCAATTTTATTATCTGATCATTCTGCTGTGTTGTGCAGTGTTCCTCTTTCCGATGTTAAAGCCAAGTCCCCTAGATGGCGCTTTAACATATAATTATTAAGTAATCAGACTTTCATTACCTCTCTAAAATAATATTTTAAGGAATTTCTTGAAATTAATATGCTCTCTGATGTGGATCCTCAAATACTGTGGGAAACGACTAAGTGTGCTATACGAGGTTTCTGTATATCTTTCTCTTCTACTCTTGCCAAAGCGAAAACTCACCAGTTTACACAATTAGAAAATAAAATCCAATCATTACAAAACCTACAAAAACAAAGTTTTACTGAGCAACAGGCTACACAGCTGTCCTCTTTAAAAGAAGAATATGATTTACTTTCACACTCAAAGACGGAATTTATTTTACATAGGACTAGGCAAAAATATTATTTCGAATCAGAGAGACCTAGTCATTTATTGGCCCTTAGGTTGAAAGAATGCGAGTCTAAGGCATATATTAGTGCAATAAAATCATCGGATGATCAGGTCACCACGAACCCTGTGGCAATTAATGAAATATTTATAGGTTTTTACACAAATCTGTATAAAGCCGAAACGGATTTTGATGAACCAATTTGTAAGCAGTATTTAGATAAATTGGAACTGCCTCTGATCTCACAGATGGATAAAGAATCTTTGGAGGCCCCATTAAGTTTGGAGGAACTCCACGTCTCTCTAAAAAGCCTTCAAAAGGGCAAATCGCCGGGTCCAGATGGTCTCCCCCCTGAATTATATTTAAAAATTTGGGATTTGGTAGGGATACTTATGCTTAATTCATTTAATTTTGCAATTGAACATGGGGTATTTCATAGAGATCAAAAAACTTCATTGATATCATTACTTCTTAAAAAAGGGAAAGATCCATTAGATTGTTCCAGCTACAGACCGATTTTGCTTATCCCATGTGATCTAAAAATCTATGCTAAAGTTTTTGCTTCTCGTATGGAGAAGGTAATTCATAGTTTGATCAAGGAGGACCAAACCGGCTTCATCAAGGGGCGCAATGCAGCTGACAATATGCGTCGACTCCTTCATATGCTTGACTTTGCGGACTTCCACCCGACCCCTTGTGCGGTTTTCTCACTGGATGCAGAAAAATCCTTTGACAGGCTAGAGTGGAATTATATGTGGGCAGTTCTGCAATGTTTCGGCTTCGGTGAACACTTCATTTTTATGATTAAGACATTATACCACTCACCTGCAGCATCAGTCATAACTGGTAATATTATTTCCCCCCCATCCCCTTTACAGTGGGGAATGAGGCAGGGATGTCCGCTTTCCCCCTTATGGTTTTGTCTATCTCTTGAACCCTTAGCACAAGCCATCAGGAAATCTGAAGTATCGATTAAGTATCTCATTATTCATGATCATAATCATGTTTGTAGATAACACTTTTATCTCATTATTCGCTTAAGATTGTAATATTGATATTGAGATGATGATATTATCAAAACGTCTATATTTAGACCGAGTTGTTAGACTTTGATGTTTCAGATATAACAATACAGAATTATTTAAATCTAGTATAATTAAGGAATTTGATCACAACAGAACACAGAAATTTCAGTAGCTTATCAGAACTAAGCTAAATAACATAAAACAAAATATACACACAGGCAAAATAAACTGATTAAAATATAGACTGTTTTGCTATTTCCAAATCTGCTCAAGAGGAGAACTTATTGTCCTTATGATAAAATACCCAATTAACTTTAGAGATTGTTTGAACTTGCTTTTGTTAACCTGTTGAGGGAATTCCGCGCCTGCACCACTCTGGGGATGCCCTTCGGTTGTTGCTTGGTTGGCCGGCGCAGTTCCTTTCGCTGAACGTTTCTTCAGAGATTTCGTTGTTTGAACTCGGCCATGTGAGCTCGTTTGGAGCAGCACGCGTCAAGCAGAGCGAGCAGAGAGAGAGAGAGCAGAGAGCGAACTTGTGAATAGATTAGCGCTCTTCCAATGAAACGGGACAAATCTTCCGTTAATCTTAGTTATTTTGACATGAAGAAAATATCCTGGCAACTATATATGTTATATATCATTCTGAAGGTCTAAGCCTCAAGCATCGACGAAAGATCGCTGTTTTAAAACCTAAACAGCGATAGAAAGTATATATCTCAATTTTATATATTATAAGGAATGTGTTAAACAATGCTAAATTTCACACCAAGTGTAAGCAATAGTGAGTACACATCAAAACATGGGAGATTCCAATAACACAGGCTTAATTTCATAAAGACCTCCTGGGAAAAACTAGGTTGCTGCTGGAAGATGTGTTAGTGAGGCCAGCAGGGGGTGCTCACCCTGTGGTCTGTGTGGGTCCTAACACCCCAGTATAGTGACGGGGACACTATACTGTAAAAGCACCGTCCTTCGGATGAGACGTTAAACCGAGGTCCTGACTCTCTGTGGTCATTAAAAATCCCAGGATGTCCTTCGAAAAAGAGTAGGGGTGTTACCCCGGCATCCTGGCCAAATTTGCCCATTGGCCTCTGACCATCATGGCCTCCTAATCATCCCCATACACTGATTGACTTCATCACTCTGTCTCCTCTCCACCAGTAAGCTGGTGTGTGGTGGGCGTTCTGGCGCACTATGGCTGCCGTCGCATCATCCAGGTGGATGCTGCACACTGGCGGTGGTTGAGGAGATTGTAAAGCACTTTGAGTGCCTTGAAAAGCGCTATATAAATGTAACAAATTATAACAAATTATAAAACATTTATAAAAAAACGCAGTACATACCAGATTCATCCTGATAATGAGACACAAACGTATCCACTGCTGTAAATCCCAGTTTAGTTAGAGAGATAAGGGTCCACGGAACAACATTCCATCAAGAACTTTTAGTCCAAAGAAACAATAACATTGTAATTTGGATTGTTACTCCTTTGTTTACGTTTCATTTCTTCAGGGAGAATTATTGTTTGTGTCCGTTATGGAATAAATTACACTCAAAAACAGCGTCTTGGTGGTAAAAAAACATCACAGTTTTGTAGCATACAGTCTCACAGACAGAATGAGACATCCAAAAAAAAAAAGTTAAAGATACGCTGAAGATTGTTTATTTGAATTCTGGCGCGCTCTCGTGACGGCGCATGACCCACGCAGTGACGCACCTGTCATCTGATTGGGCGTAACTTAGGGATCTTTTTTTTTTGCCAAATAAACCTTTTTTTTTTTCAAAATTTGTATCATATATGTTTGCGTGTTTTGTGGGCAATTGCCTGTATCTGTATGATTACCATCTGTATGGCTGATAATCAGCGTGTAATTGCTGACTATTGACAGCTATCATGGTGAATGCAGTCTATATAAAAGGCCATTATTATGTGATTATTGACTATATGGGCGGCCATCTGTATGATTACCATCTGTATGAATGATCGTCAGCATGTGATTACTGATGAGCAGCTATCTTATGTCAGGAAATCAGAGTATGTAGGCTACTTGACATTCAAAGTTTTTTTTCTTTTTTTTTTCATCACTCAAAAATTATTCTTATTGTATATTTCTAGTGCTCAAATAAATCACTTATACAATGTCTAAGATTCTGTTTAATGTTTTATAATTGAAAAACTATGCAGGAGTTTGTATAATGACTAAATAGCTTGTAGAACTCTTCAATACATTTGGTAAATATTTTTCCTCAAATGGGGGGGGGTGTATCTAGAAAAATCTCAGAAAAATGGCTGCAGGAATCTAATTTTTCATGGTATCTTCTTCAGATTTGAAATATAAACTCATGAGACGTGACTTTCAACCCATTACTTTTCTGGATTGCTCCAGGACTGATTTCATGTATTTTTATATGAAATAAAAAAAAAATCAGTGTGGTACAATTTTTTTCAAGGCACATCAGTGTCTATAACTTTTTTTTATATTTTTGAGCATTATCAACTCTGGATGATGGATACTAAAGCCCAAACGGTCTTCTTTCCAAAGACACCAACATTTTGTGTGTGGCACACTGAAGTCAGGAACTGTTACCATTTTAAGTTAGTTAGTCATTTTCAGCTGTGATTCCCAATATGGGGGGTGCCGGCTAACAGGTTAAAGTTTATTCTTCTATTCCCTCATTTATCCCTGTTAAGGAATCTTTCATCTATTTGGGCATTACCATATATAAAAACATTCATAAGATTGCCAGAGACAATTGTAATAATATTTTAGTTAAGGTCAAAAGTGACCTTTGTCAAAAGTGAATCTCCACTGTTAAGATTAATTTGTTACCTCGATTTAATTTTTTTTTCTCTATGCTACCACTTTCTCCCCCTCCAGGTTACTTTAAGGAGATCAACTCCATAATTTCTAAGTTTATCTGGAATGATAAATACCCCAGAATTAAACTTACCACATTACAACATCCTAATAGCGCAGAAGGACTGGCCGTACCAAATCTTGAATTGTATTATTGGTCATTCCACCTTAAGGCTCTTCATAATTGGGTTGATCCTCAATCTACAGTTTCATGGAGGGTGATTGAAGCTGACAAGTTTAAACCAAATAGACTTCAAGATATTTTATTTACTGGCACAGGAAAAAAGGGGATAATTATAAATTTGGTCCGGTTGTGGCTAACTCTATTAAAATCTGGAAAACGGTTGAACGTCGGATATGAGGACACTTCAAATTCTGTAACAGTACACCTTTATGGCACAATTTTAATTTTGTATGTGGAAATCGTCCATTTGTCCAACCCTCTTGGTCTTCTTTAGGTGTAAACACGTATGGTGATATATATGATAACCAGGGCCTCTGTTCATTTAAGACATTAAGAACCAAATTTTGTCTACCAGCATCTGCATGTTTTGTCTTTCTTCAATTACGTTCTGCTCTCAAAGCGTATGGAGTTCCGTGGGCATCTTCTATTTCCTCTCATCCTATGCGGGACTGGATTGCACCATCTGCTGGTCGGCCATCTGTTTCCATAATATATAATAAAATTATTGATTGCATTACAAAACCTCTTTCTATTAAAACTGTTTGGAATAGGGAATTATCTGACCTTAATTTATCTGTCGACTGGGAGAGAGTGTGGTCTAATCTCAGTTTAACAGCTGAGCTCATGTGTCAGACTCAGATAAAAGAACCACCAGTGTCGCTCAATGCCAGAAAGGTTCATACACTAGACAAGAGGGCGCTAAAGATCATTCTCACACTGGGATTAGTGAACTGTTTGTTAGAGAATGTGCAGGAACTGGAATCAGCATAATAAATCTCTCAGATCAGTTTTCAGTGTAGTATGTGGAGAGTGTCATATAAAACAGTGTGAGAAAATCAAGAAAATGTTCTCATATGTAAACTGAAACCATGAACTCTTTACAAAGACACTGTACACAAATAACAGCAATAGACCTGCCTACAGATGAAGGTAGAGATTGTTCATATCCAACAAGAGCTGGTCTGACAGCAGGCAGTACTGCAGGGATCATGGAGCTGATCTGGTCATTATCAACAGTGAAGAGAAGCAGGTGAGTTTGATTGAGTGTCTGTTAATGAATGAAAGGAATCACACTCACTCTTGTTTTTATTCACACACAGAGACACACATCTTCATTCATCAAGGGGATTGTATGGATGAGTTTGTCTGACACAGAGAACGAGAGAAACATGAAATTATGATTATTATTATTTAAAATATTTTGTATGGTTTTTAAATTATGATATATGTCATATTTTATTCAGGTTTTGGTCCAAGGGTGAGCCAAATGACCTTGAGGGAGACGACTGTATTGTACTGATGTCTTATCTGTTTTTTTCAAACCTGGACAACTGGAATGATCTTCAATGCTCAAATAGAAAACAGGGAATTGTGAGAAATATGGTTCATCCTTGTCATGTGTATTCTTCTATTATCCTACAGTGCCTGAAATGGGCCGGTATGCACTTTTACATCTGGATGTTTTGCGTATCTTCACTTTTTCTTGCGCACCGCCACTTCTTATATATTGATGGTATCAGTGCCGGCCCATCCAACAGGCAATACAGGGAGTTGCCTAAGGCCCCAGTGTACCCTGGAGGGCCCACGCATGGAGAGATATACATGTAATGGTTTTGATATGATTATGGCCAAATAAACATTCCTTGTTTACCCTTAAAGGGATAGTTCACCCAAAAATTACAATTCTGTCATTAATTACCCTCATGTCGTTCCAAACCCGCATGACATTCGTTCATCTTCGGAACACAATAAGACATTTTTGATTAAATCCGAGAGCTTTCTGACCCTGCATAGACAGCAAGGGTACTACCACGTTCAAGGCCCAGAAAGGTAGTAAGGACATCGTTAAAATAGTCCATGTGACATCAGTGGTTCAACTGTAATTTTATGAAGATACAAGAATACTTTTTGTACTCAAAGAAAACAAAAATAATGACTTTATTCAACAATTGTCTTCGACTCGCGTTCACAAGTGTACCACGACGCATTCTTGTGCATTCCTTTGCTTGCAAACAAGGCGCAGCACATGCATGTTCTACGTCTGAACACCGGCTCCTGCATCAGCAGCATCACAAAAATTATTCTCGTAGCTTCAGAAATTTAAGGTTGAACCACTTATGTCACGTCACATCTTACTAGCCTACCTTTCTGGGCCTTGAACATGTCAGTTCCGTTGCTGTCAGGGTCAGAGAGCTCTCAGTTTTCATCAAAAAATATCTAAATTTGAAAGAATTTTCATTTTTGAGTAAACTATCCCTTTAACAAAATGCAAATGACACAGCGGCAACACAGTATACAGTACAACAGACACGCATGCATGAACCTAGGACTGCCATCACATGCCATTCAGCGTGGTACTGTTCTCACGCCACACATGCATTTTCTCATGCAGTCAGTGACTTTTGTATAAGTTTGTGTTTTTTTACATTTAGTTAAGCAACAGCAGAGGAAGAAGAGTGCTGTTTTCCCGAATATACGATTGTAAATGTGATATTGATTTTATACAGTTCAGAAACAATAAGTTAATATTAAGTGACTTACATTTTTTACTGTATTGTCTGTTTTTTCTCTTTATCACCAATGAAAATAGTTCCAATTTATAAATCCACAGCAGAAGCATTGCACATCTCACAGATGTTCAGTTCCAGAATTAATCTGCAATTTGAAGGAGCAAATTATTCAATTACATTACCCATTCATAAAATCATCAGTCACTTTGGCAGTGTTCGAAATGCCATACTATCATACTTCTCTTACTATTTCTGCAGCATGCAGTATGTATGCTGCGCATAGTATGCAAATGTTCTGTATGCATGGAAAACCTGGATTACCTACTATTTTTGCCAGAATCTGCTAAATATAACTCAAGTACACTGAAATCAGTACAGAAGCTGTGTTCCGAATGGCATACTATCATACAACTCCTACTATATTGCAGCATGCTGTGTGTATACTGTGAATAGTATGTGAATTTTCTGTATGCATGGAATGCCCGGATTACCTGCTACATTTGCTGAAATTTGATGTATGCATCTGAAGACACTGCGTGGGATACTGTTTCCCAGAACGCAACGCGCTCCATGTGACGTTTCATCTTCAAACGCGTGAGTGAACTGGAGGCGGGGAATGGTAATTATAAATGTTACACTTGTATATGTACCGTACGTATACATATACATGTAAACTACAAACTCAAGTTCAAGTTCAAGATTTATTTGTCACATACACGATTATACAGAGAGTATATAACCAGCAGTGAAATGTGAGTCAGGTCCGCTCCATGGACAGTGCAAATATTATAGGATACAACACAGAGGAAATATACATAAAATGAAATGAATAAAAAATAAGATATAAAGAACAAAATGTAAAATATAAAATATCAAAGAATGTGCATGACAGTAGGCTATACTGTAGACTTAAATATTAAGATAAGCATGACTGTACGAGAGAGAAACTAGCTGTGCACTTAAAAACGATATCATTTGTAGGACATAAATTGTACTTCAATCTCTACACCACTTTTCCGATCAAGTCAAATGACGTCACCTTTATCTCTATAGCGATTTTGAAGTGGATCAAAAAAGTTTATCAAAGTTGTCCTAACACAAGAACGCATTTTGGTTTTAGGTTTTAGGGCAACTTTGACGAAAGGTTTTGATCCACTTCAAATGTTGACTACTGTACATTGTTTCAAAGATATTAAATAATTATATTAATATTGCAGTAGGCCTAATATAATATATAAATAAAATTAATATTTCAGTTATGCAAGCAAAATTAAATTCCGCTGATTATAAATCAAGCAGCTCTAAAAAGAAACGAAACAGAGTGTTTTAACTCAAAGGAGAAATAGACCAATTTGTTGTCAGTGAAAGAGAAGTAATAGAGGTATTTCTATTTTCTTTTTTTTCATGTGTTTTAGACATACAGTTCTTTGAAAAAACTCCGCTCACCAATGCCTGTATGTTAACTGTTTCACTAATAATAAACATATATTGATAAACATTTGCATGCCCATGTTGATTGTATTAAAAACTTGAAAAGTATTAATTTAAGGTAAAGACAGATAAAAATGTGCGATTAAGTTGTGATTATTCGCAAGTTAACTTGACAATCTGATTAAATAGAATCAGCCCTAAATTACAATGACTAAAATTAAATGCGCAGTGTAACTCATCAGTGACTTTCCTGCAATATGCTATATTTTTCACACTTATTTTTCATATTGATGAGAGCGATTTTCTTTGTCCAAGTATGAGCGCTGCTTTGTTTCTGCCTTGTTAAACTCAGAGAATGAATGTGCAACTCCAGTTTTTGTTCAGACCAACGCTCCACCCACATCGTTTTAAATAATATAATAATTTATACCATCATCCCTTCTCATACAATTGTGAGGTTTATCGTTTTATATATTTTTTAATTTATTTTTTGTTAAAAGATCAGAAAGGTAAATCATTTATTTTCAATAAAAAAAAAGTGTCTTAAGTAAATATTAAATGTAAAAAAGAATCCCATTATAACATGTACATGAAATTAAACATTGGCCTGGGGCACCATTGTGCAGCAGCAAGCATCACGACAAAAAAGGAATAATACTAGGTAAATGTGTGCAAATGTGCCCCATTTCTTATTTGCTGCCCCCAATTCACAGGTAGGTTTTTGTCCCAATAAAGTGGCCTTCATCAAATAAAATGTATGATAATTTACACAATATGTTATTGCATACTGTTTTATAATGTCCTACAGTACTGAAGTACAAACATCTACCACCTAACTACTATTTACACACCTGTTGCTAAAGAAAATGCTGCTATTTTAGTGTAAACAGAATTTATCATTATTTGCACTTAGTGTAACTAGAATATATCACTCTTTCCAATTAGTGTAACTGCCAAAAATATAATTGCTCAGTTAAAGACAGCTCATTCAGTTCAGTCCAATAGTCTATGTAAAGTTCTTCAGTTATGAAATTAGTTTAATTTGGCAACATAGCATTGTTTACTAATATGAAGCCTTATTAACAAGCCTTTGTAAAAGAATAGTTAGCACATTTGTTTGTAAGGTAATAACCTTGAAAGCTGTGCTGAATTAATGTTTGTGTTTGTCATGTGACAAATAAGCATACTACTCTGATAAATTTGTTGTATATTGTATACTGTTTCACACACTATTCTTTAAAAAATAGTAGTCAGTATACACTGTGTACTGGGCAGTAAGCAGTAAGCAAGTATGCCATTTCGAACACAGCCTTAGTTCCTGAATGAATCAGTCCTTTTGTATGAACTAAATGATTCCATGACTTTTTTAAGACCGCCACCTACTGGCAGTTTTAGTTTCATATTTAAATGTAATTTATATTTCCCCATAATTTTTTTTCATATTGTTCAAAATTAAAATAAATAAATCTCATAACAGTATTCATACAATTATAATTAAATAAAATAAATACACTTATAATTACATAAAATAAATAATCTAACCTTGAGCTGCATTGAATAGGCTGTTTAAATCTAATGCCACTTCAGATGCAGCTTCTCTGTGTTTATGTATAGTCAACCTGGTCTCACAGAATTCCGTGTAATGACCACGGACCCTTAACTCCGAATCTGTGGTGGCAATCACGGAATCGCCGAAAATTCCGTGATGGGCTCACAGAAGTGATACCAATGTAAGTCAGTGACAGGCATCAGCCGTGATCCACGCATGGATCCACTGGTTGTCACCAACGCGATACTGGGAATTTTATCGTCATAATTAAATTATATATTGGGTATCAACATTGCCATTATTGCATATATGTTGTGGTGTGATTTTTCAATGTAAACAGCCACAACAGTTTTATTTATATTACATTACACATTTATGAGCACGTAACCCAACACCTGCCCTCTAAACCTACCATTTGTCAATAAAACAGAAGATATAACAGACAGACACAACTACCGTTCATAATTTATTCAAAAAGTATTAATGTTCCAATTCTTCCGAGGCAAAACGATTGATTTATGAGAGGAATAGACGCGATCGCCGTCTCCGTCCGCCGTAAAAGCTCTTCCTGTGTGCTGCAGTCTCTGTGCGTAGATTAAAAAAATTACGCCAGAAGAAGCCTTACGTCAGTTTTGGTTGTGAAATGCCATTGGCTCTTGCGGGTCTCGTGATCGATTGCGTCATGCTGTTGTGACAGGCTATTGGCTCTTCTATGTCTCGTGACCGATTGCGTCATGCTGTTGTGACAGGCTATTGGCTCTTCTATGTCTCGTGACCGATTGCGTCATGCTGTTGTGACAGGCTATTGGCTCTTGTATGTTTCATGACCGATTGCGTCATGCTACGGGACGGGAGTATGTTTTTGAATGAGATGTGAGCGTGTTAACGGAGCGGGATCATTTTCAGCGATTAAAACCTTGTGTTTTACTCTCTTCTTCACATAAAGACTTCGTATGGCTTCAGAAGACTTGGAATGCAACACGACTTGTTTGTAATGCTTTTATACTGCTTGTTTATGGTCAGTTTTTGCAATAAATACCTGTGACTGCACTTATATTTGCCTGTTACGTGTTTTATATTGTTCAGAGGTGGGTAGGTTTAGGGTAGGGGTGGGTTAGGTGCTCCAGTGAAAGTATAACATTTATATACAAATATAACTGCATCGGAGTCACTCTTTTTACGTGGTCCACACACGTCAATTGAGGCAGCGCTGGTGTTGAACCAGTGGATCTGTGCGTGGACCATGGCTGATGCCTGTCACTGACTTACATTGGTATCACTTCTGTGAGCCCATCATGGAATTTTCGGTGATTCCGTGATGCCACCACAGATTCTGAGTTAAGGGTCCGTGGTCATTACACGGAATTCTGTGAGACCAGGTTGGTATAGTCATTACTTATAAATAGTTTATTCATTTATATTATATGTGGGTCCTATTTAAGTTATTTAAATGTATATACAGATATTAATTTCTGTGCACTTTTTACATACACTCATTTTGCTGCACTAAATAAGTGCTTATATATACTTATGTGAGTAGTTGACATGAAATTATTAAATATGTTTGTAGCTGTTATGTTTGTAGTGGTTAGTTCCGTTTTCATAATCCTGCCTAGGGCCCCACAAACCCATGAGCTGGTGCTGACTTCCTGTGTGCATTTAGCACTATTTAAACACAGCTCATCATTCTAAAGACCACAGCTTCTCTGTTAAGACATACTGAAAGACACAGTGATTAATGGAATTAGAGGCTGTTTATGAAAATGCTGAACCTAGAGATATTAAGGACACAACTGGAACTAAAACACAGGGTAACAGGCAGGATGAAGAAAAAGCTCAAAAGCAAAGTAAGCAGAAAGTTTAGTTTGATAGAGATGCTGTCACTAATGTGCAAGGATATTAAAACTGGCACATACATTTTAAGTCTTTGTTTTTTTGGGGGCCAGTGTGTAAATGTTTCTGCTTTTTTTATTAAGTGCATTAAGAGAAATCAGACTTTTCAGACTTTGTTCTTGTTTGCATATTTTACACTATGTTTGTCATAAAATAACGTACTATCTAAAAGCCCAGTCACTTATCTAAAGACAAAGGTGGATTAATTACACAGGTCAGTTGAGATGTTATATCTAATAATATGCAGTGAATTGTTACTAATTGATATTTGTGTGTTTTGGTCCATGTTTGTCAGGAGGAAGTAGATGTTTGGTGTTGATCACAGTGGGTCTCGGGCTCATTTGTGTTCTTCTGCTGGTCTTCATCATACTGCAGCACATCACCATCAGAGCAGAGAGAGACCTGATAAAGAGATTACAGCACAATAACACTGATCTAATGACTGAAAAACACCAACTGCAGAACAACTTCAACTCTTTGAATCAGAAGAAATTGGATCTGGAGACCAGAGTCACTTCTTTAAGTGAGGAACTGAAGAAAGAATCAACTAAATGAGGAAAGTGCACATATGTTTTTATGTTGTTTTTCTTTCGTACTTTCTTTTTCTTTTCTTTTCTTTTTTTAATCTTTAATTTACAGTTTTAATAAAGTTCATGTTCCTGTGTGGTTCAGTTTGTTTTTTCATGTCCAGTGAGTTGAAGAGCTGGTCTGACAGCAGACAGTACTGCACATTATTTTGGCTTAAATCAGCCCTGTGGATAAAAATCAAGGGACAAAGAAATAAACCGAAGAAACCATATATACCATTTCATGCAGTTTTATTTAAATATCCCATTTTTGGACATGTAAAATCATGTAAAGCAGTAGATCTCAGCTGATGACACGCATAGCTTCAGCTGACAAACTAAAATTCATATTGTCACATGATCTTATGATTGTATGACGTTTTCTGAACTTGCCATACCTTGACCTTTCGTGAACTGACGCACATTAGGAAAGTCCAAAATGATCATTAATGAAGATACACTGTATACAGATCAGTGGGAAAGACCTTTTTGATATTAGCCTGGTCATTGCGGTGCTGTGACTATTGTTGATTCATGAATTAGTGAGCTGAATGGCATGATAAATGATCTCAGTTTTTCAGGCCAGTTACAGTGATCAAACTGCTGAAAAAAATATCACCTACAAGGCAACTTTAACTCTTTACGTCTGAAGAAACTTTAGTAGGAGACCCGATTCAATGACTGTTGAAATATGATTTGTTTTGACTCAGTTGCATTGACTCAGTGCATCTCAGTGTGGTATGGAAACAGCTCCAGTCAAGACTGCAAAGCCTTGCAGAGAGTTGTGCGCTTAGCTGAGCGCATCTCAGGGTCTGCTCTCCCCTCTCTGCAGGACATCTACCTCAAACGCTGCAGAAGCAGAGCTGTAAAAATCATCAAAGACTCAAATCACTCTGGAAACTGTCTATTCACTCTGCTGCCATCTGGTAAGCGCTTCCGCAGCCTGATGGCTAAAACTGAGAGACTCAGGAGGAGTTTCTTCCCCCAGGCCATCAGACTCCTGAACTCAAACTCAGCCTCTTAACATCATCATGATTTCACTTATTAATCACTCACAATCAGTAAGATATTCACACTCATTATTCTCTACCTCATACTGACAGTGTCATTTGCACACAGCACTTTCTGTGTTTTGGTATCTTATTTTTTTATTTATTTTTTTGAGATTGCTGCTACATGTCAACCATGTTCAACCTGTTTGCACATTCCTCTCTTGTACAGTCATGCTTATCTTAATATTTAATTCTACAGTATACTATCATGCACATTTTATATTTTGTTCTTTATATCTTTTTAAAAAAAAATATATTAATTTCATTTTATGTATACTTCTTTGTGTTGTTTTCTATAATATTGCACTGTCCATGGAGCGGACCTTACTCACATTTCACTGCTGGTTAATACTCTCTGTATAATCGTGTATGTGACAAATAAATATTGAACTTGAACTTGAACTTGTTTTGCATTTCCTGGCCATAGGATCTGCTGATCTTCTGTCATTCAGTTATACCATCTCAGTTAAAATAGCAGAACAGTGACACCTACTGAGAAAATGAAAATATGAATATCCTGTTGTCACCCATTTGTGTTTAATAGCTGTAGACAGGAAGTCATTATCCCACAATCTCTATTTTCTACCATCATCCTGTCTCTCTTAATGCCACAGTGGTGCAGATTAAAAATTCCCATAATAATTTCAGGTACAATCAACTGTATTCGATACAAAGGCCCAGTTAGGCCTGTTTCAGGGTGTTTGAGTCCGTCTTGATGGTCACAGATTCCTCTTGTTGGATATTGCAGCTTTTAACATGATCACAGGAAAAACTCCACATTGTTTTGACAACATGAGGTTGAATATGCAGTAAATATTCAGTCATACAGTAGTATGAGTTTACAGAGAGTTTTAGAATGAGAATGAAAGTCTAGATTTGAACTAATGAAACCACTTCCTGTGTAGGGTTTGCACTATTTAAAAACACGCTACACATTATAAAGACCACACCTCATCTGTGCACACATACTGTACTCTACTGTAAGTAACAGCAAATAATGGAATCAGGGAACTTTTATGTATGCAGAAATATTAATAACAGATCTGGGCCTCGAACACCGAGTCGCTGCCAGGATGAAGGAAAAGCTCGAAAGCAAAGTAAGCAGAAAGTTTAATTTTAAGCAAAGGCGGTGACGCAGATGGTATCGCTAATGTTTGAGGGGATAAGAAATGCTAAAAAATAATCTGAGAAACCATTATTTTCTGTTCACGTTTTCAGCGTATATTCTTGTTTGCTTATTTTACCATATACAGTATGCTTTATGTTTACAATAATTCCAGATGTTTGTCATTATAAAAGAACATACTCTTTAAAAAGACTCATCATTTGACGTGTTTGTCAGGAGGAAGTAGATGTTTGGTGTTGATCACAGTGGGTCTCGGGCTCATTTGTGTTCTTCTGCTGGTCTTCATCATACTGCAGCACATCACCATCACAGCAGAAAGAGACCTGATAAAGAGTTACAAGAACACAGTTGAAGAGTTCAATCAAACCATCAACAGCCTACAGAACAATTACACTGATTTAACACAGAAGAAACTGAAGCTGGAGATTAGAGTAAATAATCTCACTGCTGAGAAAAGCCAGTTACAGAGAAGCTTTGAGTCTTTGAATCAGAAGAATCTGGAGTTAGAAAGCAAAGTCACGTCTCTGAGTGATGAACTGAAGAAAGAAGAATCTAAACAGAGTCAGTACAAATTTGGTTTTGTGTTGTTTCTTTACTTCTCTTTGTCTTCATGCATAGAGTTTATTATTATTAATTGTGTTTTGGTTAGGAAATCTGTGTGGTCTAGTTTGCCTGTTCCTGTCCAACAATACAGTGAGCTGGTCTGACAGCAGACAGTACTGCAGGGATCATGGTGCTGATCTGGTCATTATCAACAGTGAAGAAAAGCAGGTGAGTTTGTATTAATGTTTGTTAATAAATAAGAGGAATCACACTTATTCCTGTTTTTATTCACACACAGAGGTTCATATCTTCATTAGTCAGTGAGAGAGTGTGGATTGGTTTGTCTGACAGAGAGAACGAGGGCAACATGACATGGGTGGATAATTCACTACCGAATCAAGGGTAAGTGTACTGCTGTACTTTGTTAGGCTTGTTTTATTTTTAAATTTTAAATTTTTTTTATTTTTTTTTGCTTATTAATATAATTTTTTTATACGTGTTATTCAGGTTTTGGCTCAATGGTGAGCCGAATGACGCAGGTGGAAATGAGGACTGTATTGAACTGATGCCTTCTCATCCCGTCCTGAACAACTGGAATGATCTGCCATGTTCAGAAAAGAGAAAAGGGTTTTGTGAGAAATAGGGTTCATCCCATCTTGTTGAGGTTTTGCTTCAAAGTAGTTGATGTTCATATAAAATGAAAATTTAAATTTTTCATTTTTTATTGCTATAATAAACTCAAGGGTGATAAAACAGTCACAGAAAACCATTGTGGATTTGTTTGCTTTAGTGTTTTTCCCTCATATTCTCATTTTAAAAAAGAGACCTTCACAGCGTCTAGAAAATAGCTGAATACACAACAGCACAATCAAAACAAAACTTTAATTTTATGCACCTTTATTTTTGTACTAAGTTTACATTTAACATTTGTTATTCAGGGGGGTGTTCCAGAAAGCAGGTTATGTGACATACCCGGGTATGTTTAAGAGAAAGTAAGCGGATAACCTCAACTTTCGGTTCCAAAAACGGAGGTAACTTTCAGGGTATGTAAGTAGCCATAGCAACTTGCTCTCTGAAGATAACCTGCTCCAGAGTAGGTTATGTTTCAGTATTACCTTACTTCAGAGCTATCAGCGCATG
Source organism: Schizothorax lantsangensis (assembly GCA_027422415.1). Classification (NCBI taxonomy): domain Eukaryota; kingdom Metazoa; phylum Chordata; class Actinopteri; order Cypriniformes; family Cyprinidae; genus Schizothorax; species Schizothorax lantsangensis. The sequence continues at coordinate 40,608,577 of CM049841.1, read as the reverse complement.
CGTGACCTACTGATTGCAATATAATTATTATTCTCAAGGATTAAAGATTAAACTTAAAAAAATTAAAAAATGATTGCACAACCACAAGTTAGATGGTGATATGCATTAAGTATGTAAATGACCTTTGAACAAAAGAAGCAGAAAGAAACAGTATGGCACGCTTTTTCTTAGCGTCAGTTTCCATAGTGACTCGTCAATTTGTTGCTCTGTTGAGAATGTCTTGCGTGTTAACCGGGAACATACTCTGTGTTGAATGAACTTACTCCCGGACGCATTTTTGGAACCAGCATACCTTGAGTAAGCAAGGTTTGGGTTAATCAACCTAGAGTTCAGGGTTTAGCAGATGGTAAATTAACCTTGCTTTCTGGAATACCCCCCAGGGGCCTGTACCATGATGATAGATGAACAAATTCAGAGTTACAGGATTAGTTTTGAGTTGACAAAACCAAACCACTCCAATCCGGCTTTGTTGGTACCATGAAGCTGATCATCAACTTTCTCTGTCAACTCAGGCTTGATCCTGAGTTAATGGAGCACGTGCACATGAATGTGTGACATCAGCGGCGAACAGCCAATCACAACACAGAGTAAGTGTGATTCACTTCTCGTGATAGAGCCAGCGAGATTCAAAACTCTTTTGTTAAAGGTTAAGAGATTAAAGAATATGAGGAATTTAAACGCATTTCCACTGAAGTACTTGTCCATGAAAGAGGACAAATAAAGGAAATTATCTTGCTCTATCAGTGCAGTCACAAGTGAAACTTGTGAAGTTAGTTTATATAGTTGATAATATATAGTGATAGAGACTCGAACATGTAAGGTCACATGTAGCCATTTTTAAAATGTTATCTATTGATTCTACCACTTATAATACTTGTTAAACTAAAAGTGCTTGGGTGTAATGGAGTAACAATAATATAAATCATATTATAATTATATAAATCATATGTAAATTGTAATTATCATTAAAGCCAGACAATTTTGTTGTATATATATATATATTTTTTTTTAAGGTACTTCATAGTGAGCTTTAATTTGTAGGAAGAGGAACTGGGGGAGTGACTTTTTCTGTGTCAGACATGTGTCACTCACATCTGATTGGTTCAATTTCAGTTTGCGATCTCTAACTCAGAACATAACCTGCCCCAGAGCAGGTTAGCTGTGCAGTGTAAGTTACTATGGCAATGAACTCAGCTAAAAGCCAAGCCACATTCATGGTACCTAAAACCCAGGATTGGTGCAAACTAAACTGAAACTTACCTGGCTAGCCACCTAATCCGGCTTCATGGTACAGGCCCCAGGAATGTATTGAACTGATGCTAGACAATCCTGAACTGGAATGATCTGCCATGCTCTGAGAAGAGAAAAGGGATTTGTGAGATATAGGGTTCATCCTGTCTTGTGTTTTTAACTGCATTATTTTATGGAATGAATTGTGATTGTGATCCTCAAGGGTTTTCTACCAATTTATAGACATGTTTATGTATTAGGCCCTAATTTAAGACTGTTGACAATAATATAGCTAATCCCCGTAATTGGTAGCTATTAAGTTCTAATTGGCCAATCACTGTTATTTAGTTCGCAAATTATCATATGTAAAGAATTCAATTTGCATGATAAATTTTATATAACACTTCATTATAAGAGGTGGGACTTTCAAGTCACAAGCAAGTCTCGAGTCAAATCCCAAGTCCTCAAAGAGTTAAAGTTAATGATATAATTAAGTGACTAATTAAATGGTGATTGTGCATTAGTGATGAACACCTGCTGTTAAACACAATCAACATCATTGAAGAAAAGATAAACACAAGAACTACATCAGGGGCCCGTTTCAGAAAGGAGGTTAAGTGAAAACTCTGAGTATGTTAACCCTGAAATGAGGGAAACTCTGGGTTTTCCGTTTCAAAATGGGAGGTTTGTCAAACCCGGGAAAGCAGGGTAAGTCAAGCCCGTTTCAGAAAGAGAGGTAACTTATACTCGGAATCAGTTACCATGGTAACTTACTCTGTGAACCTAACCTGGTCGGGAGCAGGTTTTCTTCGGTAAACCCAGAGTTTCCTTCCATCTCCTCCCCCTTTTTAATGTGTAAGCGATGTTTTAATACCTCATTCATTCATTCACGCTGCAAAATTGCTTTTCTTACTGAGTATTTTTGTCTTATTTCAAGTACAAAGATTTAAAAATTCTTAAGTTAAGATGCATTTTCTATAGATAAAAATTATCTAGATATTTAGTCTTGTTAAAATATAAAAGTGCTCTCCATAGGGTAAGAAAAATAATCTTAATGCAAACGTTAACAAGAATGGGCTATTTTTAATTTATAACCGCATTGCCAGATAATTTGCAAAATAAAATAAAAAATCACTTGAATTCGTTTTTTTTCCCTTCATGGAAACAAGACTAAATACTGTATATTATTTATTTTATTATAATTTTTTTACACCGTATTCATGTGCATATTTATTTGAGCGGTCCTATTTTAAATGGTAGTTTTCTTCAAAACATCGGAGATGCAGAGCACATTATAAATCCTGTATGCAGATTTTAAGGAAAGTGTGCATCACTCTCACACTCATTCTGAGAATTATTTCCTGGGCACAAATCCGTCAAAGAGGAGTATCACAGGACTGTATGTTAGTGGTGTAGAAATCGGTTTAAATGAGGCTAATCTGATAAATGACGTTCACTTGATAACATCTTTCTGTGACGTCTGACCCAATAATCCGAATTTCCTTCAGGATTTCCAGTGTGTTTGGATGCATTGATGACAAGCATATCTCCACCATCGCACCTTCTGAAAATGAAACTGATTACTGTATGGAATGGAAGGATGCCAGATGGAGGGGTAGTGCGAGCTGTAACCACCACCACAGCTGTTAAATAAACTAATTATTAAAAATTTTTGGTCATCTTTATTTCCTAATACAAAAGCAAAAGTTATTCTTTTTACTTTTGGATTTGAGAAATCTTCCAATACTTGAGCATCTCCTCTTCATCTGTCAGTGCTGGTGCAGGTTCTCCCTCTGCCTTCTTGCTGTCTACAAGTCAGTAGTTAATTTTATTACTCTAATTAAGAAATGTATAATTATAATTATATGAATTTATTTAATAATTATTAGAAATATTTAATTATGTGAAAAGAGTGTTAAGACTATGTGGAAAAAGCAGCGTATTGAAATAGACATTGAATGATATTTAATGTCAAATGTTTGTAAAGTCATTTAGCCCACACCCATGAACCTTTCATGTTCAAAGCTTTACCTTGATTGAATTGTGTTTTTATACTTCATTTTTAGCTGCTGCCACGTTATTGTTTCTTCTTTGTCTTTTTCCTTTTTTTTTCTTTTTTTTTTGTGGCCATGGGATACCATTAAAACGAATATTATTTCAATAATTTACAGTTTTCACCTCTGATATTATAACAGTTATTAAGTTATTGACAGTTATTAAGAATTAAAGTTAGGCATTGACGGAAGTATGCGCGCTGACGTCTTTTTGGCGGGAGCTGTTGCCATGGTGAATCATAATTTCGGAGCTCCACTGATCATGACTTTTCATAGTTGTGGTGCACGCGCTAAACTCAGAGTCAACTTACTTAGAGTTGAGTAAACTAACACAATTCAGCTGTTCTGTAACCGAAAACTCTGAGTTTCCCATCTCAGAGTAAGTCAACTCTGAGTTCAAGTTTAAACTCAGAGTTGGTTGAACCTCCTTATTGAAACGGGCCCCTGACTTCAGCCAAAGCCTTGGATGGAATCAACTGAAAAAAATAAATAAATAAAACACAATGCCACCATAATTGTGGTCAAGGTTTGCTTTAGTTGGTCTCTTGACCCTTTTACTAATTCAAATCAATTTGCTTCTAAGCAATTCCAATATTGTTTCACAGCAAACTTTTGTGCATTGCTGAATCAAACCTTGATGTAGCAGATTACTTTGCGCTTTCTGCTTATGGTTAATCACGCCTGAGCATCATGAAGAGGTCTCTTTTTGATTTATTGACTGACATTCAGCTATTACTGAACTGTAAAAAAAAAAAAAAAAAGTCCTGTTAAACAAATGCCACCATGCTTCAATATTGAAAGAAATAACTGTATCAGCTCAGGCTTTTAGACATGAACACTTATCATACGATCCTCAACAATGGTGACAATAATTATTCATGCTGCAGTGCATGATGGGAGTTTTTTCTATGGTGTTACCCAGCATGCATTGCAGCATGAAGCATTTTGTTGATTGTCACCATTGTTGAGATTCATATGCTGGTTCTTGATGTCTTGTGTCTAAATAGTACAGCTACTCAATTGTTTATATGCATTACATAGATTTAAAATTAATTCACTATAACTATTAGAGCAATATTTTGCTTGCATGCTGTAGTTTCACAGGGTTAGTTGTGCAAAGCGTAAACCTATAAATAAAAAAGGGGTGAAAAAGTTGTTTTTTGACTGTAATCAGGCCAGCTCATGATGACTACCTAAACAGCTATAAAAACTGCTAATAACTGTTCACTATACAGCACTGACCTCTCTGATTTACAACACCACATGCATTGCTACAGAGAGAGATCTAACACAGGAGTCAAGTGTCAAGAGCCCAACTAAAGCAAACACTGATCTTCATGATGGTGGCATCATTGTAACCAATAAAACATCAACATCTGATCCTCTGTAATTCTCAATAACAGCAGGTGTTCATCACCAATGCACAATCATCATTTAATTAATCAGTTAATTATCTCATTAACTGTAACTCTTTGAGAACTTGGGATTTGACTTGAGACTTGCTTGTGACTTGAAAGGAATAGGTGTGTTTGAATTGAAGCGGCGCTGTGCAGAATGATCAGTGTATGACATCAAAGTACCGCGAGAGCTATTTGAAAGCATCCGTCTGCTCTCTTATGGTTAATGCGGTACTGTGAAGTCATACACTGATCATTCTGCACAGCGCTGCTTCAAGTCGAACACACCTATTGACTTGGTTCCTCCTCTGGTGAAATCAGCTGCTGAGTTCATGGGTGGAATAAATACATGCCAGGACTTTTACTTTCTGACCCCTGGACTATCCACCTCTGTCTGCAATATATCTGCTTGTTTTACACTCTTTGGCCACCAGGTGGTATTGTGAGCAAATGAAGCCTCCAGAAATTAACGCTTTTGTGAACCACTTGGCTGAAATCTTTAAAGCTTCATGAAGCTTCATCTCGCCATCACTACCATGGACTGTTTATAGTGAACTTGTAGCAATTGAAATATTTCAGCATAAATATGTTTACCCATCAGATGAATATTAAATGTAGTATATGTCACACAAAAAAAAGCTGTGAGGAAGACCTGCATAGAAATGAAATTGACGATATTTCAACTTCAACTCTTTCAATCAGAAAACACGTGTGTTGAAATCCAGATAAAATTAACCTGTTTTTCTGATTTGGAAAGAATGTTTCTAAATTAGTTGGCCTGTGGATTAACTTTGTTTAAGAAACTGAAAATTGTTCTGCTTTTACAGTAAATGTGAACTTTTTAATTCACTTTAAGATGTTGTGGTTACATATTTTATGGTGTACTGTAGCAATTCCAGATTTATTTTTTCTTCACACCTGAACAACTGGAATGCTAAACGGGAAAAAAATAGATTTGTGAGAAACAGGGTTCATCCTTGTTATGCTTTGACTTACATGTGTTTAAATGTAAGACAGTCATAGTTTGGGTGTGAGGAGTTTCATACTGGAAGTTTATATTCTTCACGAATACCAGTGTCCGATGAAATCACTTCCTGTGTAGATTTAGCTCTATTAAAACCAGAGCAGGCATCATTTTAAAGACCACATCCCCTCTGTGAAGACGTACTACAAGACACAGGAACAAAAAATGGAATTAGAGGACTTTTATAATAATGCTAAATGCAAAAATCTTAAGGACACAAATGGACCTCAAAGACACTGCAATTATGAAGAAAAAGCTCGAAGCTGCAGTAAGAAGAACATTTAATTTAGGAAATGAGAACTGTTAGTTACAATTTCAGTCATTGTTTTGTAAGAACAATATTGTCAGTTTTCCTTTCTATTTAGTGTTATATTCTTGTTTGCAGATTTTACCGAATAGTAATTCCAGAAGTTCGTCTTTATAAAACAATTCTTTATTCTTGAAACTCACATCCTGATAATATGGAGTGTATAAATTAATATTGTTGTGTCTTTTTCCTGTCTGACAGGAGGAAGGCGGTTTTTAGTGCCGATCACTGTGTGTCTTGGGATCATTTGTCTTCTTCTGATTGCTGCCATCATACTGCAGCATTTTCAGGCCACTACTAAGCGAGGTTAATACAAATCATTTTATGTTCAAGTAGTTTAATTTTCCTAGTTTTTTTAATCTTTTATGTATACAAAGTCTATACTTGTCAGGATATCTGTGGGGTCCTGATGGCTTGTTCATATCCAGTGAGTTGAAGAGCTGGTCTGACAGCAGACAGTACTGCAGGGATCGTGGAGCTGATCTGGTCATTATCAACACTGAAGAGAAGCAGGTGAGTTTGTGTGTGTTTGTTAATGAATGAGAGGAATCACACTTATTCCTGTTTTCACTTAAACACAGAGGCACATATCATCATTTATCAAAGACAAAGTGTGGATTGGTTTGTCTGATACAGAGAACGAGGGCAACATGAAATGGGTGGATAATTCACCAATGAATCAAGGGTAAGTGCAAAAAAACTCAAAGAAAACCACTGTGGATTTATTTGTTTAAGATTTTTATTCTCATTTAAAAAAAATAAGGCCATCTTCTCTGTTATACATGTCTTGAATTTTAACTTCTGCTTCTGTACTATTTTAGTTTATTTTTGAAACTATTGTGCTACAGCATGTGTTGTTAATTAATGAATTGCTTGTGACAATCATCATTTATTTGCCAAATGGATGAGAACTTTGACACATTTTATTCAGGTTTTGGGCTGAAGGTGAGCCGAATAACTATTATGGTAAAAGCGAGGACTGTATTGAAATGAGACCTTCAGATCCTGTCACGAACAACTGGAATGATCTCCCATGCTCTGAGAAGAGAAAAGGGATTTGTGAGAAATAGGGTCCATCCCATCTTATCATGCTTGCACTTTTTTTAAAAGTTTTATGGAATCATTATTAAGAATCTAAAAGTGTCACTGATTCTCCCTAACAGTTTGATTTGCTTTCTTTTTGAAGAAAATGGTCAATAACCATCATTACCATAGTAAACTGCATCTTTGTTTTTATTTATTTATTTTTTGTTTTTATTTCTTTGTATCTACCTGAGGTTCAGAGTGATGTGATCGAAAAGAAACATTGTCTTTCGAGTTAATGTTGTTAAATGGTTGCAACAACATTTTAGTTATAGAGTCATATGTGTTTTTTAAAGACATATATAGACAACTGACATGTATTTACAAAAATCAAGTTCATTACTACAAGAGGTAATATAAAGAATTCATGTAATTGTTCATGTATTATTTAAATATAGTGGTTTATATGTTCTTCTCAATTGAGTGGTATGTATCCCCCAGGCTGACCCTCTAAACATATAGAAAATAAACAACAATTTTTTTTTCATATTTCTATACCTTGTCAAGTTCTTATGAAATTTAGGTTTTTCTGCCCTTTTAATTATATATATATATATATATACATTTTATATGAAAAATTTTAAGTCATTATGCAGAAATTACTCACACAGATACCAAGATTCAGCGTATGAACCTCAACAATGGTGAGAGTCAATAAAATATTCAGATCAACTCTGAACTTCACAAAACAAGCTTTCCGTTGATTGTCACCATTGTTGAGGTTCATACACTGAATCTTGATATCTCTGTGAGTCTACATGATCCTGTCCAAGTAATTTCTGCATAATGACTTAAAAACATTCAAAATATTTAATCAGGGTAAAATTGCATGCAGTAGATTTCTAGGGCTACTATAAAGTGAAAATATTAAATCTAAATAATGTCCTCAGAAATCAAACTCTGGGTGAGATCAGAGAATCAAGACTGAATCATCAAATTAGATTTTCTTCTTGCAACTTTTGTTATCACAAATGTGCTTCATAAACACACAGTTAGAGCACCCAGAGAAAAACTTAAGTTAAAAAGACAAGGGTCAGGAACCCAACTAAAGCAAGCGCTTACCTCCATAACGGAGACTTCTAACTTTATTATTTTCAATAAAACAGCGCTTAGGCTTCCTGGAGGCTAAGTGAGGACTGCCCGTGCAGGGCCAGTGCTAATGGGCCAACATTTTGCCAATGAGCAAATTCTCAGGGGCCCTGCGCTGGCAGCCCTAAGTGGGCCCGTAAAGGGCCAGCGCAGGCTTGTTTGCAGGGCATACTAGAAGCTTCCATGCAGGTGTGTTGAGGCAAGTTGGAGCTAAACTCTGCAGGACACCGGCCCTCCAGGACCGAGTTTGGACAGCCCTGGTCTACACCAATAAGCTCTGCTGTATCATAAACCAATGAAATTGGGGGTGGGCGGAGCGACACGTGTTGCCCCACCTTAATGTGTCGCCCCGCCCCATCGTCCAGGGTGCACTCTGGGGCTACTCCATATTACTCACACTGTAAGTATCACCGTATGAGAATGGTGTGATGTCACTGTGATCGTCGCATGATCTCACGTGTTTACTGGGTAGGAATTAGGTGTGTCAATGATTTGTTTTTTTCATTGCACAGATACTATTTAAACTGAACTGAGCTGGACAATGACATCACTAAATTCAATAATGAAATGCCTTTAACTGAAAATTGAGTGTTTAATCTTGTCATTTTACATTATTGACACACTATTTTCCTATTTTGATATTAGAAAGTTGCTATGACACAATCTGTATTGTTAAAAATGCTATATAAATAAAGGTGACTTGACTTGACTTTTAAAAATTCCGTCTCGATCGGGAGCAGATAAATAATTGTAATGACACCACACAGAGGATTTTTTGGACAAAAAAATCGCTTGCAACAAGCTGCGAATCGGGCCACCCACCCCCCGAACGTTCGGGGTTGCAAATCGACCTTAAAATCGTCTAGTGTGCGGCCAGCCTAAGATGAACACAAGCAAAGATTTTTAGTCCAGATAATGCAAGGGGACAGAACCACTTCAGAAACCACACAAAGTAAACATGTTTAAAATATTAGTATTTGTATCCTTCTTACATCGTTTCACTTAAGAAGACACTGATTCATTAACAGGGGTTGCATGAGTTACTGTCATATTCACTATGTGTAGTTTTTTTAAGTATCATTTTTAGATGTCCCATACACATGATTTTTTTTTTCTAAAACTCTTAGAGTGTTCATCTGATAAATGAAGGGTGGAAAGGATGGAGTTTCCTTTTAATCCCTTTCCCTGTATTTTTTATTTCCTGTGTTCCGCTGTGCTGCATTTTAATTGTTGTTGTTGCACTAGATATACGTGTTTGTGCCATTGCAATTTGTTTCGTTTTCTCCCTATAACCAAACTTCTGAATGTCTGTCAGAAAAGAAAGTACTTCTACTTTTTTAATACTTGAGTACAATTTAAAGTTGTACTTTTTTACTTTTACTCAAGTATGTTTTTGGCCAGATACTTGTACTTTTAATTGAGTAAAATTTTCACTGAGTATCTGTACTTTCACTTGAGTAAAATGTTTGAGTACTTTTTACACCTCTGCTTTTAAACAGGCAGAGGTGACTGAGAACCACTGGGGAAGACTATCTTCTGGCAACAAGGTAATGTCCATATGACAGTAGCTCAAAAATAATACAGGCCATGTGCTCAGTTAAACACTATCCTTCAACATTATTAAAGGGTAAGTTAATTTACAGTTTCCATCATCCAAAGTCTTTGTGAGTGTTGGCGTCTGGATCCAAACTGGAATTGGCGTAATCTCTAGTAACCTTGGGATGGGCATCCTGAGATATAAACAGGAAGGAGAAAGATTACTATAGCTGCTGTTCATATTATTTCAGACAAAAGATGATTTGTTTCATCACATATAACTGAAGTGCAAGGTTATGAGATGTGTTCATTCAAAAGTTTGGGGTTAGTAGGATTTTTAACATCTTTGAAAGAAGCCTCTTCTGCTCACCAAGGCTGCATTTATTTGATCAAAAAAGAATTAAAAACAGTAATATTATTACTGTTATTATTATAAACAGTTTTCTATTTAAACAATATATTTTAAAATGTAATTGATTGCTGTGATCAAAGCTGATTTTTCAGCATCACTACTTCAGTCTTCAGTGTCACATGATTCTTCAGAAATCACTCTAATATGCTGATTTTCTGCTCAAGAAACATTTCTTATCGTTATCAATGTCTTATCAGTATCAATTATCTAAAGTTAGAGTAAATATTTCTGTTTCAAAAAATGCTGTACTTTTTAAAAACGTTTTATTTTTCAAAGAATCCTGGGGAAAAAATGAAGCAGCGAAACTGTTTTCTGCAGCAAATCAGCATTTTACAATGATTTCTGAAGGATCATGTGACACTGAAATAATGATGCTGACAATTCAACTTTGATCACAGGAATAAGTAACATTTGAAAATATATTAAAATAGAAAACAGTTATTTTAAATTGTATTAAGTTCACAGTATTGCTATTTTACTGTATTATTAATCAAATACTTGAAGCTGTGGTGGGCAGAAGAGACTTTCAAAAACATAAAAAATCATACCAACCCCAAACTTATGAAACAGTAGTGTATAGATTTGACGTACTAGTCAATAGCGTCTTGGAGATGTTGTCTGACAGGCGGTTTGCTCCAACTCTGCTGGGGTGCAGCAGGCCATCAGCATGGAAGGATCTAGAAACAAAACAAGCAATTTGTCACAGAGACAATAATATGTAGTATGCAGTTTGAGGTTTATTAGAAGGAAACAAGCTAAAGCAGAGGTCAATTCCAGAAATAAAGAAATAATAATATCCTCCTGACTACCAGAAAAAAAAAAAAAAACGATTTGTGAATTAAGTTTTTTTTATTATTATTATTATGTTATGTCATTGCATTGTTTATAGCATGAGAAAAAATGGAAAAATAAAATTTTTGAAAAATGATGAAAAATGAAAAAAAGCATATGTTATGCTGTGTCCTTTACAGAGGACACCGGGATTTAAAGGGGTCATTAACTGCATTTTTTAATCCTTTTATAATGTTCTCTGAGGTTCACTTATAATGTTAGTGTGATTTTACGTAAACATTTTTCCTGTTTTTGAGCCTTTCTGCAGAACGGTCTGTTTTTATCCACCTTATTTTTCCCGTAAGAGCGGGCACAGCCATTTGTAAATGTAATGTGTCTGGCTTCCGATCTCATCCGCTTCCTGCTGCTTTTAGCTGTACAAAACAACTTGTTTTGCTGCTTGATATTGCAAACTGGTGTGTCTTGCCATATTATTTTAATTTCTTATCTTAATTTTGAACACAATGGTTTGTAGTGTAAACAGTTTTACCGTTTACTGCACTTTGTTATTCTTCTCTTCATTTGCCTACAGCGGCTAATGAAACGGAAGTCTCAAACATTACCAGGAAACAGCTTACTTCCACATTGAAAAATAAAAAGGATAGGCGGGGTGCATTCAAGACTTTCAAGTAAACGGCCACTGCTATGATTAGCTAACAGTTTCACTTATTAAAATAACAGATAGATGCTGATGTCCTGATGTCTTGTTCTATTTCTGACATACTCCAAGCATTCGCACTGCTTCTGACCTCAAAGAGAAATGGATTCGCGACATGACTCAACAGCACTTGCGTCTGATCTAGATATGTTAGGATCACAAGGAAGGCAATTCAAAGACTATTTCTCACAACTTACACTACACCGTGTCTTGTAATCTTGTAATGACATCTGTATGGTTCTGCTGATGGAGTATTCCTGTGTTTGCTTCTCTCTAGTATTTCCTCTCCTCCTACTGCAGGCGTGTATCAGTGGACGCCTGGGCGGGGCTAAACAGGCAGTGATATAGAAGTAGGCGTTGATCTTCTCATGGGGAGGCGGTGTTTAACCTCACTATTACATTATAAAGTGGCACATTCCAAAGCGAGTCGTTTTCTGAGCTTGGTTTCGATAAAAGCTGTTTTTAAACTAACAAGAAAGTTTTGAGTTTTGAAACTTACAGGATATTTTTATTGTACATTGACCAGTTATATGTCAAAAGATCAAGGGAAATTTTATTTCTCAGTTCATGACTTTAGCTGTTTCCTTTAGCCAAATCAAGAGCTTCAGTCTTTTGATGTCTGCATTGTATGCTGTAGAGCGGTATAAGCAGCACTGCTTGCCCCAGTCATCCATGAACCATCATAATTTGCGTTTTAACAGTTTAATGCACTCTAAAAAAGGATGTGTTAATTATTAACACATTTTTTGTGCTATGGCCATTTTAACACATTTTGTGTAATTTTAAGTTAAATTTATGTGTAAAAAGAAAGAGAGAGAGAGAGAAACAACACAGTGTGTCCAACATAATATGTGTTAACTATCATCCAATCACATTGCTGTCTACATCACTCCACAAGCTAATCAAATTAACACCTCTTTTTTCATTGGTGGATGATGTAGATGCACTCATGTCAGGTATATAGATTTCCCCGCTAGAAATGTAATGTTCCCAGAGCATTCTCTGAACGTCCCGCTGGTGTCAATGATGTTCCCAGAACGTTTCCCAAGATAGTCATGAAGTGGAGTTATTTAAAGGGTTGGGGGACGTTATTTGGAGGACCTTCAGGGATTAACACTGCTCATTTGGTCCCACAATACAGTGTGTTAAAGTAAAGCAGTGCTGAACTTAAATGGGTCATATGATGCTTTTTTAAAGATCATTATTTTGTGTATTTGGTGTAACAGAATACGTTGACATACTTTAATGTTCAAAAAACATTATTTTTCAAATACTGTACATTATTGTAGGTCCTCTATGCCCCGCCTCTCTCAAACGCTTCATTTTCTACAAAGTCCCTCTGTCCAACAAGTGCAGTCTGCTCTGATTGGCCAATGACCCAGTGCATTGTGATTGGCCGAACACCACAAGCACTTGTTGGAAATGTAACGCCCCTTTCCATAATCGCCAGCTTCAGCTTTCAAAATAAAAGTAAAGACAGTTAATAATGTCCTTAGTTTTACCATCAGTTCTAGCCCGAGAGAGGAACAGAGTCGTGTGACAGACACAGTGATGAAGCTGCTATGTGTTTGCAAACAAGCCGCGATTAAGACAGCTGACTCCACTGTGACTCTGTCTCTCTTTCTCTCTCTCTCTCCCCCTCTCTCACGCGCGCGCGCGCACACGCACACGCACACAATCACAATGTGCAACTCTGCATTTGAACAGTCAATAGCAAATACTTAAACTAATAACAAAACATACAGTCGCTGATTCAGAAGTGCCAGATTGTCATAGCAAAGTCAGAATTACCTCGCCTCCTAGGTTCACGAAACTGTCATCCATAAAATGCATTGTGACAACATCTGGGTTGTGCTGTAACTGTTGTAAGTAATCGTAGTGATTCCTAAATGCATCTACTTTCAGAAGGCCAAATAAAGTACTCTTGCTTTAGCATAGAAACACAGTGGATCCCTGACATGCCTGCTTCAACACTACTGCGGTTACTGAAACCACGCCTTCTTTCCTCGCGTGGACATTTGGGTGGCATTACAACCACATCGTGACGTAGACATGTGGGGTGTGTTTGAATGAGCCATTTTAGGGGGGCGTGGCAGAGACTTAACTTTGATAACGAATATCTCTTTGATTTTGAGACTTTAGTCTTTGCAACTTCAGGCTTGTAACAGTCCAAAGAGAAAGCAAAACTTGAAATCGCATCATATGACCCCTTTAATGAGAATGTTAACAAGCAGAATTACTGAAGGAAAGACAAACAGAAAAACAGAGAGAGACGAACAGAAACACAACTACAACTGACTTAGTCACAGCCTTGGAATCAACTGAAATAATACACAATAAATCTCTGAAGATTTCAGCAGAGGAAGATTAAACAACTCCACAAACAGCACCACCAGCTTCACTCATTACTAGCCAGTTTGACTTTATTTCTGTCATACAAAAGTTCTTAATGAAAATTAACAAAGGTTTAGATTTTGGTTTCAATTCACAAAACTTCACCATCACCATGGTCAGTGTTTGCTTTAGTTGGGCTCTCGAGCCTTAAATTTATATTATGACTTTTTTTTCTCTTTCTGCTGTAATTCTGTTCACAGAGCAGATTATTATGGCAAAGAAAGCTCAGGAGAAAATGTGATCAGGTGATGTTGGCAAATGGATGATGAAAACAGTCGTCATGTAGTGGCTTGATTCACTGGTTATGTTTTACACTGTTGAATATAGAAGCTCTTTGTTTTTGCAGGTTGAATTTTAACAGTGTTTGGACAAATTGTGCACAAAAAGCTTTTGTTTATGGCACACATAGACATGAAGAATCGACATATGAATCTCAACAATGGTGACAATCAACAAAATATTCAGATAAGCAGATCTTTGATCATCACAAAACAAGCTACTAAAAAGTCACAACAAAAAAAGCAAAAATTAAAGCAAATAGTAAGAATAAAAGAAAATATTAAGATAATTCAGGTGCATAATTTATTCATGTTGCAATGCATTCTGGGAGCCATGAATGAGTTTTGATTGGTGCACCCAGAATGCACTGCAGCATGAAATTTTTTGTTTATTGCCACCATCGTTGAGATTCATATGCTGATTCTTGATGAATGTTTGCATCTAAATTATACAGATGTTCAAAATGTCTTGTATGCAAAGTGTTTTTAAAATCCAATTTATCGGATTAAAAATGTATTTTATCGATGTCACACCTTATTTTTACATGTTAATATCAAATAATCACAGATTTGGACTGGATGAGATCAGTGAACTAGGATATTACATAACAATTAAATCATTATTAAAGACCAGCCAAAACCATCAGATAATGTTTTCTTTTGGCTTTTTTACTATAACCAGTGTTGGGGAAAGTTACTTTTAAAAGTAATGCATTACAATATTGCGTTACTCCCTAAAAAAGTAACTAATTACGTTACTTAGTTACTTTTTATGGAACGTAATACGTTACATTACTTTTGCGTTACTTTTTAAATATGAGCAGGGCTTGATTGTTTTTAATACAAGAAGTTCTATTTATAGCGAATGTAAAAGCCCTTTCACACCAAAAAATGTAATGAATAAACCTCAGCCTGAAGGAAAAGTAAATTCACGTCTGTTAAATAGAATGCAGGAGAAGAAGGTTCAACACTCTTCAGCAATAAAAAAAACTATGAAGCACAATTGTTAGTTTATCTAAAGTCATTTGTGCTTATTAGTATGGTTTAACTGGATCATCAAAGGTCAGCAAAACATTGGTTAATAAAATAGGATTAGATACATTTGTGTTATTTACCATATTTAATTATTGCAGGTTTGCGTCATATTCTGAGTTTGCATTTCACTGTTTTAATTCATTTTGATGAATACTAAATCTGTTTTTTGTGAGTGAGATTAATTAATGCACATTCACATTTAGTCTAGAACTACAGTAACATGTTCACACAGCGCACTGTCATTCAATAAATGGGAAAAAGTAACTCATATATTTTCCTGTAAATTAAAAAGTAATGCGTTACTTTACTAGTTACTTGAAAAAAGTAATATTATTACGTAACTCGCGTTACTTGTAATGCGTTACCCCCAACACTGACCATAACAAACGTGTTTTGCAAACACAGATTTACAGCAGTCAGAAAAAAATTAATGTTAGAAAGTCAAGGGTCAAGAGCCCAACTAAAGCAAACACTGATCACATTAATGGTAAGTTCAAATGAAACAAAGTCAACATCTAAACCTCTGTTCTAAATAACTTTTTTAGTCAAACTGGTTAGTAATGAGTGAAGCTGGTGATGCTGTTTGTGGAGTTGTTTAATCCTCCTCTGCTGAGATCTTCAGAGATTTAATGTTTTATTTCAGTTGATTTTATCTAAGGCTGTGACTGGAAGTCAGTTGTGGTTGTTTCTGTTTATTTCTTTCTTTCTTTTTTGCATTCGTTATTGCATTCAGTATTCAGTATTGCATTCATTTTAACTGGTTAAGAATAGCACATCTATGACACAAATTGTGTAATTTTTAACACACTGCCTGTGTTAAAAAGAATAACACAGTGGTTGTGTTAAAACAGAATGTGTTGTCCCTAACTTGACACACAGGTGTGTTAATATATAACACTTGTTGTGTTGTTTTTAACACATCTATTTTTTTAACACACTAATTTGTCATAAATCACACAATTTGTGTCATATTTGTGTCATTATGACACATTAGTGTGTTAAATATTTTAAGAATATCAACCTGTGTTAAGAAGAATATCACACTGGTTGAGTTGAAATTAACACAAAATGTGTTGTCCTAAACTTGACATACAGGTGTGTTAAAATATAACACAGGTTGTGTTGTTTTTAACACATTTGTTTTAAGAGTGTGGCTGGGCACTATGACCATTGGACATGAACACTCCTGAACTAAAAAAAAACTGGGCTAAGCATTCTGCTGCTCAGCATCTCAAGTTCAAGTTTAGCTTTATTGTCATTCCGCTACATGTGTGGACATACAGTGGAACAAAATGTCGTGTCTCGCAGGACCACGGTGCTACATAAGCATAAATATAAGCATACAACACTAGACGTAAGAACAATTTTTTGACCTACATAGCTAACTTACTGAGTCTGTAAGCTAACTATACGTATACTATAAACAGTTTGACTATATATACGCATAACCTAAGACAGACTATAAAATAAACGGAGTCACATGACGCGCTCATGAACCTAGTCGCACTTGAGTAGAGCTCCGTACGTTTGGCCTCTTTTTGATGATTTTTTTTCGTTTTATTTTAAGTTTTATTCATTGGTCGTGCTTTACCTGATGGCATGCAGTCGTAAACAGCAGGAGTTGTCTCTGTCGGCTTCTCCGATTAAGAAGAAATCCAAGTCACCGAACTCAAGCGATATGATGGACAAGATGGCGAACACTGTTACACACTTTGAGGACATTCTAAGAACCGAGTTGACGGCGATGCGGAACGAGTTCACTTCTCACATGTCAGTTGTTCAGTCGCTATACTCTAAACTGGATCTTCTTACAGGGGAGATGAGAGAACAAAAGAAAGGTGTCGCAGATCATGATAGGCGCGTTGCCGCGCTCGAGCAACAGCTTGTGGACTTACAGGATCGCAAAAGGTGCAGCAATCTGCGTCTGGTTGGATTGCCTGAAGGTTTTGAAAAGGATGACCCTATGGGCTTTTTGAAGAGATCGCTACCGACGTGACTCCCGTCTCTGGCGGGCAAAGAGATTGAAGTGGAGCAATCGCATCGCATGTACACAAGGCTCTTCTCAGATTGCGCTAAACCACAGGTTTTCATCTTTAAACTTCTGCGCTACACGGACAGGGAGCTCATACTGAGGGCCGCCAGACTTCATGCCCCGGTGAAAACATCCGACGGAGCAACGCTGTCTTTCTTTCCAGATTTTTCTCCGGTCACCGCAAAAAGAAGCGGAAGGTTGTGGGTTCGAATCTCAGGTCCGGCAGGGATTGTTGGTGGGGGGAGTATCCTCCTTCAATACCACGACTGAGGTGTCCTTGAGCAAGGCACCGAACCCCCAACTGCTTCCCGGGCGATGTAACATGGCTGCCCACTGCTCCGGGTGTGTGTTCACTTAGGATGGGCAGAGAATACATTTCACTACTGGTTATATACTCTCTATGTAATTGTGTATGTGACAAATAAAAATAATAAAAAAAATCTAAATAAAACTTATTATTACACCTGCACCTTTTGCAAAAAATCCAGAAAACCTGTACGTTTGTGAGGGCCATTTAGGCCATTAATATTACAACTCAGAATATTAAGGTCAGTCATAGGTATCAAACAGAATTACTGCATAATAAGACAAAATACAAGTTTGAAAATAAAACCAGTTGAGTCTACCATTAAACCACCCCCCACCCTCCCCGTTACCATTCAAAAAACATAGACACATTCCCATGAACTATGGCAGAGCAAACCAAGAACAAACCTTGATCTGCCAGCAACCCTTAATATGGTCCGTGGCATCAACAAAAACCTGCACATTACTGTAGCACCAACATTGGTGGATAATTGGCATTTATTAAACCCCTCTGCTAAGTCTTTCACTTTCTTTTCTGCTACTCATAAATCCTATTCGCGAATTGACTATATTTTCATGTCTACTTCTTTATCTTCAGCTGTTCGTGATGCCGATATCTGTTCCTTATCTTTGTCGGATCATGAGAGTAGCCCCAGAGTGCACCCTGGATGATGGGGCGGGGCGACACATTAAGGTGGGGCGACACGTGTCGCTCCGCCCACCCCCAATTTCATTGGTTTATAATACAGCAGAGCTTATTGGTGTAGACCTTTGCAAGAGCATTCTTTTATATACGTTTTTATGAATGATCTACGCTGTTTGGCTGTACTACAGAAATATTAATTGCTAACAACAACAATTTTAGTTAGAATCAATTAGCAAATGTGTTTTGTTTTTAACTTATGATGAATTAGTTAGATTAAGTTCCTATCAAACGCTTGGTGGCGGCATCTCCGAGTACTTCAGTACTTCGGGCAGAACAGAGCTGTGTAATATGAGCGGCTCACGAATTAAGTCTGGGGAACAAATTCTTAATTCATGGCCATGATATAGCCTAGTCCTATGCTATCAATAGCCTCACCTATGAGAAATATTAATTATGTTTCTGTGTGATGAACGTAAATAGTGGTCCTCAATCTCAACAGGTGGGACGTTGCACGTTAAATGAAGTCAGATATTATTGCACTTTTTTTTTTGTTATCAACAATTTTTTTATTTTCATTTTTTTTTACAAACAACACAACATAATATCCAAAATAAAACAAAACAAAACAGCAGACACATACTCAACATCTAAAAGTTCAATCAAAAGGGAGGGAGAGAGGGAAGGACAACAAGAACACAAAAGTCACTCCTTTAAATAATCACGTACATTCAGTAAAAAACACTGCCAAGCCTCAATGGTTGAAGGCCTGGCCCCACCGACTCGCGCCGTTGTACACTCACATGAGACAATTTGCAGGAGGCTACGGATCCAATATGCCTCTCTACACATGTGTGGTGTAAACCAGTTCTGAATTATTGTCTTCTTCACAGCTGTAAAACCAGCAAACAACATTCTCTTTTGCATTGAACTAATACAGAGATCAGAATCATCATTAAGAAGACATAAACTTGGGTTAACAGACCAATCAATTCTCAGTAATGATGACAAAACCAGGTTTACATGTGTCCATAGACTGATGACGACAGGACATTCCCAAAACATATGCAGGAAAGTGCCTGATGATGTAGTGTTACATATATGGCAGTTCAAATTTGACTGCAGTTTCATTTTAAATCTTTTGTAAGGAGTTATGTATGCTCTATGAATGACTTTGAAGTGAATAAGACGATGAGCCAGATTTTTAGATGTTAAGCTGAGATTAGACCACACTCTCTCCCAGTCGACAGATAAATTAAGATCAGATAATTCCCTATTCCAAATAGTTTTAATAGAAAGAGGTTTTGTAATACAATCAATAATTTTATTATATATTAAGGAAACAGATGGCCGACCAGCAGATGGTGCAATCCAGTCCCGCATAGGATGAGAGGAAATGGAAGAAGACCAAGGAACGCCATACGCTTTGAGAGCAGAACGTAATTGAAGAAAAACAAAATATGCAGATGCTGGTAGACAAAATTTGGCTCTCAATGCCTGAAATGAACAGAGGCCCTGGTTATCATATACATCACCGCACGTGTTCACACCTAAAGAGGACCAAGAGGGTTGGACAAATGGACGATTTCCACATACAAAGTTCAAATTGTGCCATAAAGGTGTACTGTTACAGAATTTGAAGGGTCCACCTATCCGACGTTCAACCGTTTTCCAGATTTGAATAGAGTTAGCCACAACCGGACCAAATTTATAATTATCCCCTTTTTTTCCTGTGCCAGTAAATAAAATATCTTGAAGTCTATTTGGTTTAACCTTGTCAGCTTCAATCACCCTCCATGAAACTGTAGATTGAGGATCAACCCAATTATGAAGGGCCTTAAGCTGGAACGACCAATAATATAATTCAAAATTTGGTACAGCCAGTCCTCCTGCGCTATTAGGATGTTGTAATGTGGTAAGTTTAATTCTGGGACATTTATCATTCCAGATAAACTTAGAAATTATGGAGTTGATCTCCTTAAAGTAACCTGGAGGGGGAGAAAGTGGTAGCATAGAGAAAAAAATTTAAATCGAGGTAACAAATTCATCTTAACAGTGGAAATTCTTCCTTGGAGAGAGACTTTAATATTCTTCCATCTTTGAATGTCATTTTTGACCTTAACTAAAATGTTATTAAAATTGTCTCTGGCAATCTTATGAATGTTTTTATATATGGTAATGCCCAAATAGATGAAATATTCCTTAATAGGGATAAATGAGGGAATAGAAAAATTAACCTTAACATTGTTAATTGGCATTAAAGCAGATTTGCTCCAATTTATTTTATATCCTGATAGGCTACTAAAATTATCAAATTCCTTAATTACACTAGAGACTGAAACATCAAAGTGGTCTAAATATAGAATAATATCATCAGCGTATAATGAAATACAATGATTATGGTCATGAATCTTAATCGATACTTCAGATTTCCTGATGGCTTGTGCTAAGGGTTCGAGAGATAGACAAAACAATAAGGGGGAAAGTGGACATCCCTGTCTCGTTCCCCGCTGTAAAGGGAATGAGGGGGAAATAATATTACCAGTTATGACTGATGCTGCAGGTGAGTGGTATAATGTCTTAATCATAGAAACGAAGTGTTCACCGAAGCCGAAACATTGCAGAACTGCCCACATATAATTCCACTCTAGCCTGTCAAAGGCTTTTTCTGCATCAAGTGAAAAGACCGCACAAGGTGTTGGGTGGGAGTCCGCAAAGTCAAGAATATGAAGGAGTCGACGCATATTGTCAGATGCATTGCGCCCCTTGATGAAACCAGTTTGGTCCTCCTTGATCAGACTGTGAATTACCTTCTCCAAACGAGAAGCAAAAACTTTAGCATAGATTTTTAGATCACATGGGATAAGCGAAATCGGTCTGTAGCTGGAACAATCTAATGGATCTTTCCCTTTTTTAAGAAGTAATGAAATCAGTGATGTTTTTTGATCTCTATGAAATGCCCCATGTTCAATTGCAAAATTAAATGAGTTAAGCATAAGTATCCCTACCAAATCCCAAATTTCTAAATATAATTCAGGGGGGAGACCATCTAGACCCGGCGATTTGCCCTTTTGAAGGCTTTTTAGAGAGACGTGAAGTTCCTCCAAACTTAATGGGGCCTCCAAAGATTCTTTATCCATCTGTGAGATCCGAGGCAGTTCCATTTTATCTAAATACTGCTTACAAATTAGTTCATCAAAATCTGTTTCGGCTTTATACAGATTTGTGTAAAAACCTTTAAATATGTCATTAATTGCCACAGGGTTCGTAGTGACCTGATCATCCGATGATTTTATTGCGCTAATATATGCCTTAGACTCGCATTCTTTCAACCTAAGGGCCAATAAATGACTAGGTCTCTCTGATTCAAAATAATATTTTTGTCTAGTCCTATGTAAAATAAATTCTGCCTTTGAGTGTGAAAGTAAATCATATTCTTCTTTTAAAGAGGACAGCTGTGTAGCCTGTTGCTCAGTAAAATGTTGTTTTTGTAGGTTTTGTAATGATTGGATTTTATTTTCTAATTGTGTAAACTGGTGAGTTCTCGCTTTGGCAAGAGTAGAAGAGAAAGATATACAGAAACCTCGTATAGCACACTTAGTCGTTTCCCACAGTATTTGAGGATCCACATCAGAGGGCATATTAATTTCAAGAAAGTCCTTAATATATTCTTTTAGAGAGGTAATAAAAGTCTGATTACTTAATAATGATATGTTAAAGCGCCATCTAGGGGACTTGGCTTTGACATCGGAAAGAGGAACACTGCACAACATAGCAGAATGATCAGATAATAAAATTGGTAATATAGATATAGAGGAATTAGATGAAATTAAAGATGGGCTGAGAAATATGTAGTCTATCCTAGAGAAAGTCTTGTGTCTATTAGAAAAAAAAGTGAAGTCCTTAGCTTTAGTGTTCTGAATTCTCCATAAATCGATTAAGTTGAGCTCAGTGATAAATTTATTCAATAATTTAGAGGATGGATTGGCTGTTGTATCAGATTGAGACTTATCTAAAGCAGGATTTATGACAGCATTAAAATCACCACCCACCACTAGAGGGCAATCAATCTCCTCAAGTAAAGTTTTGGAAATCTGTGTAAGGAATGCACTGTCTGTCTCATTCGGACCATAAATAGAGACCAATGCTAACCTATTATTATATATTTTGCATCGGATAAAAACAAATCTACCCTTCTCATCACTACCAAGGTGTTCAATTGTTAAATTTAACTTCCTGTTAACAAGGATAAGCACCCCCTTAGTTTTATTTTGAGCGCAGGAAAAAGCTATTAATTTGTAATACTTATTCTGGAAACGTGCCACGTCAGATTGTTTTAAATGTGTCTCTTGTATTAAGGCACAGGAGATAGATTTACGGTGTAAATATTCTAATACACGGGTTCTTTTAACAGCAGAATTTAAACCATTCACATTCAGTGATAAAATATTTAAAGTATGCATTGAATATTCATAATCCCAAGATTGTACACAATAAATGCAAAAAACAAAAAAAAACAAAAAACAGAAGCACTTCCATTCCGTAAATAACCCGTAAACACTGATGTGCATTTTAGATACCAAACCTCCTATATGAAAAATCCCTTTAGAAATAATGTAAAATAGATAAAAGTATAAATGTCTGCTGTAAAAAACAAAAACAACATAAAAATGTGAACAACCGACAACCATAAACAAAGAACAACTCAGACCGCACATTACCGAGAACATAGGTCTGACTGAGCAACAAAAAACAGTGATAGGTTGTGACCGATCCACCCTAACGCAAGACATGTCTCCCGAAAGGCTCACACAGCCAAAAAAAAAAATATATATATTTTTTAGTAATTAAACCTACTCTCCATTAGTCCCCTCCAAAACAGAAAAATGGAGTGTCAGTCTTACCAGCAAAGAGATCGTTGTACCGGATAAATAAGGACAATATCCCAGTATAAGAGAAGAAAACGCAAACAATAGGTTTAGCAAGCATCCATGGCCATCCTGCTATCATCCCCTTCTGGGCAGCTAGGGCCAAGTCCATCCCGGCCGTCACGCCCCTCCCGTCGAATTGGAGAAACAGCGGCCGCTGCTCCCCCGTCGTCCCCCCGAAGAGCGGCGGCATAGGACTTCTGCTGAGACATGGAACTGATAAAATCCTCCGCTTTCTGAGGGGAATCGAAGCTTCTCTGTTCCCCTTTGTGCCGTAGCTTAATCACCGCTGGATAGATGAGGAAGGGCTGGAGACCAAGTGCAGTCATCTTCTTCAAAACCGGACCAAATGCCTTTCTCCTGATCGCTGTAGCCGGACTAAAGTCAGGAAAAAACAGCAGTGTGACATTGTTCTGTGCGCACTTCACCGGATACGCCTGCCGAGCACCTTTCAGGATATCTGATCTGTCATGACATCTAAGTACACGGAAGATGAGAGTGCGCGGCCGATCGGAGCCCCTCCCTCCGTCATACACGCGATGCGCCCGATCAATCTCAATGTCACGGCCCCTCAAGGAAGGAATCCACTTGGAAAGATTAGCTCGGAGGAAACTAGCTGCATCTGGACCTTCCATCCCTTCTGGGAGTCCCACCAGTCTTACGTTGTTCCGCCTGCACCTGTCCTCCATATCTGTCAACTTCTCGGTGAGTCGCTCCAGCTGATCCTTTAAATCCGTAACTGTTCTCTTATCTTCCCGCGCCGCTGCCTGAACAGAATCAACGCGGTCACGTGTCTGCTTCGTCTTGGTAACTATGGCCTCAAACTCCTCTCTTAGCTCTTTAACAGACTTATTGGTCGCTAGTATGTCCTCACGCAGTTCGCGCAATGCTGGAATCAGCACAGAGTCCATCGCATCTCTTACTGCCGAGTTCACAACCGAATTCAAAGTGCTTTGGTGTTCTTTAAATGCTAGTTCAATGCGGCTAGCAATAGCACTGTCCAGCTCTTCACTGGAGATGGCTGAATCTCTGAATTTTTTCTTCATTGGCGATTGCTCAATCTCCCTTTTCCGATCTCCTTTGTCTGCCTTAGCACTCATGATGGGTCTAATGCAGAGTGGTTAAAATTTCACTGACAGGATCGCAAAATATTTGGCAAAGTGAGCGGAGCGAAAAACTAAGCCTGCATCACCGTCGAGGGGTCACGTGATCCTCCTTATTATTGCACTTTTCACAGAAGCAGACATACTTAAACATTGAGCAGTTTTAGCTGGGCGATGTTGATAAAAATTATCCACTGTTTGAGATTTAGCTGTTTTGTATAATGTATATTTATATGTAGCCATATTCTTTATTATAGGATCGGTGGATAAGCAAAAACTTACGATGATAATTCACTGTATTTCAGTAAGACATAGGACAAACCCACAAATGGTTTTATTTTAAAGAACTGTGGTGACAAATAAGACAATAATACCAAATAGTCCATCAGCATGAACTGTGTTTTATGTGTGGATAATGGGAATAAAAAACTTGCTGAAACATTTTTTTTTAATGATTTTTATTTTTTTGCATATAGGCCTATTTTAAATGTTTTTGTTTACTAAAACAGCTGTTATTAAATCTGACCTACAGCAATTATTATTATTAATGTGCTTTAGTGCGTATTTAAGCAATAAATATTAATTTTCTCTGCAACATTTTTATTTATACTTTTATAGGCTATATAGACTATGCACAAATTCAATTACTGGTTTTGTGGCTCAGTCCTTTAAAAAGAACCAGGAATCACTGTACTATATTGATTTTAGATTTTTAGTAGACCTAGTTATTATAGTCTTTAATAAATAAAAAACATATTCTCTTTTACTCATTAAAAGTGCTCATGTACCTATTCCACAGATTTACAGCTCTGAGTGATTTACTATGCAGGTCTATATGGCTACAATGATCGAGTGTTAA
This sequence comes from Schizothorax lantsangensis, assembly GCA_027422415.1. NCBI lineage: Eukaryota > Metazoa > Chordata > Actinopteri > Cypriniformes > Cyprinidae > Schizothorax > Schizothorax lantsangensis. The sequence continues at coordinate 40,583,378 of CM049841.1, read as the reverse complement.
TAACTGAATCTAAATTCATCTCGTACACAGATTAGAACACACACATAATGAGGATGTGGATACAGAAATTTGATTTTTAATATCTGATGTCATGGGCACTTATTTACTATAGGAACCTTTAAAATTGTAAGAGAATCAATATAGGCTCAAATATTTTATTAAGATATAAACAAGGAAACACTGCTTGCCATGAAAACATTTTATTAGCACTTTATAACCTACAAGTTTGTGACGCATTGAGCAACGTAACATCTCTTTAAACAACAACAAAAACGGTTGTGCTTTAAAACGTAAAATTAGCCGCTTATGTTCGTGTTTGTCCATCTCTAAAATGCATCTAAATTATTCTAAATTATCATAATTTGCGTATAAAATCCCAATTTAGTGCTTATCCGCAGCCTGCCGATCCTCAAGGAAATATGAATGAAGAGCTATTCAGCCTGAAGAACCCGGAGGTGAAGTCATCAAGAGTTTATTTGTAAACGATGACTTCATCTGACTAAAATTACCATGGTTACTAAACAGATAATAATTAAGATAGGCCTATGATTCTAGAGTTAGCACATCATATTTCTGTAATATGGCCAAATCAATTACAAAATAGTACACAAAGGAATGCATGCTCGGGTCTACACCAATAAGATTTGCCATGTTATAAACCAATGGAATTGGGGTGGGCGGAGCGCCCCGCCCCGCCCCGCCCCATCGTCCAGGGTGCACTCCGGAGTACTTGATTGACTGTGCAGTAGCGATCGTGAGCTGGAGCCCAATCACAAGCACAAAGTCATGACGCCACACCCCATTTTTATAGCATAAAAATAGACAGTCAGCGGAAGTGAGAAAAAAGTGTTTATTACATTTGAAATATGGATATTTATCTTACAAAAATGCATGGATTCGCTACAGGAGGCCTTTATTCACCCACCGGAGCCGTGTGAGGGAAGTTTTATTACGGATGTGCACACTTTATTTCATGTCTTCTGAACTGATAACAACAAACAGCCGCTTAACCCATTGAAAGGCTTGGAGGGGCCAGGACAATTTTTAATATAACTCCAAATGGATTCGTCTGAAAGAAGAAAGTCACATACACCTAGGATGCTTTGAGGGTGAGTACATTCCAGGCTACTTTCCACTTTGATTTTAAACAAACCCACCCACGAATTTCCTTAAGCACTTCCCCTCAGGGGAAACTTCGCTGCCATTTTGAAGTGTGTTCCACTTTGTGAAGTGGATGAAGGACTCAACCCCTTGATTTTGACCCAGGGAAAGAGTCTACTTCATATGTACACATCAGGCAGCTCCATAGACCTCAATGCAACACAACTGTGACGTCACCGTAGATTACATTTAATTTTCCCCCTACCACAAACAACTTTATAATATATTAAATATTTAAAAAAATATTTAAAACAACCCAAACACAACTATATACATATTGAATGCTGCATTAAACAAATTCATAAGGGAAAAATATAAAAATAATAAATCAACTCCATAGTAGTGAGGGGAAGTTCGGCTCTTTTGGCTCAGCTCCCTTAGAAGAGCCGGCTCTTACGGCTCCCAAATGGCTCTTCATTTAGTATCACTCGGAGCCTTCTTTTTTAGCCCAATTTAGCAATTGTGAATGGTTTGTGTGTTGGAAAACAATTTTTTATTCAGTGTTTTCAAAAAAGCCTTATTTTTATGCATCTTTTGTTACAAAAAAATAACAAAAAACGAAATACACAGTTTCTATTATTTAACATTTTAATAAAACTTTAATTGAACAATTGAACACAGAACCACAGCAAATAAATCAAATAAATAAAGGCAAAAGTCTTAAAGGGCACCTATTATGCCCCTGTTTACAAGATGTCTTGTCTTACAAGAAGCCTTGGGTGTCCCCAGAATGTGTCTGTGAAGTTTCAGGCCAAAATTCCCCACAGATCATTTATTATAACAGCTGTAAAATGTCATTTTGGGGGTGTGTCTAAAAATGAGCTGATTTTGAGTGTATAGCTTTAATGCAAATGAGCTGCATATTCCTGCCCCTTCTCCAGAAGAGCGCATCGCGTATACGTGTCTCTCTCTGCATTGCATATCTGCAGCAATAAACACAGCCGGTAGAAGCAACATAACTGAGAGCAAGAGAACCGGTGTTCAGCCGTACATATGGGAAGTCAAATGCACTGAAAGTGGGACGAAACAGCGCAATGTTACAGAGCTCGAGCGCAGATCAATGGACCGAGCCGCGCGACCGCTTTGGCCTTTAGCCTCCTCGGTAGAGCACCCGCCTCCCGTGCGAATCCCGCTCAGAGCGAGGCGAAGTAGAACCGGTTACATGTGGTGCCGTGACCCGGATGGGAGTGAGGTTTAGGGGGGTGAGTGTAACCGACGTAGGCAAGTAAGTGCTGGTGTGTGTAAACCTCACTCCCCTGATCTCAATAAGAGGCGCTCTAGCGACTGACACTAGAGGCCGTGGCCTTTAGCCTCCGTGGTAGAGCGCCTGCCTCCCGTGCAGGAGATCGTCGGTTTGAATCCTGCTTGGAGCGAGGCAAAGTAGAACCGGTTACACAAACGCCATGTAAAAGTGGATTTTGCATAATAGGTGCCCTTTAACATTAAGACACTTTAGTCTTTAGTGCAGGTTGGCATTCAGAAATATCAGATGCCTCAGCTTGGATGTGCTGATGCGAGTTCTCCTCTCTGTGATTATTTGTCCTGTTTTTGAGAAGACTCTCTCTGAGGGGTCCCATGTTGCAAAAATGCAGGGTCTTCCTACCATTACCGTAACCAATGCACTTGCATTTCAATCCGGTTCCCCCACCTCTCTCTGTCGCTCTGTGTACATTACCTGGCCTGTACCACTACACTCACTATCTCCGGAGCATGTGTCCCCTTCCTTCTTTCACATAATCGTGTGATCCTTTTGTGTATTTTTTTATTTTTTATTGTAACAAAAAAAAATCATAAAAATAAGGCTTTTATGAAAACAGTAAATAAAAAATTACTTACATCACACAAACCATTCACAATTGCTAAATTGGGCTAAAATATAAGGCTCTGGCTGAATTGTTCGGCTCTCCCCGACGGGAGTCGGCTCTTCTCATTCGCTACAAAGAATCGGCTCTTAGAGCTGGTTCGTTCACGATCGACACATCACTACTCCATAGTGGATTCAAAGTGATCAAGAGCTTAGGACATTCCAGTTCTGCCCATTGCAAGTGTTACGCCTTTAGTGAGCACTTGTGCAATGTGTGCAATAACGAGTCAACAAGACGAAGGGAAGTTTGCTAAGGAAGGGCATAAAAAAGAACTGGAACACAGCCATAGCTTCAGCTGAAGGACTTAAGTTGATTTTGTTATGTGATCTTGTATGATTATATGACATCATCTGAACTTGACCTTGACCTTTAGTGAACTGACACACATTAGGAAGCCCACTGATCATTAAAAAAGACATTGGCATTAGTTTGACCATTGCTGTACTGTGATTATTGTTAATTTATGAATTGGTGAGCTGAATGGCACAAATAAGTATTGTATTGACAAATTATATCTCATGCTCAGATTAGATTTCAGACTGCAGGCCAGTTATTAAACTACTGAAAAATGTCTGCTGCAGGGTAAGAAACTGGCGTTGGAGACCAGAATCAATGACTATAATTGTTGAGAAATGCTAGTAAAATAATTGTTTTGAGTTTCGAAGCCATAAAGTATGATCTGCTGATCTTCTGACATTCAAATTCAACTCCAAGTTATTTATTTACACCATCTTATTTAAAAATGGCAGAACAGTGACACCTACTGAGAAAATGAAACTGTGACTATCCTGTTGTCACCCGTCTGTGTTTAATAGTTGTAAACAGGAAATCATCATCCCGCAATCTCTATTTTCTACCATCATCCTCTCTGTCTCTTAATGCCACAGTGGTGCAGATTAAAATCATTAATAATTTCCATAATAATTCCAGTTCCAGTCAATTGTCTTCAGTACAAAGGTCCAGTTAGGCCTGTTTAAGGTGTTTGAGTCCATTTTGATGGTCACAGGTTCCTCTTGTTGGATATTTTAGCTGCTAACATGATCACGGGAAAACTCTACATTGCTTTGACATCGTGAAGTTGAATATGCAGTAAATATTCAGCCATAAAGTAGTATGAGTTTATAGAGAGATTTAGACTGAGAATGAAATCTAGATTTTTCTGAACTAATGAAACCACTTCCTGTGAAGAGTTTGCACTATTTAAAAACACACTACACATTATAAAGACCACACCTCATCTGTGCACACATACTGTACTCTACAGCAAATAATGGAATCAGGGACCTTTTATATATGCAGCAATATTTATAATAGATCTGGACCTCGAACACAGAGTCACTACCAGAATGAAGGAAAAGCTCGAAAGCAAAGTAAGCAGAAAGTTTAGTTTGAAGCAAAGGCGGTGATGGGTGTCGCTAATGTTTGAGGGGATGAGAATTGTTAAATAAAATTCAATCATTGTTTTCTCAGAAATCATTATTTTCTGTTTACATTTTCAGTGTATATTCTTGTTTGCATTGGCTTTTTAATTGTACTGTAAACAGTATACTTTACATTTACAGTAATTCCATATGTGTGTCATTGTAAAAGAACATAGTCTTCAAAAAGCCTCATCATTCCAACAAAGGTAGATTACATATAAAGATTGATTTGAGATATTATACCCAAATAATATGCAATAAATTATTATTAATTAATATTTGTGTGTTTTGTGTCCTGTTTGTCAGGAGGAAGTAGATGTTTGGTGTTGAACACATTTGTGTTCTTCTGCTGCTCTTCATCATACAGCAGCATATCACCATCACAGCAGAGAGAGACCTGGGGCCGTATGTATAAAGCCGCTCAGAGTAAAATTGTAGTCCCAAGTGTGTCAAAATTCTAAGAATGACGTCATTTTACTCTTATTCCTAGACTTAAGAATAAGAGTGATTCATAAAGGTTCCTAAGTGTTAAGACTAGGTCTCAGCTCCTAAATTATTTAAGAGAGCTGAAGAGGTCTCCTAACCTAGTTAGGAGTAACAAGATGGCAGCAAAGAGGAGGAGATAAACACTTTCCAGCGAATATATGACATATTGGACTTATATGATAATGTGGAGTTGATAAAACGATACAAACTTGATTATCAAGATTAAAAAGTATTTCTTTTTTTTTGTAATTGACAAAGTAAGAAATTTAATAACCTCTTCCACTCAACAAGTCAATGCTCTAACTGCAGAAATGAAAGTAGTAATTACATTTTCTTTTGGCTGGAAAATTGGAAAAATGCAGCAATGCACCGGTGATGACACTGTAAGCAGGGTCTTATATTGTGGCACTAACCCCACCAAACACAACAGTGGTCAAAAGTGATGTGTGGAATATTTTTATTTTTTATTTTTTTTTGACCCCACATTTAATTTAAACCATTAAAATACAAAGGACAAAAAAACAACTGCTTTCAATTGAAAGTAGCTAATACTGGTCACTTAATTTTGCTAGATGACCTCATAAAGGTGAGTTCACTGATCTACAGTATATTTATATTTATATAGATCAGTGAACTCGTGTTTATGACGTCATGGGAGAGTCTTGGAATGTAGATAAGGTTTGTCCAAGAAATTGATTTTGTTGCTAGGCTTTTGAAAAAAGTCTCTAAAGGGACGAGGAAGTCACTAAATCTAGTGACAAAATCACTAAATTGGAAACATTGGCTACAACATAAGTTAAAAACTTTTCATTAGTCGTCTTGTTTTTTGCATGTGTTCATAATTTATTTGTATGACAGCATGGCCAAAAATTATGACCGCACAATTTGGCATGTTTCATTGCATTATTATCACAAATAAAACAACTGACTCTAAGCAACTATGCAATATGCTTACAAAATCTTGCACATTTTTTATTTGTTTTTTAATTAAGGTTGAAGATGTCAAATTTCCTAGGCCAGACAACACTTTTGGCCACTACTATATGGTAGTTTATTGACTTTCCAACTGACCGCCAAACCATATTGCAAAAGCAAGCCACTTTTATCAGGATTGTGGGCTTTCCTGGAGTTATTGGAGCCATTGATGGAACTCATGTTCACATCGTTGCTCCAACTGTAAACAAGGAGACATACCAATAGAAAACAAAGCATCAGTAATAATTTGTGATAATTTTGCACAATGCAAAGCATTAAGAAAATAAATTTAAATATTAAAATATTTCAGTGTCTAAATTAAATTATTTTATTGTAGTTACATTAAATGATTGGCGTTGTGCTGCTGTGACTTTACATTCGCAGGCTCACTATTGGCTGATTCAGAGGTCGAGGTCAGCCATTTTGTGTTGACCATCATTGTAGTCCTTAGTTCACAACACTTAAGTGTCACCTCAGTCAACACTTAAGAATCAGTCTTAGACTTTACTGAAAGTTGCTTTTAGATACTTTATAAAAGTCTCCTACTCTTAGAAAAGTCCTACTTTTTACTAAGAATTTTTTGACACTTAGGTCAAAGCTTAAGACTATTCTTAAGAGCATTTCTGAGAAGTTTTATACATACGGCCCCTGGTCTCCAAATGGCATTTTTGAAAAAAACGCCTAATTTTTCCTGAAATAAAACATTTTGGGGGGGTAAAAACTTACAGAAACTACATCTTTATGGTATTTAATTTCAAGAAAAGCTTTGGAAAAGTCATTTGGATCTTTTATTTCAAGAAAAGTCTAGGAATCCTTTCAAAAAGGCTATTTAGAGACTCCATATGACACTGTATACTACATATACGTATATCAATTCAGAACTGCTCTACCAATGAAACCACATAAAAACACAAAACTATTTCAGAATTTGAACAGTCTTTATTTTGAACAATTCTAATAATGAAAACAGTGATCCAAAACAGATTTTATCATTTTTTCTACTAATGAAAACAAAACATGCAAAATACACTGTTTTTACAACATTTGTAATTTTTTTTTAAATTATCTGCTAAATATTATGAATATTACTATTTCACTAATATAGTAATATATTACTAAATGTTAATGAAAAACTAAAGCAACTATTTACAGTATTTACAGTGTAGGAAGACACTCAAGGCAGTCACTAAAAAGGTTTGTTCTCTGACCAACTGGACACACCAAACCCACTGAAAGACAGGAAAGGGAGAGAGAAAGAGCGCAAGCAAAACAAATTAAACTTGTTTACATGTTGTAGACACACACACACACACACACACAAACGAACGAACACACACACAAACGAACACACACACACACACACACACACACAAACTTCATCTGCTTCTGAGCAGATGCAATATTGTTTTACAGCAAATATTTGTGCTTTACTGAATTACATCTTAGCAGGTTAACTTAAGCTTTCTGCTTATAACTCATGATGAACGAGCATCATGAAGTGGTCTATCTTTTTGGTTTATTGACAGACGTTCAGGTGTTACTGAACTGGAAAAAAAAGTACTATGATGCTATTGTCTTTTTTATTGTTATAATAAACTCTAGGGCAGTGGTTCTCACTATTTTTTTTCATGGGAGCCGCACTGATAGGGCAAAGACAATCGAGAGCCACTTTTACCGTGAATTATATCCAGTGATAAATAGCATTGTCTTTTTATCAATCTGTCATCCCTGATATGCAATGCAATGCAATACAAAAGGGGCTATCATTCTTTATCATTTACCAGTCAAATTTGTAACTAGGACAAGATGATTTCAAAAAAGCAGGATTACCTTAATGCTAGGAAGACCTTCAGTTGTTTTTTTTTCTATACTAGCCCATCATATCTATTATCTAACCATCCAAGTGCACATTCGGCGTTAAGAGCTGTTAAGATTAAAACCGGCAACTCCGCTGTGAGTCAGTGTCATGGATGTAGGACAGAGCAAGTGTAAATATCTCTAGTCTGTATTTCCATCTTGTAATGCCGCTGTTTTAGGTATTTTTTTAAATATAAATTATTTGTAATAGAGTAGACACTGTCTGACCGTGTCTACACCAGACCAGACAGTTGTCGTGCTGCGCCCCACTGCACTAAAAGTCTCAAAATATCACAGTTCTGTTCATAACGTATATTAAAAGGCTTATTGGAAGTGTGCAAACTTTTTTTCCTACCACATGACAAGCTAAAATCAGCATTAAAAGGTGTAATTGCTGCTTTTTGCAGTGCCAATTTTGTTTCTGATGAAAAGAACAGTAGGCTGTTTTCGTCAGTTATTTTACTATTATCGCTTCCTTTCTTACAGATGTCTGTTCATTCGAAATCGGATACAGATGAAGTAGCACTGTGAGATTACATTTGTTTGAATGCATTATTGAGAGAGCGATTGCGTGTGAATAAGTGCTGTAACTGTTTAAATCATGCTTTCACCTGGAAATATTCAGTATCAGAAGGAACAAAGTTACAAATTCCTTGAGAACTATAACATCAGCTCACGTCATCATAGCCTTCACATTCTTTTTATTTGAGTGATCCATCTCTATCAAGCTAGCTAAATATGTTTAACATGTGAATTCTTGCTAAATATGCAGTTATATTATGGGCCGTTAGCATGAATTGTGCTCGTGATGGAGCACTCTCGGAGCGAGTGAAAACCACGACGCTCCGACTTTTAAAAAATCCGCTCCTCCCTCCATTCAAAATTACACCGCTCCATTCACATACTCTGATGGGTTCTATTGTCTTTTGTCGGATCGCGCAACTCGCGTCCGATTTAGACATGGTGTGAGTTTTTTTAATGGGTTATGTTATAGCCCTGCTTGTTTTTAATGTTTTTATGAAATATCTGTATTGACTGCATGATCATATCATCGTATTATTTACTGCCATGCGAGCCACAAATAAACAAAGGTGATAAAACACTCATAAAAAATCACTGTGGATTCATTTGAGTGTTTTTCCTCATATTTTCATTTTAAATACAGGACCGTCACAACATCTAAATAGCTGAAGAACTTGTTTAAGGTAGCTGAATACAACGTGTAGTTGTTTAATCATCCTCTGCTGAGATCTTGAGAGATTTAATGTCTTCTTTTATTTTCAGCTGATTTCATCTAAGGCTGTGGCTGAAGTCAGATGTAGTTCTTGTATTTCTGCTCATCTCGTCTCTTTTTTCTGTTCTTTCTCTTTCTTTCAGTGATTCAGTTTGTTAACAGCAGTTGTTCTTCATTAGTGCCCAATCGTCACTCAATTACTAAACTAATTATCTCATTTACTTTAACACTGCTTCAGTGTTACTTTTTTAACACTCTGAGTGTGGATTATATATATACACTGGGAGTGTTAATTTAACACTGGGGTTTTACTGTGCAGTGTCCAATGATATCACTTCCCTCATAGGTTTAGCACCATTAAAACAAAAGTAGTCATCATTCTAAGGACCACAGCTCATCTGTGAAGACGTACTGGAAGACATAAGAACAAAAAATGCAATTAGAGGACATTTATGATAATGTTACATGCAGAAGTGTTAAGAATTCAACTGGACGTCAAACACACCGCAACAATGAAAGAAAAGCTTGCAATCACAGTAAGAAGAAAGTTTAATTTGAAACAAAAATGATGTCAGGATGGTTTCAGGAAATGAAAGCTGTTAGATTCAATAACATTTTTTTTTTTTTTTTGATGTAAGATGTCAATACGTCAATATTTCTGCTTTTCTGATTTTTTTTTTTTTTTTAACTTTTTACCATATGATCTTGTTTGCATATTTTCCTGCATTATTCCAGATGTTTGCCATTATAAAACAATACTTGATTCTTGAAACCTAATTTTCTGATAATATGAAGTGTATTAATTAATATTTTGTGTTTTCTTCCTGTCTGACAGGAGGAAGGCGATATTTGGTGCTGATCACTGTGTGTCTTGGGATCATTTGTCTTCTTCTGATTGCTGCCATCATACTGCAGCACTTTCAGGCCACTACTAAGCGAGGTTAGTACAAATCATTTTATGCTCAAGTAGTTTCATTTTTTATGTATGGAGTTTTAAAAAGTCTGTGTTTCTCTCAGGATATCTGTGGGGTCCCGATGGCTTGTTCATATCCAATGAGTTGAAGAGCTGGTCTGACAGCAGACAGTACTGTAGGGATCGTGGAGCTGATCTGGTCATTATCAACACTGAGGAGAAGCAGGTGCCCAGCTAACAATTTTAAGTTCTAAATACGTTTTAAAAACATTTTTTGGTTATGGTTATGGGAACGTTCTATATGTCCAGTTTTCTTAATGTTAGTGGAAAGTTTTTTTTTTAAGGTTATTATTGATGTTCCTGAAACGTTCTTTCAACTTCATTCTAGGAACACTGATTTTTAATTTTTCAAGAACATAAAATTGTCCAGTTTTCTTAATGTTAATACAACATTATTTAAAGGTTAGTATGATGTTCTGAAATGCTCTTTCAACTGAAGTTTTATTAACATCTCAGCATCTACACATTAAAATCCTCAGTGTTAAATGAACACTATGTCTGTATGTCTAGATAAAGAGACCATCTGAAACACAACTACAAGTGACATACATTCACAGCCTTAGATGAAAACAACTGCAAGTCAAACACATTCAATCTCTCAAGATCTCAGCAGAATTAAACAACTCCACAAACAGCATCACCAGCTTCACGCATTACTAACCACTTTGATTTTATTTCTGTCATGCAAAAGTTCTTCTTGAGAATTAACAGAGGTTTAGGTTCATAGTTTTATTTCATTTGAAGTTACCATTTTGGTGAGTAGTGTTTGCTTTGATTGGTTTCTTGACCCTTGACTATAAGATTACTTTTTTCTATGTTGTTTGATGCTGTCAAAATATTTTTTTACATTTTATGTTGTTTCTACAGCTTGAGTTTTACACAATGTGAACCATTTTATAAATGTGTTGTGCTCTAAAAAAAAATATGTAATTAATGGCACACTTAGACATGAAGAATCGGCATATGAATCTCAACAATGGTGAAAATCAACAAAATATTCAGATAAACAGATCTTTGATCATCACAAAACAAGCTAACAAAAGGTCACAACAAAAATAGCAAAAAATAATTTAAAGAAATTTCAGGTTCATAATTTATTCATGTTGCAATGCATGCTGGGTACTAGCATAGTACAAAACTCATCCATAGCTCCCAGCATGCATTGCTGTATGATTTTTTTTTTAATGGTCACCATTGTTGAGGTTCACAAGCTGATTCTTGATGTCTGTGTAAGGCCTAATGCTACCATAGAGAAAAACTCATAGAATCACTTTTACTATAATCAATACAACATCCATTTAATCAGAGATTAGACACACAATGAGATCAGTTCACTAATAGATGATTATCATTATAAATATATAACAACCAACTACTGATCATTTTCTCTGGGCTTTTGAGTAGTAACAAATATGTTAGAGAAACACATGTTTACAACAACCAGAGAAAAATAAAAAAAAACCTCAAGGGTCAAGAGCCCAACTAAAGCAGACACTGATCTCTAACATGGTTACTTCAAATGAAACTAAATCAACATATAAACCTTAGTTAATTCTCAATAAGATCTTCTGCAGATGTCTGACAGAAATAAAGTCAGTCTGGTTATTAATAAGTGGAGCTGGTGATGCTGTTTGTGGGGTTGTTTAATCAGATTTTGAGAGATTTAATGTATTTTATTTCAGTTGATTTCATCTAAGACTGTGTCTGAAGTCAGTTGTTGTTCTTGTTTCTTTTTCTTCAGTGATTCTGTTTGTTAACAGCAGGTGTTCATCACTAATGCTCAATCAGCACTTAATTAATCACTTAATTAACTGCAAGTTTTAAAACTTACATGGTTTAAGTCAAGGGGAATTTGTTTACTCAGACGGTTTGAATTACCCTAACTTGTTGGGTTTTACAGTGTATGAACGCTGAGCTTCTACAAGTTTCACTAACGTTATGAAAAGGTTATATAAATGTTAGGATGAATCATTTTTAAAGTAATGTTAACTGATCATTCATATGATGTTGATAGAATTGCTATGTTCTCATATTTTAGGGAGAAAATGTTCTTAGAACAACATTCTTGAAGTGTCCTTTAAACATAAGAAAGACAACAAACTTCAGATGAATAAGGTTAATTATCAAACAACCAAGTAACATTTAAAAATAAAAATAAAAAATTTAGATGGACATCTAATAAAATGTTCCAGAAACAATGTATAAATAACGTTGTTGTGTCAACCTCTTGAGAACGTTCCCTGTTAGCTGAGAAGGATGTTCACGAATGTTAGCTGGGTGAGTTTGTGAGTGTCTGTTAATGAATTAAAGAGGAATCCCACTTATTCCTGTTTTTGTTCACACACAGAGGCACATATCTTCATTCATCAAGGACAAAGTGTGGATTGGTTTGTCTGATACAGAGAATGAGGGCAACATGAAATGGGTGGATAATTCACCAATGAATCAAGGGTAAGAGCTCAAACACTCACAGAAAACCACTGTGGATTTATTTGTTTTAGTCTTTTTATTCTTATTTTAAAAATAAGACCATCAACGAGAAGATTGGCTGAATACACAGCTCTTACACAAACACAGCCAGCACAACCACGAAAGACACTTCACACAAATACATTCTATTAAAAGAATATTCTCCTTCTCGCTTATACTTTTCTTAAATTTTAACTTCTGCTTTCTTTAGTTTATTCTTGAAACTATTGTGCTGCTACGAATATTGTTGATTACTAAATTGCTTGTGACATTCCTCATTTAATTACTAAATGGATGAAAACTTTCAGTAAACATTCAGATCACTAAAAATCTGACACATTTTTTTCAGGTTCTGGGCTGAAGGTGAGCCAAATAACTATCAAAGTAAAAGCGAGGACTGTATTGAATTGGTTCCTTCAAAACACAGCCTGAACAACTGGAATGATCTCTCATGCTCCCACGAGAGAAAGGGGATTTGTGAGAAATAGCATTTATCCTGTCTTATCATGCTTGTACTTGTTTTGCTGAATCATTATTACCTGTCTTTAAATCACTGTCTGTCATTTGTTGGTCTGAAGCGTTGAGGTGACAATCACAACAGAAGTAGCCCTGATTCTGCCTATTATTCTGATGTTTAGTGTCTGTAAAATTGCTTTTGAATTGAATTGCTTTCTCTATTAATAAAATGGTCAATAACCATTATTACCATAGCAAATGGCATCTTTGTTTTTATTTCATATTATTCTTGTGTATCTGCTTCATTGTCCTTGATTGACAATTAATCAGTGTTATTTTGTGAAGAGAGACTGATGAAATTTAAAATGTTTCTCCTTCATTTTTCAGATCGCTTTTCTCAAGCTTCCACGTTTTACACAGCAAAATCCCCGGTGTCAAATTAACACTACCCTTTATGTGTCCACACTACAGAATGTTAATTTCAGAAGTGGAAAGTCCAGGGGCCAAAGAGTAAAAGTCCTGCCATATTTTTGTTCCACCCATGAACTCAGCAGCTGATTTCACCAGAGGAGGAACCAAGACATTTCTTTCAAGTCACAAGCAAGTCTCAAGTCAAATCCCAAGTCCTCAAAGAGTTTAAGTTAATGAGATAATTAAGTGACTAATGAAATGATGATTGAGCATTCTCTGGTTAAAAGTAACACTGAAGCAGTGTTCAAGTTAATGAGGTAATTAAGAGATTCATTGAGTGATGATTGACCATTATTGAAGATACCTGATGTTAAAAAGCAGAATCACCAAAAATGATCACATTTTTAAGTCACCATTATAGTGGTCAGTGTTTACTCTAGTTGGGCTCTTGACCCTTGACTTTTTTTATATTAGATTTTATTTGGCTGCTAATAACTGAATTATAACAGCCAGACAAGCAAAGAGCAAAAGTCTTTAAGTCACTTTTAATCAGGTGGTAATGATTATATTTTGACTTAATCATCATGTAGTGGCCTGAATAACTTATGCATTCTTGGTTGAAGATCTGGCATTTTAAGCATAATTAGACAGATTTTTTTTTAAAACTTATTTTGATGAAAAACTTATCTTTAATTTATACACACAAACATCAAGAATCAGTGTTAGAATCACAACAATGGTGACCATCAAAAAAGCATGTTGTAGCCAATCAAAACTAATCCATAGCTCCCATCATGCATTGCGGCATGAATACATTTTGAGCATAGTTGTCCTTGTAATTTCTTTTATTCTTACCATTTTTTTATTATTTTTTATTTTTATGTGACTTTTTAGTAGCTTGTTTTGTGATGTTCAGAGTTGATCTGTTTATCTGAATATGCTGTTTGTGTTACGCTTTATTTCGATAGTCCACTTTAGACATTCTACTAACTATAAGTAACTTTGTTACTACATGTCAACTTATTCTCATTAATTTGCAACTACATGTCTACTAACTCTCAGTAGGGTAGGTTTAGGGTTAGTAGAATAAGTTGACATATACTTGCAAAGTTTCTCATAGTCAGTATGTTGTGGACCCATCAAAATAAAGTGTTAAAAGATATTAAGCAGACAGTCTATAATACTCTAATGACTTCTAGTTTACATGTAGTTACAAAGTTACTTTCTACTGTTACAAAGTTCTACTGTTAGTAGAATGTCTAAAGTGGACTATCGAAATAAAGTGTTTTCTTTCTTTTTGTCACCGTTGTTGAGATTCATACGATGGTTCTTGATGTCTGTGTGTGCCTAAAAGAAAGACTTAAAAAAAAAATCAGAACAGCTTGTAAGAAATCTTTTCCAAAATTTATTGAACCACAGAATCTTTCACTGTGGTAATCACAAGGCTGTTGTAAATCAATAAAGGGAATTTAACTCAGCGATTAGACTCTAAATGAGTTCAGTGATTAAGGTCAAATAATGAATCTGTTATAACATAATCACCACCACCTAATGACTTTTGCTTTTTGCAAATGTAATACTAAATAGTCAAGGGTCTAGAGCTCAACTTAAGTAAACACTGACCACTATAATGGTGACTTAAAATTTTTAGATTTTCATCTTTTGGTGATTCTGCTCGTTAACATCAGGTGTCTTCAATAATGGTCAATCATCACTCAATTAATCACTTAATTATCTCATTAACTTTAACTCTGCTTCAGTGTTAATTTAACACTCTTATTTTAACAGCTAATGAACCGGACGTCTTGTACATTCACAGAAAACAACATACTTGGATAGAGCTACCCCCCCAAAAAAATGAAATTAAAAGTAAAAATTCTAAAGATGGCTGTGAACTTAATAAGGTCTATAATAACGTTTGAACCCATAAGTCTCAGTTGTTTCTTTTTTGGCTATTTTTTTTTTTTTTTTTTTAGTAGACAACATATGATTGAGTATAATACACATATATGGGTCTGCAGAGAGTTTTTAAGTTGAATTTACAGATTTTATTCTCATCAAAGGCCAGTGTTAAATGAAATTAACTTCCTGCTTAGGGTTATCACTAGCCTATTTTTTAAAAAAAGAGAAGTGTTACATGTTTTTTCTAGGAACACAGAATTTCTGCTTTCTTTTGAAGTGTGTTAACATGGAAATATTTTCCATGGAATTTACTTTTTAATATGTAACAATTTGACAAAACTCTCTAAAAGGCCTGTTTATTGTCTAAAGACAAAGATGGATTAAAACACATTATTTCTAATATGGAGTGTATTAATTAATATTTGTATGTTTTCATCCTATTAGTCAGGAGAAAGATGTTTGGTGTTGATCACAGCATGGCCATAACCACACTGAGGACTAGTCGCGTGTAAAGAAGTACAGCAGAGCAGCATCAAGATTATCAAAGCACATTTTAAATAATGAGCACTTTTAAACCACTGAAGCAGACCAGTCTAACAATTTTTTTTTTTTGTCATCCTAACGACAAAAAGAGAGGAGCGCACTTCTCTGTTTGTCGTTGGGATGACAAAAAGTTATATTGTTAGACTGGTCTGCCTCATTGGTTTAAAAGTGCACATCAATGTCAAAATGTTGGAGATGGCCAATCAAATTGAAGAAGGCGGGATTTAACTTTAACCTAATTCCAGTTTGACACTTAATTTTTAATGGTCAAAGAGGTTATATGCAAGTATAGCTAAACACTTAAAGGGGACCTAACGCACACCGTTTCACCCAATCTCATGTTAATCTTGAGTACCTATAGAGTAGTACTGCATCCTTCATATCTCCAAAAAGTCTTTAGTTTTATCATATTTATAAAAGAAAGATACAGATTTACGATTCTCTCCGAAAAAAGCCGAGCTCCTGGAGGCGTGCCGTGTGGGCCGAGCTAAAGAGTGACGAGCACTTGCTCCAATCGCCAACAAAACACAGACATTTGATGCCATTTCACTTACCATCTGCAGTTCTGAATCATGACCGGGATCTTTTATAGCTGGGACCGCTCCATCTTTCAGTATTAAACGATGTGCAAATCCAGCGTCAAATTGGGCCTTGTTTATAAAACGTTCGTCAACAAAACACTTGAGAAACTCCATTGCTGCCCCGGAAAAACAAACTATATCCACTGTTCACGTAACGGTGGGTTGTTTTGGGAAGCTGAACAAGGTTATCGTTTCCTCACAACCAAAAACACAATTCTTTAGAGACATTCTTCCTGAGCGAGGCCCGTGCTGCCAGCCTGCCGATTGAAGCGCGTTGATTGGCGCGCTCTCGCTCTCGCTCTCACTCTGGTCGATGCATGTACGGACACGTTCTTTCTGGGAGAAATGCCCATATAAGGAGTTCCACCGTCGTTTACGTCATAAAGAACAACGATCGAAAAAAACTCTCCGAAACTTGTACGAATCCGGAAGTGAGATTTTTGGCACAGAAATACTCTGTTATACATCCAAATTTTTTTTTGAAACTTTGTCCATGCTTAGCATGAGAATCAAACTCTTTACCAGTGTAAACAACTCTGAATGCATGAAACAGCATTGTACCCCCCCTTTAATATTTTACAAATGTTTCATGGTAAAAATGTTAAAAGACCGTCAGTTATATCCAGTGATGCAAATATCTCTTTTTTTTTTAAATCACAATGATTTGAAATTAAAATAGCCTATAGACTTTAGTTTTAATTAATTACGTAGTGTTATTCTTGACTGAATGTGACGAGACAAGAAAAAATGACAGAGCTGTTTTCAAAAAAGTGTATGATTAAAAACTGTATGTAATTTGCCTTAGTTTTAATGTTAAAATATTTAAACTCATGTTTCTTTAATTTGCTAAAAACCACAGCCATAAATATATTTTACTAAAAGAAAAGGTTTTTTTTTTTTCTTTCATTCTATTTTACATTTCTGCATTTTCACTTCTGCTATAGTTTCTGATTAACTCATCTTTGTGGTACTGACAGCGGCGTTTTTCCTCCGAAAACTTAAGGGAGAAGTCAGTGCCTCATCAGAAAATAGACAAGAAAAAAAACCCACAGTACTAAAATAAAACAAACCAAATATCATGAAATATGCATAAATTACTTGTTTTTCTAAAGTGACACTGTTAACACCTGCGGGTAAAGTTACAGCTAGAGGTTACATCTCTCTTGCCTCCCCTGAGCCCATTGAGTTTCACTAGACCACCGAAAGCGTCTCCAACCCTGCTCCTGCTTAATCAAACACACCTGATTCAGCTAATCAAGGTCTTCAGGATTACTAGAAACTTCCAAGCAGGTGTGATTTGGAGCTGGTTGGAGCGAAACTCTGCAGAGCCGTGGCCCTCCAGGAATTGAGTTTGAGACCAATGCTTTAGAGCAGAGGTCTTCAACCCAGCTCCTGGGGACCCACTCTCCTGGAAAGTTTATTTCCAACCGGCTTCAGCACACCTGCCTGCAATTTTCAAGCAGTCTTGAGGAGCTTGATTGGCCGCTTCAGGTGTGTTTGATTAGGGTTGTAGCTAAACTCTTCAGGATAGTGGGTCCCGAGGAGATCACGTGACCCTTCGACTTCTATGCACGCGTAGTCTTTCGCTCTGCTGACTTAGTCAAATATTTTGTAATCCTGTCAGTAAATTTCGAACCACTTTGCATCGGATCCATCATGAGTACTTCAACAGTCAAGGGCGATCGGAAAAGAGAGATTGGGCAATCGCCAATAAAGAAAAAATTCAAAGATTTCACCATCTCCAGAGAGGATATCAACAATGCTGTTGCTAACGGTATCAAGCTAGCATTTAAAGAGCAGCAAAGCACTTCTGATTCGGCTATGGCCTCGACAGTAAGAGATGCGGTGAATTCCGTGCTGACTCCAGCATTGCGTGAATTGCGTGTGGACATATAAGCGGACATACAGGCGACCAACAATTCTGTTAAAGAGCTGAGAGTGGAGCTGGAGGCGCTAGCTAGCGCGACGAAGCAGACACGTGATCGGGTTGATTCCGTTCAAGCAGCTGCACGTGAGGATAGGACGGCAGTCACGGACTTAAGAAATCAGCTGGAGCGACTCACCGAGAAGATGACGGATATTGAGGATAGGAGCAGAAGGATAACGTAAGGCTGGTGGGGTTACCAGAGGGGGCGGAGGGCTCCGATGTGGCTGTTTTCCTCAGAGTTAATCTTTCCAAGTGGATCCCTTCCCTGAAAGGTCGTAACATTGAGATTGACCGGGCACATCGCGTGTATGACGGAAGGAAAAACTCTGATCGGCCGCGTACTCTCATCTTCCGTGTGCTAAGATGGCATGACAGATTGGAGATCCTGAAAGGTGCTCAGCAGGCATATCCGGTGAAATGCACGCAGGACAATGTCACGCTACTGTTTTTTCCTGACTTTAGCCCAGCCACAGCCGCCAAGAGAAAAAGCTTGGTTCCGGTTTTGAGGTCGATGACGGCGCTTGGTCTCCAGCCCTTCCTCACTTATCCGGCTTATTAAGCTACGGCACGGGGGTGAGCAGAGAAGTTTCGACTCTCTTCGGAAGGCGGAGAATTTTGTCAGCTCCCTGTCACAGAAGAGGTCATTTGCTGCGGCTCCACAAGGCAGCGGGAAGGCGGCGGCCGCCTTCTCTTCGGCCCGGCGAGAAGGGCTTGATGCCAGGATAGAGGAGATGCCGGCTGCCCGGAAGAAGATGGTGGCGGGAGGAATATGGATGCTTGCTAGATCTCTTTTTTCGTTTCTTCTTTCCTCTCTCCTCCTGGGATATTGCTCATAGTTATTCGATACAATTGTCTCTTTGCTGGTAAGACTAAAGCCCCCCCTCTTTTTTTCTGAAGGGGACTAATGGAGAGTAGGTTTAATTACAATAATTGTTTGGTTATGTGAGCCTTTTGGGAGGCTCGTTTTGCGCTGAAGTGGATCGGTCACGGATCATCACAAATTTTTGTTGCTCAATCAGACCTATGTTCTCGGTAACGTGCGGTCTGAGTTGTTTTTTTGTATTTTTTGTTGCTCAATCAGACCTATGTTCTCAGTAATGTGCGGCCTGAGCTGTTTATTTTTTATAGTTGTCTTTGTTTCAGTCTCTGTGTTATTTTTATTTTTTACAACAGACATTCATACTTTTATTTACTTTACCTTATTTTTGGGAGGATTTTTCATCTAGGTGGTTTGATCTCTAGAATGCACACCAGCGATTACATCTCATTTGCAGAATGGGAGTGCTTTTGCTTTTCTTCTTTTACTGAATACAATATGAATATTCAATGCATGCTCTAAATATTTTGTCACTGAATGTGAATGTTTTGGATTCTGCCGTTAAACGAGCCCGTGTGTTGGAATATTTGCACCGTGGATCTATTTCCTGTGCCCTGATACAAGAGACATACTTAATATGTGGGACTGGATTGCGCCATCTTCTGGTTGGCTATCTGTTTGTAACACTGCATTCGCAGTGTTTTTTCTTTAACATACATGATTATATAAAGGAATGACTTTTGTTTTTTCATTTTCCCTCCCTCTCTCTCTTCCTTTTGACTGGACTTTTAAGGTGTTGAGTATGTGTCTGTTGTTTTGTTTTGTTTGTTTTGAGTGGATGTTATGTTGTGATGTTGTGTGTTAAAAAAATAAAAATAAAAATGTTGATCACAAAAAAAAACAGGGACAGGGTTGAAGACCTCTGCTTTAGAGCAGGGGTGTCAAACTCAGTTCCTGGAGGGCTGGAGCCCTGCAGAGTTTAGATGCAACCCTAAATAAACACAGCTGATCCAGCTAATCAAGTCCTTCAGGCTTATTTGATAACTTCATGATTTGTGTGTTGGAGCAGGGTTGGAACAAAACTCTGCAGGGCTGTGGCCCTCCAGGAACTGAGTTTGACACCCCTGCTTTAGAGTCTTAGAATGCTAACAGACAGCGTTATCAGGAAACGCAGCCCTGGTCGTTATCAACAGTGAAGGGAAGCAGGTGAGTTTGCTTGACTGACTTTGTTTGTGTGTCTGTCAGTGAATGAATGGAATTACATTTATTCCTTTGTTATTCACACACAAAGGTTCATATCTTCATACTGTATATAAAAGATGTTGACCAAGTGTGGATTGGTTTGCCTAACAGAGAGCAGGAGGACAACATGAAATGGGTGGATAATTCACCTCTGAAACAAAGGTAAGTGTTAAAACATTCACACAAATTCACTGTGGATTTATTTGTTGGCAGGAGCTAGTTGTGACAAGCGCAGATAGTGTAAGATGCTATGTGCACCTCTGTGTAGTACATTGTAATGCAATAATAACAACATATTCAGTGTATATGATCATATTTATTAAAATCTTAAATGGATGCTGCCTTATTGGGACCTTACTTGTCTCCATCCTAAAGCCCTGATCAGTAAAGGTGTCATAGAATGTCCAGGAATGGAGCATCATTCACACTCATATATTGGTTTTAATCTTTTCTTCTTTTTTTGTCATTTTGCGATCATCAAACCCCTTGTTCTCTCTTTTACTTTTCTGGAATTTCACCGCTCCATCCTCTGTACTACTTTCGATTACTCTTGAAATGTCAGTGTTGTACTTAGAGTTTTAAACTAAATGTAAGATTTTGGGGTTCTGGATAATTGAAAATCTTACACATTTTATTCAGGTTTTACCAAGGTGAGCCAAATGATGATGGAAATGAAGAATGTATTAAAATGATGGATTCAAATCCCATTCTGAACTGGAATGATCTCCCATGTTCAGAGAAGAGAAAATGGGTTTGTGAGAAATAGTGTTCATCCCATCTTGTTTTGGGTTTACTTGTATTATGTCAAGAAATCATTGCTATTGTGAATGTATTTATTATTATTATTTTAGATTTCTGCCTTTTCAATCAGTCTGATACTTTAATTTCATATAAACTGCTGTTACGTTCCCAATTATATTTCTAGGGGCAAAAGGGAAGTAACGTTTTAAAGTAAAGGCTTGCAGCAGCAGAGAGATAGGTTTGAACTGTTCTCAGTCCCAGCAATCAGTGCACAAAGTAAGAAACAAGTAAATTTATTTACAATAAAGAAATGACATATATACAGTGCAAAATAATCTCCAAACAAACAATTTCAACATAAAAAGAAGCATCTCTTCAGGAGTGGGTAAAGCCAAAATAACAAACAAAAGATTACTACCTGCCAAAAGGGAATCTAGTTAACCTACAAGAAAAAAAAATACAAATAAACAACAGAATTCTTACCTGACTTCCTAACTAGCAAAAACAGGAGAAAACGAGGACAAAAGAAAATGGCACCCGACTCCCTACTGCTCCAACACTAAAATAAAACAGGCAAATGACTCAAAGCTGTGCACTGCGACATTTAAGTTTGGACTTTAAATTTAAGCTTAACACATTAAGCTGCACACTACAGCCATAACACCAATATATAAGCTTAAGACACACCAACAAGAGCAATGGTCCGTGTACCTTCGGATAATTCGTTTTTAGATTTAATATTGAAATCTGAAAATCGTTTTTCATTTGTTCAAACAAAACGAAAAATCAAGAATTAGGCTTCATTTTTCGTTTTTACGTTCAGGGACAGAAAACGGATAAAGTATTTGAATATTCGATCTCTACAAGTGGGCGGAGTGAAACGCCCCTCTATAGTAGTAATATAAAAAAAACTAAAAAACATAATAAGAGTCCCCCTCTACTATGGATTCTTAACGTGTTTATTTCTACAACATTTTTATCTCTTTCTCTTCATCAAACAGCCAGATTAAGGAATGGCTTGACACAAACCATACCGAGGTAGAGCCTATACAGAGCTTTCTTTTGTGTAGGCTTAAATTCTGCAACCTACCCGTGAAATATTACACTGTAAAAAATTGCTGTAAAATTTACAGTGACTTATTGGCAATTTTGGTTGCCAGTGAGACTGTAAATTTACAAAAGTTCTGTAAATCAATAATTACAATTGTACTGTAAAAATACAGCAAACTCTTGCATGCTGTAAAATTGTTGTGATGGTGTGTAAACATTTGGTAAACTTATTTCATTTGAGTCCACTAAGGAGAAATATTTCTTAATATAAAACTGCAAACAATTAATTTGTAATAGTAAAGTTAATAAAAACATGACTTTAACTCGTTGCAGTTTATCATCAGCTATAGCACACATGCATGTGCTAAAGCACTTAAAGAGATCATCACTGGATCAGCAACTCTACAGTTACTGTCTTTAAATAAAGCAGCAGAACATCAGTGTTTGTGGCTCATCATTGACTGAAGCACAGTCTCTACTCTCCACCACAATGGTGACCCACAAAACTACATTAAACTAACAGATCTCTCTTGTGCAAAATAATACAGTTCAGTTAAATATTTACTCTCCTTATAGATAATTCTGTGATTAATTAAGTGATGGTTGTGCTTTAGTGATGAACAGCTGCTGTTAACAAGCAGAATCACTGAATGAAAGAGAAACAAGAACTACAACTGACTTCAGCCACAGCCTTAGATGAACTCAACTGAAATACAAGACATCATTAAATCTCTCAAGATCTGACTAAACAACTCCACAAACAGCATTACCAGCTTCACACATTACAATTTGACTTTATTTCTGTCACATGTTTATAAAAATTATTTGAGAATTAACAGAATTTTAGTTGTTTTATTGAAAATCTTTCGTTTGACCTCACCATTGTGGCGATCAGGGTTTGCTTTAGTTGGGCTCTTGACCCTTGATTTTTAATCTTAGCTTTTTTTCTGTTAATTCTCAAATAATTTTTATAAACATATGACAGAAATAAAGTCAAATTGTAATGTGTGAAGCTGGTAATGCTGTTTGTGGAGTTGTTTAATCAGATATTGAGAGATTTAATGATGTCTTGTATTTCAGTTGTGTTCATCTAAGGCTGTGGCTGAAGTCAGTTGTAGTTCTTGTTTCTCTTTCATTCAGTGATTCTGCTTGTTAAGTTTAGTGAACATGTTTTGGTTTATTAAAAACTGGCCAAATGTGTTTCACTGTATCAACATAAGGAGGTTTGTTTCAAACTACTCATTAAAATTATGGACAGTGGTTCCATCCAATTAGTTAGTTACTTTAACTAAATAATTTCTATTTAAAGTTACTCCCTTCAACATTCAGCATTTTTGTGTGTGATTGTCTTGTGTAGAACCTGATAGAACAAAGACCAAACAATTATAGAATCTTGCATACCCAAAGGGAAAACTTAGATGATTCCCTTTCCTGCGAGTCCGAAATTGACCAAGCCACTGATGCCTCAATGTCTAGAAGATAACGTCTTATCAACTCAGGAGACCCATAAAACCAGGAGAAATTTGAGAAGAACATCTGGATGTCGTTAAAGAACAGAACCTTCCATGTTGGTACCGACCGGTACCATAAATAAAGTTAGAATGAACAACAGTACAAAGGACGTTGTATCTACAAAATAACTATTTGGATCTGGACATGTTCAGGATGACCGTTTAACGCATAATTCAATAAGTCGAGACTGTTTTACGAGAGAAGTCTGAGTGCTGAAGTTTTGCAGATGCACCCTAAAGTGATGTTCTCATGACCTCATAACCTCGCTCTTTTTCTCTCACATTCCACAGCTCGTTTCTGGTCTTGGACCTTGCTAAAAGGACTCAAAACTTTTATAAAGTGTTCCAAAAGACAATTAATAATAGCTACTGGGCTATTAAAGCATATACTCAAAAGCAATATATACAATATATTTTACAATATATATATTCAGGTTGTATTCTATGTCATAAGCTTGCTGTGTATTGAAACGAATGATATTTCCTGTATCTGTGACATATAACCTTTCCCCTGTGTTCAGTATCATAGGCTTGGTGGTATTATTCAGAATTTAAGATTTAATCTTTGCCTTAATCACGGAGTAGATAAAGTTATTATATGTATATGCCAAATACGTGGTGTTTGAGTTTGAATGAAAGCTGATTTCGTTGGCAAGAATTTGGTATGGATGAAAGTTAACTTTTATTATAATAATGTATGATTACAACGCATACAGAATTTTCCTCATGAGATTAAAGCAACTAGGCGAGAGGACTTACTGCATGGAAAATGAGCCGTGTAGGCAGAGCTCCGTCTACAAGAACTATTTCATTGGAAGAGCATCGAGTGGGAGGGACAGAAATCTCCGGTCTAAAATACTGACTCCCAGCTCTCTGACTCTCTCTCTGCTCTCTGCTCTCTGCTCGAAATCGCGCGTTTCTTGAAACTTGGAGCTGCTCCAAACGAGCTCCTAGCCTTAACATCTGGCCGAGTTTGAACATTGAACCAACACTTGGTCAAATCTCTGAAGAAACCCTTGAAAGTCTGAAGCTACGCGAAAGGAACTCAAGGAAGAACTTCGAGCGTCAGACAGCACCGAGCAAACCACCAGAAGGGCATCCCCAGAGTGACGTCACGCGACGAGGACACGCGGGATTCCTTCAAGCCACCCAGCATCATTTCAACTTAAAAGCAAGTATCAAACAAAATCTCTATAAAGTGGCTGAATCGTGTGGTATTTTATCTCTAAGAGTAAGGATAATAGAGTTCTCCTCTTGATGATCGACACGGGTAAAATCGTGTGGAAATAGCAAAACAGTGCTATATTTTAATCATTCTCAATTGCAACAATTCATTGCCTGTGTGTATGTATTTTGTTTTGTGTTATTTAGCTTAGTTCATGTATTTTAGTAAGATAGCAAATAAACTCTTGTTTGATTTATAGAGAAGTGTTCTGTGTTCTGTTGTGAAATATTCAAATCAAACTTTGCCCAGATTACGTTACCTATGCTCATAACTGTCATAAGGTTATTTAAATAATTCTGTATTATTATATCATGGCCACGAGAATAAACAGAATTTCTCAGATATACTGAAATCTAACAACTCGCTGGACAATTGTTAAATAAGGTATAAGTTGGACGTTTTGATTAATATCAATTGATCATATCAATATCAAATCGTAAGATTCCCTAAAGCTAAAATAAAGCTTAAACCAAAGAGCTAAATTAAACAATGTAAAAGGGGTAAAATCCTTTACACTTGTAATGAGTCATAAAAGACAAGATGCATCACAAATTATCAAGTGTATTTGTTAAACAAGAGCAAAACATACAGTTACATACAGTTGAAACCACATTAAACAATTACACAAAATAGCAGAAATATCAAACTATTTTCATTTTCTAATTGGCATTTAAAGGTAACCAATCAAACCTCATTCCAGGAACAGGAACTGGCTCCAGAAATAACTTCTGCAGTACTTCAAATGTGTACCTGAGGTCAGGAGGGTTGCTCAAGTTCAGTCCATATACCAGTCCCAGAAACATGGTTTTGCATATCATGTCATGTCAAACACATACGAATCTTGTTCATCTATGGAACAAAAATGAAGATATTTTTAAAACTCTCTCACCATTTTGTCAATCCATTGAAAGTCTAGGCAATTAATATTAAGCTTAAAGACAAGTTTATCCATATGAATAAAGTGGTTTCATTCAAGTCTTCTAAAGTTTTTTTTTATTATGTGTCAAAGCCTAAACTAAAAACTTTTAGTTTTTAAAAACTAAAAACTTTTTGAAGCTTGAAAATAAAGACTAACTAGACTTCCAATGGATAGACAAAAATGATGAAAGAATATCAAAAATATATACTTTTGTTTGAAGATGAATAAAATTCATTCAAAATTGGTTTGGAACAACATGAGGGCGAGTAAACCATGACAGAATTTTAATTTTTTTAGGGGACTATCCATTTAAGACAACTCAAATGTTCAACTATTCAGTCATTTCTGCTGATCTCAGCTAAAAGGTTCAAATGTTGCCAAGTAAATATAAAGTTGTCCTGTCATGTGTCCTACCTTGTGTGTCTTGAAAAATCTGCTGAGTCTTCTTTTCAGATAGTAGTAGATCTGCCAGGACCATAGCTTGAATGACTGATGCCATTATTGACCATGAAGACAAAAACACAAAATTAGAGAAATTTAACTCACAATTAAGCAACATTTATGGACCGCTTATTTTTAGGAATCATAATAAGACAACTTTCAACCACTACAAACTTAGCATTGGCAATTACCTAACATCTTTATGAAAAACCAAAGCAACTTTAGGATAAGTGCAAGTAGAAATATAAAAGATCATTTTCCCATCTATATTAGTGAAGTATATAACTGTATAACTATAATAGAACCAACTCAAATGCAAAAAGACTTTGACAGAATTATAGACAAACTGAAATTTAAGATTTTATTCACTCTGCCAATTCAGTCTGAATCAAAATGGTGGCACACATTACATTATATCAAACATGACTGGTTTTTAGATGTCATGATGTCATTCTTGTGGGATGAGGTTTGTTATTTTTCATCTGTGCTGTGAATTCATGATTTGATCAATTTTTAGATTTAAATTTCAATCTAATATTCACAAAAAAAGTATAGTATTGCTTCAGAAGACATTTGTGCTGCTGGTATAAAAACTGAAGAACGATGTATTTAAATAACTGTTTATAACGTAACAGATTACATCTTGTACAACACTAAAGCCCATTAATTTGTTTAATGTGAATTCTACTTACTTCATTTTAGGCTCATATTAGTTTTGCAGCGTCCTGTTGCCAATGACATCACACCACCCCTCGCTGCCTTTGCTCTGAAAAGATTGATTTCAAAAGCATGACAACAATTTGTTAGTACAAATTTTAAATAAGACAACGTGAGGAGTAAATAACAGTGTAAAATGTTAACTAAGGTTAACCAAACAGCCATTATAAACGCTCCTCAGCCCCTTTGTTCACAGGGGCTTCGGCGGATTTAGTAAACTTGATCAGCATCACATGGATATCCTAGATGAAAAACTGACAACGTGGATAATAAATAACGATTAACAAAAAGTTTAAACGTATTGTAATACAGGGAATGTGTGTTTGCTTTACCTTGCTTCAGTGAGGGTTAGAGATGAGGAAGATGGTCTGTCGACCTCTAGTTTAAAAATATAATTTGCAGGTTTGTCTGTGTCCAGCTGTGAGAAACCACAAAAAGAAAAAAAAAATCTTAATTTACCACCACTGACAAACTGTTGTGTATAAAACACTGCATATTTAACACTTGCCGTTGATAACTTTGATGTAATGGCGCGTTAGCTCCTTGCTTCTTTGCTAGCTAACGTTACACGCATTATGATAACTGAGCTGGTTAATCTTCAGATAAAGCTGACAAAACACAAAATGTTCAAAAGTGCTTTAAACAGGAATAAAGAAGTCCAAATGCTTACCTGTTATTTTCTGTGACCGTGTAAAGGATTTTACCCCTTTTACATTGTTTAATTTAGCTCTTTGGTTTAAGCTTTATTTTAGCTTTAGGGAATCTTAAAGTCTGATATTGATATGATCAATTGATATTAATCAAATCGTCCAACTTATACCTTATCTAACAATCGTCCAGCGAGTTGTTAGATTTCAGTATATCTGAGAAATTCTGTTTATTCTCGTGGCCACGATATAATAATACAGAATTATTTAAATAACCTTATGACAGTTATGAGCATAGGTAACGTAATCTGGGCAAAGTTTGATTTCTTCCACTGGCCCTTGTCAATCATGGCCTCCTAATAATCCCCATCAACTTGATTGGCTCTATGACTCTCTCTCCTCGCCACCTGTAGCTGTTGTGTGGTGAGCGCACTGGCGCCGTTGTCCTGTGGCTGCCGTTGCATCATCCAAGTGGATGCTGCACACTGGTGGTGGTTGAGGAGACCCCCCCCCCAATAAAAGCGCTATATACAGTCAGGTCCATAAATATTGGGACATCGACACAATTCTAACATTTTTGGCTCTATACACCACCACAATGGATTTCAAATGAAACGAACAAGATGAGCTTTAACTGCAGACTGTCAGGTTTAATTTGAGGGTATTTACATCCAAATCAGGTGAACGGTGTAGGAATTACAGCAGTTTGCATATGTGCCTCCCACTTGTTAAGGGACCAAAAGTAATGGGACAGAATAATAATCATAAATCAAACTTTCACTTTTTAATACTTGGTTGCAAATCCTTTGCAGTCAATTACAGCCTGAAGTCTGGAACGCATAGACATCACCAGACGCTGGGTTTCATCCCTGGTGATGCTCTGCCAGGCCTCTACTGCAACCGTCTTCAGTTCCTGCTTGTTCTTGGGGCATTTTCCCTTCAGTTTTGTCTTCAGCAAGTGAAATGCATGCTCAATCGGATTCAGGTCAGGTGATTGACTTGGCCATTGCATAACAGTCCACTTCTTTCCCTTCAAAAACTCTTTGGTTGCTTTTGCAGTATGCTTTGGGTCATTGTCCATCTGCACTGTGAAGCGCCGTCCAATGAGTTCTGAAGCATTTGGCTGAATATGAGCAGATAATATTGCCCGAAACACTTCAGAATTCATCCTGCTGCTTTTGTCAGCAGTCACATCATCAATAAATACAAGAGAACCAGTTCCACTGGCAGCCATACATGCCCACGCCATGACACTACCACCACCATGCTTCACTGATGAGGTGGTATGCTTAGGATCATGAGCAGTTCCTTTCCTTCTCCATACTCTTCTCTTCCCATCACTCTGGTACAAGTTGATCTTGGTCTCATCTGTCCATAGGATGTTGTTCCAGAACTGTGAAGGCTTTTTTAGATGTCGTTTGGCAAACTCTAATCTGGCCTTCCTGTTTTTGAGGCTCACCAATGGTTTACATCTTGTGGTGAACCCTCTGTATTCACTCTGGTGAAGTCTTCTCTTGATTGTTGACTTTGACACACATACACCTACCTCCTGGAGAGTGTTCTTGATCTGGCCAACTGTTGTGAAGGGTGTTTTCTTCACCAGGGAAAGAATTATTCGGTCATCCACCACAGTTGTTTTCCGTGGTCTTCCGGGTCTTTTGGTGTTGCTGAGCTCACCGGTGCGTTCCTTCTTTTTAAGAATGTTCCAAACAGTTGTTTTGGCCACGCCTAATGTTTTTGCTATCTCTCTGATGGGTTTGTTTTGTTTTTTCAGCCTAATGATGGCTTGCTTCACTGATAGTGACAGCTCTTTGGATCTCATCTTGACAGTTGACAGCAACAGATTCCAAATGCAAATAGCACACTTGAAATGAACTCTGGACCTTTTATCTGCTCATTGTAATTGGGATAATGAGGGAATAACACACACCTGGCCATGGAACAGCTGAGAAGCCAATTGTCCCATTACTTTTGGTCCCTTAACAAGTGGGAGGCACATATGCAAACTGTTGTAATTCCTACACCGTTCACCTGATTTGGATGTAAATACCCTCAAATTAAAGCTGACAGTCTGCAGTTAAAGCTCATCTTGTTCGTTTCATTTGAAATCCATTGTGGTGGTGTATAGAGCCAAAAATGTTAGAATTGTGTCGATGTCCCAATATTTATGGACCTGACTGTAAATGCATCATTCATTCATTCATTCATTTGAATATTTCACAACAGAACACAGAACACTTCTCTATAAATCAAACAAGAGTTTATTTGCTATCTTACTAAAATACATGAACTAAGCTAAATAACACAAAACAAAATACATACACACAGGCAATGAATTGTTGCAATTGAGAATGATTAAAATATAGCACTGTTTTGCTATTTCCACACGATTTTACCCGTGTCGATCATCAAGAGGAGAACTCTATTATCCTTACTTTAGAGATAGATACGACCAGTTCAGCCACTTTATAGAGATTTTGTTTGATACTTGCTTTTAAGTTGAAATGACGCTGTGTGGCTTGAGGGAATTCCGCGCGTCGTTACGTGACGTCACTCTGAGGATGCCCTTAGGTGGTTTGCTTGGTGCTGTCTGACACTCGAAGTTCTTCCTTGAGTTCCGTTCGCGTAGCTTCAGACTTTCAAGGGTGTCTTCAGAGATTTGACTGAGTGTTGGTTCAATGTTCAAACTCGGCCTAGATGTTAAAGGCTAGAGCTCCTTTGGAGCAACTCCAAGTTTCAAGATTTCGAGCAGAGAGCAGAAAGAGAGCCAGAGAGCTGGGAGTCAGTATTTTAGACCGGAGATTTCGGTCCCTCCCACTCGATGCTCTTCCAATGAAATAGTTATTGTGGGCGGAGCCCCGCCCACATGGATCAATCTTCCGTGCGTAAATTTATCTGCTTAGTTATTTTGTCACATGAAGAAAATATCCTGGCAGATTTCTACATGTGTTATAATCATACATTATGGTGCTAAGGGTAATTTTCATTCACACCAAATTATTGCCACTGAAATGAGCTTTCATTAAAACCCAAACAGCAGATATCTGGCATTCTCCAAAGTACATATCTCAATTATAAATATATTACATGGCTAAGGCATAGATTAAACTATCCTAAATTCTAAATAATCACACCAAGCATGTGAAATTAAACAATAGTGATCGGGAAAATTAGACATCAAAAGATTCCAAAAATACCATAGATTCCAATAACACAGCAAGTTTATAAATGACATAAAATACACATTGATATATTTTGTAAAATATATTGTATATATTGCTTTTGAATATATTGCTTTAATAGCCCAGTAGCTATTATTAATTGTCTTTTGGAACACTTTATAAAAGTTTTGAGTCCTTTTAGCAAGGTCCAAGACCAGAAACGAGCTGTGGAATGTGGGAGAAAAAGAGCGAGGTTATGAGGTCATGAGAACATCACTTTAGGGTGCATCTGCAAAACTTCAGCACTCAGACTTCCTCTCGTAAAACAGTCTCGACTTATTGAATTATGCATTAAACGGTCATCCTGAACATGTCCAGATACAAAGAGTTCTTTTGTAGATACAACGTCCTTTGAACTGTTGTTCATTCTAACTTTATTTATGGTACCGGTCGGTACCAACATGGAAGGTTCTGTTCTTTAACGACATCCAGATGTTCTTCTCAAATTTCTCCTGGTTTTATGGGTCTCCTGAGTTGATAAGATGGTTATCTTCTAGACATTGAGGCGTCAGTGGCTTAGTCAATTTCGGACTCGCAGGAAAGGGAATCATCTAAGTTTTCCCTTTGGGTATGCAAGATTCTATAATTGTTTGGGTCTTTGTTCTATCAGGTTCTACAACCGCGTCGCGAGTCGTCCGGCTGTGATACCGTGACTGAGTGAGCTGCCAGCCGGGGATGAACGATGTGACTGACGGAAAAATGCGCGCGGTTTTTGAAAAACACCCGGATAATATTTTGTCTTGAGTAAAATTAATTATGGCTTAATCTATGCTTAATATGAAATAGATTTATGTATTTATTATATTATGGCTTAGTTATTTAATTAAAGGTAATATCGTTTAGTTAGGCTATTTAATTAGTTATGAAAGATATAAAGCATAATAATCTAGCCCTATGTTGTACAAACGTGACTTCTCGAAAAACAATGTTAGAAATCATGAATTAAGCTCATATTTCTTTTAAATATTTTGTGGTCATCCATTTAGACATAATAATCATAGACTGTATGGTAATAATAGATTTAAATAATTTATAGTAACTTATTTAGATTGAGTTCTGCTTAACCTAATTAGCTTTTGAGTTCACATAACAAATATATATTGAGTTTTTATATTGAAAATTTTTGAGTTAAATGAACTCATTTCATTTAGCGAATTTCACTGTTAGGTTTTACAGTGTAGCATCATCCTCTGTCCCTAGCCATTAATGTAAATTATTATTATGCCCATTATTATCCCCATTCAGTTAATTGTCATCAAAAAAAAATAAAGGTCCAGTTAGGCCTGCTTAGGGTGGTCTTTTGGGTGGTCACAGATTCCTCTTGTTGGATTTTGTAGCTGCTAACATAGCTTTGTAATTCCGTACATGTGGCTGGGTCTGAGGAGAGTTTCAGACTGGAAGTCTATATCCTTATTAAAGACCAGAGTCAAAAGAAATCACTTCCTGTGTAAATTTAGCAATAGGCTATATAAAAAAAATTGTCATCATTCTAAAGATCACAACTCATCGGTGAAGATGTACGGCAAGACACAGGAGCAAAACATGGATTTTGAGGCCATTTATGAAAGTGATGAAGACACTACTGGACCTCGAACACTGAGTTACATTCAGGCTAAAGGAAAAGCTCTACAGTGCAGTAAGTAGAAAGTTTAATTTGAAGCAGAAACAGTTTTAGTAATGTTTGAGGAAATGAGAACTGTACAATTTCAGTCACTGTTTTCTCAACAATATGTCAAAGTTTCTACATTTGTATTAAATATATTAACACAAAATAAATACATTAAAATATTAAATATATTAAAACAAAATATATTTCGGTCTATTTTTTGTCAACTGAATTTTTCCGATAATATAATTATGCTGATATATCAAAGTATCTCAATCACTGTGATTATAAAGAATGTAAAAAGGCATGTATTGTATATAAAAATAAGGGTAGATTATCTAAAAAGCCTGAAGTGAAACATAATTTCTAATAATGCAAAGTGCATTAACTGATATTTGTGTTTTGTGTCCTGTTTATCAGGAGGAAGTAGATGTTTGGTGTTGATCACAGTGGGTCTCGGGCTCATTTGTGTTCTTCTGCTGGTCTTCATCATACTGCCCCACAACACCATCACAGCAGAGAGAGACCTGATAAAGAGTTACAAGAACACAGTTGAAGAGTTCAATCAAACTATCAACAGCTTACAGGATAATTACACTGAACTAATGACTGAAAAACACCAACTGCAGGTCAACTTCAACTCTTTGAGTCAGAAGAAACTGGAGCTGGAGACCAGAGTCAAAGATCTAACTGCTGAGAAAAGCAAGTTACAGAGAGATTTTGACTCTCTGGGTCAGAGGAATCTGGAATTAGAAAGCAAAGTCACGACTCTGAGTGATGAACTGAAGAAGAATGTTTCTAAAGGAGGTTAGCATTAATCTGTTTTTATATAAGTAGTTTTTTCCCCATTGTTTTCATTATCTTTTTATGTATAGAGTTTTAAAAAGAGTGTGTTTCTATTAGGAAATCAGTGTAGTCTAGATGGCTTGTTCGTTTCCAAAAAGGCGATGAGCTGGTCTGACAGCAGACAGTACTGCAGGGATCGTGGAGCTGATCTGGTCATTATCAAAAGTATAGAGAAGCAGGTGAGTTTGTGTGAGTGAGTTTATGTCTGTTAATGAATGAGAGAATCTTACTGTATTCCTGTTTTAATTATTTATTTATTTATGTTTTTATTCACACTCACAGAGACTCATATCTTCATTATTCAGTGAGAGAGTGTGGATTGGTTTGTCTGACACAGAGAACGAGGGCGATTTGACATGGGTGGACAATTCACCATTGAATCAGGGGTAAGAGATAAAACTCTGACAGAAAACCACTGCTGATTTATTTTAGTCTTTTGTATTCCCATTATAAAAACGAGACCATCAAAACCCTTCAGAAAACAGCTGACATCTTTTCTAAAAACTCAATTAGTGGCAACAGCCACAATTAAAGGAACATCCTATAAATAAAATGTATCGGAAAAACTTATCTTCTGTTTTAGTTTTCTGCATTTTCACTTTTGTACTACTTTAACTTACTTGTGAAACTTGCTTTTGTGGTACTATGAATAATGTTGACTCTTGTATAATGAATTTCCCATTTATTTCCTGGTTCCTAAATGAGAAAACTTTGGGGCTGTTATAATTGCAAATTTGTTATTCTAATTAATTTAAAATTTGATCCATGTTCAGGTTTTGGAACGAAGGTGAACCAAATGACGAGCATGGAAATGAGGACTGTGTTGAAATTATGTCTTTTTCTTCCACCCTGAACAACTGGAATGATCTCCCATGTTCAATGAAGAGAAAAGGGATTTGTGAGAAATAAGGTTCATCCTGTCTTGTTTCATTTTTGCTTATATTATCTTATGGAATTATTCTTATTATGACTGCAAAATTTCTGCTAAATATTTGCAATACAAAATCACCAGCTGATATTAATCACTATTTTCTTAGCTATAATAAACAAATAAAATATCCTGTTTTTCATGATGTGAATTATGGTAATGGGACAATGAACCTCTAAAGTGTTCATGTTTTGCTCCATCACAAGCAGCTCTATATTAATATGATCTTATTCTGGCTGTTATCCTGTCTGAAGTGTTGAGGTGACAATCACAGTGAACAACAGAAGTGTTCAGATTGCTATAACTTGCCATATTATTCTGATATTGAGTATCTGTGAAACTGCTTTTGAGTTAATTTGTTTTATTTTTGAATAAAATTGTCAATTACCATAGTAAACTGCTTTTTTATGTGCATTGTTCTATGGAGAGGTTTCCACCAGTTCAGCAGGATGCAACAGAGAGCAGGTTTATCAGACTGAAGTGATCGGAGAGGAAGAAAAATGTCAGATCCGAAGTGATGCTAAAGTGTTTTTCTACCAAATTAGATATTTAGATGTTTCAATCTTCTGCAGTATATTCAACAATAATGTAATTACATATATTTAGTACTTAAATTGATTTCAGCTATGAACATTTATAAATAATCCAAAAAAACTACAAGGTATTTTGCCTCAAACCAGCCATGTGGCTAAAAATCAAATGAAACACTCATGACTCAAAGTAGTTCCATGAATCAACTGAGACTGAAGAACTGTTTTGTGAGGTCAGTGCACTGGAGTTCTTCCTCAACAAACAAACAAACAAAACATTTATTAAATGCAATTTTAGTTCCCTTTGGTGTATTTCCAGTGTTTGGCTGTTGTATATTTCACGAGCCAGCAGATGATACTGTACGGTGACACATTGCTGCCACACACATATTATTTTTTCCACTCAATTACAGGTGCATCTCCAAAAATTAGAATATCGTGAAAAACTGCATTTTTTTGTAACTTATTTCAAAAAGTGAAACTGTCATATATATTTTAGATTCATTACATGTAAAGTAAGACATTTCAAAAGTTTTTTTGTTTTAATTTTGATGATTAGAGCTTACAGCTCATGAAAGTCAAAATCCAGTATCTCAAAATATTAGAATATTTCCTAAGATCAATCAAAAAAAGGATTTGCAAAGCAGAAAAGTTCAAGTTCTTTAAAGTATGTTCATTTATGCACTCAATACTTTGTTGGGGCTCCTTTAGCACAAACTCCAGCATCAGTGAGGAATGG
The DNA here is from genome assembly GCA_027422415.1 of Schizothorax lantsangensis. Taxonomy (NCBI): domain Eukaryota; kingdom Metazoa; phylum Chordata; class Actinopteri; order Cypriniformes; family Cyprinidae; genus Schizothorax; species Schizothorax lantsangensis. The sequence goes on along the minus strand of CM049841.1, from coordinate 40,547,937 downwards.
CATGGAAGTGATCAGCCTGTGGCTCTGCTGAGGCACTATTGAGCCTTCAGCTCTTCTGTATTATTGGATCGACTGTTTCTCATCTTTCTCTTGAAATTATATCATAGATTCCATATGGGGTTCAGGTCAGGCATGTTGGCTGGCCAATCAAGCACAGTAATATCATGGTCAGCAAACCACTTGGAAGTGGTTTTGGCACTGTGGGCAGGTGCTAAAGTCCTGCTGGAAAAGCAAATCAGCATCTCCATAAAGCTTGTCAGCAGAAGGAAGCATGAAGTGCTCTAAAATCTCCTGGTAGACGGCTGCATTGACTCTGGACTTGATAAAACACAATGGACCAACACCAGCAGACATCATGGCACCCCAAATCATCACTGACTGTGGAAACTTCAAACTGGACTTCAAGCAGCTTGGATTCTGTGCCTCTCCACTCTTCCTCCAGACTCCAGACCTTTATTTCCAAATGAAATGCAAAATTTAAATTCATCTGAAAAGAGGACTTTGGACCACTGAGCAACAGTCCAGTTCTTTTTCTCCACAGCCCAGGTAAGATGCTTCTGACGTTGTTTCTGTTTCAGAAGTGGCTTGGTAGCCCTTTTCCTGAAGACATCTGAGCCTGGTGACTCTTGATGCACTGGCTGGTTTCCTCAGAATTAATCTTTCCAAGTGGATTCCTTCCCTAAAAGGTCGTTACATCGAGATTGACCGGGCATACTGCGTATATGATGGAAGGAAAAACTCAGATCTTCTTCCGTGTGCTGAGATGGCATGACAGATTGGAGATTCTGAAAGGTGCTCGGCAGGCTTATCCGGTGAGGTGCGCGCAGGACAATGTCACGCTACTATTTTAGTCCAGTTACAGCCGCCAAGAGAAAAAGCTTGGTTCCGGTTTTGAGGTCGATGACGGCGCTTGGTCTCCATCCCTTCCTCGCTTATCCGGCAGTAATTAAGCTACGGCATGAGGGTGAACAGAGATGCTTCAATTCTCTTCGGAAAGCGGAGGATTTTGTCAGCTCCCTGTCACAGAGTGGGACATTTGCTGCAGATCCACAGGGCAGCGGGAGGACGGCGGCCGCCCTTTCTTTGACCCGGCGGGAGGGGCTTGATGGTCGGAATGGAGGAGATGGTGGCGGGAGGGATATGGATGATTACTAGATCTCTTTTTTCTTTTTTCTTTCCTCTCTCCTCCTGGGATAGTATTTATATTTTATTCGATACAATTGTCCCCTTGCTGGTAAGACTAACCCCCCCTTTTTATTTTTTCTTTATTTTTTTTCTGGAGGGGACTAATGGAGAGTAGGTTTCATTACAATAATGTTTTGGTTATGTGAGCCTTTTGGGAGGCTCGTTGTGGGCTGAAGTGGATCGGTCACGGATCATCACAAGTTTTTGTTGTTCAATCAGACCTATGTTCTCGGTAACGTGCGGCCTGAATTGTTTTTTGTCTATAGTTGTTGGTAATTTCTGTCTGTGTTGCTTTTATTTTTTACAACAGATATTCATGCTTTTATTTACTTTACCTTGTTTTTAAGGGGATTTTTCATCTAGGTGTTTTGATATCTAGAACGCACATTAACGTTTACATGTCATTTACAGAATGGGAGTGTGTTTGCTTCTTTTCATTTGTTGAATACAATTTTGAGATTATGAATATTTAATGTATACTCTAAATATTTTATTACTGAATGTGACGGGCTTAAATTCTGCTGTTAAACGAACCTGTGTGTTAGAACATTTACACCGTAAATCTATTTCTGGTGCCCTGATATGTAACACTGCGTCATCGGGTATTTTTCTTCATGTGTTTTGGGAGTATGTCATGGATCTGTGGACGCATGTAGACCTGGTTTTGTCTTCCTCACTGCGGACTGATTGCTTTGCTGATACAAGTGTGTGTCTTCTTGAAGCTTAATGCAAAGGAGAAGGCTGTTTGCTGGTTTTGTGGCTGCGAGGAGTACGATGATTCAGAACTGGTGTGCGCTGCACGTGTGTGGAGAGGCATATTGGATTGCATATTATTATTATTTTATTTCTATTTCTTTTTCTTTTTCTTTGTTTTTCTAATATATGTTTTATATAAAGGAAGGAACTGTTTTGTTGTTACTTTTTCCCTCCCTCTCTCTCTCCCCTTTGATTGGACTTTTAAAATATGGAGTATGTGTCTGTTGTTTTGTTTTGAGTGGATGTTGTGTTGTGGTGTTGTGTGTAAAAAAAAATACCTTCAGTCATTCAACTAAAGATATATTCCAAGCCCAGAGTCGATTATTCAAAAATAACTGTTTTGATCTGATCATATAGTCTAAACAAGTCATGGGTCTGAGTGCAGTTATTGGATAGCACTATATTGTAGACAGATTGGAGATTAATCCTAATAAACATGCCGCTGTAATTAAAACCATTACATTAAAATACATTTAAAACAGTTTAAAACAGTTCCGCTTCCGGCGCTGCTGTGTTCAGTCGACGTTAAAGGATGGCTCCGCTCAATTTGTGTTTTTATATACTCTTTTACGTATTTTTACTTTCTCTTTTTACACGCTTAACGTCTGCACTATTTATTTATGACAAAAGAACACTTTTGGACATTGGACACCGCTGCACTAACCTGCTTCTGGACACTTTATCCACGGATCCAGCGTGGCCATTGGAGATTCTTCGGAACGCCGAGGTTAACAAAAGCCACCCGAATAATCCCAGGAGGCGAAAGAAACACCGCGGGCGATGTGCTGGAATTCATGACAGACTGAGAAACAAAGCTCACAGCCCCTCTCTCCCCAGTATTCTGCTCGCAAATGTCCAATCCTTGGAAAATAAGATGGACGATCTTAGAGCCAGGATAAGTTTCCAACGGGACATTAGGGACTGTAACATCCTTTGTTTGTCTGAAACATGGCTCTCTCCCTCGGTCCCGGACACCGCTGTAACACCGTCTGATAACTTTTCTGTTTTACGGATGGACAGAACAGCCGAGGCCGGAAAAATCAAGGGTGGTGGAGTGTGTTTCATGATTAACAAGAAATGGTGCGACCCCAGGAATATCTCCATTCTGCCGCGTTCTTGCTCGCCTCATCTGGAACATCTCTCCATTATCTGCCGCCCATTCTATTTACCCCGCGAGTTCTCCGTGGTCATCGCTACTGCCGTTTACATTCCACCTCAGGCAGACACGAGCTTGGCTTTGTCCAAACTCCACGAAGAGCTCAGCGGCTACATCAACAAACACCCTGACGCTGCCTCTATCATCGCAGGGGACTTTAACAAAGCCAACCTCAGGAAGGTCATGCCGAACTTCCATCAGCATGTATCCTGTCCAACTAGAGGACCGAATACACTGGATCATTGCTACACTCAGTTCAAGAATGCCTATAAAGCTCGTTCCCTGCCAGCCTTTGGTAAATCGGACCACGCGGCCATTTTCCTCACACCGGAATATAAACAAAGGATCGTTCAGGAATCCCCGGGGGTGAGGGAAGTGACGCGCTGGTCCTCCCACTCTGAAGCTATGCTACAGGCGTCTCTTGATGACGTCGACTGGGACATGTTCCGGGCGAGTTCAGCTGACGTCAGCGAGTTCACGGATGTAGCATTAAGCTTTGTTTACATGCTAACTGACCAAGCCACTGAAACGGTAACAATAAGGACATTCTCTAATCAGAAACCGTGGGTGGACAGAACAATCCGGGCTGCGGTTAACCAACGCACTGCCGCATACAACGCTGGTCTTCTGTCAGGAAACATGAGCGATTACAAAGCATCATGTTATGCTCTCCGACGGGCAGTTAGAGCTGCTAAACTCCGATACAGAGAGAGAATTGAGTCACATTTTCAACTCAATGACTCCCGACGCATGTGGCAGGGACTGAAGACCATCTGTTCCTCTGGAAATAACCCCTCCGCCGAGGTGAGTGCAGACCCATCGCTGGCCGAAGAGCTAAACACCTTCTACGGCCGCTTCGAACGCAACGGCGGCGCGACTGTGCCGATCAGCGCGTCAGGAAGCAGCAGACAGAGCAGCGATGTTGATCATGTTATCACCGTGTCGGAGGACGAGGTTCGGAGAGAATTAAGGAGAGTAAACATCAGGAAAGCCGCCGGACCTGATGGGATTACCGGCCGCACTCTGAGATCGTGCGCCGATCAGCTTGCTGGTTTGTTTACTTCCATCTTTAATGAGTCCCTTGCTACCTCTGTGATTCCCACCTCATTTAAGAAATCTGTCATCATCCCTGTACCTAAGAACAGTAAACCCTCTTGCCTGAATGACTATCGTCCAGTTGCCCTCACATCAACAGTCATGAAGGTTTTTGAGAGACTTTTAAAGAAACACATATGCTCCTCCATCCCTGCTTCCTTGGACCCTCTTCAGTTTGCCTATCGCCCAAATAGGTCTACTGATGATGCCATCTCTCAGGTACTGCACTCCTCCCTCACTCATATTGACAGCAAAAATGGCAACTATGTCAGACTTCTATTCATTGACTATAGCTCAGCTTTCAATACTATAGTCCCCTCCAAGCTAGCTGTCAAACTCTCAGACCTCGGCCTAAACACTACACTCTGTGACTGGATCCAAGACTTCCTCACCGGCAGACCACAAGTGGTGAAAATGGGCCAGTTCACCTCCAACTCCATCACCCTGAACGTAGGAGCCCCGCAGGGCTGCGTTCTGAGTCCCCTGCTCTACTCTCTCTACACACACGACTGTGTGTCCTCTCACAGCTCCACTTCTATTGTTAAATTTGCTGACGATACTGTGGTTCTGGGCCTCATTTCCAACAATGATGAGACCGCATACTTGGGTGAGGTAGAGAGACTAACATCATGGTGCCAGGACAACTGTCTCTCTCTGAACGTGAGCAAAACTAAAGAGCTGATTGTAGACTTCAGGAAGAGACAGCAGCGGCCCTACACTCCTCTTATGATCAGCGGGACCCCTGTGGAAAGGGTGAGCAGCTTCAAGTACCTCGGTGTAAACATCTCCGAGGACCTGACTTGGACTGCACACATTCAAACACAGGTCAAGAAAGCCAGGCAAAGACTGTACCATCTGCGACAGCTGAGGAAATTCAGGGTCTCACCAGCAATCCTGAAAACTTTCTATTCAGGGGCCATAGAAAGTGTATTGACTCAGTGCATCTCAGTGTGGTACAGTAACGCCACAAAACAGGACTGCAAAGCTCTGCAGAGAGTCGTGCGCTTAGCTGAGCGCATCTCTGGGTCTGCCCTCCCCTCTCTGCAGGACATCTACCTCAAACGCTGCAAAAGCAGAGCTGCAAAAATAATCAAGGACTCAAATCACCCCGGTAACCATCTTTTCATCTCACTGCCATCTGGCAAGCGCTTCAGAAGCGTGATGGCAAAAACTGAGAGACTGAGGAGGAGCTTCTATCCACAGGCCATCAGGCTCCTGAACTCAGTCTCCTAACATCTACAGGACTCATTTAATTAACTGTAACACCCATCTTTCTCCATCATCCGCATTGCTGCTATGTGTACATACCTGGTACAACCTGTTTGCACATTCCTTGCACATCCCATTCCTCTTGCACATCCCTGGTTATATTAATATTTATTAAATCCACAGTAGACTGTATTGCACATTTTAGTTCATTGCACATTTTACTCATTTTATTTTATTGTTTTTACTTATTATTGTTTTTTTTATCTTATTCCTACCTATATTTAAATATATGCTCCTGTGTTATGTATCATCTTTTATTTTTATTTTCTTGCACTGTCCATTGAGCGGACCTGTCCTGACCTACATTTCACTACTGATTATACCCTGTATGATTGTGTATGTGACAAATAAACAAGAACCCTTGAACCTTGAGAACCTTGTGTATTTCAATTCAGCAGCATCCAGATCCTCGTTTATGTCAGACTGTGGCGACAGCAGCACGGACAATCGCTCAGCTCGCTCACATAATGTACCATATATCTAATGGAAAACATATAGTTTTAATGAGAAAAGATGTTGTTTTAACGAGAAAATTATATCGTTTTTGCGACACATCTCGTTTTTACGAGAAAAGATGTCGTTTTAACGAGATATTTATGTTGTTTTAATGACATAACATCTAGTTTTTACGAGAAAAGATGTCGTTTTAACGAGAAAACATCTTGTTATTACGAGAAAAGATGACGTTTTAACGAGAAAAGATGTTATTACGACATAATTGAGTGGAAAAAATAATATGTGTGTGGCAGCAATGCATCACCGTAGTACTGCTATTGATACGCAGAGGCTTTCAATATTTTACCGGTAGAATCAGGGGCACTTCAGAGCATCAGGGATCACGAGGCAGCATTTCTTCATGCTTAGATGACATGAAAAAATAAAGTGAAGAAACAAAATGAGGATGTGCAATTTATGAAATGGGACGCAGCTCATGTGCAGTGTCACAACCTTTCTGCTCAGTGTTAGAAAGGTTCATACACTTGAGGGTGCTAAAGATCATTTTCACAGTGGGATTAATACGGTTTAATAGAGAATTTGTACACCTGTAGGAAATGATACCTATTCCAGCATAAATTGTTTATTTCTCAGTTCGGTTTTATCTTAGAGATAAACACCGAGGGAAATGCAGAAATACAGATGTTTAAATGTTTGAAAACTAATATATAGAAAATGTGACTAGCTAAATTTGACAACTATTAAACTCACACCAGATTTTTCAGCCTTTTTTCTTTGCAGAAAATATTCTTATCAGCAAATATTCTTCTTGAAGGTCAGTGGCAAATGAAATCACTTCATGTGTAGATCTGGCACTATTTTAAATCACTAGTATACATCTTTCTAAAGATCACAAATCATCTCTGACACAGGGTTCATTCCAGGTCAGCTCAACCAAAGGTCCCTTGCGTAATTTTTTCCTTTTTTTCCGGTGAAAGAAATACATAAATCAAGAAGAAAGTAAGAGTCACGCCCATGGACTGTTTTTTTCTTTTTTGCCTGTTTCCTTTTTAAAATACTTTGTCAGTGATGCGCGAGTCAGACAATTGTATTTACATTGTAATAAATGGCTTACCTGTTTCCACTAAAAATAGCTAAAAGATGTTCACCTTTTCAGCAAAACTACATAAATTTTATTTGATTTGAGTTGTTTAAAACAATTGAAATAATATTTGGTCAGTGGAAAGAATGAGGTCAAGTATATTCTAAAACAGGCTATTTATCTGAGAACTAAACAGTTTTGTTTTTATGGATATTTTAAAATATATTCTAAAATATTCTGGATGATTTTGGCAATAAAAATTAATGCGGCACAAATGGCATTTAGTCCATATCTCATATTTCTTTAACGTCTTGTACCTTTGACAGTGTTAAACATGGTGTCACGTGGATGGGAATATGCATGGAAATGATATGCAGATGAGGTTATGCATCGTAAAACTAGGCGTTGTAAGCTCCATATATGGTGATTTCGGGGAGGAGTCGGGGTGGAGATCCACTTACGCACAATCTTCCCCTGACTGGGATTTAGAAAGGGATTTTTGTTCATGTTCTGGCGTACGCATGCTTTTATAAATCTGTAAACCTTTGTGCGTACGCAAGATCTAGCTTTTGTGCGTACGTACACATTTAGGATGAAATCTACGGAGGGTTTTATACATCAGGCCCCTGATCTTTTCACGATCAGATAGCTATCCGATCAGACAAAACACATGAAGTGACCAAGTGTAAACAGCCCCATAGTTTGGTCTGCCCCTTGCTTTCTGTCCGGTGTCTAACATCAACCCTTGTGCTACTTGTGTTCCTGCCTGCTCTGTGTTTCCCTGTTTGGATTATTAAAGACCCTCGTTCGTTTGTGTTGTGCCTTGGTCTGTCATCGACCGTCATGTGCCTCGGGACTCCACTCCTCTGGCTGCGCATCGTCCCTCCAGCTCCGTCAGGCTCCTCCATCCCTACGGCTCCTCCTCAGTCCTCTGTCACTCTGGCGGCCATCTGGATCCCCGTCTCCGCCTTGGTCGCAGGTGCCATCTGCTCCGCCTAGGTCCCCCGGATCCTCCCCATCGCCCTGGCTCATCGGCTCCCCGTCTCCACCTCGGGCTCCTCCACCACCTGCTCCGCCGCCATTGTTCGGCCCCCTGGAGTTGACAGCCCTTCCTCCACCATGGCTCCTCCCATAAATATTATTTTTCCAAAATCATATCAATCACAAGTGCAATATGGAGTACCTCAAGGCTCAGTACTAGGGCCGTTACTTTTCATGCTTTACATGTTACCCTTGGGAAATATCATCAGGAAACACGGTGTTAGCTTTCGCTGTTATGCTGATAATACTCAGCTCTATATTTCTTCGCGGCCCGGTGAAACACCAAATTGAGAAACTAATGGAATGCATAGTCGATATAAAAAAACTGGATGACAAGTAATTTCTTTCTGCTAAATTCTGAAAAAACAGAGGCGTTAATTATCGGACCTAAAACCCCCACAAGTAATAACCTAGAACACTGTCTAACACTTGATGGCTGCTCTGTCAATTCTTTGTCATCAGTCAGGAACCTAGGTGTGCTATTTGATAGCAATCTTTCCTTTGACAGCCACGTTTCTAGCATTTGTAAAACTGCATTTTTTTCATCTTAAAAATATATCTAAATTGAGACCTATGCTCTCAATGTCAAATGCAGAAATGTTAATTCATGCGTTTATGACCTCAAGGTTAGATTATTGTAATGCTTTATTGGGTGGTTGTTCTACACGCTTAATAAACAAACTCCAGATGGTTCAAAATGCAGCAGCTAGAGTCCTTACTAGAACCAGGAAGTATGACCACATTAGCCTGGTTCTGTCAACACTGCACTGGCTCCCTATTAAACATCGTATACATTTTAAAATCTTTTTAATTACTTATAAAGCCCTGAAAGGTTTAGCTCCTCAGTACTTGAGCGAGGAATGGCATCTACGCTAATATTAGTCTGTTCCTTTCTTATTTCGAGGTCACCATAGCCACCCGATCCAGTCCGTATACAGCCCAGATGGTCACTGCAGTCACCCGATCCAGTCCGTATCCAGATCAGATGGTCACTGCAGTCACTCGGATCCAGTCCGTATCCAGATCAGATGATTAATCGGCACCTAGCGACAACCTCTACAGCCCTGAATGTCAGCGGAGACCAGGACACCGAGATGAGCCCCGAAGACAGATCCCCAGTGAAGACCTCATCACCTAGATGGTCATCGAGACAAGACCACGGGAACCAGATGAGTCCCTTACACAATGTGACTTTGCTGCAGTTGGAATTGAACAGCTAGTTTCGTCTGGCCAGAGGAGAACTGGCCCCCCGACTGAGTCTGTTTTCTCCCAAGGTTTTTTTCTCCATTCTGTCACCGATGGAGTTTTGGTTCCTTGCCGCTGTCGCCTCTGGTTTGCTTAGCTGGCGACACTTCATTTCCAGCGATATCGTCGACTTGATTGCACAGATATGGAGTCAATTTAATGCCGCATATATTTGCAAGATAATTGAAGCATTGCAAAAGAAAATAAAGTTTTGCAAACTCAAAAGTATTGAGAAAAAATAAATGTGCTTTTTGTAAATAAAAATAAAGAATTGCAAAAAAATGAAGTATTGCAAGAAGAAAATAAGTTTTGCAAACAAAAATAAAGAATTGCAAAATATAAATGAAACAAAGTAAAAGCAATGATTTTTCAATACATATTTTCCATAGCCATATCTACTAATTTATTTGCAATGCTGCTTTTATTTTGCGTTTCAGTCAAGTTTGAGCTTGCAATACCGTTTGCCCCTTTGCGCTTCACGTTTCTGTGCGTCTCACTTTGTGGCACTGTTTTGACATGGGGGCGGAGTCAAGGGATGGGGGCGTGTACAACAGGCCTGGGCATGCCTCCCTGGAAGTGACGTAATCGGCCCGAGACGCAGACCACAACTGATCCAGGCACCGTCCTTGAGCAGAGGCATGCGGGTGGATCGTTTCCTTTTATTCACTAGCTTTAAAACATGCATGTTTTCATTTTATTAACTTTATTAACAAATGAATATGTGTATTAGCAGCGTTTGCTCAAGTTAAAGAAGTTGTTAATATGAACATCTGCTGTTTATTTCTCTCAATGTGCACACTTTTATAGCATTAAAAGGTGTATTGTTTCATTGTTTCATAATTTCAACTAAATGTGTATTAACAGTGCTTGTTTAATATCTCTTAACCTGTGGGAGGACGCCAGCGCACAGCGTTCTTTGTTTTTTCATTAGTTCAGAGTTACTGCTAGTTTTAATGTAAAAGAATGCAATTGACTTCATAAACTATACATCATTAAACATGTCTAAGACTCAAGCTTCATATCGATCTCGACTTCGTTTTTTTCATTTACATAACTCCTGGCATAAATTAAGAAATGACTATCACTGGAAGATGCAAGAATTTACATTATTGACACTATTTTCCTATTCTGATATTGTAAAGTTGCTTTGACACAATCTGTATTGTTAAAAGTGCTATATAAATAAAGGTGACTTGACTTGACTTGATTGCTGTAAGGAGAGATTTCCTCCAGTCCAGCAGGAAGCAGCAGAGAGCAGGTTTATCAGACTGAAGTGATCAGAGAGGAAGAGAAATATCAGATCCAGAGCACTTGCTGCTGTGTTTCCTACATCATCAACATAAAGGTCCAGTTTGGCCTGTTTAAGGCTGTTTGAGTTTATTTGAGTGTTCACAAACTCCTCTTGTTGGCTTTTGAAGCTGAAAACATGTGGCTGAATGTACAATACATAAATAGGCCTATAGTAGTAGGCTACGGCTCTGCAGAGAGTTTTTAAGTGAAACTTTATTCTTCTCAGAGGCCAGTGTGAAATGAAACCACTTCCTGTGTAAATTTAACAGTATATAAAAAAATATATATAAATAAACATCACAGCTCATCTGTGAAGACTTACAGTGAATAATGGATTTAGAGGCTATTTATGAAAATGTTGAACGCAGAAATATTGAGGACACAACTGGTCAGAGTCACAGCCAGGATGAAGGAAAAGATCTAAAGCGCAGTAAGAAAAGAAATGACTTTAAAGACTTTAAATGGTGTCGCAGAAGGTGTTATTAATGGTGTTAATAATAAGGAAATTAATGGTTACATGCGTATTCTAAGAACAATATGTCAATGTCAGTGTTCCATCAACATAGAATTACTATTTGCTTACTTTTTCAACATGTTCTTGTTCTCATATTTTACCCTACAGTTCCGTTTTTACTGTAGCCTATAGCAATGTGTGTCTAATAATATGAATATTAACTGATTTGTGTGTTTTGATTGTGTTTGTCAGGAGGAAGTAGATGTTTGGTGTTGATCACAGTGGGTCTCGGGCTCATTTGTGTTCTTCTGCTGGTCTTCATCATACTGCTGCACATCACCATCACAGCAGAGAGAGACCTGATAAAGAGTTACAAGAACACAGTTGAAGAGTTCAATCAAACTATCAACAGCTTACAGGACAATTATACTGAACTAATGACTGAAAAACACCAACTGCAGAACAACTTCAGCTCTTTGAGTCAGAAGAACCTGAATTTAGAAAGCAAAGTCACTTCTCTGAGTGAGGAACTGAAGAAAGAATCAACTAAACAAGGTCAGTACTCTCTCTCTTTTTTTTTTAATGTACACAGTTTTATAAAGTGCATGTTTCTGTGTGGTCCAGGTTGGTTCTTCATGTCCAATGAGTTGAAGAGCTGGTCTGACAGCAGGCAGTACTGCAGAGATCATGAAGCTGATCTGATCATGATCAACACTGAAGAGAAACAGGTGAGCTTATTTGAGTTTCTGTTAATAAATGAAAGCAATTATGCTTTTTCCTGTTTTTGTTCACCCACAGAGGTTCATATCTTCATTAGTCAGTGAGAGAGTGTGGATTGGTTTGTCTGACATAGAGCAGGAGGGCAACATGAAATGGGTGGATAATTCAACACTGAAACAAGGGTAAGTGCTAAAACACTCACAGAAAACTTTGTTTGACACAATGATAACCTTCAGAAAAAAATCTGAATATACAGCTCTTCCACATACACAATCACGAAAACAACCACAATTAACTTCCCTCTTTTAGTTTTCTGCACTTTCACTTCTGCTCAAGCTTCTGTACTACGTTAGTTCACTTGCGGTACTGTTAGTACTGTTCATTCATGAAATGCTTGTGATGCTCCTCATTTGTTAGTTGCTTAAAAACTTTGGGGCTGATATGATTGAACATTTGTGGTCCTCAATAATTGAACATCTGACACATTTTATTCAGGTTTTGGTTCAAGGGTGAGCCAAATAACTTTGGTGAAAATGAGGACTGTATCGAACTGAATCCTGGAAAACCTGTCCCGAGCAACTGGAATGATCTGTCATGCTCAAACACAAGAAAAGGGATTTGTGAGAAATAGTGTTCATCTAGGCTTGTCATGCTTTTACTTGTATTATCTTATGGAATCATTCTTATTGTGTTATGAGAATGTACAATTTCTGATCGAGGTTCCTGGGCTGCGTTTCCCAAAAGCTTTGTAAACCTATGTTGATCGTAGCTCCATTGATGACAATGGGTCTACGATGTACATAGACTTAAAATGCTTTTGGGAAATGCAGCCCTGCCTGTTTTATCTGTCTGTCAGTTTGCTTCATCATATTAACAGCTTTCATAAGAACGGGTACTATGACACACCAAACCTCTGATGTGTTGCTTCATTATCCACCTTATTTTTCAACGCAGAAGTCGTTTTCTGTCAATGTGCGAGACTTCCAGTTCATTAGCCGCTATAGGGAAATAACGAGAAGAATAACAAAGTGCAGTAAACGGCAAAACTGTTTGCACTACAAACCAGTGTGTTCATAATCAAGATTAAAATAATACGGTAAGACACACCAGTTTGAAATATCAAGCTGCAAAATGAGCTGTTTTGTACAGCTAAAAATACCTGGAAGCGGATGACACCGGAAGCCAGACACATTAAATTTACAAATGGCCACTCTAACGGGAAAAATAATGTGGATAGAAGAATGTTAATATGTCTTTATTTCAGCTGCTATCATGAGTCTAATTTGTTGGTCTGATTGCAATTCTTCATCTTATTATGCTGATATAAAGTGTCTGTGGAACTGATTTTGATTTGCATTGCTTTCTTTCTTTAATAAAATTGTTGACTGATGGTATTATCCCAGCATTTTTGTTTTCATTTCGTATTCTTGTGCATCTGCTTCACTGTATTTGAATACAGTGAATAATCTATATGGAGAGATTTCCTCCAGTCCAGCAGGATGCAGCAGAGAGCAGATTTATCAGACTGAAGTGATCAGATAGGAAGAAAAACATCAGATCCAGACAGTGTTGCCAGACGTACGATAATTATCGTATTTGTACCATAATTTTGACCTCTGTACGATGTACGATCAGTACTACCATAATGTACGATCATTTCAGAATTTTGTGACACCAAATGATAGTCGTTGTAATCATAGGGCTTCTATACTCATTGATCTAGCTGTGTGGATCCTACGTCTAACTTACCTTCATGATTGTGAGGAGACTAGGGGTGGGCGTACCGATCCTAATATCGATAGTATCGATACCCACGTTGGTATTGGTATCGGATCGATACTAGCCTGATAAGATCGATACTTTAGGTACATTTTTTCTCCTATACACTTAATACATTGCTTAATACATTCAACAAAGTGTAGACATGTCTGTGGGTGTATATTCCGCTCTTTTCACATCTCGTATGCAAACATCGCTGCTCCTCCCTGCTACGCTGTTTTCTTAGGCGCGTTCGACTTGAAGCAGCATTGCGCAGAATGTTCACTGTATGACATCAAAGTACCGCGAGAGCGATTCGAATGCATAGGATCCGTCTGCTCTCTTATCGCTTTCGCGGTACTTGATGTCATACAGTGATCATTCTGTGCAGCGCTGCTTCAAGTCCAATGCACCTGTTGTCATGCAGTCACGTGACTCAGCAGCTCCAAGCGCGAGCAGATACAGTGAGAAATGGAACGCTAGAACTCCAAGCTACAAAATAAATGAAAAGGGGAGGAAGGAAATCCTTCACATAGTGCATATTGTATATAACTGTATACCGAATTTGTCATTTTCATGCAGTATTGGCCTTTTAATATTATTTCTTAATGCATTAAGCCAATTTAAATGTTTTTATGTTTAAATGTTGCAATTTAGCATGTTTGCATATATATTCTGGGCTCAGCTGCTTGCCACATATTATATTTTATTAACAAACTGTATACCGAATTTAGTCTTTATTTATTTGTTTGGTCTTTATCGCTGTCTTCCTCCATTGCACCATGTTAAATGTTTTTATATTGCAATGAGAGAAAATGAAATTCAGCATGTTGCATTCATGTTCTGGGTTCATCTGCTTACCTGTACATACATACATATATATATATATATATATATCAGAGTTGGAAACTCGAGTCTGAGACTTGGACTCGAGTCGCACTTAAGTCGCATAAATAAAGACTTGGGACTTGACTTGGACTCGTGAACAGCTGACTCGAGACTTGACTTGGACTCGTGACTCGTGAGACTCGTAAAAAACGAGTCATTTGGTATAGGAGTTTATATGAATGTATCTCTGAGGGAAACTGGCTGTCTTAAAAAAAGTTTAAATAGTATTTTCTTTTCATCTTGCCTCCGTATAAATGCATATTAAAGTAGTGTTCATAACCGCAGCTCTGCTTTGTTTACAGCGGAAACCAAGGAAACAATGTTTAATTGATGTTCAAGCGCCACCCGCTGGCAGAGAGTGAATCTGCATTACATTTACATTGATTCAGCCTTCAATTCAGCCTGTCTTCTCTGTCTGCTGGTTTATTTCGTACAGATGTTTTATGTAGAATAGTTTCACAAAACTAAAGTCAGACCATTTTGTTTTTGCTTCAAATTTCGAAATTATACAATCCAATTTAGATGAAAAACTGCTCATGCTGGATGTATGCAGCCTCTTTGTTTGGATTGTGTTGTTTAAAATACAGTGGTTGCCTCTAATTTTAAATTGAAAAAGCGCACAGACAAAGCCTTAGTTTGTTTATATGAGATTTATTTAATTTGTGTAATTCATTTGATTAATTGGGGTTTGTTTTAAAATTTAGTTTTGTTGTTTGACATATTTCAATTTTACAAAGAAATGTGCAGCATTTTATCTGGCAATTAATAAATGGACACCTTTTCATTTCTTTGTCTTAAATTTAGTTAAAGTTATTTTGTTGAGAAAATCATATTGTGAAATCAGTATTTCAAAACTGATTTAGCCTCAATAACTAGCTGAAAGAACTGTTGCTAATAAATAGAACAAAGACTTGAGACGTGACTTGGACTCCGCTTTAAAGACTTGAGACGTGACTTGGACTCTGCTTTAAAGACTTGAGACTTGACTTGGACTCCGCTTTAAAGACTTGAGACTTGACTTAGACTTGACCTCAGAGACTTGAGACTTGACTTGGACCTCAGAGACTTGTGAACATGTCTGATATATATATATATATATATAGATATTGTGGCGGGAGGAGCAAACGACAGACACAGTGGGTGTGGCGTCAGGCCTCGGAGAGGCTTTTATTAAACAGAAATAATAAAATAAAGTGTCCAAAGGGGATTAAGTGACCAAAATAAACAGGGGATCTGGTGTCCTCGTCGTGCTGCGCGGGTTGTGAAGGAGGGACAGTGTTCTGGAAGGAAGGGTCCAGGTAAGGGGCGGAGTCCGGTGGCCGCACGCGCTCCCCCTTGGGTCCGGGGCGCGAGGGCGGCGGCTTCTATCGGCGGCTTCGTCCTCCTTTGGGCCCGCGGCGCTTCCCGGGGTACGGCCCGGCATCCTGGCCCGTCAGCCGTCTCGCGGGTGCGGTCCTCCGCGCACGACGCTCCCTTCCTGGACCCACGAGGACACCAGCGTGCATGCACAGGGAAGAGACCGGTCTCCAGAGGAGAGGCGCAGCCGGCATATAACAGCGGCGGTGATGAGGCTCCATTCACTTCAGGTGTGTGCCTCATCACACGCCGCCAGACCTGGCTGTTTCAGCGCCCCTCCTCTCTCACACACCCACTCCCGTCGGGAGCCTGGTGAAGGGCGGCGATTAAGGGACGGGGAGTGCTGATAATTAGGGGGAGGCAGCTGACTCGTCACAATATATATACAGGTGCATCTCAATAAATTAGAATGTCATGGAAAAGTTCATTTATTTCAGTAATTCAACTCAAATTGTGAAACTCGTATTAAATCAATTCAATGCACACAGACTGAAGTAGTTTAAGTCTTTGGTTCTTTTAATTGTGATGATTTACGCTCACATTTAACAAGAACCCACCAATTCTCAACAAATTAGAATACTTCATAAGACCAATAAAAAAAACATTTTTAGTGAATTGTTGGCCTTCTGGAAAGTATGTTAATCTACTGTATATGTACTCAATACTTGGTAGGGGCTCCTTTTGCTTTAATTACTGAATCAATTTGGCGTGGCATGGAGATGATCAGTTTGTGGCACTGCTGAGGTGGTATGGAAGCCCAGGTTTCTTTGACAGTGGCCTTCAGCTCATCTGCATTGTTGGGTCTGGTGTCTCTCATCTTCCTCCTGACAATACCCCATAGATTCTCTATGGGGTTCAGGTCAGGCGAGTTTGCTGGCCAATCAAGCACAGTAACACCATGGTCATTGAACCAGCTTTTGGTACCTTTGGCAGTGTGGGCAGGTGCCAAGTCCTGCTGGAAAACGAAATCAGCATCTCCATAAAGCTTGTCAGCAGAAGGAAGCATGGAAATGCTCTAAAATTTCCTGGTAGATGGCTGCGTTGACTGTGGACTCAGAAAACACAGTGGACCAACACCAACAGATGACATGGCAGCCCAAATCATCACTGACTGTGGAAACTTCACACTGGACTTCAAGCAACATGGATTCTGTGCCTCTCCACTCTTCCTCCAGACTCTGGGACCTTGATTTCCAAATGAAATGCAAAATTTACTTTCATCTGAAAAGAGGACTTTGGACCACTGAGTTATTTTTCTCCACAGCCCAGGTAAGACGCTTCTGATGTTGTCTCTGGTTCAGAAGTTGCTTGGTAGCCCTTTTCCTGAAGACGTCTGAGCGTGGTGACTCTTGATGCACTGACTCCAGCTTCAGTCCACTCCTTGTGAAGCTCTCCCAAGTGTTTGAATCAGCTTTGCTTGACTGTATTCTCAAGCTTGCGGTCGTCCCTGTTGCTTGTGCACCTTTTCCTACCCAAATTCTTCCTTACAGTCAACTGTATTTAATATGCTTTGATACAGCACTCTGTAAACAGCCACACCTTTCAGTAATGACCTTCTGTGACTTACCCTCTTTGTGGAGGGGTCAATGTTCGTCTTCTGGATCATTGCCAAGTCAGCAGTCTTCCCCATTATCGTGGTTTCAAAGAACAAGAGATACCCAGAATTTATACTGTATAGATGGTCATTTATTGAAACTCAAATGTAAATATTCAAATATTTTGAGATACTGATTTGTGACTTTTATGAGCTGTAAGCTCTAATCATCAAAATTAAAACAAAAAAAACTTTTGAAATGTTTTACTTTACATGTAATGAATCTAAAATATATGAAAGTTTCACTTTTTGAAATAATTTACAAGAAAAAATTAACTTTTTCACGACATTCTAATTTATTGAGATGCACCTGTATTATATTTGAACTGCCTCCTCTCAACCTGCTCAACATTTTGAATTCACAATGAGCTCAAATATTACTCACACTGTGAGTATCACCGTATGAGAATGGTGTGATGTCACTCTTGACTGGGCACCCAAATACCATCATTCTACATAGTATGTGGGCCAGAGCAAGGTATTAGTTCTGGGCCAGAATTAAAATAAATGTGGCCCAGATTTGGATCAGTTCTGGTTTATTTTATTTATTTATATTCATGGCTGACATGTAGCCTTCCAGCTTCCTTGTGGCCTAAAGTTTGCAAACAGGAGCGGACCGCCCAAGTGCCATCATTCTTCACAGTATGTGGGCCGGAGCAAGGTGTTGGATCTGGGCCGGATCTGGGCCAAAATTAAATGTGGCCCAGATTTGGGCCAGTTCTGCTTTATTTGGTTTATTCATGGCTGACATTGGGCCTTCCTTTGGCTTACTTGTGGCCCAAATCTGGAAAACAGTAGTGGACTGCCCAAGTGCCATCATTCCACGCTGTGTGTGGGCCAGATGAAAGTGTCAGGTGTGGGCCTGATCTGGGCCTCAGGAATTTTGCTATCTGTTTTCTTTTTTTTTTTTTTTGATCTGGAAAGAATGAGGCATCTTCTAAACTTCCTTCAGCCAGATCTCTGCTCAGAGTTAAATGTAAGGTATGGAGCTTCAATGTCTGAGGAGAGTGTCAGACTAGAAGTCTATAATTACATTGAAGGACAGTGTCAAATGAAATCACTTCCTGTGTATAATTAGCACTATTAAAATTAATCATATCATAATCATCATTTGAAAGACCACAGCTCATCTGTGAAGACATACTGCAAGACACACAAACAAAAAATGGAATTTCCTGGAGAGTACTTTTATGAAAATGCTAATCACAGAAATTGTATGGACACAACTGGACCTCAAACACACTGCCAAGATGAAGGAAGAGCTCAAAATCGCAGTAAGCAGAACCTTTAGTTTGAATCAGAGATAATGTCAGTATGGTTTCAGGAAGTGAGAACTGTAAAATTGTATTTCTAAGAACAATCTGTTATTATTTACAGTAAATATTGATCAATATTTTGTGTTTTCTTCCTGTCTGACAGGAGGAAGGCGATATTTGGTGCTGATCACTGTGTGTCTTGGGATCATTTGTCTTCTTCTGATTGCTGCCATCATACTGCAGCACTTTCAGACAACTACTAAGCGAGGTTAGAACTTTTTTTTTTTTTTTTTTTTTTTATCTTATATATATACAATTTTAAAGCTATATTGTAGGCAAAAGATGATACCCAAAACATCATACCCAAAACAGGCATTTGCTAAGGTTGTTTACAAAAATTATGTATTTTTGTATTTCTGCTATGTGACACTAGTAGTGCAGAAACTGTGTATTCCAGCTTTAAAAGTCTGTGTTTCTCTCAGGATATCTGTGGGGTCCAGATGGCTTGTTCATGTCCACTGAGGAGAAGAACTGGTCTGACAGCAGGCAGTACTGGAGCAGTAATGGAGCTGATCTGGTCATTATCAACACTGAAGAGAAGCAGGTGAGTTTGTGTTAAGGTGAGGTTTCTGTTAATGAATGAGAGGAATCACACTTATTCCTGTTTTTATTCACACACAGAGACTCATATCTTCATTCACCACAGAGAGTGTTTGGATTGGTTTGTCTGACACAGAGAACGAGGGCAACATGAAATGGGTGGATAATTCACCACTGAAACAAGGGTAAGTGCTAAAAACACAGAAATATTTTTTTGAGACAAAAAAAATCAGAAGACTGCTCTTCCACGAACGCAATCACGACAACAACCACAACTCAAGGGACTTCCCATTTAAATAAAATAAAAATCTAACAGAAAACTTCTCTCTTTTAGTTTTCTGCACTTTCACTTCTGCTCAGTCTTTTGTACTACTTTAGTTTAGTCTCTAATCTTTGTGGTACTGTTAGTATTGTTGATTCATGAAATGCTTGTGATGCTCCTCAGTTGATAGTTGCTGAAAGAGTACAAACTTTGGGGCTGATATGATTGAACATCTGACACATTTTCTTCAGGTTTTGGTTCGAGGGTGAGCCAAATAACCTCGGTGGAAATGAGGACTGTATTGTTTTGAATTCTGGGGACCCTATCCTGAGCAACTGGAATGATCTGTCATGCAATCACACAAGAAACGGGATTTGTGAGAAATAGGGTTCATCTAGTCTTGTCATGCTTTTACTTGTATTATCTTATGGAATCATTCTTATTGTGATATGAGAATGTATAATTTCTGATTGAGTTTTCTGTCTGCTTTAGTTTATTTCATCATATTAACGGCTGGGTACTATGGCACAACAACCTCTGATGTGTTGCTCCATTATAGCAGCATGTTAATATATGTCCTTATTTCAGCTGCTATCATGAGTCTCATTTGTTGGTCTGAAGTGTTGAGATTGCAATTACTCATCCTATTATGCTGATATTAAGTGTCTGTGAAACTGCTTTTGATTTGCATTGCTTTCTTTTTTAATACAATTGTTGATTGACGGTATTAGCACACAGTATTTTTGTTTTCATTTCGTATTCTTATGCATCTGCTTCACTGTATTTGACACCCGACTATGGAGAGATTTCCTCCAGAACTGTGCCAAGGTATAAGGTGGATATTAGTAAAAGAACATCTGACTATTTAAGTGTATATGCTGTAAAGTTAGTCACCATTTTGGCAGCAGTAGAGTGGATTGTAGAAAGTGGTGCCAAAAGTTTGCCAACGCTGTATCTCTTACGAGCATTAAATCAGGCACAGCTACAAATAATCAGGGCTTGCTCTATATTTGTTTATTTATACAACAGCAGCTAGGCAGGGGAAGAATATTGCATTCATGTGGGTCCCGGCTCATTCAGGTATTCCGGGCAATGAAAGGGCAGACAAGCTAGCAAAAAAAAAATGAGAATGAGTGAATGAGAATGGGCTTTATTGGCCAGGTATGTTTACACATACGAGGAATTTATTATAGTGACAGAAGCTCCACGGTGCAACAGAATGACAGCAACAGGATAGGACACAGATAATAAAAGAATAATATACAAATATACAAATAGGCAATGTACAAAAAGCAAAAATACAATTTATAATATAGACAATTATGTGTGTACAGGTCTGATATGTGCAAATTGAAATGAAAAATAAGTATGTGTGATGAATAAATAATGGAAATAGTGTTGTGTGTTCCATGTTTAATGTCAAGTGTTCATGAGATGGATTGCTTGGGGGAAGAAACTGTTCCTGTGCCTGGTCGTTCTGGTGCTCAGAGCTCTGTAGCGTCGATCAGACAGTAACAGTTCAAAGAGGGAGTGTGCTGGATGTGAGGGGTCCAGGGTGATTTTGCCAGCCCTTTTGCTCACTCTGGATAAGTACAGTTCTTGGAGAGTGGGGAGGGTCGTACCAATGATTCGCTCAGCAGTCCGGACTACCCTCCGTAGTCTTCTGTGGTCAGATTTGGTAGCTGAGCTGAACCAGACAGTTATGGAAGTGTAGAGGACGGATTCAATGATGACAGAATAGAACTGTATCAGCAGCTCCTGTGGCAGGTTGAACTTCCTCAGCTGGCGAAGGAAGTACAACCTCTGATGGGCCTTTTTTACCATGGACTCAATGTGATTGTTCCACTTCAGGTCCTGGGAGATGGTGGTGCCCAGGAACCTGAATGACTCCACTGCAGTCACAGTGCTGTTAATGATGGTGAGTGGGGGGAGAGTAGGGTGGTTTCTTCTAAAGTCCATGATCATCTCCACGGTTTTGAGCGTGTTAAGCTCCAGATTGTAAAGACTGCACCAGACAGCCAACTCCTTAACCTCCTGTCTGTAAGCAGACTCGTCACTGTCCTGGATGAGGCAGATCAGTGTGGTGTCGTCTGAAAACTTCAGGAGCTTGACAAAGGGGTCTTTAGATGTGCAGTTGTTCGTGTAGAGAGAGAAGCGCAGTGGGGAGAGAACGCAGCCCTGAGAAGCTCCAGTGCTGATGGTACGGGTGCTGGATGAGAATTTTCCCAGCATCACTAGCTGCTGCCTGTCTGTCAGGAAGCTGGTGCTCCACTGACAGATGGAGATGGGGACGGAGAGCTGTCTCTCCAAAGGCAACCAAAAAAGAAAATGTTGGAATTAATATTAAGTTATCTAAATCAGAGGGAAAGAGCATAGTGTGGAATGAAATAATGGACAAATGGCAGCAGCAGTGGCATGAAGAAACAAAGGGGAGGCATTAAAAAACAGAGTGGGTGTATCAAGAGATAATGGTATGAGTAGGAAATAACAAGTCATTTTAAGCAGAATAAGAATGGGGCATAGCAACCTTAATGGAGTACGAGAATGTCAGGAGTATGAGACGGTTGAACATGTTCTAATATCTTGTGGGAAATGTACTCAAAGACAAGAAACGATGACCCAGTTACAGAGTTTAGGACGAGTAGAGAGAAATGTTAAAAGTATTTTAGAATGTGCAGAGAAACAAAAGGGCAGGAAATATTTATTCATTTTTTTCAAAGAAACTGGACTGGACAAGAGAATATAGTGTAAAGCAGGGGTGTCAAACTCAGTTCCTGGAGGGCCGGAGCCCTGCAGAGTTTAGATGCAACCCTAATTAAACACACCTGATCCAGCTAATCAAGTCATTCAGGCTTATTTGAAAACTAGATGGTTTGTGTGTTGGAGCAGGGTTGGAACAAAACTCTGCAGGGCTGCAGCCCTCCAGAAACTGAGTTTGACACCCCTGGTGTAAGGAAAATTTAGTACAGTAGGTGGCAATAACGCAACAAATTGGATGCCAGTTGCTGTAAAACCCTGAAAAAGAAGGACATTTCCTCCAGTCCAGCAGGATACAGCAGAGAACAGGTTTATCAGACTGAAGAAAAAAATGCTTCCCAATACTAGCCCAACTAAAGCAAACGCTGACCTCCATGATGGTGGCATCATTTTAACCAATAAAACATCAACATCTGATCCTCTGTAATTCTCAATAACAGCAGGTGTTCATCACTAATGCACAATCATCATTTAATTAGTCACTTAATTATCTCATTAACTTTAACTCTTTAACTCTTTGAAAGTCCCACCTCTGCTCAATTGATTAAAAACTAGGACTGGACACTGGACTCAGATACAACAGCGGTTTCACCCTTTATTATGAGAAAATTTAAAAAACCTTCTACAAAAAATGTGTAAATAACATTTCTGTCTAACCATTTGAGAACATTATTAAAACCAAATAACTTTGAACAAACGTTATATTAACATTACTGGAGAAATGTTTGTTTATAACCTTGAGAGAACCACGAGAGAATGTTAGCCAAGTTCTGAGAACGTTCCCTGTTAGCTGGGATAGTGCCAATCAAATGTGGTCCACCTTTGGCAAAAATGTGGCACAATCAACAAAAGCTAATCATGGTGTAAACCAGGGGTCACCAAGTTCGGTCCTGGAGGGCCGGT
This sequence comes from Schizothorax lantsangensis, assembly GCA_027422415.1. NCBI lineage: Eukaryota > Metazoa > Chordata > Actinopteri > Cypriniformes > Cyprinidae > Schizothorax > Schizothorax lantsangensis. The sequence continues at coordinate 40,524,815 of CM049841.1, read as the reverse complement.
GTCCCTGCAGAGTTTAGCTCCAACCCTAATCAAACACACCTGAAGCAGCTAATCAAGGTCTTGTTACGTATACTTGAAACTTCCAGGCAGGTGTGTTGAGGCAAGTTGGAGCTAAACTCTGCAGGACACCGGCCCTCCAGGATCAAGTTTGATGACCCCTGGTGTAAACCAAATGTGATCCACATATGTTTCAGCAAATGTGGCCCAGGTATATCAAAACGTATCTGGGCCAGTTTTGGCAAAGATATGGCACAGTGAGCACTGGCTAATGTGGCTGTGAGTCTAAAGTGGCCCACACATGATGCTACAAATGTGGCCCAGTTATACTCAAACATATCTGGGCCAGTTTTGGCAAAGATATGGCACAGTGAGCACTGGTTAATGTGGCTGTGAGTCTAAAGTGGCCCACACATGATGCTACAAATGTGGCCCAGTTATACTCAAACATATCTGGGCCAGTTTTGGCAAAGATATGGCACAGTGAGCACTGGTTAATGTGGCTGTGAGTCTAAAGTGGCCCACACATGATGCTACAAATGTGGCCCAGTTATACTCAAACATATCTGGGCCAGTTTTGGCAAAGATATGGCACAGTGAGCACTGGCTAATGTGGCTGTGAGTCTAAAGTGGCCCACACATGATGCCACAAATATGTCCCAGTCAGGGCCGTAGCTGAGCTCATCATGTGAGAGCACTGTGATATCACTGTGATAGTGTTGAGAAACAGGAAGTAGAATGCCCCCCAGTGACCGATATTTGAACTGCCTCCTCTCAACCTGCTCAACATTTTGAATTCACAATGAGCTCAAATATTACTCACACTGTGGGTATCACCGTATGAGAATGGTGTGATGTCACTCTTGACTGGGCACCCAAATACCATCATTCTACATAGTATGTGGGCCAGAGCAAGGTATTAGGTCTGGGCCAGAATTAAAATAAATGTGGCGCAGATTTGGATCAGTTCTGGTTTATTTTATTTATTTATATTCATGCCTGACATGTGGCCTTCCGGCTTGCTTGTGGCCTAAATTTTGCAAACAGGAGCGGACCGCCCAAGTGCCATCATTCTTCACAGTATGTGGGCCGGAGCAAGGTGTTGGATCTGGGCCAGAATTAAATGTGGCCCAGATTTGGGCCAGTTCTGCTTTATTTGGTTTATTCATGGCTGACATTGGGCCTTCCTTTGGCTTACTTGTGGCCTAAATCTGGAAAATAGTAGTGGACTGCCCAAGTGCCATCATTCCACGCGGTATGTGGGCCAGATGAAAGTGTCAGGTGTGGGCCTGATCTGGGCCTCAGGAATTTTGCTATCTGTTTTCTTTTTTTTTCTGATCTGGAAAGAATGAGGCATCTTCTAAACTTCCTTCAGCCAGATCTCTGCTCAGAGTTAAATGTAAGGTATGGAGCTTCAATGTCTGAGGAAAGTGTCTGACTAGAAGTCTATAATTACATTGAAGGACAGTGTCAAATGAAATCACTTCCTGTGTATAATTAGCACTATTAAAATTAATCATATCATAATCATCATTTGAAAGACCACAGCTCATCTGTGAAGACATACTGCAAGACACAAAAATAAAAAATGGAATTTCCTGGAGATTACTTTTATGAAAATGCTAATCACAGAAATTTTATGGACACAACTGGACCTCAAACACACTGCCAAGATGAAGGAAGAGCTCGAAATCGCAGTAAGCAGAACCTTTAGTTTGAATCAGAGATAATGTCAGTATGGTTTCAGGAAGTGAGAACTGTAAAATTGTATTTCTAAGAAAAATCTGTTATTATTTACAGTAAATATTGATCAATATTTTGTGTTTTCTTCCTGTCTGACAGGAGGAAGGCAATATTTAGTGCTGATCACTGTGTGTCTTGGGATCATTTGTCTTCTTTTGATTGCTGCCATCATACTGCAGCACTTTCAGACAACTACTAAGCGAGGTTAGAACTGATTTTTTTTTTTTTTTTTTTATCTTATATATATAAAATTTTAAAGCTATATTGTAGGCAAAAGATGATACCCAAAACATCATACCCAAAACAGGCATTTGCTAAGGTTGTTTACAAAAAATATGTATTTTTGTATTTCTGCTATGTGACACTAGTAGTGAAGAAACTGTGTATTCCAGCTTTAAAAGTCTGTGTTTCTCTCAGGATATCTGTGGGGTCCAGACGGCTTGTTCATGTCCACTGAGGAGCAGAGCTGGTCTGACAGCAGACAGTACTGCAGGGATCGTGGAGCTGATCTGGTCATTATCAACACTGAAGAGAAGCAGGTGAATTTGTGTGAGTGTCTGTTAATGAATGAGAGGAATCACACTTATTCCTGTTTTTGTTCACACACAGAGACACATATCTTCATTCATCAAGGATAATGTGTGGATTGGTTTGTCTGATACAGAGAACGAGGGCAACATGAAATGGGTGGATAATTCACCACTGAATCAAGGGTAAGAGCTCAAACACTCACAGAAAACCACTGTGGATTTATTTGTTTTAGTCTTTTTATTCTTAATTTAAAAATAAGACCATCAACGGGAAGATTTTCTGAAAACGCAGTTCTTCCACCAACACAGCCAGCACAACCACGAAAGACACTTCTCACAAATACATTCTATTAAAATAATATTCTTCTTCTCTTTTAAATTTTCACTTCTGCTTATTTAAGTTTACTCTTGAAACTAGTGTGCTGCTGTGAGTATTGTTGATTACTGAATTGGTTGTAACAATCCTCATTAAGTTGCTAAATTAAAGAAAACGTTGAGCAAACTTTAGGGGTTCTGAATCATTAAAAATCTGACACATTTTATTCAGGTTTTGGGCCAGAGGTGAGCCAAATAACTTTCAAGATGGAAATGAGGACTGTATTGAACTGATGCCTTCATATCCCATCCTGAACAACTGGAATGATCTGTCATGTTCAGAGAGGAGACAAGGGATTTGCGAGAAATAGGGTTTATCATTGTTTTGCTTTTATGTGCTTTTACATTGCTCCTTTATAGCAGCTGTTAGTATGACCACATGCTGCTTTATGGAGAGATTTCCTCCAGTCCAGCAGGATGCAGCAGCGAGCAGAGCAGACATTCAGAAACAAATATTCTGTAGTTTCTGGAAAGCAGTACTAAATGGAAAAAAATTAATAATAAAAAAATTAATACCGTCAAACAAAATAAGAACAATTTACACATCACCACCCTGTTACAACCCCATCTGTCATATTCAGTTTTGGTTTCAGTTTCATTTCCATGGACTTTTAATTTGTATCACTTTATTCTCCTGTGTTTTGTTCCGGTTTCCTTTCTTCCCATTGCTTATTTGTTTTTATGGTTATTGATTACGTAGCTCATGTTGTGGAAACAAACAATGGTCTTCTCAAATTTGTCAATAAAGCTCAAGAAGCAGAGTTCCAGATGTCAAAATAAGACTTTATTGACCACAGCAACAAAGCCGAGATGACAGCCGCTTTTAATTGCTTGCCACAATTTCTTATCAGTCCACTTTTACTCCCCTGGCCACTTCATTTTAATGGTGGAATTTGGCCAGATCAGCCATTTTTATTCTGCTGCCAATAAGGTGGCCACATGGGACATACACCAAACTTGTTTACCCCTTATACTCTGGAAGTCACCCAAAGTTCATAAGGTTATTTAAGTTCACTAATACAATCCAGTGGAAACCACCAGTACTGCCCAATGGATAGGCCCTCAGACTTACATTCTACATTAGGACATCCAGTATTGGAACAACTCAACACATTAATCAGTATATTGATTACTTTCATGACCATGCACCATATTTTTAAGTAAAATAATATCATATTGAGTAAATGGCATAAAATAAAGTAAAATAACACAATACTCACCTGTTTCTTGTCTGGTTCCTTCTTCTGGGGTTGGCTCCTTCTATTTATTACTTTATTGCGTCTGTTTATTAAAGACTGACTGTTATATTTCTCTTCCCTTTTTACAAGTAGCTGTGACATCTAACCCTAACCCTAACCTAACCCTAACCCCTAACCCTAACCCTAACCCTAACCCTAACCTGTGTATTTCTTAATATTTTGTCTATCAACCCAAGTGTGCCTGTAGAAAGGAGCAAAAACAAATTCTTCAGGTAAAAAATGCTAAATAATTACACTGCTCCATAGCGGATACCAAGTGACCAAGGTCTCGGTGTGGTTCCTCTTAAACTTACTCTGCTGATTCTAGACTGCCATGATTCACCATTATTCTAATATTGAGTGTCTGTGAAACTGCTTGAGTTGAAATTCTCTTTGAATAAAATGTTCAATTACCATCATTCATTACCATAGTAAACTTGGTATTTTTGTTTTGATTTCATACTTCCTCATTGTGTATCTGCTTAATTGCTGTATGGAGAGATTTCTTCCAGTCCAGCAGGCAGGGACGGACTGGGAGTAAAAAACGGCCCTGGATTTTCTCCCAAATAGGCCCACCACAACTACAAACAGTCCCTATATCTCACAATATTACAGCAATCCTGTCCCATTTATGGCAAATAACATCACAAAACCCATGGAGACCCTGCTGACAAAAACAATAGAAACCATCACAGAAATTCTAATGATTTCCACTACAAATACCATTACAAACATTACAAACTATCAACTTTTAACATTAAAACAATTAAATAATGGTTTCCTGTAGTGTGTTTTGGGACATATTAGATTAGGATTTAGTGTTTTTTTTTTTTTTTTTTGTTAAACGACCAATTACCAGTAGAGACCAACAGGCACCATTACAGTTTCCATTAAAACCAATACAATTCTCATTATAAATCAGTAAAACTATTACAAATTATGTGCTGGGTTTTTCTTTCAGCATGGGATTGAATTAAATATATATTATTGTATGAACTAAAATACTTGAAAGCTACATAAAAAGAGCAGAATGCAAAATGTATAATATGACAGTGATAAACATAAACCTAGAATCTAGAAACCTGAAACCAATTTGAGTAGGCCATATGTCTCTTTGTGTGTGTGTCATGTTAATCAGACTAATCACCTTATAGGCGACTTCATTTACTGTGTTTTCTAACTCAATATCTCTCAAATGTAACCCGTTAGAATCACTTAAGGCAGCGGCTATTTGCACTAAGTAAAAATAGCTATAGATTCTATTTACACTGTTAAAATAGCAGGATTTTCTGCTATTTATACTACTTATTTCAAATAGTGGCAATTATCTGCACCTCAATATTGCAATACATTATAAAACAGTATGCAATAATAACTTATTGAGTGAGTGTAAATTTTAATTTTAATTCAAATTATTAAATGGATGCCACCTTATTGGGACAATAAAGCCCTCCCTACACCTACCCTAACGCTACCCGATAGTTTATTTTCAACTTTTTGATTATTTCCTTCATTTTTATTAAAAAATAAATGCTTTTCAGATGTGATTTGAAATTTGAAAAGGGAGAAAAAAAAGTTTGCCAAAAGGCAGATTCGATCGCGTCAAAAGAAGCATGCACTATATGACATACGATTTACCATCTGCACCACAGGAGCTGATGACTATTAAACGTCCTTTGTAATGTTGACTAGCCCAATCACACGTTGGTGGGCGGAGTTAGTGTGAATAGACACTCTGCATCTCTTCATCTGACACTTTTTCTTTGATGATGAACCAGCCAGGCCGACGGCCGCTGGATGGACGGCCGTTCTGGACTTCTCTAGAACGTCCAGATGGCCAGTCCGCCCCTGCCAGCAGGACGCAGCAGAGAGCAGGTTTATCAGACTGAAGTGATCAGAGAGATAGAAAAACATCAGATCCAGAGCACTTACTGCTGTATTTCCTGCATCATCAATATAAAGGTCCAGTTTGGCCTGTGTAATAATGTTTGAATCCATTTGATTGTTCACAGACTCCTCTTGTTGGCTTTTGAAGCTGATAACATGTGGCTGAATGTACAAAACACAAACATAGTAGTACGGCTCTGTAGAGAGTTTTTAAGTGTGACTTGAGGACTTTATTCTTACCAAAGGCCAGTGTGAAATGAAACCACTTCCTGTGTAGACTTGGCACTCTTGAAAATACTAATCAGCGTTTTAAATAGCACAGCTCACTGAGAAGTACTATCAGACACAGTGAATAATGGATTTAGAGGATATTTATGAAAATGTTGAACGCAGAGATATTGAGGACACAACTGGACCTCAAACTCAGAGTCACTACCAGGATGAAGGAAAAGATCTAAAGCGCAGTAAGCAGAGTGATCTGAGACACCAAACCTCTGATATGTTCATGTTTTACTCCATCACAAGCAGCTCTATATTAATATGATCTTATTCTAGCTGTTACTTACCATGCACATCATTTGTTGGTCTGAAGTATTGAGGGGACAATCACAGTAAACTACAGAAGTCTAAAGTGTATTTGCTATTATTCTGATTTTGTCTGTTAAACTACTTTTAAGTTGGTGAAAACGGGCAGAACAGTGACACCTACTGAGAAAATGAAATATGACTATCCTGTTGTCCCCCGTTTGTCTTTAATAGCTGTAAACAGGAAGTCATCATCCCGCCATCTCTATTTTCTACCTTCCTCCTCTCTGTCTCTTAATGTCACAGTGGTGCAGATTAAAATCATTATTCATTTCCATTCCAGTTCCAGTCAATTGTCTTAAAGGTCCAGTTAGGCCTGTTTAAGGTGTTTGAGTCCATTTTGATTGTCATAGGTTCCTCTTGTTGGATATTTTAGCTGCTAACATGATCACGGGGAAACTCCACATTGCTTTGACATCATGAAGTTGAATATGCTGTAAATATTCAATAATACAGTAGTATGAGTTTACAGAGAGTTTTAGAATGAGAATGAAAGTCTAGATTTGAACTAATGAAACCACTTCCTGTGAAGGGTTTGCACTATTTAAAAACACGCTACACATTATAAAGACCACACCTCATCTGTGCACACATACTGTACTCTACTGTAAGTAACAGCAAATAATGGAATCAGGGACCTTTTATGTATGCAGAAATATTAATAACAGGTCTGGACCAGAGTCACTGCCAGAATGAAGGAAAAGCTTGAAAGCAAAGTAAGCAGCAAGTTCAGTTTAAAGCAGAGATGGTGTCGCAGTTTCGAGGGGATGTTTGAGGAGATGAAAAGCTTAATAAAATTCAATCATTGTTTTCTTGGAAACCATTATTTTCTGTTTACATTTTCATCATATTTTCTTTTTAATGTACATTTTACCGTATACAGTATTGTAGTTTTATATTTACAATAATTCCAAATGTTTATCAATATATAAGAACATACTCTTTAAAAAGCCTCATAATTTATTTACCAACCAAAGTAGATTCCTTACAAAGGTTAATTTGAGATATTATGTCTAATAATATGCAGTGAATTGTTGATAATTGATTTGTGTGTTTTGTTTGTGTTTGTCAGGAGGGTGATATAAGTAAATATATTGCCACATATTTTTCAATATATGAAAACGGCAATTCCATTTGTAATATTTAATATAATATTTGTAATACTTAATATTTACGCAATATATTATTCTTTTATTATTCTGTGTATCATTCCTAATATACAGTTATGTAATTTAATATATTGATCATTGATATATTAGGAAATATATTTTCTTTGCATAACGAAACCCCTTTTGAATGTGTATTACACGCTTAAAAATAAAGGTGCTTGAAAGGTTCTTCACAGCGATGTCATAGAAGAACCATTCAGTCAAAGGTTCTTTAAAGAACATCTCTTTCTTACCTTTTTATAATCTGAAGAACCTTCTTTCGCCACAAAGAACCTTTTGTGAAATGAAAGTTGAAAATGATCTATCTATCTATCTATAGACACAGGTCCAGTTTTTAGCCTGTTTGGGGTTTTTGAGTCCATTTGACTGGTCACAGATTCAGTAAACATTCAATCATAGTGTGAGAAATTAAACATGGAGGAAAAAACTCTAGATATTCCTGCGTCTGATAATGAAGCCACTTTCTGTGTAAGTTTAGCACTATTAAAAAAAACAAGGTACACTTTCTAAGAGACCACAGCTCATCTGTGCACATAATGCAAGACATAAGAAAAAAAATGGGATCTGGGAATGTTTATATACACAGAAATCAAATGTTAATAACAGATCTGGACTGAGATCACCACCAAACTTACAGAAACGCTCGAACGTGCAGCAAGCAGAACGTTTCATTTTAAGCGGCGATAGTGATGTTAATGTTTGAGAAACTGAAAACTGTTAGATACAATTTAAATGACTGTTTTCTAGAATCAATGTGTCCGTGTTTCTGCTTTTATAATAAATGTATTTTTTTCTTGTTTGCATATTTTACAGCATTTCTAGACGTTTGTCATTATGAAAGAGCATACTTTTAAAAGCCCTGTCAGTTACGTACTAAGGTCAATTTGTTAATAATAATTATTATTATTATCTTTATGGAGTGACTTGTTATTAATGGATATTTGTGTGTTTTGGTCGTGTTTGTCAGGAGGAAGTAAATGTTTGGTGTTGATCACAGTGTGATTCAAGATTATTTGTGTTCTTCTGCTGATTCAACAACATTCAGCTTTACAACAACATAGCCTACAACACACTGTATCTGCTTTATTGTTCTGGAGAACTCGAAGTTATTTTGCCTCAAACCAGCCCTGTGGTTGAACATCAAATAAAACATTAATGACTCAAAGCAATTCCATGAATCAACTGAAGAAAGAGACTGGATAATTGTTTTGTGAGGTCAGTGCACTAGAGTTCTTCCTCTAAACAAAACTTATTTCAAAGGACATTTGAATTATATTTTCAGGATTTACGGCTGCTGTGCATTTCAGGAGCCAGCAGATGGCACTGCTATTGATCCTCCGAGGCTTTGAATGTTTACTGGTTCAATCAGGGGCACTTCAGAGCATCAGTGATCACGAGCCAGCATTTCTCCATGCTTAGAAGAGGCAAAGATGTACAATTTACCAAATAAGAAGCAGCTCATGTGGAATATTAAAACCATCTTTTACACATATTAATTATATACTGTGTAATGATTGACACATATCAATAATTACACAGTGCTAGAAAGGTTCATACACTAGAGGACGCTAAAGATCATTCTCACACTGGGTACAGTGTTGCAAATTTAGCAATTTTGTTGCTAAATTTAGCAACTTTTTCTTCCAAAAGCACCTAGCAACAAATTAAGCTATTTTTAAAATTTATTTGGCAACTTTTGATAAGTGACTCAAATGATAAAAAGGAACATTTACTATTTAAATTGCACAAAAAGAGGAAACCAAAGATGCCTAGCAGTACACACATCATGTGAATTAAGTTAGCTGCTATTTGCAATTGTTTAATTTAATAAAATAATATCAATAATAAAATAATTTAGTAATTGAATAAGTGTTCATTTATGATACACTTTGTTATAGCTTGTACTTGCAATTGTTGATCAGTTGGTACACTATAAGAAAAATATCTAGAAAAATGGTAAAGGTAGGCTACTAGTAATTGTCCAGGACATTATCCGTTATCCATTATCTGTTGTAACCCTGTAAACCCGAAAACACAAAATACAATGTGTAACTAAAAATGCAGGTAAAAAACCTGTGGAAAAATCAATACAGAAAATTCCTTCATATTAACAAAGTAGATTGTGCCCTATTTCACAGACTTTTGTTAGAGTAGCACACTAACTACTAATACTCTGCTTAAAACTAGAACTGCTCAGAATGTGTAGTTTTACTTGTTTACTAAAACAAGCTTAACTTCGTTCAGAAATGTATGTATTTAAAAATAGTTATTTAGCCTACATTTGAATATTATATTATGCATTTATATTATTTTACGAACAAATCTAAATTAACAAATATAAAATGTATATTTGCTGAGATTTGATGCAGTGACGTCACAACGTCATTTTGCAACTTTAAGCAACAAATCAATCTTCCTTTAGCAACTTCCCCTGAAAATTGAGAAATACTATTGTGAAAATTAGTTGGCAACACTGCACTGTTTTTTTTTTTTTTTTTCATCATCTGACGAAGACCTGCTGGTCAAAACGTTGCAATATATATATATATATATTTATGGAGCAGTCATATCAGTGTACGGACATTACTTTTGTATTTTTACTTCAGTTTGTCATTTTTGTCCTGCACCTGAGCCCTATTTGGGTTTGTGGCATGTGTGCACCTTGTTTGCAGTTTTGAATCTTAATGTGGCTCCATGTCCAGATTGTTGAATTTTACCCAATTTCATGGTCAAAAACCAAACGTCGGTCACTTTGTATACAACAAATAACTTATTGTATTTAAAGAAGAATGTCTGAAGAATAAATCATGTTAAAACTAGAAGAAATGAAGCTTGTTTCCTTTATTTAAAACAATTTCAGAAATGTCTGAGGGTTTTAACACTGAAATGATCAAGCTGAGGCACATTAACTTGTTTTTCTGCTTGAAGTTTATTAATATGGAATTATTTTTCAACCTTTTCAGTTTGAATATTTTAAAAACACTCTTTAAAAGCCCTTTATTATCTAAGTATGACACGGTGGATTGAAGGTTGATGTTAAATGTTATATTGGAAATGGAGTGATTTTTGTTAAATTATATTTACTGACCTGCGATGTGACTAAAGTCTGTTAAAACATGACTGTTGTGGTTTTCGTTTGTCAGGAGTATAAAGTTTGCTGATTCAAACAAGAAAATATACATGCAATAGAAACATAATGATTACATCATCTGCCACAGCATCTTATGATTTTGTAACCAGTTTAGGTTACAAAATGACTTCCTGTGTAGGTTTAGGGTTTTTGAAACATTAGGCAACATACTAAAGATCACAACTCATCTGTGAAGACTGTCATCCACAGTGACTAATGGAGGACGACGATGTTTATCAAAATGTTGAACACGAAGACATTAAGAACACATTTGAACTTCAAACACAGAATCACGGGCAGACAGAAGGAAAAGCTAAAAATTGCAGTAAGTTTATTAACATTTTAATATATATATATTATTATTTTTTTTTTTTATTTACTTCTTCAACCTACGTTTTTGCATATTTTACTTTATAGGAATTCCAGTTGTTTGTCATTATAAATAAACATACACTTTACTTACATGTTGATTTGAGTTGTTGTCTAATAATATTCAGCAAATTGATATTAACTGATATTTGTGTGTTTTGGTCGTGTTCCTCAGGAGGAAGTAGATGTTTGGTGTTGATCACAGTGGGTCTCGGGCTCATTTGTGTTCTTCTGCTGGTCTTCATCATACTGCAGCACATCAACATCACAGCAGAGAGAGACCTGATAAAGAGCTTACAGCACAATAACACTGATCTAATGCAGAAGAAAGGTAAGTTAGAAAGCAGAGTGATGAACTGAAAAAGGCAGCATCTAAACGAGGTTGGATCAAATCCGTTTTTGTATAATGTTTCCAGCATATTTTTGTATAGCTTTGAAAAGTGTTTATGTGTGAAAATCTGTGTGGTTCAGGTTGGTTTTTCATGTCCACTGAGGCGAAGAACTGGTCTGACAGCAGACAGTACTGCAGGGATCGTGGAGCTGATCTGGTCATTATCAACACTGAAGAGAAGCAGGTGAGTTTGTGTTAAAGGGATAGTTCACTTTGAAATTAAAATTTGGTATCTATCAGCTTACCCCAAGGGCATCCAAGATGTAGGTGTCTTTTTTTCTTCAGTAGATCCAATTTTGATGTTTTTAGGTCAAACCGTTCTAGTCTGTCAGTCATATAATGGCAGGTATAGGTCACTGTCTCTATAAGAGGGAAAAAGAACATGCACAGAGAAATCAAAATTAAACAATTCCCCATCGTAACTACACATTGATGGCCTAAGACACGAAACGAGCGGTTTGTGTGAGAAAACGAACAGTATTTATATCGTTTTTTACCTCTTGTACACAACCATGTCCAAGTGATCTGAGTGCCGCACACATCCGGTGTGTGACGTGTGTGCGCGCGCGCTCTGGTTCACGCTGCATTCACACGGGGCGTCGGCGTCAACGCTTGACGGAGGGCGTGTCTGAAGCGTGGTGCTGACGCAACTTTTCAAGCGCCAACGGAGGCATCAGCCAATCAGATCGCCTCATGCAAATACCCAATCCCGTTCATGCAACACCAGAGAAGTATGTGATTGGTTGTTGTAACTATGACGGCGCGTCAGCACCACGCTTCAGACACGCCCTCCGTCAAGCATTGACGCCGACGAGCCAGAGCGCGCGCACACACACACGTCACACACCGGATGTGTGTGTGCACTCAGATCACTTGGACATGGTTGTGTACAAGAGGTAAAAAACGATATAAATACTGTTCGTTTTCTCACACAAACCGCTCGTTTCGTGTCTTAGGCCATCAATGTGTAGTTACGATGGGGAATTGTTTAATTTGGATTTCTCTGTGCATGTTCTTTTTTCCCTCTTATAGAGACAGTGACCTATACCTGCCATTATATGACTGACAGACTAGAACGGTTTGACCTAAAAACATCAAAATTGGATCTACTGAAGAAAAAAAGACACTTACATCTTGGATGCCCTTGGGGTAAGCTGATAGATACCAAATTTTAATTTCAAAGTGAACTATCCCTTTAAGGTGAGGTTTCTGTTAATGAATGAGAGGAATCACACTTATTCCTGTTTTTATTCACACACAGAGACTCATATCTTCATTCACCACAGAGAGTGTTTGGATTGGTTTGTCTGACACCGAGCAGGAGGGCAACATGAAATGGGTGGATAATTCACCACTGAAACAAGGGTAAGAGATAAAAACACAGAAATATATTTTGTTTTTGAGACCTTAAAAAAAATCAGAAGACTGCTCTTCCACGAACGCAATCACGACAACAACCACAACTCAAGGGACTTCCCATTTAAAAAAAAATAAAAAAAATCTAACAAAACTTCTCTCTTTTAGTTTTCTGCACTTTCACTTCTGCTCAGTCTTTTGTACTACTTTAGTTTAGTCTCTAATCTTTGCGGTACTGTTAGTATTGTTGATTCATGAAATGCTTGTGATGCTCCTCAGTTGATAGTTGCTGAAAGAGTACAAACTTTGGGGCTGATATGATTGAACATCTGACACATTTTCTTCAGGTTTTGGTTCAAGGGTGAGCCAAATAACCTCGGTGGAAATGAGGACTGTATTGTTTTGAATTCTGGGGACCCTATCCTGAGCAACTGGAATGATCTGTCATGCAATCACACAAGAAACGGGATTTGTGAGAAATAGTGTTCATCTAGTCTTGTCATGCTTTTACTTGTATGGAGTCATTCTTATTGTGATATGAGAATGTATCATTTCTGATTGAGTTTTCTGTCTGTTTTAGTTTATTTCATCATATTAACGGCTGGGTACTATGGCACAACAAACCTCTGATGTGTTGCTCCATTATAGCAGCATGTTAATATATGTCCTTATTTCAGCTGCTATCATGAGTCTCATTTGTTGGTCTGAAGTGTTGAGATTGCAATTACTCATCCTATTATGCTGATATTAAGTGTCTGTGGAACTGCTTTTGATTTGCATTGCTTTCTTTTTTAATACAATTGTTGATTGACGGTATTAGCACAGTATTTTTGTTTTCATTTTGTATTCTTATGCATCTGCTTCACTGTATTTGACACCCGACTATGGAGAGATTTCCTCCAGAACTGTGCCAAGGTATAAGGTGGATATTAGTAAAAGAACATCTGACTATTTAAGTGTATATGCTGTAAAGTTAGTCGCCATTTTGGAAGCAGTATGGATTGTAGAAAGCGGTGCCAACAGTTTTTAATATGTAGTGACGCTGTATCTGCTCTTACGAGCATTAAATCAGGCACAGCTACAAATCATCAGGGCCTGCTCTATGATATTTTATTTATTTATATAACAGCAGTTAGGCAGGGGAAGAATATTGCATTCATGTGGGTCCCGGGTCATTCAGGAATGAAAGGGCAGACAAGCTAGCAAAAAAGGCAACCAAAAAATAAAATGTTAAAATTAATATTAAGTTACCTAAATCAGAGGGAAAGAGCATAGTGTGGAATGAAATAATGGACAAATGTGACCCTGGACCACAAAACCTTAAAGGGATAGTTCACTTTGAAATTAAAATTTGGTATCTATCAGCTTACCCCAAGGGCATCCAAGATGTAGGTGTCTTTTTTTCTTCAGTAGATCCAATTTTGATGTTTTTAGGTCAAACCGTTCTAGTCTGTCAGTCATATAATGGCAGGTATAGGTCACTGTCTCTATAAGAGGGAAAAAGAACATGCACAGAGAAATCCAAATTAAACAATTCCCCATCGTAACTACACATTGATGGCCTAAGACACGAAACGAGCGGTTTGTGTGAGAAAACAAACAGTATTTATATCGTTTTTTACCTCTTGTACACAACCATGTCCAAGTGATCTGAGTGCACACACACATCCGGTGTGTGACGTGTGTGTGCGCGCGCTCCGGCTCGTCGGCGTCAATGCTTGACGGAGGGCGTGTCTGAAGCGTGGTGCTGACGCAACTTTTCAAGCGCCAACGGAGGCGTCAGCCAATCATATCGCCTCATGCAAATACCCAATCCCCTTCATGCAACACCAGAGAAGTATGTGATTGGTTGTTGTAACTATGACGGCGCGTCAGCACCACGCTTCAGACACGCCCTCCGTCAAGCATTGACGCCGACGAGCCGGAGCGCGCGCACACACACACGTCACACACCGGATGTGTGTGTGCACTCAGATCACTTGGACATGGTTGTGTACAAGAGGTAAAAAACACGTTTTCTCACACAAACCGCTCGTTTCGTGTCTTAGGCCATCAATGTGTAGTTACGATGGGGAATTGTTTAATTTGGATTTCTCTCTGCATGTTCTTTTTCCCTCTTATAGAGACAGTGACCTATACCTGCCATTATATGACTGACAGACTAGAACGGTTTGACCTAAAAACATCAAAATTGGATCTACTGAAGAAAAAAAGACACCTACATCTTGGATGCCCTTGGGGTAAGCTGATAGATACCAAATTTTAATTTCAAAGTGAACTATCCCTTTAAGTCTTAAGTCTCTGGGGTATATTCGTAGCAATAGCCAAAAATACATTGTATGGGTCAAAATTATCGATTTTTCTTTTATACCAAAAATCATTAGGACATTAAGTAAAGATCACGTTCCATGAATATATTTTGTAAATTTCTTACCGTAAATATATCAAAACTTAATTTTTGATTAGTAATATGCATTGCTAAGAACTTCATTTGGACAACTTTAAAGGCGATTTTCTCAATATTTAGATTTTGTTTTGCACCCTCAGATTCCAGAGTTTAAAATAGTTATATCTCGGCCAAATATTGTCTGATCATAACAAACCATACATCAATGGAAAGCTTTCAGATGATGTATAAATCTCAATTTTGAAAATTTGACACTTAAGGCTGGTTTTGTGGTCCAGGGTCACAAATGGCAGCAGCAGTGGCACGAAGAAACAAAGGGGAGGCATTTATAGTTTAATACAAAACAGAGTGGGTGTATCAAGAGATAATGGTATGAGTAGGAAAGAACAAGTCATTTTAAGCAGAATAAGAATGGGGCATAGCAACCTTAATGGAGTACGATAGTGTCAGGAGTATGAGACGGTTGAGCATGTTTAATATCTTGTGGGAAATTTACTCAGACAAGAAATTATGACCCATTTACAGAGTTTAGGACGAGAGGGAAATGTTAAAAGTATTTTAGAATGTGCAGAGAAACAAAAAGGCAGGAAATATTTATTAGGTTTTTGAAAAGAGACTGGACTGGACAAGAGAATATAGTGTACATGAAATTTAGTACAGTAGGTGGCAGTAATGCAACAAATTGAATGCCAGCTGCCGTAAAACCCCGAAGAAGAAGAAGAAGAAGAAGAAGAATTCCTCCAGTCCAGCAGGAGACAGGTTTATCAGTCTGAAGAAGAAAAACATCAGATCCAGAGCACTTGCTGCTGTCATTCAGTGTCTTTGCTGCATTTAGGGACGTTTTTCCTTCAGGATCCCGAGGAAAGGACTGAATTTGATTCTTTTATTGTGTTGTTTAAACCGCGTCCACGCAAAACCTGCGCTAAATTACACGTTCTTCAGGATGTTCCAGCAATAAATCAAATGGATGTATGGCGACCATCTGATTAGTTTAAAAAGTACAAAGTAACCCCATCAAGAGAAAACCCTACCGCTTCACCTGCTTCAACAGAGGATCGTTTTGTAAATCTGACCACACTTCTGCTGGATTTACTTCAGATTTACAGTGACCTGGACAGTTTTTAAGAAGCTCTCTAACACAAACACAAGGCCGATTTCTGTTGCTCAAACCTTGTGAGCCATCATGGCTAAAGTGCAGGTGCTAAACGTGGCTGTTCTGGATAATCCCAGTCCTTTTGGAAACCCGTTTCAATTCGAAATCACGTTTGAATGTATGGAGGACCTTCCTGAAGGTGAGAGATTCACAAATTAACACTGTTTATACACGTATTCTGCAATTACTTCGTTAATACTGAAATACTGACGGATTTAAATATGTTTTACAATGTCATTATGTCTTACACCTGACCTCATCAGGAATCACGGGAATATAGATGGTGATTTAAGCGGGAAAAGTCTTATCGTCAGCTGTTAATGTTTACGCGCTTAATATTTTGGCGCGGAGTTCGATGACAGCGCGAGGCCGCCCCTCTTTCAAGTGTTGCCAAGTACTCGGTTTTCCCGCGGAATTGAGCGAGTTTAACATTGTTCCCGCGGGTTGTTTTTCACGATCGCGGATTTAAGTGACCCCAATAACGTGATATTTAGCCCCTAAAATGCGAATTTTACCAGGGGAACCCCGCCAAAAAACGTTTTACCCCACCGGAACACGATGTTGACCGGGGGATCATCCTCGAAACGCGATTGGGCTAGTTTTGAGTAGCAATTGGGCGGGTTTTGTTATGAAAACCTGGCAACCCTGCCTCCTTCCCTGATTAGTCCGATAGCGGAAGCGGGGCGTGAACGATGTGTCTGTGCCCTCCCCGATTGGCTGGATTTCTCGTGACGTCACGTGTCGGGAGGCGCTGTGACGATTTTGGGGCAGAACTTGCGCCACGTATTTTATCGTAAAATACATTGCTATTCTAGAGACATTGATGAACACAAATAAGCTAAAACTCTTAAATGTAATGGTGTTTTTATTTTATTTTGTTTGCTAAATTTTACTAGAATAATGTTCCTCTGATTAATTGTAAATCTTACTCATTTTAAGCATATATAAAATAATGCAACCTTTTTTTGCCATTCCTCACAATAAAAATATTATTACAGTGCTGTCAAACGATTAATCGCGATTAATCGCATCCAAAATAAAAGTTTTTGTTTACATAACATGTGTGGACTATATTTATTTATTATGTCTATATAATTACACACATATATATATATATATATATATATATATATATATATATATATATTTAAGAAAAAAAATATATTTATATATTAAATATGTTTATCTGTAACAGAAATAATAGAAATATAAAAATATACATGTAATTTTCAAAATATATACTCTATTGGTGTGTATTTATATATACACAATAAATATACACATTACGCACACTTATATTATGTAAACAAAAACTTTTATTTTGGATGTGATTATTTGCGATTAATTGTTAGACAGCACTAATTATGAATAATTTATTCAGTTATTGCATAGTTATCATGGTCTAAAAAGAAAGAAAACTTTACCTAGGCATGTTTCCACACTGTTTTCTCTAACTTGATAAAATTACATTTTTATTTAATCGTTATAATATTAATTTACAGACGATTAGTAATATTAGACTTAATGGCACAATAAAAATCCCAGTAAAATTCAGTTCAGTCATGACATCCATTAAACCAACCCAAGAGCAGTTTTGATTTATAAATAAAATAAGGTTTTTGGTTAACATTGAGATAAGAAATTGTCACATTTTGTGCTACAAAACCGCAAATGTTTATCCTCATAATCAAATATGAAACTTGAAATACAAATATAAGGACAAATAAAAAGGTATACTTTTAATTTTGCACTAAATGCTCATTGTATGGAACTGTAGTTCTGTCTACTGTTAGAAAAATCAATTGCTTATCCCTGGGTTTCTGCCTCTCTCTCAGATCTAGAGTGGAAGATCATCTATGTGGGCTCAGCTGAGAGTGAGGAGTATGACCAGGTCCTGGACTCGGTTCTGGTCGGCCCAGTTCCTGCAGGCAGACATATGTTTGTCTTTCAGGTGGGTTATGATCTGGGAAATACTTGTTCCTGGTTCGGTGCAGTATGATCGACTTCCTGCAAGTCTCAGTTCTAACCCATATAAATAATACCATCTTAGTAAATACATTGCAGTGCACTGCCACCTAGAGATGAATGGAGGAAGTACATCTGTACATTTCAAATCAAGTACACAAATTGCTTTGAGATGTGGGCTCATCTCATCTCTGTTCCTGAAAAAGTGCAAAAACAATGGCACATTGGTCCTCCGGACACAGTTCAAAGCATAGACAAATGCATACCTTGGATTAGTCATGAAATGTAAAGGGTCATTTGTAGATACAAGAACATTTACAACCTGCAAGCTACAAAGATGACTTGGAAACAGCATTCATTTCTCTGTTTCGTCTCAGGCGGACGCTCCAAACACAGGGCTGATCCCCGAGAGCGATGCAGTTGGTGTGACCGTAGTGCTGATCACATGCACCTATCGGGGTCAGGAATTCATTCGCATTGGATACTATGTAAACAATGAGTACACAGACCCTGAGCTACGGGAAAACCCACCGGTCAAACCCAACTACACACAGGTGAGACATTATATACATGCTGTGCTTTATTCACTAATGGTACGGCATGAGGGCTGAACTGAATTTAGGCCAGGAAGCCCTTTAACACTCAGTAGACATTATGCATGTTACGTATTGAGAGTGTATTTGTGTAACACAGATCTGCTGCATTTAAAATGTGGTAATGCCGGTCAGATCAAAGAGGCAGGTGGCTGCCGTTTATAGTCCAGTATCGTTTGTTATTCATTAATTCTGCTAAACGAATCCGGGTCGCTGCCATTGTTTGTGTTGCTACAGAATCCTGTATTTCCACGCATTCGTTCTGCGGCGAATCAAGAGATTCTTAAACCTCTTGTTGAATATGTAAAACTCAGTTCTCATTCCACACATTAAACAGTTTTTTTAAGCATAGAGATGACTATTGAAATATATCTTAATAATTACGCTAATAATATATTGTTAACTCTTTACAATAAGATTCCATGTTAACATTAGTTTGTGTGAACAATTAAAAATACTTCTAAAACATTTATTAGTATTAGTTGATGTTAATTTCAACATTTGTGAATGCGTTATTAAAATCAACACTTGTAATTTTGGTAACACTTTATTTTAAGGTGTCCTTGTTACACATATTGCATGTACTTACTATTATAATAACAATTAATTATGCATAATTACATGCAAGTAACCCAAATCCTAACCATATAGTAAGTACATGTAGTTAATTAATATTACTCAGTACTTAAATGTATAATTACACTGTAACAAGACACCTTAAAATAAAGTGTAACGTAATTTTAATAACTAACGTTAACAAAATTAATAAATACTGTAACAAATGTCTTGCTCGTTGCTCATTAATTGCATTAACAAAAAATGAACTAATGGGACCTAGTTGTCAAGTGTAAATGATATTATATTTTGAGGAGTAATGTTAGCATTGGGTCTTTACAATGTAACGTTGACAGATTCAAATCCAAACAATTCTAATTATTGTTATTTTCGATTTTTCAATTTTTTTTGTTGTTGTGCCGATTCGCAGCTGCAAAGGAACATCTTGGCGTCTAACCCCCGCGTGACCCGTTTCCACATTAACTGGGAGGTAACTATGGACAAGATGGAGGATTCGGAGAATGTAGATCCCGCCCCCAACACCATGCTCCCGCCCACCTCCATGCTCGGCAAAGCCCCGCCCCTTGGACTCATGCCTGACAACTCTATGGACTGCTTATAGAGCCTGAACACAACAACAACCTCATACATAAAGTAATAAATGTGTTATTTTGTATTTATACACCTACATGTTTTTACAGTTGTGATTGGACACGGACGGACACACACACACACACACACACACACTCATCTCAATCCTCTGGCACTCACTGCTCTGATCACACACACACACACACACACACACACACACACACACACACACACACTCATCTCAATCCTCTGGCACTCACTGCTCTGATCACACACACACACACACACACACACACACACACACACTCATCTCAATCCTCTGGCACTCACTGCTCTGATCACACACACACACACACACACACACACACACACACACACACACACACACACACACACTCACACTCATCTCAATCCTCTGGCACTCATTGCTCTGATCACACACACACACACACACACACTCATCTCAGTCCTCTGGCACTCACTGCTCTGATCACACACACACACACACACACATGTTGGCACTTTTTGTGGTTTACGGGGACTCTCCATAGGCGTAATGGTTTTTATACTGATCACCACACACACACACACATCTCAATCCTGTGTGCACTCACTGCTCTATTGCCCTACACACACACCCTACACATCTAAACTTAGCCCTCACAGGAGACTGTGTGCATTTATAGATTTTCAACAACACACACACCATCTCAGTATGTTTTTTAAGCCTTTTGAATTACGGGGACATAGGCAGTGTCCTCATACACACACACCTTCAAATTGTAATACCTCTGGTCATCACCCATGTTATCACACACACAACACATCTCAATTTGTGTCCTCATAAACCACATCTCAATCCTCTGGACCCTGCCACACACACACACACACACACACACACTCATCTCAGTCCTCTGGCACTCACTGCTCTGATCACACACACACACACACACACACACACACACACACACACTCACACTCATCTCAATCCTCTGGCACTCACTGCTCTGATCACACACACACACACACACACACACACACACACACACACACACACACACACACACACACACTCATCTCAGTCCTCTGGCACTCACTGCTCTGATCACACACACCTGAAGCGCTCAGGCAGTCGTGGGACTTTGTCTTGCACTCCCTGTCCTGAACAGCAGGGGGTTGAACCTGCAGCACCAGCAGACATGGACTGTTTTCTTCTGTTTTTCTGTGGTGCACATCACTAGTGAGGTGAATCCCATAAAAACATGTTCGGTTCGCATTTTCTTAGAAATTAGAAGTTATATTTTGCATAAAGACAAAGAAGTATTTTAGGACCGTTAGTATGTTGGCATTTTGAGATTGTTCACAAATGTTTTGCCCCAAACTGTCATTACTATAATCCAAATAAAACAGCTCATTCTCATTACTGTAATGCAAAGTGGTTTATAATAATGATATAATAATAACATTTGGTGTAAAGTATTCATACATCATGGTTGTGTATTAAATTTCTGTTGAGAATTGCCACTGAGAATAATAGGAATTACCCAAAAAAAAAAAAAAACTGACCTTGACGTGTTTTTGTGAGATTCATCCTCTGGTACTTTATGGTCAGAAATCTTAGAAAGCAATTTTTGGGGAATATTTTGTTCGGATATGATCGGTATTTGGAACTCGTCACAATTCCAGCTCTGTTTCTGTTTTGTTGGGATGTGAGATTGTTTAGAAAATGAATCTGTTTTGTTTTAAACTGAATACAAGTTGGTTCTTTCATTGCCTCTTTTTCTTTCCATGTGATTTTTGTTTTTCAAAAGTCTTAGATTTAATAAATATAAACTTCTGTCTTTGTAAAACTGTCTTTGGTTTTCTCTCGGTCTGCTGGCTCTTTTATACGGACTGTGTGTGTGTGTGTGTGTGTGTGTGTGTGTGTGTGTGTGTGTGTGTGTGTGTGTGTGTGTGTGTGTGTGTGTGTGTGTGTGTGTGTGTGTGTGTGTGTGTGTGTGTGTGTGTGTGTGTGTGTGTGTGTGTGTGTGTGTGTGTGTGTGTGTGTGTGTGTGTGTGTGTGTGTCTTTTTATGATGTTGCTAAGCAACAGCTATTAGAGATGGCACTTTGGGCTGCTCCACCTTTGATCCACACATCACATCAGACAACTACTCTTCCTTTCATCCCTCCATCACTCCCTCTGCTCTCATCCCATAGTTTCATTTGGCCTCCCTCTATTCTCTGTCCTCTGATCTGGGCCTGTGGAAATATGAGGGGCGACGGACACACCGGACCAAACCAAACACATCTCTAACTGCTGTGGAAGAAGAGTCAGGTGATGGATGTTAAGAAAGAACGTTTAAATAAATAAAATAATGCAAAATTTGAAAAAAAAAAGGTAGAGTCTTTGTGCTTTATGTGTAGAGTTTTTTTGTAGGATTATACGGTTTACAGTTCAGGGAGTGTTTTAATACTTCACTGAAATACTTTTATATTTTGAATATTTTTTTAATATATTGTTTTCATTTTGATTTTAATTTTGATTAGATTTTAGTAATATATATGTATATATACTGTAAGTGTGTGTTGTTCTTTAGGTCTTCATTTTTTATTTCAATTTCAGATTCAGTTATTTTAGTAGAAGTTAAAAAGTTTTAATTTCTTTCAAATATTTTTATAGTTTTTATAATTTTTTATATCTTCCATTTTTTATTGTATTTTTAGTTTCAGTAACATACATTGACCTGTGTAGTAGTTGGTATAATATAGTATTTATTTGAATATTTGAATATAATTAATTTTTACTTTGAAAAAAAAAGAAAAGTAAAATACATTTTTACTTTGCATTGAGAAGATGAATCAACAAAAGTACTTTTTTAATACTTGAGTACAATTTAAAATTGTACTTTTTTTATTTTTTACTTTTACTCGAGTATGTTTTTTGGCCAGATACTTTTACTTTTAACGGAGTAAAAGTTTCACTGAGTATCTATACTTTTACTTGAGTACAATTTTTGAGTACTTTTTACACCTCTGTTCACGTTAGACTAAATAATAATAATAATAATAATAAAGTTTTGTACTTCATATTTGTTTTACTGTTCAACTGTTTCAGGAATGTGATAACTTACCCCACATTGAGTGACATTGATATTGGGGCCAACATGTGTTAAATAATGTGTTTTTATTCTTGGACAACAACAGTGGAAATATTCAACTTACGTATAATATATGTTTACTTTATATCACAATAAAATTTTGAATCCACTCAAACATAACATCAATCATAAAGCTCCGTCCGTTGGGGACATATCATGTTTTGTTTCGATATCGAGAAATCACAGCTCATAACGGCTTCATAAGTGTCAATCATTCGCACATCTGTCCGTCTTCTTGCGTCTGACCAATGAGGTGTCGCGGTGGGCGGGCTCAGTCCGGGGGGCGGAGTCAGTGTCGATGGCCACGGGAAGCGCAGCTGCATGAACGATCTCGCCGAAGCTGCATCCGTGTTTTTCCGCCGAGATTCCCCCTGCGAGCGCCGCTCACGGAACACCCCCGCGGGGAGGCGACAGACAGGACTGCGGGGCCGCGGAGGAGCGGCGAAGAGCCAGGCCAGGAAAGGACACCCGAGTTCGGTTTGATGCTGGCGGCCCGTCCGCCCTTTAAACGCGGATGCTGCTGCTGCTGCTGCATTCATAAGGGATCGCCGTTTATCCGAGAAGCCACCGGACGCGTCAACGTCCCCCGTTTTCACATTCAGAGCCGATCGGTGGACGCCAATCGCACGAACGGACCGTGAGAGGCGAAGCGCGGCAGCATCCCTCCCTACCTGCGGCTCTCCAGCGCCTGACAGGCCCAGAGTCATGGGCAACACGCCGGCCGCCAAACGGGGCAACGAGATGGAAAGCGGTGGGTGTCTTTAACGCTTCCCAGTCATTCTGTTTAGTCATCATCATCGATCATGGCGCGGTTCCTCAGATGCTCATCGGGAATATGGTCGTGCATGTGCGAGGCTTCAGCAGCAGAGGATGCTGATGCTGTCATGGCGATCACAGGCTCAAGCAATGTGTAGATGCTTTAATAAGAGCGAGCTGCGCTTCGTTTGAGGGGTGCGTGCGTGTGTATGCTGCACCCTGTATATAACATGCCAAGGATGGTTGGTTAGTAGATAGAAACGTGTCTATTTGTGTACGTCTGATGGGTCTGGGGAAGGACAGATGTGTGGAAGATATGAAGAAAACGGTTAGAACCAAAACCTACATGCTGAGATCTAATGTGAAGGCTAAATATAGCAATTTAACAATCTTGTCATTGAAAACAACCATAGTATTTGACCACTATGTGTCCTTCTCAGTGTCTGTGATGGTTACGGCCTTGCTGGAGTCTCGGGTTGGGTTTTCACACTTGGGTTTGTTTAACCCAGGATTAAGTAATCCAGGTTTCACACTGTTCATACTAACATATACTAATAACCCAGGGTTAAAAATGAGGTAGTCAGGTTTTGAGATTTTGTGCTTTATTCATGCAAATCCCAGTATGACTTTGTTATTTTTCATATTTTCAGTGTTCCTTTGATTTGAAGGAGTCTGTTTTAATAAAGTTAAATGTTTCACTGGTTCAGTCTTTAGTTGACAAAGATCAAATCATGGCTCACAGATGTTATTTAAAACATTGGCTACTGGTGTTCACGTTAACAAATGAATATTAGATAAGTCCCTTGATATGTCCCACCCCACCTTCCTGTTTCAGTAAGAAATGTGTCAAAACAGGAACCGAAACCGCTCACAATCTTTAACCGTTTCCTTCAAACGCTGCCGCTTGAAAGTTTCTGTGACTGCACAAAACGCATGCATATTTAACGTGGCAAGAAATCTTTGGTTTACGATTGTTTTTTCTGTTGCGAAAGAACTCGCAAAATTGGTGTTAACCCCCTTTAAAAATGCAAATGTGAAACATTGCCTAACCCAGGTATAAAAGTGGCCTTAAAAGGCTATATTCATCTTTATTTGCATGCAAGTTACATTGCATTACACAAGTTACATTATCGTTGCAAAATGTAACTGTATTATCGCCCAGCTCCTAATATACATTTGGATGTAATACAAGTGAGTTCAACTTTATCTGTATTTGCTATATCACTTTACGTGAGTGTGCTACTCGTGTAAAGTGATATATATAATATTTAGCAAATCTGTCTTGATAGCTTGTAACGTCACAAAATGTGAAGTATATCATCGCCCAGCTGTAATCTGCCAAATGCATGAAGATATGAAGATACTATAAACATGAACATCATGATTTTCTGTGAAGCTGCGTTGAAACAATGTGAATTGTGAAAAGGAATATGAATAAATTTGACTTGTGACTTGATGCAAAGCACAGGGAGTTCAGCGCAATCCTTCCCGCCGGCCTGCTGTGATGCTGGGGGTTTGTTGTGCAACTCCCTTGAAATTGTTGTCTTTCTTTTTGCTTGGTTTATATTTTTTTCTGCACTGAAAATGTGGAAAAATTTGAAAAAGTGGATTTGAAAATGCTGAAATGAATGGAGCTGAGATACTGCACTCTTATTAGAAGCTGAAGCCATAATGAAATCAACCAAAACATTGAACGTTTTGCACTGCTGAGTTTGGCATGTTATCATGTTTAACCTTGTAATGCCTGACATATGGAATAATGATCAGGAAAATCTGTTGAAACTTTAGACAAAATATAAAAAAAACTAAAAAAAAAAATTTAAAAACCGTTTTTATTGAGTATTATATTTGATCCATCAAGCCATTATGGTTAATATAGTATGATACAGTGAGAATATTGAGGAAGAAGTACCTCAGTTTTATTCAGAGTCCAAACTGAACAAAAATGTTCAATTTGGTGCAGTTCCTTATATTTACATGGACAAAAAGTATGATAAAATGCTGATAGCTTGTAATGTAATTCAATGAGATCTTTATAACAGATAAAATGGTATAAATATCATCTGTCATTCTATATCTACCAATAATGTCTCATTAAGATCATATTTAAATGCTTAGTTTTCTGATCAAAGCTCTGTAGTTTCAAAACATATAATGCAATGCAATACATTGATGATTGAGAGATGAACAAAGAAACATTCCTCAAAAGCCTGATGATCATATTTGATACTCACATTTGAAAAAAAATTCTAAAAAAAATAATAATAATATGTCTGGATAATCAAGTAAAGCTAAGCTGCTTCAGTCCAGTTATCATCTTGAAATATTACCAGCAATATCAAAGTCATTCTAATGTTTACTTTTTACAAATTAGTAAAGATTTCACAGCAAAAATGCCCATGAATCACAACCTTTAGAAAAGGCCCGTTAGTTGCTAAAAAGAAGGTATGTAGTAGATTGTGCACAACAGCTTTCAGCAATGCTTTTATCACGTCGATCATTTAGTGGCCTCAGAAGAATCAAATATGACGTTGCTGCATGTATGGTTAAGTTAATGTGCTTTATGTCTCTTCCCACAGTCAAAGAGTTTTTGGCCTTCGCCAGAGAAGATTTCCTCAGGAAATGGGAGAATCCTGCACAGGTACGAGCACTAGAGGAGGGATGCACGTTGAATTCGAGAAAACAGAAGTGAGGATTTGAGGTTTCATTTGAAATCGATCTCAGAGCTGGTTCACTGTGTTCACCAGTACAAGAAATGTTAAATGAGTCATTTAAAGCAGGTTTGTATGCTCTCAGGTGCACTTTGAAAATTACAGTAGAATTATTATATGGTCAGCGCTGTTTGCTGTGGCCGTTTGAACAAACCCAGAAGATCATAAACTCTTTTGACGTTTGTCAACACAATCTCAAAGTAAATCAAGCAGTGAATCACTCACACACTGCTTTAAAGGCACAATATGTATGTTTTCACCGCCAGAGGTCACATTTTCAAAACAATAACAAAGGTGAAGCTTGATGAAGCTATGAAGGAGGATGTTCACGTATTAATTAATACATTTCTTTATTAAATATACCTTCCAGTTATTCTAAAAGTGAATAAATTATACAGAGAATGTGAGCAAAGAACTGTTCTTTTGTCAAAGAACATTATGGCTGACTAAGTTTAAGCACTCTCAAAAAAACTCCTCTTATACTCAATAAAGCTGTCTATACACGGTTTTATGAATGAATCTCTTACATCATATGTACATCTGCACTTTTTTATGATGAGAGAATTCGTGTGAGAGCTGAATTCAGTCAGCGAGCGCGTGCAGTGAACAAAAAACTCATCTGAAGGCCTCTGATTGGTCCTTGCACTCATAAGCTCAACAGACTCGTGTGTGATTGGTTATAATGCGCAACACTGTAAAAACACTGAAAAAATCATTGAGCAGATATAAATTTAATGCTGCGATCAACTCTTTTCTTAATTAATAACTTTTGAGATAACATAAATAAACAACTGCATTAAATATATCACACTGTGCAAGTAGTTTTTGGATATTTTATTATTAAAATCTTACATATTGTGCCTTTAAAACAGACTGTTGTGCATGATTCAAGTTAGATGCACAACAAACATTTATAGTTAACTAAAACTAAAAACATAAAATACACATTCGCTATTTGAAATGAATTAGATGTTAACGGTAATAAAATAAAATATAAAAAATAAACGTATTTTATTTCAGCTAATTTTGAGTACAGCATTTATCATTTTCATTTAATTTAACTTGATGTACCAAAACAGTTAAAGCTGCAATAAAACTTAATAAAAACTATATAGACATATTTAACTCTTTCCCACCAGTTTTTTTAATTGCCAGCCACTGCCAGCATTTTTGATCATTTTCACAAAATATTCATGGCCCTCAGAATATTTTGTTGTATGAATATCTGAAAATGCATGAAGTCAAAGGAAAAAACAGAGCCTCTGCTCTCACACAAACACAAAACATCTATTCAGGCATTTTTTTCATCAACACTTGAATGTGGGGAAAAAAGCAATTTTAGGACAAAAAGCTGAGAAAATTGTGTTTTTGTCAAAAAATGTAGATACTCTTTCAGATGATGTGTAATAGCGCCACCTACAGTATAACAGTGAAAGCACTGAAAGCCAGAACATTCTGTCAGTGGTGGAGAAAGAGTTAAAAACTAAGAAAACGACAAAAACAAACTACAATTTTTTTTATTGTATTTTTTTTAAATGTACATAAAATGCAGAAACTATAAAAAATTAAATCGAATTCAAAATATCATCAAAACCTATAATAGTTTCTGAATGATACACAAATAATACTATTTGAAAGCATAGCGATGTGCTGTAAAGCCACTCGTAACATGTTGAAACTGGACAGCAAGCATGACGAATGTGTTTTAAATGTTGGTCTGTGCCTCAGAACACAGCGGGTCTGGAGGACTTTGAGCGGCTGAAGACTCTGGGCACGGGCTCTTTCGGTCGCGTGATGCTGGTCAGACACCGAGAGACCGGGCAGCACTACGCCATGAAGATCCTTAACAAACAGAAGGTGGGCGGGGCTAATGCCTAAGCCGTGACATCACAGTGAGACACGGTGACGTCATGATGTCCTCTCATCGCTTCTCTTTAGGTGGTGAAGCTGAAGCAGATTGAACACACTCTCAACGAGAAGCGGATACTGCAGGCCGTCAGCTTCCCCTTCTTAGTGCGACTGGAATACTCCTTCAAGGTGAATACTGATTGACATATCAATAGCTGGATGATAATGTGCCGCATGTAAAGGACGTGTTTGATAACGTGTGTTTGTTTTAGGACAACACTAACCTCTACATGGTGATGCAGTACGTTCAGGGAGGAGAGATGTTTTCACATCTGCGTAGAATCGGCAGATTCAGGTGAATATATTTACATTCCAGATGTGCTTTATTAGTGCCTGAGGGAAAACGCAGTGTACAGTAACATACAACATACACAGCACAAATACTACACGTGACCCTGGAGCATAAACCAGTCAGAAGTAGCACGGGTATATTTGTAGCAATAGCCAACAATACATTGTATGGGTCAAAATTATTGATTTTATTTCTATTCCAAAAATCATTAGGATATTAAGTAAAGATCATGTTCCATGAAGATATTTTGTAAATTTCCTACTGTAAATATATCAAAATTTTATTTTTGATTAGTAATAGGCTATGCATTGCAAAGAACTTCATTTGGACAACTTTAAAGGTGATTTTCTCATTATTTTGATTTTTTTGCACCCTCAAATTCCAGATTTACAAATAGTTGTTTTCAAAAAATGTACCGGTTTTGTGGTCCAAGGTCACACACACACACACACACACACACACACACACACATCTTAAATTTGAAACCAACTGTAAATTATTTGCTTCAGATTTACGTTTACTACAGTGTTGGGTGTAATACATTACTAAGTAATTAATTACTGTAATATAATTACTTTTCCCTTGAAAAAGTAAAGTAAGGGATTACTTTTAATTTTTCTGTAATTTAATTATAGTTACTTCAGATGAAATTGCACTAAATACTGTATCTATAAAATGTATGTTTTTGATATAAAATTATCCCTTTAAATAGTTTGGTCAG
Source organism: Schizothorax lantsangensis (assembly GCA_027422415.1). NCBI lineage: Eukaryota > Metazoa > Chordata > Actinopteri > Cypriniformes > Cyprinidae > Schizothorax > Schizothorax lantsangensis. The sequence goes on along the minus strand of CM049841.1, from coordinate 40,495,254 downwards.
TTCAATAATTTTATATTAATTTTATATTATATTTAAAAAAAATATATATTATTAATTTGAAAGAATTAAAAGAGTAATTTTTTCATGTCTATTCTTGTATTGTTCAACTGGTTGAAGTTGTGAAGGGGGGGGTTAGAAAGTAATTAGAATTAAGAAGGGTTTGAATTGAACCTTTTTCACTCACCAGCCAATGTGGCTACTAAAGTTTTAAGTTACCGGGCATTCATAACTTCTACTAGCCCAAAAAAAATTACCGAAATAAACCAACAGCTTGTGCTGTCCACACTGGACGTGACAAAGCGGCCATTGAAAGTCACTTGAACTTTGTGTCAGTAAGTCATAAACAGAGCGAGGCATCAGTTAACTGTCGGGGATTTGTATCTGCATTTATATCCAAAACATTATTTAAAAAAAAAAAAGTATAAAATATGGGCTTTTTTGATGGGTGGACTGTGACCCAGTACTGATGAAACAATAGAAACATAGGAAATATAGGAATGATTTTGTGGTGAAAATATATTAATTAAATGAAAACCATAATCTAGATTCCAGTTCTGTTAACTCACTTTTTACACTCGCTTATATTCTATAATACGAGTTCACATTAAGGCTGTGCATATAATCGAATGCGATGATCATGCGCATCTTGTCGGTGAACTACGGCTCTGTGTATTAAATGCTGCTCCATCTGAAAGCAGGTGATGGAGATTAACTACTAATCACAGAACCGGCTTTACTGACGAGATGCGCATGATCATTGCATTCGATTATATGCACAGCCCTAGTTCACATGTATGATAGACACACTTTTCCATCACTGTCTGGTTCAATTCTTTCATCAATTATCACAATTTTTCAGGCAGAAGCCTTTAAATCAAACAGTTTTAATATCCATAAACATAAAGTCAGTCAAATGTGTGTGAACTTCTGGCTTGTAACTACAAAAGACTAAATGCAATGAAATAATAATAAAAAAAGGCTTTTTTGTGCCACAGATTGAATCTTGTTGCATGTGTGTAAATGTCAAAAAAGGCAAAAAAAAAAAAAAAAACCTGATGTAATTTCTTTATTTACTTACTTACTTATTTATTAAGTTTTAGGCCACTTTAGAATGTGATTCCAAATGTGCAGTTTGATCATCTGGACATCTGACAATTCTTGCAGTATATGTACGTTAGCTGATATGTATTTGTTTTTGTTTTTTTAATTCACATAAGAAATGGACATAGAAATGAGACGTAATAATAACAGGTCGCCCCAGCAGTCTGCATATCTGTGCTTGTATTCTTTGGCTCATTTCGTCTAGATAAATATACAGGACACAAAACAAGCATTGGGTTTAGAGAACCGAAAGATGACTTCCATTTCAGCAGCAGTGAAACCCAAAGCTGTGTGTTAATGCACATAATGTGAGACTGTGGTTTCATCTCGGTTGTGTAAAGATGCTTGATGCTTAATATTTATTTGTTGGTGCACTAAAATGAACCACTTAGCAGCATCAACATGTACAGTTGCATTTAAAAATGTATGAATGTTGTTTCATTAGATAACAACAAAATGTCAAAGCGACTGTCATGCTGTTGGAGTTTTTCAACTTTGTATCTGCTGCTTTCAAACCTCGCAAACTTATTTTTGATGAATGGTGAAAAGTGTGTTTGTGCTGTTTCTGTACACATTTGCGTGAATCTGTGTTATTATTTTAGCCCTGCTGTAATAATTGATGTGCTGTTGTTTTCAACAACTTTCTTGTAACTCTCTTTTCTCTTTGTTTTTCTCTTGCTGTCTTTCTCTCATGTAGTGAACCCCATGCACGGTTTTATGCTTCACAAATAGTTTTGACATTTGAATATCTGCATGCCCTCGACCTGATCTACAGAGACCTTAAACCAGAGAACCTCCTCATCGATCAGCAGGGCTATATACAGGTGATAAACACATACACGTGACTGAGTTACATTCAAATACACCATGCTTAGTGAATGAACCGTTTAAATAGAAACAACACTCACTGATAAGACTACCTGCAGGTGAGACACCTGAGCACATATTTTTGTTCACTTGATTAATTTTTTTTTAGGCTGTGTTCACACTGTAAGTTAAAGTGCACAATATGCATGAGTATTGTTTAAGTAAGGCCTTTTAAATATTGCCGATATCAGACATGTTATGACATGTCTGAATGGTCATCACAACTATATATAATCATATAATGTTTAGTTATTAAATGCACTTTGGCTTTCCAGTCTTAAATTTCTGAATTAGCATTAATAGATTAATTAGCATGATTAATACCAATTACTAACATTCAAACTTCTATCATCAATATTTGTTTTAAACTTTGTTTTTTTCTGTAAAACTTAATAAGTGCAATTTGTACAATATTTTATGATCCATGTCAAGGGTAAATCAAGCACAAATGACAACTGTTGTGTTAGATGAACAGAAACGTATCAAACCTCATTTAAAGGGGTTGTATTATGCTTTTTCACTTTTTGAATGTTTAGTCGGTGTGTAGTGTGTATGTTTGGACATAAAACGATCTACAAAGTTACAGATCTCAAAGTCCACTCCAAAGGGAGATATTTCGTTTTTAAAAAATCCCTTTTCAAGAACTACAACGAACGGCTCGTTTGGACTACAAAGTTGTTTTCCGGTGTTTGTGATATCACAAAGCGGCTCATTAGAATATCATTAAAATAATGAATTCTAAAATAATAAAATTCGAATGGTTGGCAGGTGGGGAGAACGCTTGGTTGTGCTCTGCACGTTTCAAAATCTAAACCCGGTGGGTGTTTTTATATCACTGTATTTCTGAAGGAAACCGACTGTCTTCAGAAATTTTGGGATGTCATTTTCATTTCATCTTGCATATAATGTCTGATGAAGCAGCGTTTGTGAGCAGAGCTCTGTTTTGTGTACAGTGTTACCGGGGAAACCTCTCTACCACAGAATGAATTTGCATATATATGCCACCACAGATAGTGTAAGTCTGTGGGACTATGTTATAAATAAATTCAACTGTATAACAGTGTCACTGCAATTCATGTTATAATGTTAGAATTAAAGAACAATAAACATAATACATATTACCGTTGCACTTATCTGTACATAGTAAATGCAGTTATTTTTAAGCTGTTGTTGACATCCTATCTAAAACGTGATTTAGTCAAAAAAAACAATAACAATAATGTTACCACTTTAATATGTATCAATATTAAATATCCATGCGTGCAAAGGTTCTGCGTGATCCTCTTGTTCAATATTCTCGAGGTCTGAATTATCAATATTGACGAACTTGCTGTTTTGGCAAGGGGCGGGGCAGTACTGAAACACTGTCTAAGCTGTTCACCAATCACAACGCACTGGGACAGCTAACCAATCACAACACATTTTGTTTATCGGAAGGCGGGCCTTCATCAAACCCGGAACTAATCGAGCCGTTTGTGTGAGGCTGGGGAGAAAGGTATTGTAATAATGTAAATTATGTGAAAAATAATGCGACTTTCGAACCACCAAACATGAGAGCATGTTCTAGTACACCCCCAAAACAAAATCAAGACTTTGTAAAAGAGCATAATAGGACACCTTTAATATGATATAATATTTCGTTATTATGTGAAAAATACAAAGGCCTTTGGCCTCTTTTAAGGCTTGAATTTCTCTATCAGCATTAATCAGCAATTAATTAGCATAGCATGATTAATAACATATTTAGTAACATTTGAACTTTTGTTGTGACATTAATAATGTCAATATGAATTTAAACAGATTTTTTTTGCACCTTTGTAATACTTAGTGCAATTTGGAAAATATTTTACAAATGATGATAAATGTTGTTAGATGAACAGAAACATATTGTAACTTCATAATATCATAATTTGTTATAATATCTAGCTATTGTGTAAAATAATATGAAAAACTTGTAAATTCCAGAAATCCATTAGCATTCATTAGCATCCAGTCTTAAATGGTAAATCAAGCACAAATGATGACAAATGTTGTGTTAGATGAACAGAAACACATCATAACATAATTAGTGCTGTGAAAATTAGTGCATTAACGCAGGCGATTCGTTTTTTCCAGTTTAACGGTGTTAAAAATATTTTTAACGCAGGGGCGGAGCTAGGGTTGGCCACCCCTCACAACTGCTGCTTCTGGCTCTTTTATTCTTCACAAGAATTGTGTTTATTTAAATGTAGAACGTCCTTCCAACCACATCAAACAGGAAGATTTTTAGAGGCACACTCCACTTAACCAGTGAGATGAGATGTTGTCAGGCCATAATTCAGTAAATCTAATTGACCTGTCCTGTCAGCCGTTAATCTGTCCTCGTAGCACGTGCTCTTCAATTGCATGCACAAATGTGGCGGCGTGCGCTGTAGCCCTGTATCATTTCATATTAAAGCATGAATAAAACTACGAGCATGTGTGTCAGATCTGTGTCACGTTCAGCAGCGGCAGCTCTTAAAGTTATAGCAGCCAAAATAACCTAATAACCAGCTGCTGTGATGTCTGTTAATTAAAGAACAAAAGAAAAAGAGGAAATCAATAGCTTCTGTAGCTTTAAGGATTCATCTATATTTAATTTAGAATTTAGTGTTTGATAACTTTATTCAATTTCTGTTTATTTCCTACTTGTTGAAGGGAACAGGTATGTATCATAATGGGTTTACGTGAAGATTGTTTTAAGTTCACTTAAATTCAAATATATTTTTTAAAGTCTAATAAATGTTAAAATTGATAGCTCTCAATTATACTGTAATGTTGAATGGCTATAATCAATGGTTAAATAGTAAGTAGAGACATCAGTAGTATTGTCATAGAAAAGACGCCATTAGACAAATATTAAAAAATATACTGTATTTATTGTTTCTAAGTAACAGCACTAAGTAAATATCATATATTAGAATATTTAGTTGTATGAAATTAATATGAAGAACTTTCATATTAAGGAAGGAATTCCTGTCTTAAATTAGCATTAATTAGCATACAGTATTAAATTAGCATTAATGGCTAATTGATTAACATTACAATTAGTAATATCCGAACTTCTGTTGTTACTGTTTAAAGCAAATATCAGCATTTTTGGCCTTCTGTACATTAATATACATTTTAAACAAAATATTTACTTAATATAGTGCAATTTGTATAATATTTTACAATCATGTCGAAGGTAAATCCAGCACAAATGATGCCACATGTTGTGTTAGATGAAACAGGAACATTTAAGTGTATTGTATTGTGTATAAGTGTTAATATTGATTTTTCTGTAACTCAAAAAACAAAACAAACAACAACAAAAAATTATAATTTGGACCTGATTTGGGTCCCATTCATTTGCAATGTAAAATGTTTGCTAAAAGTGTGTCTGTGATGTAAGCAGCTCCGTGGATGTGTTTTCAGTCACATACGGCTCTAATCTCATCATTACTGCCCCCTCATGGCTAATTTGATAATGACATTATGAAATGCTTCTGGCACGAAGCATGCATGTTCTGGGCATATATCACAGCGTCATCTGTGGGACCTATGTTTCAGGTGACAGACTTCGGTTTCGCCAAGCGGGTCAAGGGTCGCACGTGGACATTGTGCGGCACCCCGGAGTATCTGGCCCCAGAGATCATCCTCAGCAAGGTGAGCTGTGCTGTCCTAGTTTCTCTGAAGAGACTGAGACGCGTCTACAGTGAATGCAGCTAAACCCAGTGTAATTAATGAAGCGTCTGATCATGCAACTCACTTTAATATAATATAGACTACCAGTTGAAAGTTATGAATAATTATGCTGTTTTCATGTTTTTGAAAGAAGTCTATTCTGCTCATCAATTCTACATTTAATTGATTAGAAATACAAGAAAAACTGTAATATTGTGAAATATTTTTACAATCTAAAATAACTGTTTTCTATGTGAATATATTTAAAAACGTAATTTATTCCTGTGACCAAAGCTTGAATTTTCAGCCTCAGCACTCCAGTCTTCAGTGTCACATGACATGACATTCATATTTTTGTGGAAACTATGATACATTTAATTTTTTTCAGAATTCACAGATGAATAGAATGTTCAAAAGAACATCATTTATTTGAAATGGAATCTTTTGTAACATTATAAATGTATTTACTGTCACTTTGGATCTATATAATGTTACATTGTTAATTAAAATAATTAATTTCTGTCCTTTTTAAAAAAATCTTTTACTTGCACCAAACTTTTGATTGGTGGTGTTTCACGATTTCCACAACAACAAAAAAAGTCAAATATGAAAAAATTCTGTGCCAGTTGAGTAAAATATAAAACAAAAACAAAAATCTGAATCAGCACAGCTGTTTTCAACACTGATAATAATTATAAATATTTATTGAGCAGCAAATCATCATATTATAATGATTTCTGAAGATCATGTGACACTGAAGACTGGAGTAATGATGCTGAAAATTCAGCTTTGATCACAGGAATAAATTACAGTTTACAATATATTCACATTGAAAAGAGTTATTTTAAATTGTAGCAATATTACTGTTTTTTTACTGTATTCTTGATCAAATAAATACAACCTCGGTGAAGCTGAAGATACTTCTTTCAAAACATCAAATAAATCAAATCATAAAAAAATATTTTATAGAGTTTTGACCGGTAGAGTATAAGAATTGCTTGTTATTAATTTTATCTGTTATGTATTTCAGTATCTTGTATCACACTAAAGCTTTTCTGATCTCTCGGCTATTCATTTAAATCTTTTGTTTCTTGACATAAATATTCGCAGTTGTAGCTCAACTACCATTTGCTTCATTCATGAAACATGCAAGTTTGCAAAGGCTTAATATTCTCTTTAACTCGTCCTGATGTGTTTTCTCTCATAGGGGTATAATAAGGCTGTGGACTGGTGGGCTCTGGGTGTGCTGATGTACGAGATGGCTGCCGGTTATCCTCCGTTTTTTGCCGATCAACCCATTCAGATCTATGAAAAGATTGTCTCAGGAAAGGTAATTTTGTCAGGAAATGACAAACTCTAGCCTTTAGACTGAAAATGAATCAAATGTCTTGTCTTCAACCCACCGCAGTTTACTTGAGTTTAGTTTAGCTAGGCTTAAACCCAGTCTTTTCACAGGTACGATTCCCGTCACACTTCAGCTCCGACCTGAAGGACCTGTTGAGAAACCTGCTGCAGGTGGATCTCACCAAACGCTACGGCAACCTTAAAAACGGAGTTAACGACATCAAAGGACACAAGTGGTTCTCAACTACTGACTGGATAGCCATTTACCAGCGGAGGGTGAGAAACACACACAGTCCCTTTCGTCACTGATAGTGATCTGATGTATTCAGTGCTTTTGCCCCCAAAGCTCAATCAGTAAGGCTTGTATCTCATATTATACTGGATGTCATTTAGTATTATCACTAGCACTGCTGGGGGTAAAGGCCCCGATATACTTCAAACGAAGTTCGTTTTCGTTCTTCGTTTGGGGGCAAAAATAAGTTTGAAAAGACTGAGCGACGATATACTGTTTTCAAACATTTCAACTATTCTAGATTAATGTGAACATGTCTTGCAACGCTCGCGCGTCTGCCCTAAACACAACAACGATGATGGTGTATCTAGCTGTGAGACGGGTATCAATGGTCAGAATATTATAGACAAAAGAGTAATGATTAGCAGCAGTTCAGAGTCAAGTATCATGTTTGCAAAACAAAAGAACCATTCTCATAATCAGTCCTTTCAGTGTGAATGGCTCATAGTCTGAAAACTTTAGCATGATGTGGAAAAAAATATTGGAGTCATCTCAATAACACAAACCTGTTTGTTACTTTATTTAATTAGTGTTCATTTATTTTATTAAACTGCATAAATTATTACACATTTTTATATTTTATTTCGTGTCATGATTTGATAAAAACAAATGTTTATTATTGTATGTGCTTTTAGCATTTCATTTATTGTATACCTTTTAAATTCTCTTATTGAAAGAACAACAGCAGCAGCAGCAGTATGGTGTAACATTTATTTGAAACACATGTATTTGGTACTTGCTACCTTATATCTTTACTCTTTCCTTTCGTTCTTTTCATGGCTTTGGAAAATTTTCATCTGATGTTTCTCTGTCACTTTTTGCATAACTCCGGGTCGTCGACACCAAGCTTCGTTGCGATTTCTCTCTAGGAATTAAATGCTTTCTCTGAATCTTTAAAGTCTCTCCGCGAGTGATTGTACAGGTGCGGATATATATATATATATATATATATATATATATAGAGAGATGTTGTTCTCCTACCTGATCTCTGTTGAATGAGAAACGAACCAGAAAAAAAAAAAAAATCGCACGTCAAAGAAGGTGGAGCTCCAGAACACACCCACCGTCATCTCCACGGACCAATGGTAGCTCAAAGGTGTTTAGGAGCCAAAACAAACTCCCCCAGAAAGTTCGCTTTGGTGAGCTGTTTCAAACTGCTGAAACGAACTTCGTTTCGGCCTGATTTTGTTCAAAATGATATCATATCATTTCCTTCTTCGATTTCGTTTGAAGTATATCGGGCCTTAAAGCATTACAAGTAACGTGAGTTATGTAATCAGATTACTTCTTTCAAGTTACTATTAAAGTAATGCATTACTTTTAAATTTACAATAAAGTATCTGAGATATGTTGTGGAGAAAAGTCTTCTCTGTCTTGCAAAATAATGCTAAATTAAACTTTATTGCAAGAAGACAACAAAGCCGAGATGCCTGGAGAACATCTGAATCTTTCTTTGTCCAGGATACCATCTTTATACAATTTCATTATCGGTCGCTGTCCAATGAGCGTACAGAACACTTGTTGACATGTTATTCCCAATGCTTTTCCACAATTGTTTATCAGTTTTCATAATGCTTGCTTTTATTGTAGAAAAACACCAGCTAGTCTGTTTTTCTTCTCTGAACTTCTCTTATCTACAACGTTTCAGCTGCTCAAGGTTACAAAGGCATATACATTTTAGGATTTTAATGAGTTGTACACATTATCTATTTCCACACTATCTCATCCTATGGCATCTCTCATCTCCAGTACTTCCTTCTGTATTCTCTATTAATAAGCGCAGTCATGTAGTCCATGAGGCCTACACAGTCAGTTTGGCCTTGAGGCCTTCGAAATGCACCCAGTTCACATATGAGGCAAACTAACTTTCACAAACATGCAAAGTATCTTCTTTAGTTGTTTTCTATAAGATAAATAAAATATTTCAGCAGTTACTTTCTCAAAAATGCAACACAAGTTCCCATTTATTGACCGACAGCTCTCCTGTCCACGTGTTGAGAGACACTTCCTTCAGCCTGAGGCTTATTCATTTCACTTTTGGAAGGAAAGGGCCTTTACGGTTGCTTTATTATTTACAGTTGTGTTTTTAAAACTGAATAAGCAAGCCTAGCCCAGGTGGCACTAAGTAATGCCAAAGTAACATAATGCATTTCTTTCCAAAAAAAAGTAACTAAGTAATGCATCTAGTTACTTTTTTAATGGAGTAACGCAATATTGTAATGCATTACTTTTAAAAGTAACTTTCCCCTCAATAGTATTATTATTATTATCATTAGTGTCAAACTTAAAAATAATAATTGTCTGAGTATCAATAAGAATAAGAGTCCAGTTTATAGCAAATATCAACATTCGTGAACTACTTTACATTAATATACATCAGTATCTATTTTAAACAAATCGCCATCTTGGAATCATAAGGTTCTGTGTGCATTCTGAGCAGTTTGAGATATTGAGCTTCAAAGTTTTTGCGTTCCATAGCCTTCTGTAGATAGAACCCTTTTTGTTTTCTAAAAAAGGCCCAAAATGTACACAGCTTACAAAAGAAGCATCACATAATGTAAATAAGTTGTCCCAATAAGAATATGTGAATAACTCCATTTTGACAAAAATGTCAGATAGACCCTTATAATTCCAAGGCGACTAAATATTTTCACTCCTTTTTCTTCAATAATCAATGTAAAGCATTTTGGAAAATATTTTATCACCCATGTCAAGGGTAAATCAAGCCTAAATTATGACAAATGTTGTATTAGGTCAACAGAATCATATCATATTCATTGTAACTTCATAATATAATTTAATATCATTAACATAATTTAATATCCATAACATTGAGTTACTGTGTGAAATTAATATAAAGAACTTTGGACTTCCGTTCTTAAATTTCTGACTTAGTATTTCATTTCATTTCATTTATTCATTTATAAAGCACTATTAAAACAACAGTGTTGACCAAAGTGCTGTACATTAATAAAAATTATTCCACAAATAGAAAACAACAGTAACAAAACACCAGATAAAACATCAAGGACAATACAAGCAGAGACCAATGCCTCAACACACTGCGGTCTCAAAAGCTAAACATAAAAAGTGAGCCTTCAGACGTCTAAATATTTAGAGTAGGAGCAACTCTAATATGGGAGGGAAGACTGTCCATCTTTTTGGAGCCGCCACCGCAAAAGCCCGATCCCCCTTCGCTTGTATTTTGTCCTCTGAGCAATTAAAATCGAGTGGTCAGAAGATCTCAAAGACCTAGCAGGTTTGTGTACCAATAGGAGCTCTGACAGGTAAGAGGGAGCTAACCCATTCAAAGATTTGTAAACAAAAACTAGGAGTTTAAAATCAATCCTATACTGGACTGGCAACCAGCCCAGAGAGGACAGAATAGGAGAAATATGATCCCACTTGTGCGTCCCCGTCAAAAGCCTAGCGGCAGCATTCTGTAGTAATTGCAAACGGTTTAGAGTCGTTTGACAAACACCTACATACAAATAATTGCAATAATCAAGCCTCGAAAACACAAAGGCATGGATCACCTTCTCACAATGTTTAAAAGAAAGAAATGGTTTAACCTTCGCCACCAATCGTAAATGAAAAAAAAAACAGATTTAACAACTGACTTTATCTGTTTATCAAATTTGAGGGTATTATCAAATAATACCCCTAGATTTTTGACCACAGGTTTACAAAAAGGGGTCAACTCACCTAAATTTGACAGTTCAGGTGCCTTAGGACCTCCAAACCAAATAAGTTCTGTCTTACTCTCATTAAAATTTAAGAAGTTTGCTGACATCCAGGCTTTAACCTCCTTCAAACAATTCACAAGGGAGTCCAAAGCATGTACGTGGTTTTTCCTCAAAGGCAAATTAATTTGCGTATCATCTGCATAAAAATGATAGGAAATCCCATACTTTCGAAAAATTGTCCCTAACGGTAAAATGTATAAAGAAAACAAAATAGGGGCAAGAATGGATCCTTGCGGGACACCACACATCAATGGAGCAGAAGAGGAAAATACCTGACCTGAATTGACAGAAAAACTTCTATTCGATAGGAATGATCTAAACCACTTGAGGGCGGTACCCTGAATACCTGCCGCTTCCTCAAGGCGTAAAGCAAGGATCTCATGATCAATCGTATCGAAAGCAGTGAGATGTGAGATTTACATTTACGCATTTAGCAGACGCTTTTATCCAAAGCGACTTACATTGCATTCAAGTTACAGTGTTTTTTTTTTTTTTTTTACATTTTATCAGCTTTTGCTTTCCCTGGGAATCGAACCCACGATCTTGGCGCTGCTAGCGCAATGCTCTACCATTTGAGCTACAGGAAAGCCAGGAAAGCCTACAGGAGATCTAATAGCATACACTCTAAAAAATGCTGGGTTAAAAATAACCCAGCGCTGGGTTAAAAAGGGACGAACCCAGCGGTTGGGTTGTTTTGACCCAGTGGTTGGCAGAGGTGGAAAGTCCAGGTTTCAGAAAGTAAAAGTCCTGCCATATGTTTATTCCAACTCAGCAGCTGATTTCACCAGAGGAGGAACCAAGTAATTCCTTTCAAGTCACAAGCAAGTCTCAAGTCAAATCCCAAGTCCTCAAAGAGTTAAAGTTAATGAGATAATTAAGAGACTGAAGAAAGCAACATCACTGAAGAAAAGAGAAACACAAAAACATATGACTTGAGCCACAGCCTTGGATGGAATCAACTGAAAAAAACAACAACAACACGATGCCACCATAATTGTGGTCAGTGTTTGCTTTAGTTGGGCTCTTTAGACTTTTAGTAACAAATTAATTTGTTTCTAAGCAATTGCAATATTATTTCACTGCAAATATTTGTGCATTGCTGAATCAAACCTTGAAGTAGCAGATTAACTTTTGCTTTCGGCTTCTGAAAAAGAAAATTCATTTGAATGAACATCATGAAGTGGTTTTTCTTTGGTTTGTTGATGGAAATTCAGCCATCATTGAATTGAAAAAAAAAAAGTCATATTAAACAAATACTACCGTAATGCTTTAATGTTGAAAAAAAGAACTGTATAGGCTCAGGCTTTTAGACATGCACACTTATCATATGATCCTCAACAGTGGTGACAATAATTTTTCATACTGCAGTGCATGATGGGAGTTTTTACTATGGTGTTACCCAGCATGCATTGCAGCATGAAGCATTTTGTTGGTTGTCACCATTGTTGAGATTCATATGCTGGATTCTTGATGTCTGTGTGTGTCTAAGTAGTACAAGAGTTCACATTTTTATATTCGTTACATAGATTTAAAATGATTTCACTAAAACTATTGGAGCAGCACTTTGCTTGCATGCTGTAGTTTCACAGGGTTGTTAAGCAAAACCTAAACATATAAAAAGAAAAATAATTTGATCGTAACCAGGCCAACTCATGATGATTATCTGCTCATATGAAAACAGTTAAAACCTACTTACTGTATAGTAGTGATCTCTCTGCTTTATAACAGCACATGCATTGCTACAGAGACATATCTAAGACTAGAAGTCAAGGGTCAAGAGCTCAACTAAACAAACACTGATCTCCATGATGGTGGCATCATTTTAACCAATAAAACATCAACATCTGATCCTCTGTAATTCTCAATAACAGCAGGTGTTCATCACTAATGCACAATCATCATTTTATTAGTCACTTAATTATCTCATTAACTTTAACTCTTTGAGGACTTGGGATTTGACTTGAGACTTGCTTGTGACTTGTAAGGAATGACTTGGTTCCTCCTCTGGTGAAATCAGCTTCTGAGTTGGAATAAACATATGGCAGGACTTTTATTTTCTGACCCCCGGACTTTCCACCTCTGCCAACTGATGGGTCAAAATAACCCAACCGCTGGGTTCGTCCCTTTTTAACCCAGCGCTGGGTTATTTTCAACCCAGCATTTTTTAGAGTGTAAGAACCACTGAATGGCCAGAATCACTTAATAATAAAATATCATTAAGTACTTTTAACAACGCAGACGCAGATAGTATTAGTATCTAATTAGCATGATCAATAACATAATTAGTAACGTTTGAAGCAAATATCAACATTTGCGACCTACTTCACATTAATATACATCTGTGTGTATTTTTAAAATACGTTTTGCACTGTGTAAAACTTTATATTAGGCAATTAGGAAAATATTTTACTATCCATGTCAAGGGTTAATCAAGCACAAATTATGACAAAGATGAGCAAAAATTTAAACAGAGATCTGCAACACATACAAGGGGATTGATACGATCATTGTCATACTTAAAAAAATGCAAATTAAGAAATAAAATATTGATATTGGTGAGTACTTAAAAATGGAAAAGGTAGCATTTCATACTCAAATGTAAACTATCAAGCAGAAAAACAATAATATTAACTAAATAATAAAATATTATCTCATCTTCTTTGCATTTTCTCAGGTGGAGGCCCCATTTGTGCCTAAATGCAGAGGTCCCGGGGACACCAGCAACTTCGACGACTACGAGGAGGAAGAGGTCCGTGTGTCGTTCACGGAGAAGTGTGCGAAAGAATTTGCCGAGTTCTAGGGGAATAAGTGATAGAAATCAGAGAGAGAGAGAGGAATATAGGTGGAGAGAGAGAACGATAAAAAGTGCATGAATCTTAAAACCGATCCTTCCTCCTGTTAAACAGCAGAGAAACCAGCGGAAGAGTGCAGAGAAGACCTCCAGGGATAAACAGTGAGGCCTTTATCATCTCCTCTGTTTTAATCATGTTTGTAATTTTCTCTTTTGTTTTTTAATCTCTGTTCATGTGATATTAATCATGATGGATTTGATAGGGTGTAATTGTTGGCCTGTGGACTGGGATTGTTGTTGCCGCACAAAGACAGACGGGTTAGTTATTGTCTATTCAGAGATCATCTCTAATCTTGAGCAGTTACCGCTAAAGTGCAAGTTCTCCACAAGGTCACCATAACAACCATACAGAAAAATAGGAAAAGAAAAAAAAGAATGGGAAAAAAAAAATTGTATTCCTGTGTAATAACGGAAATATTTTTGGTCCTGTATACTGTCATGTGTTTCTTTATTCTTAAAAATGCACTGAAAGGATGACAAAGTGAAAATGGCATAGAAAAGAAGCCATGATTTCATCAAATGAGCACCACTTTTTTTTTTTCTTCTTCTTTCAGCTGTAGGTCCACCATGTGTAAAATACTCACTGATGAACTTTGAACTTTCACCTATGAAATGTGCCATGAAATCCTACAAGTGTCAATATTTTGACTCGTCAGTTGTTTCATTGATTATCGCTGACATATAGTACGGGCCCCGAAGGCTGCGATGACGGGGCCGACAGCCTTTACTGCATCAAGCCTTCGTGCAGAGGAGGGGATGAATGTTTTTGTTTCGTTTGTTTAGTATTGTTAATATTATAATTGTTACGGTTCTCATTGGGTTATACATTTCTAAAGCCTGACGAAATTGCACACACTTTGTGCGCGATTCATGCGGCGAAGCCTTGCGGTCGACGCTCTCCGGCGAGCCGCCGCATGGCTCTCTCCGTTTCTTCCCCCTTTATTCTTCCATTTCTGCATTTTTAAATAGGCAAAGTCTTCTCTCTGAATGGGTGCAGTGCATCGGGCTCCTTTTTGGGTGAGAATTTCTTACACGCAACTACTAGGCTACAAATATCTCCTAAGCTGGAGGTGAACTCAGTGGATACCAGTGCTTACTCCTGAGGACATGGTTCAAGTTAATTGTGATATTTTGCACCACAAGAATCATTCCAATAAAGTATTACTATAAATACCAAACAGGTTTTACGTCTCTTTGTAATAGTGGAAACACCTAACATTGCACTGAGGTCTTAAGCTTCTGTCCTATTTGTTACACTATGGTGCTGTAGAGTCCTGAACTGTGCATTGTGGGATCGGGCACCATTAATGAAGACAGAGGGAAGAGTTGGGAGGACTATTTCACACCCACTGCTCCAGAACCTCCAAAACAAGTTAAGTATGCCATGAGAGTGTTTGCATTATGATCGTGCAAGATAGCTTTGTATTTCTTAACCATTACAGGACAGTACAGCGAAATCACTGGCTGGTAACAGATGTTGTTGGTGGAAGATAATAAGCTTTCTCCAACTGCATACTTGTATGAATTTTGGAAATAAAATGAATATAATTCTTCGAATCATGACACTTTGTTCCTATACATGCCAGGCTTCCATTTTTTGCGCATTTAGTCTGTGACACAAGCGGTTTCTGAAGGGCAGCTCTACTGCAAATTTTAGGCCAGTTTTTTTTCCGGCAATAAAACTAAAATATTTTAGTTTTCGGCAAAAAAAAAAACTAGTGGGATTTGTAATTGAGGCACTTTGATTCGACTTTTTTTATATTTTCTATTCTTACTACTTGTAGATAATGTAACTAATATATTTTTCATAATATTTTTGTTTCGATTTATCTACAGCTAGCAGTGACGCGGGGAGTTATAAAATAAGACTAGACGCAGGGCCGTAGAGGATTGGGGGCCCCCTGAAAAAATATTGATGTGGGCCCCCCCACACAAACATATCATATACTGTACAATATACAAGCATGGAACCAAATTGCATGCTTTTTTGTGGTTTTCATAATATCTCAGTTATACAACTAATAAAATATTAGAATTATTCACAGAACATGGGCCTATATAGTATAATTCCTGGAATTTGTGGGGCCCCCTGGGCGGTGGGGGCCCCTAGAATTGTCACCACCTTTCACCCCACTAGCAACGGCCCTGACTAGACGTATAGACTTTAGTTTCGACCAGCGAGCACTCTGTCATCCAACCAACCAAAACACTGATGCGTTTTAAACGTATTTAATTACGCATCGAGATTGCATATGAAAAATCTGTTGCGTTAGATATAAGGACTGCAGCGCGAGCGTGAACAAAAGCCCGTCGACGAGATGCGCAAAACGTGTAACTCCGCAATACCACCTTAAATAAGCGCCTCGTAGGCGCGGAGCGTAGCGGATGGTTCTCTTCGGAAAGTAGTCCACCTTAAGCGCACATAGAGGGTAAACGCAGGCGTAGAGCGAGGCTTCCGCTTCATTCCCAGCCGGGCTCAGAGCGGATCACTTCGGAGGCAAGAGAGAGGCGCCCGGCCAAAGCCAGCGGAACCAGTGCTGCAACATGTCGGAGCCAAAATACCGAGAATGGATCCTGGAAACCATCGACTCCCT
Source organism: Schizothorax lantsangensis (assembly GCA_027422415.1). NCBI lineage: Eukaryota > Metazoa > Chordata > Actinopteri > Cypriniformes > Cyprinidae > Schizothorax > Schizothorax lantsangensis. The sequence continues at coordinate 40,478,775 of CM049841.1, read as the reverse complement.
GCGCTCGAGAAAAGCCCGACCGGACCTGGAGAGAATCTGCCGAATGGTCCGAAGAAGACACGGCTCAGACCCGGACAAAACCAGGGCTGAACTAGAAAAACTGATCCAAGAGCAAACTGTGCTGAAAGTTAGCTACAAGGGGTCCATTTCCTACAGGAACGCTGCTAAAGTGCAAAGAAAATGCAGAAAGAGAACGGAGCAAACCCCCGACAGCGGCAGCGGCGAGTCTTTGGGTGAGCACGGCAAACACGCCAGTTGCAATAACAACGGCGACAGCGCGCTCAGCCTCACGGACCAAGAAGAGTGCGAGGATAAGGAGCCAGAGGAACGCGGGGCGAGCCCGTGTCCTGACCCCCTGCCTCAAACCTCGCCCTCCGCTCTCGAAAAGGAAGAGCAGATTTTACCACTACCTAGCGGAAACAGTTTTATTAGTTGTGGCGCAACGGGTTACTCCGCCGGGAGCGTCAAAGCAAGTGCATCGAAAGACAAGAGCTTAGTCGCTGAGGCGGGGGCAAGCGGCTCCTCTGCCCAGCGCGATGCTGCTTCAAGTGTGAACAGACGGGCCGAAGGAGAGGAGACGCTCGGCCACGAGGGCAGCGATGAGGATGGTGATGAGAAAGAAGAGAAAACTTGCTCAAGCGCCAGCAGTCGGCCTTCGAGAAACAAGCCCCTCGCGTCCCCCAAACTCAAGGTGGGGGCAAAGGGCTCCGGGGCGCGCTGCTCGGACTCTCCGGATGAGAGCAGCGCTGATCTGGGCGACAGGCTGGTTGCTGCCGTGCGAAGTCTGTCCGAGATACACCGGGGCTCCGCCGCAACACGGGGCCACGCGCCGCCGGGGCTCAAAGAGATCCTCGGCTACCTCAGCACGCAGCGAGGGATGCCCGGGGAGAAGCTGACCCGCAACCGCGTTAAAGTGGTGCTGGAGCGCGAGATCGAGAGGGGTCGTCTCCGCAGGACCCGCCTCGGCCACATCACTCTTGCCGCGAGGGGGATGGGGGCGGCCAAGCCGTCCGCGCGTCTCCTGAAGAGCGCACTGCAGGACAGACATCTCGCGAAAAAGGTAACTTAATATTTCCAACACGTCCTGCGCAGCGCGCCGCGCTACACCTCCGTCTCCATATAAATAAATGATCGTGCTTTGAGAAAAGCGAAAGAAAAACGCACAGGACAAAAAAAAACAGCCCCGCATCATCCGATTTCCGCTCTTTTCTCGCGTGCAACTGTGCGCCAGAACATCCAAACTGTGTGTGTCTGCGGCAAACAGCGTGTTTTTGTGCTTGTTCTGAGGTTGTGTTGTGTGCAAACGGTGGGAGAAGCGACACCTCGGTTGTGTGTTTCGCTAGACACGCAACTGTCTGCGTGCCCTGTTTCACTTCAGCGTCTCGGCACAAAAGGTGCGGACTCGCGCTCGGCAGCGCCCGCGTGCGTGCGTGCGAGACACCGTCGCTTCTCTTGTTCCGCTGCTCTAACAGACACTCGTTACACAAAAGCGCGCTCGTCGAGAATCAGACGCGGACAGTGCGCTGAAGAAACACTGATGTCTGCGCGACATCAGGATTTCACAGGCAGGGCCGATGATTATTGTTGCGTTATAAGTTGTGCTGGATATTTTTCACTAGGCGGTGTCTGTTAAGTTAGACGCGCACGGAAAATGTAAAAGGGAGGGAGGGGGACCCGAGGCTCGCGTCTGTTTTCTCGGGCGAGCCGTCGCTCTGCAATACTTCGGTCATACGAGGTAAAAGCAGTTGCGATGGCGGAAATTCGCTGCATGCCGAGCCAAAGCGGAGCGCAACCTAAGCCTCTTAGTTCCGTTCCGTGCGGCTCATCCAGTCAGGTTGAGCGATGTGTTTCGTTCTCTCTCTTTTTGCGCTGTTATCCTCTCTGCTTTGATCAGATTTCTCAAGCACTGTCCCGTTCACTTACAGACTGTGGTCAAATTGATTATGAACCCCACTGAGTTACTTAATGCGTGGTCAAATCGCTGTAATCTAATCATAATCACTGGTAAGAGAATCTGCGGTGGATGCTTGGGCAGTTTGTGTGGTTTTAAGGAAAAAACGCAATTCGTAAAATCATGCCGGCGACGGAGGACACGCACACAAAACGCCCGTTTGAGGGGTGCGCGTCGTAACAGCTATTTGGCCTTTTCAAACAGTGGGGGCGTCGAGAGTCAATAGTTTTTCTTTTCTTTTCTTTCCTGTACATTTGCAGCTAATGTGATGCAAGGTACAGTCAAGATTGAATCCATTCCCATCATTGAGATCTGTAAAATAAAGCGTTCAGTAATGCTCTATAATGAACTACTGTTGGTTAAAAGTCCATTAGAGCTTTTTGAAACGGTGTCTCTATCCCCCCTTGTCAGGAGGAGGTGAAGGAAGAAGAAAGGATGGAGGTGGAGAGTGAGGAAAATGGCACAGAGGAAAACACAGTGGGCTCAGCGGAGGATGTTCCCAACACCATCACTGATGAAGGCCCCGCAGGTGTCAAAGCATGCACTGACCCGACCTCACCTGACATGGAGGTGGAGAACGATAATGGCACCAACTCACCACTGACGTCTGAGGGGAAATCCCAATCATCTTCATCGCTGGAGACCTCAAACCAGTGCTCCTTACAGCAGGAAGTAGACGTGGGTGCAAGTGAAGGTACTTGCGCTGTCTCTGTTTAATAACAGAAACATTTTCTTAAGTATTTTTGTCTGGTTTTACAGTAAAACATCTAAACATGCTTAACGTAAGACAAACTGTTTAGAATAAGATGGAGAATAGATATTAAATTACATATTTTGTGTCCCATGGACAATTATTCGGTTTCTTGTATTCAGTGTTGGGGGTAAGAGTTATGTAATCAGATTACTTTTTTGAAGTAACTAGTAAAGTAACATGTTACTTTTAAATTAACAAGAAAATATCTGAGTTACTGTTTCAAATAAGTAACACAAATTACTTTCAGAGATGCATCTCAGACCTCAAATACTTAAAATATTACCCTTTTTAGACATAGTTTAGTTAAGAGTAAAGAAAATACTATACAAAACTTACTAGCAGTTGCCAAGTGTATATCAGTCTTACTTTTCCAATACAAATAAGACCAGTCTTCATTACTGAATATAAAAAGTTATGTCCAGTCTGCAATCGGCCCCAGTTCTTTATTTACCCTTGTAAGACCCCTCATAAAAAACACTTTCTCATTGGATCTAAGCAAATCTCATAGGTGACCTATTTTGATCTCAAAAAGTGAGTTGTTTGCATCTATGTGCTTTGTTTTCATTTATTCACTGACACCTTTCCTGTCCCTGTGTTGAGAGAAATCGGGAGTAAGTGCAGGCATTTTCTTCAGCCTGAGGCTTATTAATTTCACTCTTAGTGTTAAAGGGCCTTTACAGTCACCAAAAATATAACTTTTGGGTTTTCTGTTAATAAAAGTAAATAATCAAGCCCGGCCCCGGTGACAAAAAGTAACGCAATGCATTACTTTCCATAACTCAGTAATGCAATTAGTTACTTTTTTATGGAGTAACGCGATATTGTAATGACGGTTTATATAGTGGGAATAAATTGTGAAATCTCACCATCTTCTTTTGTTTTACTCAATTAAAACCATTATCATTAAATGAAACTTGAACAATACAAGAATTTCTGACCACAATGGTTTTTAACGGAAGTTAAATCTGAGAGACAGGAAGTGGAATTTATTGATGCACAGCCCAGCTCACATTAAAGTGTTGACATAATTCAGCCCTTATCAAAGATAATATATATATATACAGTATATAGTTTAAATCTGTTTATTGGACTTTCACAATAATAACAGGATACAGATATACAAGTCCAAAACCCCCCCCCCCCCCCCCCAGAGGAAAAAATAAATAAATAAAGATGAGATTTTTTTGCTCATGGAATGGCTTTTAATAAATTCAAACAATACTTTATCCAGAGGGGGAAGTCCTTCTGGATTATGGAGTAGAACTGAAATTGACAGACATACCTGTGAGCAAGTCATTAAATATTTTAAAGCTATGGAGGATGAATGTATTATTATAAGTGCTTTCTGAGGGGTGTTTGTTCACACTGCACATACATCAAATTTGTTTTTCGTACCCAGGCTAGGTGATGAAAACATCTGTTTGTTCAGACAGCCAATATCTGGTGTATCTACATCGGCTGCCACAGTAATAACTCCAGATGATACCTAGAGTTTCAGACTGAAATGTGTATTCCCAAAAATCCAATTTTAATCAAGTTTGTATAAATCAGTCTGAACAATGCCAAAGCATTTAGAACATGACTTTGCCCAGATGGCATTACAGCTGAAGATGGTGAATTGTTTCTGTGCGAGATGCTTGGAAAGTGCATGCGGAAGGTATTTTTGAAGGCAGTAGGTGGATGTGAGCACAGGGTATCCACAGGTGCAGCATCAAGCAGTACTAGAGGTTTTAAGTTCTGTTTTGGCTTTTTTTTTATGGAACAGTTTTGTAAGTTTTATGTGGAAGCCAAGGAGGAAAAAAAAATATCCCACAACTTTTGTGCCACAGTTAAAATAGTGTTCTTGAATGTGTATAAAAAAACTGCTATTCCAAGTGCTGGAATTGAGTGCTTGAGTGTGTGTGATGTGGGATTTGTGCTGAAGGAATCTGTGTGAATACAGACATGGGCTCCCTGTAGATGTGTGAGTGTCATGACAATAAATGATGGCATTAAAATCTCTCTCTCACACGCACTTTCAGAGCAGACAATGTCTGTGGAGCCTGAGGATGCTGGTGCTGAGAAAAATGCAGATGCGGCTGATCAGCTACATCCCGGCATTGAGGTAATGCGCAACGTTCACTGAAGGTTTTAATATCTGAGATCTTTCTCCTATTCTAGTTTCGTTGTGCAGAGACATGTAGGCCATTCGTAGGTTGACTTCCTGAAGTGTGGCTCTATCACTACACTGCTCTCTGTTTGTCTGAGTGGCCTGACATATCAATTGTTGGCTTAACGAATGAGTTCAATGGCAAACAAAGGGGTAATGGGAGTGGTTTAGCATATCTATTTTGGAAACTGTGTTTTTTTCTGAATATATTTTGTATATTTTTCACATTAACAATTCTGTCTGTCATTGCTCCTTATCCTAGTCTTTAATATAGTCTTACTGAGTGCATCTCTTTTTATTTTTCTCCCTCTTTCTCCTTTAGGATCAGGTGATTGTGATGTCAGAGACTGTAAATGATCCATCGTCAATACCTATAAGAAACTGTAAGTCCTTCAAACTAATTTAGGTTACTTTCTGATTAAGTGTGTTCATATCTTTATGTACTGGTATCTCTCGGGGCTCATCCACACGAAGCCAGAGCTTTCCCTATCTGATCACAACAACAAGAAAAGCTAGTAAAGTTCGTAAAGCTAATAGCCAAATACCTGAAAACCACAGGAACAATAGATAGAATCTAGTTTTTTTTTGTTTGTTTGTTTGTTTCTTTCCTCTTCCTTTTGTATTTCTTTCTTCCAGATCTATGCACTGGGTGACACATCAAGGTGGGGTGACACGTGTCGCTCCGCCCACCCCCAATTTCATTGGTTTATTATACAGCAGAGCTTATTGGTGTAGACATTTGCGCATGAGCATTCTTTTATATACGTTTTTATGAATGATCTATGCTGTTTGGCTGTACTACAGAAATATTAAGTGCTAACAACAGCGATTTTAGTTAGAATTAGCAAATGTGTTTTTTTAACTTATGATGAATTAGTTAGATTAAGTTCCTATCAAACGCTTGGTGGCGGCATCTCCGAATACTTCAGTACTTCAGGCAGAATAGAGCTGTGTAATATGAGCGGCTCACGAATTAAGTCCGGGGAACAAATTCTTAATTTGTGGCCATGATATAGCCTAGTCCTATCTATGCTATAAATAGCCTCACCTATGAGAAATATTAATTATGTTTCTGTGTGATGAACTTAAATAGTGGTCCTCAATCTCAACAGGTGGGATGTTGCACGTTAAATGAAGTCAGGTATTATTGCACTTTTCACAGAAGCAGATACTTAAACATTGAGCAGTTTTAACTGGGCGATGTTGATAAAAATGATCCACTGTTTGAGATTTAGCTGTTTTGTATAATGTATATTTATATGTAGCCATATTCTTTATTTTAGGACCAGTGGATAAGCAAAAACTTAGGATATGATGATAATTCACTGTAGTTCAGAAAGTAGGACAAACCCGCAAATGGTTTTATTTTAAAGAACAACTGCGGTGACAAATAAGACAATAATACCAAATAGCCCATCAGCGTGAACTGTGTTTTATGTGTGGATAATGGGAATAAAAACCTTGCTGAAACATTTATTTTATATTTTTTTTGCATATAGGCCTATTTTAAATGCTTTTGTTTACTAAAACAGCTGTTATTAAATCTGACCTACAGCAAATATTATTATTAATGTGCTTTAGTGCGTATTTAAGCAATAAAGGTTAATTTTCTCTGCAACATTTTTATTTATACTTTTATATATAGGCTATATAGACTATGCACAAATTAAATTACTGGTTTTGAGGCTCAGTCCTTTAAAAAGAACCAGGAATCACTGTACTATATTAGGCCTACTGATTTTAGATTTGTTATTAGTCTTTAATAAATAAATAAATATTAATCACAGAGAAGGGCTCTTTTACTCATTAAAAGTGCTCACGTACCTATTGCACAGATTTACAGCTCTGAGTGATTTAATATTCGATAGTTATGCAGGTCTATATGGCTACAATGATCGAGTGTTAATAACTGAATCTAAATTCATCCCATACACAGATTAGACACACAATGAGGGTGTGGATACATAAATAATTGGATTTTTAATATCGTCACGGACACTTATTATACTATAAGATAGGAACCTTTAAAAAACGTAAGAGAATCAATATAGGCTCAAAGATTTTATTAAGATATAAACAAGGAAACATTGAGCTTGCCATGAAAACATTTATTAGCACTTTATAAACTACAAGTTTGTGACGCATTGAGCAACGTAACTCATCTCTTTAAACAACAACAAAAAACAGTTGTGCAAAACGTAAAATCAGCCGCTTATGTTCGTGTTTGTCCATCTCTAAAATACAGTAAATTATCATCATTTGCGTATAAAATCCCAACTTAGTGCTGATCAGCGGCCTGCCAATCCTCAAGGAAATATGAATGAACCTGAAGAACCCGGAGGTGAAGTCATCAAGAGTTTATTTGTAAACAATGACTTCATCTGTCTAAAATTACAATGGTTACTAAACAGACAATAATTAAGATAGGCCTATGATTCTAGATTTAGCACATAATATTTCTGTAATATGGCCAAATCAATTACAAAATCGTACACAAAGGAATGCGCATGCTCGGGTCTACACCAATAAGATTTGCCGTGTTATAAACCAATGGAATTGGGGGTGGGCGGAGCGACACGTGTCGCCCCGCCCCAAAGTCCAGATTGCACTCTGGAGTACTTGGTAGCTTCTGCAGCACGAACACAACCATGTCGTCCGCCACTGTTGTTGTTGCTGTTACACGAATATAGTGGTGTCTGACTAGGTCAAGTTCAAGTTCAAGATTTATTTGTCACATACACGATTATACAGAGAGTATTAACCAGCAGTGAAATGTGAGTCAGGTCCGCTCCATGGACAGTGCAATATTATAGAAAACAACACAAAGGAGTATACATAAAATTAAATGAATAAAAAAAAAAAAAAATCGACTAGGGTCGAGATGTAGGGTGAAGACATCATCGTTTCACAAAATATACGGATTGACTGTACATACATGCAGATTTCAGATTTATCCACCCTGGGACCCAATTTAAAAAAACAGGCTCCTAAAATTTCATCTGAACGAAATGCTGATACGATACAAAATTTTTACGTATACAACTAAATGTGTCTCCATGTGGCCGGGCCCTCAGTGTGTCCTGACTCTTGTGTATGTGTAAAGGCCCCGATATACTTCAAACGAAGTTCGTTTTCATTCTTCGTTTGGGGGCAAAAAGAAGTTCGATAAGGCTGAGCGACGGTATACTGTTTTCGAACATTATGACACCCCCGCGCTGCTGGAGACGGGGTGTAGATTAATGTAAACATGTGTTGCGACGCTCGCGCGAATGCCCTAAACACAACAACGATGCAATGAAGGTGTATCTAGGTCTTTTATTAAAATGGATAAGTTATTACACATTTTTATATTTTATGTGGTGTCATAATTTGATTATTATTGTATGTTATGGCATTTCATTTACTGTATACCTTTTAAATTCGCTTATTGAAAGAACAACAGCAGCAGTATGGTGTAACATTTATTTGAAACACATGTATTTGGTATTTGCTACCTTATATCTTTAGTCTTTTCTTTCATTCTTTTCATGGCTTTGGAAAACTTGCATCTGATGTTTCTCTACGTCGCTTTTTGCATAACTCTTTCTAGGAATAAAATGCTTTCTCTGAATCTTTAAAGTCTCTCCGCGAGCGATCGTACAGGTGCAGATATATTTGTCGCAGCTCAGCTATTCGACACAGTGTATTTATGTTGCTAGTGACCTGTAGATGTTGTTCTCCTGCCTGACATCTATTGAATGAGAAACAAACCGGGTAAAAAAAATTGTGCGTCAAAGAAGGCGGAGCTCCAGAACACACCCACCGATTGCGTAATCCCCACGGACCAATGGTAGCTCAAAGGTGTTTAGAAGTCAAAACAAACTCCCCCAGAAGGTTCGCTTTGGTGAGCTGTTTCAAACTGCTGAAACGAACTCAAAACGAACTTCGTTTCGGCCTGATTTTGTTCGAAATGACGTCATATCAGTTCGCTCTTCGATTTCGTTTGAAGTATATCGAGGCCTTTAATGTATGCATCTCTGTGTCAGTTAATGTTTTAACTCTGTGTCTATTGCTTTGCATGTGTGTGTGTTTATTTATATTGCTGTGTGTTATTCTGTTGTTTGTTATTAATATAGTTGTTTAATTGCATTCTGTGATTTTTATATAGTTTTATGTTATTCTGTTGTTTTTTTATATATTTGGGGTGTTTTATGTTGCGCACTATTCTGTTGTTATTCTCTTTCATATAGGCCACATACACACTGCAGCTAAAGTCGGTTGTCAGTTCACCTTTTACTCCTTAATCGCATTCTATACACACACAATTCACTAAAATACAGGTAGTGACAACCGCATTAACAGAAATTATATGCAGTGTGTACGGAACTGAACTGAACAAGTAGTTGTTAATAACGTATTTGAACGTGCATCAGAAATGTGTCTTCATCTGTATGTGAGATGCAGGAAAATAACAGTGAAAGAAGTCTTAACCTTAGCACAGTTTGACATGGGACTAGCTGCGCTCACGAGCCCTGCGGTAGTGTCAGTGTTGCCAGATCTTCATAGAAACCCCCCCAAAACAACAAGGAAAGGGAAGTGGTTTGTGGCCAAGTATGGTGACCCATACTCGGAATTTGTGCTCTGCATTTAACCCATCCAAGTGCTAACACACAGTAGTGAACATACACCTGGAGCAGTGGGCAGCCAATGCTGCGGCGCCCGGGGAGCAGTTGGGGGTTCAGTGCCTTGCTCAAGGGTCTCACATCAGTCGTGGTATTGAAGGTGGAGAGAGTGCTGGTTATTCACTCCCCCCAACTACAATCCCTGCCGGACCTGAGACTCGAACCCACGACCTTCGGGTTACAAGTCTGACTCTCTATCCATTAGGCCACGACTGCCCCATAAAAAACAACAAACAAGGACAAGCACAAAAAACACTAAAACACCCAAATATTTTATAACACCAAAAAAAAAAAACATATATATCATATCCGCAACAGACCACATTATTAACTTCATAAAGTGCCTATCTTTATGAGCTAAGGCCAAACAACATGCCTAAAAGCGCTTGTAAATATGAGGACATGGCAACACTGCAAGACTGCGCTCTCTAAGGGGCTGTTCACATGTCGCGCCTAAAAACGCGTGGAAAACGCTAGGCTTTCTCCTTCTTTCCAAAGCGCTCTGTAGCTTGCGCTCCCGTGGCGTCTGCCATTGCTAAGCAACCATGAACTGCGCTCTCCTTGAAGACGTGGAAGTTTCAGCAAAGAATAAAATGGATTTCCAGCACTAAAAATCGATTGCAGTAGCTCTGCTACTATATTTATTTAAAAATGACTATCCACGTACAGCTATGATCAGCTGTTCTTTCATCTTGGCTGAGCTTTCAATGTTGTTACGTGAAAGGATGAAGCTGATTGGTTGGTTCTTGTCACATGACCTGCTGTGCGCTTGCGGCATTCTGAAAAGTTTATATGTTTTTATCTCGATGCGGCGCGGACGCGCCTGGAAAAAACGAGCGCGTCGCACTGCGACCGCGTCGCTTCCATTATGAGCGTGCATACCGCGCGTCTATATTTGAAATAACGAACTTCAGCGCGCAAAAGACGCGATATGTGAACGGCCCGGCCCGTTAAGCAGCCTCCCGAGCATAAACAAAACACAGCACGTCTATCAGCGGTAGTTTAGTTAAAATCGACAGACAAAAAGAGTCTTTAGTTTAGCCAAAAAATGGCAGGATACATATACATGTATATACATAACAAAAACAGCAGACGGTCTTATTGAAAATGCAAATTCATTCTCTGGCAGCAGGAGGCGCTTTGAAACAGCCAAAATAGTGGTTTCCTCTGTAACGGCTGTGAACAAAGTAGTGCTGCTCTCATGAACGCTACTTTATCAGACAATATAGGAAAGATGAAATGAAAATGATACTGAAAATTTTCTGAAAATAGTTGGTTCGCTTCAAAAATCCATTCATATAAAACACCCACGCCACGTGTTTATTTTGAAATGTGCGGTGCTCATGTTTATTCAATGAAGTTAAAGCCTATTGTAAAATCTATTTGTGGCGGTCAGTGTTGATATTGTGGTGGGCTGCCACAAATACATCAATGTATGGGAGACATATTTATGTGTTTTATTTCATGTGCATTAGCTTTTTATGCTCTATCGTTCAGTAAGATTTGTTTGAATGGAATCAATACTTTTATTCAGCATAAATAAATATTGTTCTTTCGAACTTTCCATTTATCAAAGAATTCTGAAAAACAATTATCACTTTTTTCACAAATAGTCGGCAGTACAGCTGTTTTCAACATTGATAATCAAAAATGTTTCTTAATCAGCAAATCAGCATATTAGAATGATTTCTGAAGATCATATAACACTGAAGACTGGAGTAATGATGCTGAAAATTCAGCTCTGATCACAGAAATAACAGCTAGTTTAAATTGTAACTATATTACATCCTTTACTGTATTTTTGATCAAATAAATGCAGCCTTGGTGAGCAAAAGAGACCTCTTTCAAAGTAATTATTTCAACCTTTTGACCTGTAGTTTACATGAATTGCTTACATCAAAGCCAAGAATGATTTCTGAACGATCGTGTGAAAAAAAAACAGTTACTTCAAATTTCAATTATATTTAACAATATTACTGTTTACTGTGTTTTTTTTTTATAAAGAGACTTTTAAAAAGACCTTACTTATCCAAAAATTTTGAAAGGTAGTGTTGTATTCTATATATTCAGTGTCACATGATCCTTCAGAAATTATTCTAATATGCTTATTTATTATGAGTGTTGAAACTGCTGTGCTGCTTAATATTGTTTTTTGGAACCTGTGATACTTTTTTCTTTGATGAATACAAAGATAAAAAGAACAGCATTTGTTAAATAGAAATCTTTTCTAACAATATAAGTCTTTACTATGACATTTATTCATTTAACACATCCCTCGTGAATAAAAGTATTAATTTCTTAAAAAAGAAAAAAATTACTGACCCCAAACTTTTTAATAGCATAGTATATTGTAACACAAAATTATTTTTTTAAATAAATGCTGTTCTAATTAATCAAAGAATCCTAAAAAAAAAAATTATCACAGGTCCCCCAAAAAATATGAAGCAGCACAACAGTTTCTAACATTGATTATAAATCAGCATATTAGAATGATTTCTGTAGGATCATGTGACACTGAAGACTGGAGAAATGATGATGAAAATACAGCTGCGCATCACAGAAATAAATTATATTTTAAAGTATATTAAAATAGAAAACTGTTATTTTAAATTGCAATAATATTTTACAAAATAAGTTTTTTTTCTGTATTTTTGATTAAATAGATACAGCCTTGATGAGCAGAAGAAACTTCTTTAAAAACATTAAGTCTTACTGATCCCAAACTTTTGAGCGGCAGTATATATATATATTTGTTTATTTATGCATTTGTTTATATAGTTTTATATGTGTTGTGTCATTCTGTGTTATTGTATTGTAGTTGTGTGTGTGTGTGTTTTATAAAGCTGTGTGTGTTGTCTGTTTATCAGGTTCAGGCTGTAAGCTGGAAGTGGGAGTGTCGTCATGTCTGCTGACTCCCTCTGCCTCACCAGGAGCGGCTGAAGAACGAGGGATGAATGAAGGAATGTGAGTACCACACAAACTAAACAGCGGAGTGAGATAGAGAGAGACAGGGTAGCGCAGAGAGAAAAGGCTTTGTTTGGGGGGAAAAAAACAAGAAAAGTCTCTGTAAAACACCTACTGACCTTCTAACAGGAATCGCCAGAAGTGAGTCATAGTGAAAGAAATGAAAACTGAAGATTGAGGGTTGTCTTTGACAGTGTTGGGCTAGTTACTCAAAGAATGTAATATATTACTCATTACTAGTTACGCCTTTCAAAAGTAATATTGTTACTTTACTTATTACTGTCTGGCAACAGTAATTAGTTACACTACTAGTTACATTACTTTTTCTTCACGCCCCACAGAAGTTGTAACTGTGTATCTTCCACATAAATTATTGTAGAATGTTACTAACAACATATTTCTGCCTCATCATTTGACCAAAATCCACATTGGATCACAGTTATTACAAACACTCAATAATTAATAGTGACGTTCAAGTAGAAGTGTTGTATTAACCTCATTAATTGTCATGTGTAGCTTGAAGCTAATTGTAATTTCTCCATTACCCATATGATTATATTTCATTATGTATTTTATCAAATCACATAAGTTTGTAAGAAAATGTTTAATTTTCCAAAAAGATATTTAATTATAGTAATATAATGTACCACATGCTGATCAGAGGGATGTAATGCCAGAGTAAAGTAAAGCCACAACTTACACAACAGTGCTCAGATCATGTGCGAGTCGTGAAAATTATGAAAATAAATCTAGAAATTATTTGATTGTTGGATTTTAAATCAGCAGAGTTGAGGCATCAAAAGTAACTAAGCTGTTTTATGGATGGTAACTGTAATATTATTACTGAAATCTTATTAGTAATTAGTTACACTACTAGTTACTGCAAAAAGTAATATTATTACAGTAACTAAGTTACAGTAACTAGTTACTGCCCAACACTGGTCTTTGAGTCATGATATTACATTTTCTTTTGTGTCTCCAGCGTACCTTTGATTTTTTTTTTTTATATGAATAAATATTAATTCATGTTTTCTGTGTGGTCTCAGAGGTGGCTTTGTGAAGTTGGAGATGAGTGGCATGAGCCCGGTGGACTGGACTGTAGCAGACGTGGCCAGCTACTTCACCGCGGCTGGATTTCCAGATCAGGCGCTAGCTTTCAGGACACAGGTGCGCTGAACTGAACTGAACTGAACTGCATGATCCTTGAAGAGTTCAGACGTTACTTTACTGGACTTAAGATAGAAGTTATGCTATAGATAGAAGGTATAACTGAATCTTTGTTCCTGACAGGAGATCGACGGGAAGTCCCTCCTTCTGATGCAAAGGAATGATGTGCTGACAGGCCTGTCAATCAGACTTGGTCCCGCCCTAAAGATCTATGAAAGACACGTGAAGGTTCTGCAGAGGACCCATTTCCATGATGATGAAGCTTTCTGCTGATACACACACACACACACACACACACACATATATTAGCTATTGTACATGACAAAGTAACTCGCATGTACATATACCAAACAATATTTACTCATCCCAAAACATGCATATTCCTGAAGACATTCGTTATGACTGTTCAGGACTTCCTGAACAGAAACAGTTCTTGTTTTCCTCACACACAAATGTATATATATTTTTTAATCAGTAATCCTGCAGCTATTGGAAAGAACTTTGGCCTGAAAAACATGAGTAAAATGAACTGAACTAAGAAGAATGGAGTACGTTTGGGAAGACTGAAAAGAGAAAAAAAATATCTTTTTTTAAGCAGTTCTGTGCAGTTAATGCTGCTCTGATGGATACCACTGTTTGGATTGTGACATTCGACCCTGAATTCATTTCATCAAGTGGATTTTTTCTTTAGTACTTATTCAGTCCAGTAGGGGGCATCATTTTGTTGTGACCTCACTGGTTTCAAGATTACTATTGAAACCAAACAAAGGCTGGAGGTTTTCCACTGCGCACAGAACTTTTTGTTAAAAATTTTCCTCCAAAAAACAAAAAACTGTCTGGTTACAGTTTGAAAGAAGTAAATTCTGATTGGATTTTTGTTCTTGACTTGTTAACACTTTTGCAATGACACTGAAACCCTTGTCTTCCCTCAGTGATAGACTAAATGATTTCTTCCTGACATATTGAAATGATCTTGAATGTCTAATGTTGCTTCCAGTTTTCTTGTCTCTTGCACCATTATGTCAGAAAAAAACAAACAAAAAAAACTGTTTATGCAGATCATCTGCACACAATCAAGTGGGCGCATCTCACAGAGGATCTCCCTTTAAAGTGACTTTGACACCTTTATTCTCAGATTTGCCAGCCATGACATTGTGGCCCCACATGTCGAACATCACCATTGATAACTGAGCATAACTTTTGTAAATATCAATCAGTTTTTTAAGGTGAAGTCCAAGTTGCGAAGCAATGACGATATTCCTTCACCAGCAGTTGAAGAATGTGTCTGAATGTCCTCAAATGCACAGAGAGCCCGAAGCCATGCAGCTCTTGAACTTTACAGTTTGTAAAGTATATATGTATCAGTCCATCAGATGAATATTGTAGGAACTGAGACAACAATTTGTGTAAAACAATCAAATAATAATGTAAGTGTCCATTTAACAAATTACGAGAACTGACTTGCGAGAGAAGGGATGTGGAAATTGGACACACTGAATTGCTAACATGTTTGTTAACCTGCCCTTTAGCTCCAGTGTCTTTTGCATCGTTAAACTGATCGCATATACAGATGGAGCCATCACACTTGTAAATGAGACTGTTACTGATTCTGTCACTAAAGGCAGGTTCATTTGCATTGTGAAGAAACCAATAGGTCAGTCTGATTTCAGATTATAGTCTCCTTTGTTTTGCCTGACAATTGTAGCACAAATCTTCAAACTGTCTTGATTTATTTATTTGTATGTTTGTTTATAAAATATTATCTTAATTTTATGACGTTAACTACCTGTCTACATTTCACAGAGGTTCTTTGTTGATTTACAATCTAAAGTAAAAGCTGGAGCTCATTGAAATGTTGATAATGCCTGCAGTTTTTCTGTTTATGCCTTTCATGATGAACCTTTTTTTAGCGTTGACTTATTAATGAAGTGGAATATCAACAAACCCCTAAAAATGAGTTTTCTGTGTTCTCAGCAAGTCTTTGTAATAAATACATTAACAGACTGCAAGAAAACAAGTATCACAAAGCAAAAGAAAAACTAATTAAAGACAAGAAGCTACAACTGTTGTTAGAGATATAATGTTCAAGGGTTTGTCAGCAGAGGGTGACATAGATACTCAAATGTTTGGTCTTGCTGGGTCCAATTGTAAATGCCATCAGGGTAAACGTTTACATACAGCCATAAGTTACAACATTAGACTAGCATCCATAGTGATGAATGTAGATGCT
Organism: Schizothorax lantsangensis; assembly: GCA_027422415.1. Lineage (NCBI taxonomy): Eukaryota > Metazoa > Chordata > Actinopteri > Cypriniformes > Cyprinidae > Schizothorax > Schizothorax lantsangensis. The sequence goes on along the minus strand of CM049841.1, from coordinate 40,462,899 downwards.
GGGAGTGACTTGAAACGAGTTTGAGAAGAATAATGCATTGTCCAATCATTGTGTAAGTTATGTGTTTCTTCATTTGTGCTCTTTCTAGATCATTTTGAGTACTCGGACTGAAATGAACAACAACTGTTTCTGTATGTCTTTTTTTGCCATTTCTATTTATCTCAGTTGTTTTGTAACGAGAAAACGGAAAGCTTTTTGATTACTCGCATTAAAAAGGACATTCCAGATGGCTGCATCAATAAACATTTATGAATCTTTAGACTGTTTGTGAATGTATGTTAGAAGGAGGACAGGAATGTCTGGAATGAGCCGGGTGGGAAAGAGGGCAAACGCATTTGAAAACAATGGAAAACTGAAAAAGATTCATAAATACTCACTTGTTTGTGTACATATGCATGTAACTTGGGTTGTTGTGCCAGAATCTTATTTATATGTGAGGGGATGGGTTTCAGACGTCTAGGGAGTAGAGCAGGCTGCCACACAAACACATTTTCTAGGCATGGAGCCTGCGGTCAGGGACAGCGTCACACTTTGTACAGCACTGCAATGAACTAAGGACTACAGACTAGACTTGGACTACAAACTTCTGACCTCTAAGATAAGGATAGGCTGATTTCTGATCGTCTCTGTCCCAGAACTGGCTCTTTTCCTCAGTTAAACACCTCTAGCCTGATCTGCAATGCCCACCGCTGGAGCCTCAGAGTGAGTATAACTGCAAAGCTTTGGGTTTGAGTGTGTGTTTGTTTGTTTAGACTGAATGTGTACGATTCTTCAAAAATATATTTTTTAGTTGATATACATTTCAGTTGTAGAGTTAGTGTTTGTCTCTTTTTCAGAAAATTCATAATATTTATCATAACATGAAAAGTAATGTGTACGTGTTTGTGTTTGTCTGAGTAGTTCGATCTTAGCTGTAGACATAACTTTGCTCTAAAAACAGACCAGTGTCACATGAAGAAACAGGAGACCAGACAGCAGTGTATGTGTGTGGGTTTGTATTCACACTAGTGCCACCAAGAACTGTTTTCATGTTTCATTCTCCTCATTAAAACTCACAGATACCATTATAAAATGGGTTTTAAACCTTGGTATGGCCCAAAGTTCATTAGAAGGTACCTGTAAGCTAAAAATACACATTATTTTTATTCGTTACATTTTATGCAGTCTTGGTGTTGTTTTAGTGTAAAATTCCTATGCAGGCTATTATAAAATTTATATGCAGTGATTTTCAATATCTCTGGAGTGTATATAAATATATTCTGAAGAAAGATGCAGCAAAACAAAAGCGGCAGGCTTTTACACATGTGCTGACTTGGCTTTTATGAAGAACCATGCATGTACTTCACTGTTTATTATTAATGTTGTGGAAAATTGGATTGTGCATTGATATAATATGTGTGTTGAACAGTCCAAAATCGGAGGATTTCTCCACTGCTATTCTGAAGCAGAAGATTCGACCGAATCGACTCATCGTGGACGAAGCCAACAATGAGGACAACAGTATTGTGTGCTTGGCACAGGTAATCTATCTATTGTTGTGTGTGTATCTGATAGAGTGATGCAATTGCAGTGTGTAATTTATATCACTAGCTGCACCCAATTGCAAAAGGAATCATTGTTTCAAACAGGTTTCCCAAACATGCGCATGTACTGTAAATCCCTGCATGAGTGTTACAGGTTAAAATGGAGGAACTGCAGTTGTTTCGGGGAGACACTGTGGTGCTACGCGGCCGGAAGCGGAGACAGACGGTCTGCATCATCCTCACAGATGACACATGTGGCAACGAGCGTGTGCGCATGAACAGGGTCACCCGCAACAACCTGCGCGTGCGTCTCGGTGATGTCATCAGGTGTGCGGAGATGATGACATAAAGTTTTACTGCTGGATCATTAAATACATTTATTTAAAATTAGAGGTCTTATCTGCTGCTGGTGGTAAAGCAAAACCACATCTACCGCAGTGCTCACTCATATGCTTGTGTATATAGTATCAATGCTTGTCCAGATGTGAAATATGGGAAACGCATCCATGTTCTACCCATTGATGACACTATCGAGGGGCTATCGGGCAACCTGTTTGATGTTTTTCTAAAGCCGTACTTCCTGGAGGCCTACCGCCCTGTTCACAAAGGTACACTTTCATTCAGTGTGCTGAATATAAGGATATAGGACTTTGGTTTTGCATTTGGGTTAGGTGTAGTGTTAAGTGTGGTTTTTGTTAGGTCTTCATTGAAGTTTATATACACTGGGATTTAACGTTTTTTTTTTTTTTTTTTTACATCTTTAAAAAATATTTCAGCAGGGCACCCACACCTGGAAATTCTACACACAAAAAAGTAAAGACAACAATACCATTCTGCACACTTTTTTACCAAAAAGCTTAATCCATCAAAAAGGATTTTAATTATCAGGCAAGCAGGCACAGTTTTCAATCAGCCCCAATTATCTTAAAATATTGTCCAAATAATCTGCCAGTGGAATATAATATAGTACTGCAACACAGTGTTATTTTACTTTTATTTATATACTATTCTAGTATTTTATTTTTGATTAGTTTTAGCCATTTTTTTGTCTTATGCCATTTTTATTAGTTTTACTTCTAATGATTTTAGTACTTCAACTGCAGCTATTTTATCAGTTAGTTGCCAAGGCAACATTCCAATTTTTATTTTTCAAGTTTAGATTTTTCATCTAATAATTTGATTGCTTTACCTCAATTAACAGAAACTATTTTTAATAGATTTAGTTTTGCTTAAGATTACCAACACTGCAACAGACAACAACTACAAATTCACAATTGTGACCCTGGAGCACAAAACCAGTCATAGCATGGGTATATTTGTAGCAATAGCCAACAATACATTGTATGGGTTTAAAATTATCGATTTTTCTTTTATGCCAAAAATCATTAGAATATTAAGTAAAGATCATGTTCCATGAAGATATTTTGTAAATTTCCTACCATAAATATAATAAAACCTAATTTTTGATTAGTAATATGCATTGCTAAGAACTTCATTTGGACAACTTTAAAGGTGATTTTCTCAATACTTTGATTTTTTTGCACCCTCAGATTCCAGATATTCAAATAGTTGTATCTCAGCCACATATTGTCCTAACAAACCATACATCAATGGGAAGCTATTTATTCAGATGATGTATAAACCTCAGTTTCCAAAAAATTACCCTTATGACTGGTTTTATGGTCCATGGTCACAATTTAGTTTGCTTTAAGATTATGCTTTGTGCAGGTGATATTTTCCTGGTCAGAGGAGGCATGAGAGCAGTGGAGTTTAAAGTAGTAGAAACAGACCCTGCCCCTCACTGCATTGTTGCCCCGGATACCATCATCCACTGTGAGGGAGAACCAATCAAACGAGAGGTATGTGTGATTTCATCATACCTGTACAGTTTCTCCATTTCAATGTCCGCACCCCGTCATGTTGTCATATGTTGGATGGTGTCAGGATGAGGAGGAGAGCCTGAATGACATCGGGTATGATGACATCGGGGGTTGTCGTAAACAGCTGGCCCAGATTAAAGAGATGGTGGAGCTGCCTCTCAGGCACCCCGGCCTGTTCAAAGCCATCGGAGTGAAGGCAAGAATCACTACACACATCTAACAATATGTTTCTCCATTATATAACTTATCTAGACATTTGCATTTTTTTACGTTCATTTGTAAATAAAGATTACTCAAACATGCAATTATTACACCCACTCACTGCCGTTCCTCAGCCTCCGAGAGGAATTCTGCTGTACGGTCCTCCCGGTACGGGCAAGACGCTGGTGGCTCGTGCTGTTGCTAATGAGACGGGAGCTTTCTTCTTTCTCATCAATGGTACGTATGCACACTTGAAAGCCACAGTCTGAAGCTGCTGTGACTGTTGTTTGCCCTGCAATAACAGATGAATGTGAACACTAGAATGCAACTAAGCAGCTTATTGACATTTTTACATTTACTTCTAGATCACTTCATGTATTTACCTGGAAAAGCCAAACAGATGATCCTTGTGACAAATTATTTTTTTTCTTGACGAAACTGGCAGATCATATTGTATTATTGTGCCAGATATCAAGTATCAATTACACTGATGTATTTCCAGGATTGTATGCAGTTTCCAAGATGCATTTCCTCTGGCGTACACTGTTGCTTTTGTATCCCAGGTCCTGAAATCATGAGTAAACTGGCAGGAGAGTCTGAGAGCAACCTGAGAAAAGCTTTCGAGGAGGCCGAAAAAAATGCCCCTGCTATTATCTTCATCGATGAGCTGGATGCAATTGCTCCGAAACGAGAGAATGTAAGGAGAAGAGGAAGAGAAAAAGGAGTGTTACGTAACTGTACAGTCTGATGTCACTGGTTTGATGGTTATGCCATGTCTGTAGACTCATGGTGAAGTTGAGCGGAGGATCGTATCTCAGCTGCTCACCCTGATGGATGGCCTGAAACAACGCGTTCATGTTGTAGTTATGGCAGCCACAAACAGACCCAACAGTGTGGATCCTGCTCTTCGGCGTTTTGGTGCGAACTTACACATATGCAGATTCATAACATTCATGCCGAGAGTTATCTGCATCAACAAATGAATGGACCAAAATACACTTTCTACAGAAAGGTCAATTGTAAAAGTTGTGTTGCAGGTCGTTTTGATCGAGAGATTGACATTGGCATACCTGATTCCACCGGCAGGTTGGAAATTTTACAGATTCACACCAAGAACATGAAACTATCGGACGATGTGGACCTGGAACAGGTGAGGATGATGAGAGTGATGGAGGGTCCAATTCTTGTCAGATATTTTATAACTGGATGTTTCTGTTGATGGTAGAGCTCCGCTGAAACACACGGGCATGTGGGAGCAGATTTGGCTGCTCTGTGTTCAGAGGCAGCACTGCAGGCCATCCGCAAAAAGATGACCTTAATTGATCTGGAGGACGACAGCATCGATGCAGACCTTCTCAACTCAATGGCCGTCACCATGGATGACTTCAAGGTAGAAGTCTTCACGGATCCACTTTGATCTGAAAACTTGAGGTCCAACCCGAGACCCAAGCGGGATCGGGTCCAAAACTTCGACGAGTGCCTCGGACACAGGTTGGGTTCGGTATTAGTGGCCTAAGGTCTTGGGTAATTTAAAATAAATGTGCTTTTTCCAAATGGACCCGATAAAACCCAAATTATTTTACAGTTTCCCAGATAAATACTTGAGTGTACATGTTAAGTGCATTTTTGATAAACGCACGTAGATAAGGAACAAACGTTTGTAACCTCGCACACAGAAATCCATCTTATAGATATGATACATCAGGAAGATGTATCAGGAAATACATCAGGAAAAGCCAATCGCTTCATTACTCTGCGTGCAGAGGTGGGTAATAACGAGTTACATTTACTTCGTTACATTTACTTGAGTACATTTTTTGGGTAACTAATACTTTTAGAGTATATTTTTAAATGGGTACTTTTACTTTTACTCAAGTATATTTTTAGAGAAAAAAGGTACTTTTACTTCGTTACTGTGGGCGACTCTCCTCTCGTTACTTTATCTTAATGAAATACAAGTTAAAAATGCTTCAGTTTACATTTTTATGCATTTAGCAGACGCTTTTATCCAAAGCGACTTACATTGCATTCAAGTTACAGCTTTACATTTTATCAGCTCTTGCATTCCCTGGGAATCGAACCCATGATCTTAGCGTTGCTAGCGCCATGCTCTACCATTTGAGCTACTGGAAGCTTATTCCAAACCCGCCGTCTACTTTTCTCTGGGCAATGAACGATGCCCATTCGCGAATGATTCATTATTTTGAGTCGATTCTGTTTAAAGGCTTTATCAAACCAGTTGGCAAACCAGTGAATCGGTTCGCGAATCAGTTTGAATGATTCGTTCAGTTCCCTGCCGCACACGCTGAGTCGTCTGAAGCGGTTCACTCAGATAACATCAAGAGCGATGAAGACGTGGCTTTGGATCTACAGTCAATTGAAAGCAAATCTGCAAAGGCTTGTTTGCTAGAGCTATATGAAGATCTTTTATTAGATAAACACCGCGTGTGCTGTCTACTGTTCTACAGGTATAGGCCACGATACCACTATGACATTACCAGTTTGTTGTACATGTACCTTATACATCAAATACAATGTATAATTTATACATTAAATAAGCTGTCACAGAGTATGAAATGAACACCCGCCAAACCCGCGTTAGCTCTGTGCAGCGGCGCGCGACCTGTTCTAGACACAATTAATATTCATATTTTTACTATATTTACGCTTGCAAAAATATAGGCTACATTTGTTTACATTTTGCAGAACAGAAGATCCGTCAATGTGCATTTGTTTCGTTATGTTCAGAGCAGTCATGTGAGGAGTTTTCAGAGGTTTCAGTGTCAGAGGTTATAGAATAATACATAATTAATTTACTTTAAAATATAATTTAATTCAGTGATGCAAATCAGAATTTTCATCAGCTGTTACTCCAGTTTTCGGAGTCATATGATCCTTCAGAAATCATTCTAATATATTGATTTATTACCAGTGTTGGAAACAGTTTTGCTGCTTAATATATTCTTTGATGAATGCTAAAAAGAGCAGCATTGATAATAAATTAACATATTAGAATGATTTCTGAAGGATTATGTGACATTGAAGATGAAAAGGCTGATGAAAATTCTGATTTGCATCACTGCTTTTGAACGGCAAAAAGCACACACACATACACATTACATAAATGTAATCTATATATCTAAATAAAAATAGACTATATTCAGTATATGATCCAAAGTAACTAGTAACTAACTACTTGAGTAGTTTTTTTATCCGGTACTTTTTTACTCTTACTCAAGTAACTATTCAGACGATTACTTTTACTTTTACTTGAGTAAATATTTCTAGAAGTACTTTTACTTTTACTTGAGTACAGTTTTTGAGTACTCTACCCACTGCGTGTTCATGCAGGCTTTTCTTTTTTGTGTGCAGAAGCCCTTCGCCGAAGATGAGGTAAATAGCGTTGCAGACAACACAAGTGAATCCATGAATTATTAGGCTATTTTTATGGACCTATCACATCTATTTTTCCAATCCACTGGTCACAATTGAAAGCTGAACTCAGAAATAACTTGTATCCATCAGGTGGGAAATAATATAAAGTAATAATAAATAAGTAAATAAATAAATGAAAGTAATGAAGCAGCAGCCAAATCAGTCTGCAGGACACCAGCATTTTTCCTTACTGACTGCGGGGCTGCAGGCTGTGCACACATCAATGCCGTTTACTTTTCAGGTCTAGTTGGGTTAGAAAATAAATGCAATAGGGTCGTGTAAGACTCGGTCTAATTTTATCGGGTCATTCTCGGGTCGGGTATTTCTTTTAATTTCTTTTTCTTTTAGGACCCGAGAAGACCTCTACATACAGGTCAGCTTCAACATTACACACACACAGATTATGCTTCGATTTTAAAATCTTTTCCATCCCAAAGGGCAAATCTATTACTCAGATGTTGCTCTTGGTGAGAAATCCAGAGAGATCTTTATTAAGTATCAACTTTGTCTCAGATGTTTCTCCTACACATTCAAACAATAAACCATGTTTTTATTTTTTTATCTCATTTAATGTTGTGTTGGAATGCTGCCTATGAGGCTATTGGCTTCAACAAATCCTTCTAATATTAGATTATGCATTGTATACTTGGACTGACAGATGAAAGCTGTAGTGCAACTATGCAAAATCCTGCTGTATCTTAATTATAACAGCACACGTATACATTGCCCATTGAAACTCTAGAGAAGACACAGCCTTCAAGATTTCGTGGGTCTTTTTCTCTGTATAAAAATCAGAGAAACAGTACTGTAGAGAAAAAAACAAAATTAAAAAAATCTCATTTGCTTTCAATTTCAATCTGTCTAGGAGAAACCATCATTAAAGAGATTTATTATTATTTCCAGTGGGAATTATATCTATTGGTTTCTGTCTCTTCCAGTGGGCTCTGAGTCAGAGTAACCCATCTGCTCTGAGGGAGACGTTGGTGGAGGTTCCACATGTAAACTGGGAGGACATTGGAGGACTCGAAGAGGTGAAGCGAGAATTACAGGAGCTTGTCCAGGTAAAACCACAAACATACACAAACAGGTATGAAATGATCAATCACTCTCTCTCTAATTCACTTTGCCTCTCTCTGTTAAGTATCCAGTGGAGTATCCTGATAAATTTCTAAAATTTGGAATGACTCCATCTCGAGGGGTTCTGTTCTATGGTCCACCTGGATGCGGCAAAACCTTACTAGCTAAAGCCATTGCCACTGAGTGCCAGGCTAACTTTGTGTCTATTAAAGGTACGTGTTTGTGAGAGAAACTAAAGTTAAAGTAAAAATATGCTGAGTGTGAGTGTATTTGTGTATAATCATTTTCAGTGTTTCCCATACATTGATTTATTTGTAGCGGCCCGTCACAATATCCACATTGACCGTCACAAATATTCACTGCCCCTACCATCAGCTCCCTGTCTCACACACACAAGCACGAATTTAGCACCATATTTAGCAACTTTCAGACCCTTTTAGTGACATTTTTCCATAAAAGGTACATACTGACAAACGTAGCGACTTTGTTTAGATAAACCTTAGCTATCATTCAGTTGGAAGATTTGGCCTGTACTGCCCCTAGACCGCAAGGTCTGACTTTCCCAGAGCAATATCGCCTCTCTCGCCATCTATTCTGTGCAGTGGGCGGCAGAGAAGCAGCGCATTCAGTTGGAGTAAAGTGAGAGTGACTCCTGGTTGAGTATTATAGTATTAATGGGTCATGTTTAGTCTCTATTTATACTTGTTTTATGTATGACAATAGAAAATATGTAAATGGGAACAGCTTTATTGGGCATTCAGTTATATTACAGTATATGACAGTTCAGAGAGTAGAACAGATCCGAAGTGCCAAAACTTGTCTTAAATGCAAACTTGACGCAATTATGTCATAAATTTACAAATTAATATGTGACGTCACCTGCCGCCCAATCTCACAAAATCCTGTGGGAAACACTGCTTTCTATATTTTGTATTGATTGCAGGCCCAGAGCTGCTCACCATGTGGTTTGGTGAATCAGAGGCAAATGTCAGAGATGTGTTTGATAAGGTGAACAAACTGCTGTCAAAGACTATAGCACTTTTTACACCTGGTTTTAACATCTTTCAGCCAAGACATATTGCAGTTTATACTTGGTAGTAACATAAGTCTCAGATGTGCTTCCTGTGTGAATCTTCAATTTTCCAGATCTAATTCTGATTTATATCACACGCTGCTTTTGTTGTTGTGGTATCAGGCACGGCAGGCGGCCCCGTGCATTCTGTTCTTTGACGAGCTGGACTCTATTGCTAAAGCACGAGGTGGCGGGGCTGGAGATGCAGGAGGTGCGGCTGATAGGGTCATCAACCAGATCTTGACAGAAATGGATGGAATGACCAATAAGAAGAACGTCTTTATCATTGGCGCCACCAACAGGTGACAAAGACGTTTGTCGTTTGTGCTTGCATTTGCTGGCAGGGGATAAAGTGACTAAAAGTGAGGATAAATTGAAGAGGCCAAGTGCTCAGAGTCCTGTCTGTCACTCTTAGGCCTGATATCATTGATTCTGCAATCCTGAGGCCTGGACGTTTGGATCAATTGATTTATATCCCTCTACCTGACATGCCCTCCCGCAGTGCCATCCTGCGCGCCAACCTCCGCAAGTCCCCTATCGCTAAGGTAATTTACACACAAACTATGTATACATGCATCTCCACATGAAAACACCACTAACTGTGCATTTCTTTGTGTGTTTTTCAGGATGTAGACCTGGCATGTCTGTCCCGGATTACAGAGGGATTCTCAGGAGCAGACCTAACTGAGATCTGTCAGAGGGCCTGTAAGCTTGCTATAAGAGAAGCTATAGAGGCAGAGCTCCGTGCTGAGAGACAGCGCCAAGCCAAGAAAGAGACTGCTATGGTTAGTGAGTATGTGATTGAAAAAGCCACTGCACCATGGTGGGTTGGACACAAATTTAAAGAGAAATGTAAATTCATGGTTTCTGAACACATATGCATAAAGAAGAACACATGCTGAATATGGTGGTTGTAGAAGTGGAAATATCTCCTTTCAGTGTTTTTCTGTTTGTTTACCCTACAATGTGCTTGTGCATTCACTGGACCAGTCTGAAAAATACAATTTTGGTTTGTGATTTGAGCTGAAGAAGCAAAATGGGTTATATTATTGTAAGATTTTATTGCTGTTTTGAAATATTTTATTTAATGTTTTATTGTTTTTTTCAGTCTCACTAATCAAAGGACAGATGATGTACAAAAATGATTGTGTCTTTTATCTCATGTTGAGCAGACCATATGTATCTTTTCCTCACATTTATGATAGGTCAGAACCCTCAGCTTCATATTGATGTGTCTTAACGTTAGACTACTTATATACAGTATATATATATAATAACAATGGGGATATCTTTTTATATTGTGTTATAAAATGCAATGTTTTATAAGGTTTTATATTATATATTACAATTATACTGACCGGAGCTATAGTATAATATACAAATATTATACAGTTATATATTGTGTTGTGTGCTTAGAGAATGATATAATCTAAAAAAGGAACATGTATCCTGGTGACTTCAAACCTGTGCATCATACCTTCGTACCTGTTTCCAGGATGATGATTATGACCCAGTGCCTGAGATCAGGAAGGATCATTTTGAGGAAGCCATGAGATTTGCTCGTCGGTCTGTCAGTGATAATGACATACGGAAATATGAGATGTTTGCTCAGACTCTTCAGCAAAGCCGTGGATTTGGGAACTTTAGGTACTCAAACACACAAATCGCTAGTACCTCATACCACTTCACACCTCATTTTGTGAACTAAAATGCCTCTCTTTCTACCATTCTTTGACTCATCGGCAGGTTTCCTACAGCACCTCAGTCAGGTGGAGGTCAGGGGTCAGGTCAAGGCTCTGGGGGTCATTTCAGAGATGATGGAGAGGATGATCTCTATCAGTGATCAAAGTCAGTTGTCTTCTACCAGCCCAACACCTGGTGTCTGCGACAGTGAGAGAAGAGATGAAAATCACTTTCAACTGGAATCTGCACATTATGATTATTATCAGTAAAGAATAACCAGTGTATTTTCTCATTCTGTCAGTTTTTAATCTCTTACAGTCCTGCCAGAAAAATTAAATTGAATGTCTGTTATTCTCATATTAAATTATAAGAGGATGTTGTTAAATACATGTGTTGATGTGAAATGTGTGCCCGACAGTAATAAAGAAAATGTAATTTCCCTCTTTCTAGTAGAAGACACTTACTCAAACAAGTTGATTTTCAAACTTAGCCTAACCTTACTATTGTAAGTAAACATTAGCTGCTTAACTTACCACAAAACAAATGTGCGGATAGGCCTACATGTTCAGTTGTTTTAGTCTGTCAATAAACAAAACATTCACTTCCACATCCAATTCTGTTTAACTAGGCCCGACAATGATATTAATCTTTTAAAAATCATAAATACACACATTAATCCATCAAATAAATGAAATGGAGTTTTTGAATTTCTGTTACAGTTCTCGAAAGAAGCGAGAAGCGCGCGCTAATGACAATTTTATTTATATACAATTCTGTTTGTTATAACGAGTTTTTTATTATTATTTTGTAGTTTATAAAAGCTCATATTTGAATCGCTTCTTTAATTTTATTGAATTAAGCCATAAAAAGTTTCTCTAAGTAGGAAATCAAACATGAATCTAACTAAATTGATTTTATAGCATTTTATTAACGAGAGAAATTATGTTGATATATAAATTAAAATCTAAATCTAATCTATTACTTCGTGTAGTTCATGTGTTATGAAACAGCAATATCAGCTATTGATTTTGAGTTAAAAATGTTTTACAGCTTTTATGGAGACTCGAGGCGGAACGGAGTAAACGTGTCGAGGTCCTTCAGGAGTGTGTTACTCGTTGCGCGTGTTTACTTCCGGCGCAGACCGGAAACAGGGTTTCTGGAGGTGACCGACTGGCAGTGTGCAGAATTGGTTTGATTTCTCCATCATAAGTGAAGTATTATTGTCAGTGGTTGGACGTTAAGCAGTTTTTGCAGTCAGTGGTGATATAGTTCAGAATGGGGTCACACCTCGTGCGGAGTTACATCACGGAAAGCGACACGACGCCAGACCCGAGGAAGCCGTCTGCATACGAGCCTAATCTGGGCTTCTCCGAGCGCAAAGAGAGAGGTGACCCGCTCAGCAGCTCATTTCAATCAGACGTGATTTAGTCTCTAAACATGACCTGCGAGTCTTTGAGCTTCAGGTCCAAACAAGAGGCGTCAACAAAAACATGTCTGGTTAGCTACTTGGGTAAAGTTGGATTTATATTGGCACATTCACACATTTCAATAACTTTCTAATTATATGTGCAATAAAGTTATTTTTGCAAATTCTAATCAGCGACATCATTGTCAACATACACTTTTTTTTCACAATCGATCAAATTGGGCAAGTACTGTTTTAATGTCATATTTACTTGCGAATATCCAATGTAGTGTGGTTAACAAAGTAATTGAATGCAGAAGTCCGAATGTGCGAATATAAAACCAACTTTACCCAAGTTGTTTAGTTTAGTGTCTATTTCAGGGATGGGCAACTTTGAGAGTAACGAGGGCCAGGATTTTTTCTCCTTTATACCAAGGGGCCAGATTACTAATCCATGTCTACACACCTTTTACACCGTCTTACTCAGTTTCCTTTTTATTGAAAGAAATGAGAGTATAATTAATGTAATTTGCTTTTAAAGATTTTATTAACTATAAAACGTGTGCAGTTATGCTAGTTCAGAAGGGAAACATTGTTGTCAGTTGACAGAAATATTACCTTTTCCTGGACTGTGCCCAGCTGGTGGAATGACCTCCTGATCTCAATTCGAACAGCTGAGTCTTTAGCCATTTTCAGAAAAACATCTAAAGACACATCTTTTTCGCCAGCACCTGACCAACTAATACTAACACTTACCTATTCTATTTAAATAATAATAATAATCCTAGCTACGTGTGCTGTGCTAGACTAACTGAGACATGGCACTTGTATACTGTTGCTCTCTCGATGGTCTGATTGTTCTCCTCATTTGTACGTCGCTTTGGATAAAAGCGTCTGCTAAGTGATTAAATGTAATGTAAATGTACCCAGCAAGTCAATGTAAACATCTCAATTGCATTGTCTGTAAATTTGCAACAAACAAATGTACAGAGGTCCTATTTTTTTTTATTAGTGACCTACAGAACATTCTCAAAACAAACTAATTAGGACAGTTAAAAAGGGCTTATACAAATAAACATAAAAAAGTTATTCCAAATGGTACCATAAAATAACCTGGTCTCTGCAGGATTTTCAAAATCAATTTTAAGACCTTTAAATAACTTTTTAAGATCTGCACTTCACATTTCAGCCTTTAAACAATTTTTAAGAAAACGGATGAGTCAAAAATATAAATGAATTGTTATATTAAATATCATATAAATATATCTTAATTGTTTAGATTTTTATAATGCATTAGCTTTTTGCCGATCCACAGGTTCACATTTAAAAATATGCTGCAAAAATAGCAGACGGGCTTATTGAAAATGCATATTCGTTCTCTGGCAGCAGGTTTCACTTTCAGAACAGCAGAATATACCGGTTACAGCAGAACACAAGCAGCAGGGCCTGACTTTGAAACCTGCAGCTCATATTTATTTAGAAATCATAACCTTTTGAAGTATAATCGTCATATCAATCCATATAGCAATTCATGTCTTTCCGTCCCCAAATTTAAGACCTCTTATAATTTAGACTTTTTGTAACATTTAGGAGTTTTCATGGCCATAAATTTAAACAATTAAACTGAAGACATTTTAAGGACCCGAAGAAACCCTACGAACATAGTTCAGTACAAACATTTCTGTCATGCATTTGGCAAAAAGCTTTTGTTGACTATGCATTGTTTTACCTTTGAAATTTGAGGCAAGTGCAACTCTGGCGTCCCGTTATCTGTGAGCAGTGGTGTGATGGCGATTTAAATAAAAACACAGATTTCCAAACCTATCCCCTTGAACTTGTTAAAAAAGATCATCTGTTAGCCATCTTGACTGGAAAATACTGTTTTCATGGTCTGTTTTTTTCATTTATTATTTGCTAACGTTAGTGAATGTTTACACTGCGCTGAAATTAATATGGGGAGCGGCTGGAACTAGCGACCTATTCTTGTTATTACCTGTATTCTTGTGGGGCTGGTGTCATTATAACTCAGTCATGTAGAGTCGACTAAATTAGCACAGTTTTAACATTAACTAGTAAGCTGATGCCTATTTGTCAGTCATAAATATATGCAACAGGCAAGAAAAGGATCATATTTCTAAAAAAATAAAAAATAAACTTTCTGATTGATTTCATTTAAATAATTGTATGTTCAAAATACATTTATTCCAATTGCTTAGAATCACCATAAATCTGTTTATTGTGAAAACAATTAAATGCATTCAGTTAAAAGATTAGATTAGAGTCAGCTTTATTGTCAATGTGCAGAGTACAAGTACACAGCCAATATGAACGTGGTTAAAATATGGTTAGCTGTCGAACAGACAATATTCAGGTAAAATATAAGATTGAAACATCAGATTTATTGAAGAAAAATATATAGTCACGGTTGATGTGTATTTAAAACACATTCAGTTTATTAGTACTACTATTACAGAAATATTACCTGTTTCATTTATGCATGCTTGACAAATAGATATTAAATAAGTGTATTAGTTTAATACTGTAACAAATTGATGTAATTTGTATATGCAATTCAAATAATTTTGTATTTATATACACTATAGACAAAAGTATTGGCACCCCCTTCTTTAGAACAGAACAATGCACTTCCAAATCTGTGGCAACAACGATGGGAACATAATTCATGTATTTAAAAATTGTATTTCATCTCTGTTGCAACAGTTTTGGAAGTGTCTAAAATGACTGAACCCATATGTACAAGTCATTGGTGTTTGGTGATGAGTTTTTGGCTCAAGGTCTGCATTTACAGTCACACCAGAGGTGTTAAACTGGGATTAGGACTTGGTTTTATGCAGACCAGTCAAGTTCTTCCACACTGACTCAATCAATCATTTTCTTTTTGAACCTTGTCTTATACACAGAGGCATTGTCATGTTAGAATAGAAAAGAGTCCAAACTGTTGCTATAATATTAGAAGCAAACAATTTCCTAGAATATCATTATATGCTTTAACATTAAGATTTGTACTCATAGAAATTACTAAAGTAGTCAAACCTGTTCATTAGAAGGGGGTGCCAATACTTTTGGCAATATAGTGTATATTGACCTGTCCTGTCTTGTTCACTCTAATGTAATAATACTGTAAGGATGAACATGATGTATCGTTGTAGTTGGTGTTTTTTGTGAATCTCACGTTCTTTGCGTTGTGTTATTAGAAATGGTGGCGACGCAGGAGCAGATGAATCTGGCCATGCTGCCGGTGGAGCAGCGTGATTACTGCGCACACCACCTGCTCAAACTCCTCAAGTGCAAGAGAGACAATTTCCCCAACTTCCTAGCCTGCAAACACGAGAGACACGACTGGGACTACTGTGAACATCAGGAGTAAGAAATACTGCTTGAGCCAGCACCTTCAGACAAGTCCACTCATTTAGTTTCACTACTGAAGATGTAGACAGTGTCACTGGTTTCTCCATTAAGAGGTTTTTAACGGATTTCATATCAGCAGTTTGGTGCTGCATCCTCAGGCTTGAAAAACCTGACTTTGAAAGCATATTTGCTTCCGATAGTTACTCCATTAAATTAGGCTTGAACGAAATTATAATTTCTGCTGGACTAATTATTTAAATGAGCAAGGTTTTAACATTTCCCTGAATATATATTTATTATTTCTTACTTTCATCACAAAGCTTAATCATTTATACATTTTCATAATATAAGTCTTAAAAATTAAAATAATTTGTTAAGTATTAAAACATAATACATTTTCATTGAATTATTTTATTACTAAAGTCGTGTTTTGAAAGTGTAATTGTAAGTAGGTCCACAACCGTTATATAAAACAAATCATCATCACGTTTCATACTGTGGTGATCACCAGTTATGCAAAAAGTATTTTTTTTGCTTGCTCAAACTTCTTGGTGAATTTTTAAAAACATGTTTGTCTTATTGAGTTTCTCCTCTTCTTTGCAGTTATGTGATGAGGATGAAAGAGTACGAGAGAGAGAGAAGACTGAACTTGAGGAAAAAGAGGATCGAGGCAAATGCAGCATAAATATCCCTCGCTCGTCTTCATTTCTCCTGTTTCTGTGTATATAAATAGCTCTCTCAATAATAAAGGTTATCTTGTGAGCTCTCAAAACACAAATGGAACATTTTCTTAACCCAGGTGTACCTGAATGCACTAAAAACAATACTTCAATACAAGCAAGTACATTTGTAGTACATTATTTTTTGTGCTAAATAAAATAGTAAAAGTTATACACTGTAAATGCACTAATTAAAAGTATATTTCTACTTCAATAGTACTTCAGTGCAATTGCAAAATTACACAAAATGCAACTGAGTTCATTTTTAGTGCATTGAAAAAAGTATAGTACCGCAAAAACATACAGAGGACTTTTATTAGTGCATTTCTTAAGTGTGCTTTGAATGATTTAAAAAAATTGTTCAGGGTTAGTACACTTTTTTTAATATAGTTATCTAGATAAGGTTAAATTAAATTGATTTTATTTAAAATATATTCGGAAACATATTAGTAATGTAGTATTTATAAGTGCATTGTCCCAACTGTGCTACTTAAGTACACTTAATTAGCACGAACAATTAAACTGACTTTAAGTGTAGTCAGATAAAGTACCAGAAGTGTTTTATAATTGCATTACTTAAAGTGTGCTATGATCACTTTACATACAATTTCAGTGGATTTTTATACTATTAATATTTGTATTTTCATGAAAAATACAGTAGAAATGTATTAAGTAAAACCCTATAGATTACTGTACTTAGGCTAATATAAATGCACTAATAACACATGATTGGATTATTCATTCATATGTATGTAGATGTGTACCAAAATTCACAATTTAACAGTAATTATACTTTTAGAATAAAGTATTTGAAGTGCTATTTTAAAACACTATAAACATGTAGTTAAGTATATATAAAGGGAATGTTAACATAATTATAATACATTTGAAAATAATTATTTAATCTATAAATGTGGGCAATACATTATATTTTTTAATATATTTATTATATATTAATTTTATAATTTAAATAAGTGTATTCTATGTATGATGAGTATATTTAAGTGTATGAATGATGGTATATATTAAGTACAAAATTAGTTTGTGAAAATAGAGCTCTTAAGTACGTTATGGAAGCGTACTAAGTGTACTGAAACTGTATTTTACTGCACTTTTTTATTCACCTGGGAGAAAACACAGGGATGCAGCATATGAGCAAAAACTTTTATCCTAGAATTGAACAGCGTTATGTTGCAAAACCAATGTAGCAGAATATAATAAAATGCTACACACTTTTCTTAAATTCCACAGCATGTGTTATCAAGCTAAATGGACAAAGCACAAGCCAATGACAGTGTCTTTTATTTTATATAAATTGTTAGGTCAACAAAACAGTTTTGACATCTGCAGTCTGCGCCAAGTTGCCTTTAGCCTCACATGTAAGAATCGCACACAGGACACTTGTCTCTGCAGTGCTTCGACCGGTTCCTTCAGGTCCTCTTGTTAGTGTTTTGGTTATTGAGTGACAAGCAGAACTAAACATCTTTACTGAAGTCACAGCCATCACTTCATCAGTGCATATCTGAGATCTCAGTATATGTAGTGCACTCAAAATACAGGATGATTCCCAGCAGCTGAGCACAAACAAGACACAGAGAATACATGTACATGATGGACCGGTTCCCCTCAAAGCTTTTTAAAGGGATAGTTCATCCAAAAATTAAAATTTACCCACCCTCAAGTTTTTCTAAAATTCCTTGAGTTTCTTTCTTCTGTTGAACATAGAAGATATTTAAAATAATGTTGGTAATCAAACAGTTGCTGGTAGCCATTGACTTTTATGGAAAAACATTCTATGGAAGTCAATGGCTACCGGCAACTGTTTTGGTTATTTTTGTTTGTAACAACTTGAGGGTGAGTAAATGACGAAAAATTGATTTTCATTTTTAGGGTAACTACCTCTTTAAGATGTTACGTTACAAGATGGGGGAATCTAATGAAAAAATGTCCATGTCTGGGGGAAATTATTTTGCTATAAGTAGATGACTATTAAAGGATTGGTATTGACATTTCAATTTCCCTTCAAATTTTCATTAATGTAATGCAAAAAAAAAAAAAATTGCATTGTCCAGACACAATGATTTTATTACAATCATCAATTCAGGACAACAAGCAACATGTTCATGTTGTATACTAATTGTTTTTTTCACATCACAGCAGCCAATGAAAATTGAGGGAGTTTAATTATGAAAATGTCAAAAAATCTTCATGGTCCTAAAATGTGCTCGATTTTCTTTGTGCAAAAGTTCTCATTTCTTTATTCTGAATGACTGGATTATGATCTGGACATCATGCTCTTGACCGTTTTTCATGAGATTTCCCCAGATGATAGACATCATCAACCCGTAGAGGGCGATATGGAGCCATTAGAACGAAGCTTCTGGAGCTTCTGGATCTGAGCTGACTTTATTAATCAGAGTCAGTCTGTTCCAGGAGATGAGCAAATGCAGGAAAGATGCATGTGAAACGAATGGAGGCGGGACATGGACACAGTATAAAACAGATGATAAGGGGAGGGCGAGAGAAGAGGAAAAGGTTAAAAAGACGAGGGGAATACTGCGTGACTCTGTCCTACAGGACGAAGGGCAGGATGGGCGAGCGGAGCGTGGGATAGTCACGGAACTCCTTCAGGTAGCTGCGGTGTTTTCCTTTGGCCCACACGGTCATCTGAATGAAGCCCACCAGCGTGAAGAAGGCCACGGGCAGACACTGGGTCATCAGAGTGAAGCCCAGCCACGAGCCCAGCTGCGTTTATACACACACACACACACACACACACACACACACAAGAGCAAATTCAGTTCATGTGATAAAAAAGGCACAATAAACAAATCATCAGAGCCAAACACATTGTAAATGGGTGAAAGACCCAGGCCATATTTCAACCCAAAAATCAAACATTTCCTTAACACAAATGATGCATATTTGGGACTTTTTTTTTTTGCATGCTATTTTCAGAATAATTAAGCACATTTCTTGTTCAATCCTCATTAGTTTAATATAGTTAATGCACGTTTTATTTCGATTTTGAGGTGAGTAATATGAATTTCCTGAATTCATGACACTTTAAAGGTTTGTCTTACTGATACATAACATGACTGATTCTGAGCATCACTTTTTTGAGTTTGTGACTGAACCAAACTTTGACTTGTGAGATTACATTTAATTTGTAATAAGGGTTGTACTAAATTTAAAGAATAAGAGCATCTCAGCATTATGATTTAGGATCTTCTTCAGAATACAAAAGAAAAACTGAAGCTAAATCAGCACTCAAGAGAAAAAACAATCAGTTGTCAATCAAACAGCATCCGGGACGAGTGTGGGCATCTGACCTCATACGTGTAGTTGGGGCAGGAGACCAGCAGGAAGATCCAAGTAAAGGGGTTTTTAGTCGGATATGGGATCTTCCTGGTCTTGGATCCTGCAGAAAGATAAACAAGCATGACTTTTGGCAGTCTAATCAAATAATGAGTTAAGAAACATTAGATTAAGTGTAAGTTACAGATTTCTTACCTGGTGGTCGAAGATTTCTCAGGGCAATGTGGATGGAGAAGTTTCCGATCTGACAGAACTGCGACCATAAAGAGATTGTTAGACCTGCTAGTCTTAAAGGGGTCATGAACTGAGAAAACAAAATTCCCTTGATCTTTTGACATATAAGAGGTCATTGTACTATAAAAACTCATTCGTTTAATGATGTAAAAATCTTGATAGCATTATAAGTGGACCTCAGAGAACAGTACAAAATAAAAAACAAAGGCAGTTCATGAGCCCTTTAAGCTCTGATCAGTTTAGTCATTATTCAGCATCCTGTATAAAAACAGATCTCACCAGGAACACGATGAGGGCCAGTCTGATCTGCTGTTCTCCATAGACTGCAACACAAACACACATTTATAATGTTTCTGAAAGACGTCCATGCACTTTATTTGATCAAAATTACAGTAAAATAATATTGTGAAATATTATTAGAATTTAAAAGGATGTTTTTGTATTTGAATTAGTGCTGTCAAATGATTACTCGCATCCAAAATAAAAGTTTTTTTTACCTAATGTGTGTGTGTGCTGTGTATATTTATTATGTATATATAAATACAAACAAATGCATGTATAAATTTAAGAAAATTGTTATCTTTATATATTAATATATATAATATAAAATATAAGAATAAATATATTTAATATATATAAATATACATATACACACACACACATGTAAATATTTTCAAAACATATACTGTATCTATGTGTATTGATATATATACATAAATATACACAGTACACACACATATTATGTAAACAAAAACATTCTGTTGGGGCCAAGCCTTCGACCGTTGACGCTTGGCAGTGTTTTCTTTTTGATGTACGTGATTGTATGGAGGAGTGACTTGTTTTGTGTTTTTATTGTCCTTCCCTCTCTCCCTCCCTTTTGACTTGACTTTGAGCTATTGAGTATATGTCTGTTGTTTTGTTTTGTTATATTTTGGATGTTATGTTATGTTATGTGTGAAAAATAATAAAAAATGTTGATAACAAACAAAAATGTTTATTTTGATGCGATTAATTGTTTGACAGCACTACTTTGAATATATTTTGAAGTGTAATTTATTCCTGTGATGAAAGTGTATGAATGCGTGTGGACTCACTGGGTGGTGTGTAGAGCGGGTGGTTGATGTAATAAGCCATCCAAGCTGCAAATCCCCAGTAGTACGTGCAGTTCTGCAAAACACACAACCAAATATTACTGCAAAAGTCCAATAATATCTAAAAAAATATTACTCTGACATAGGCTGCACAGAAAGACTGAGCTGAAGTCAGCAAAATATATGTAACAGACACTGGACCAAACACTGTATTAATAACAAACAGCATAAATTACATCTGAGAAGCGACTGGGTGGCTGAATGTGACATTTCTAGACTTATATTCAAAAACATATGTTTCTCTCTCTATATTAAAAGTCATGACTCGACATGCTCAAGCTGTGATTTCACTCGTTTGTGCTCATGAATAATTGCCAGTTTCAGTGAGACTTATTTCCAGCACCAGCACTTTCTACAGCGACGGTTTCTTAGAAACATCCATCTATTCTTATTATTGTTATGCTTAGCACAGGTCCAGTTCAGAATGTGTCTGTTATTGTCTGGAACAAATTCAAAGCAATTCTAAGAATAAAAGCACATGTTTTGCATAAAGCACAATTTCACTGGTCATTACTACTTCCCTCTTTGACAACGCATAAAACATCTGACGATTCGTTTATATTTGACAGTGTATAAAACATCTAAAGAAAGATGACATTTTTTATGTCTCAGCAATCCAGCATTTTTCATGCATCTACTGTGCAGATGTATTTACACAAGAAGCTGATTCTCTCACCTTGAAGATGTTACGGAGAGGCATAGTCCCGTGCGAGAAGCGATGGACGAACAGTGTTTCCAGGAGTCTCTTCACGTAGTGGAAGGAGTGACACATACACGCCAAACTATAACAACAAAAACACTCAATTACCCATCAGCCCTCTGAAGCGGTCAATCATTTTACTGTGCAAAATGTCACAGAAATAGACACTAAACTAAAATAAGTTAGTGTCCTATGTAAAGACAGTTTCTTGTTTATGATTAGCATTAAAGAGATCAAATATGTTTCTTTATTGTCATGACACAGCTTTAAACTGTATATGCTAAAATGTTAAATAAAAAGCATTTTATATTGCTCCTGTACTTACTGTACAACCCAGTGTTTGCTGGTGGTAAAGTCATATTTAGGCGCATAAATGAACGGGACTCTGAAGTAAAACATCAGGTAGATGAGCAGCGGGCCGGCGTACTCCGTCAGAAACACCTGAGAGAGATAATCACAGTACTGAAGCGTTATAACGCGCTCAGTTCCTCTGCTGTAGGAAGCGTGTTCATGTTTCCAGGTTATAAATATCTCATGCTCTCACTGAGATAATGTGACAGACACTAAACGGACCGGTTAAGAGGGACAGATTAACACACAGCCGGATAAACACTGATATTAAGAACATATAATACACATAATTGAGTCAAACCATGACATTACACACAGAGCTCTCACTGAAGTTTATCAAAGCAGCCAGGAAACATCAAAACACCAATACAGCACTTATTATGATAAACGTTGTTTATAATGACAACTGAAATTTATGTTTGATTTATATTCAAATTATTCCATTCTGTTCTACATACTGTTACATTTAAAGGATTTGTTTTGTGGTGAGAAAATCTGATTCTACAAGTTCATAGTATTTCTAATGTTGGTAAACGTTTCGTTTTACAGTGGGGGGGACTTATTTGATCCTGTGCTGATTTTGTACGTTTGCCCACTGACAAAGAAATGATCAGTCTATAATTTTAATGGTAGGTTTATTTGAACAGTGAGAGACAGAATAACAACAAAAAATCCAGAAAAACGCTTTTCAAAAAAGTTATAAATTGATTTGCATTTTAATGAGAGAAATAAGTATTTGATCCCATATCAATCAGCAAGATTTCTAGCTCCCAGGTGTCTTTTATACAGGTAAGGAGCTGAGATTAGGAGCACTCTCTTAAAGGGAGTAATCTCAGTTTGTTACCTTTATAAAAGACACCTGTCCACAGAAGCAATCAATCAATCAGATGCCAAACTCTCCACCATGGCCAAGACCAAAGAGCTGTCCAAGGATGTCAGGGACAAGATTGTAGACCTACACAAGGCTGGAATGGGCTACAAGACCATCGCCAAGCAGCTTGGTGAGAAGGTGACAACAGTTGGTGCAACTAATTCACAAATGGAAGAAACACAAAATAACTGTCAATCTCCCTCGGACTGGGGCTCCATGCAAGATCTCACCTCGTGGGGTTTCAATGATCATGAGAACGGTGAGGATTCAGCATATTCCAGCATGACAATGACCCAAAACACACGGCCAAGGCAACAAAGGAGTGGCTCAAGAAGAAGAGTCTGGCCTAGCCAGTCTCCAGACCTTAATCCCATAGAAAATCTGTGGAGGGAGCTGAAGGTTCGAGATGCCAAACATCAGCCTCGAAACCTTAATGACTTGGAGAGGATCTGCAAAGAGGCGTGGGACAAAATCCCTCCTGAGATGTGTGCAAACCTGGTGGCCAACTACAAGAAACATCTGACCTCTGTGATTGCCAACAAGGGTTTTGCCACCAAGTACTAAGTCATGTTTTGTGAAGGGGTCAAATACTTATTTGACTCATTAAAATGCAAATCAATTTATAACTTTTTTAAATGCGTTTTTCTGGATTTGTTGTCATTATTTTGTCTCTCACTGTTAAAATAAACCTACCATTAAAATTATAGACTGATCATTTCTTTGTCAGTGGGCAAACGTACAAAATCAGCAGGGGATCAAATATTTTTTTTCCCCACTGTATTACCAGTGTTTAACGCCATTTCTGAATGTAATAATAAAATGTGTCAGCTGCCGCTTTTCTATTACCTTCAACATGTCGCATTTTGCATGGAATGTTTAAATCGGTTCTTAAGCAAACTGTATACACACAAAAATGACCCCCGGAACGTCTAAAACAAAATCATAGTAGGTTTTCTAGGTTAATTAATGTAATAATTATTTCTGCCATAATTAGGCTATACATAACCATCATTTTACAGAAATATGAGAATGTTAAAGTGAAAAAGTACTGGTAACTCATCTCATGCTCATAGTTTTGATTAGAATACATCATATCCGGGTGCATATGGTCTAGCTACAAAATTTTAAATATTTCAATGCAACTTATGCTCAAACTGTATCCAAAACGGTAGGAATTCCACACAGATTCCGTACTGCTCTCCATTGGAAATAAATGACTTCTGTTCTGTAGCTTGTTGTTCGCCGGAGATAGTGGAAAATATGTGTATGAGGTAATTAGCTGGCTGTGTGTGTGTGTGTGTGTGTGTGTGTGTGTGTGTGTGTGTGTGTGTGTGTGTGTGAGGTCTCTCACCGTGACCCAGCTGATCTGGGACCCCAGGTCTCTGAAGTAGAAGGTTGCTGTGGTTCCCACAGGCAGGTGCTGCAGCACATCCTCGTCCTTCAAAGATTTCCCCTCTGCACAACAAACCCATAATGCATCAACACATGCCATCTAACAGAAACCGTAATCCACTGTACAATGGTGTACCACAGAAATCTAACAGAAAGGTCTCCAACACATTTGACCCCTTCCACTAGATTTATAATAACTTGACCACAAGAACCATAATGTTTTGATTTTGCTGCTAATCTTAGAAAACAGAGACCTACAGCACAAACAACTTACATGATCTTAAAGAAATAGCAGGAACGTCACAGCATGAATCTCTTATTATGCTGCCAAAAGATAGTGTCCAGATAATGGACTCATATTAAACCAATTTTAATACGTACTGGAATCTAAACGAATGGATTGCCGGGCCGGATACCACTGAGGGTCTGAAACAAACACATGAAATACAAGAAAACAATTACAGTACTGTAAATACACATGCACACACTTTAAACATACACTTTTGTTCAAACGTTTTGGTAAGGTAAGATTTTTTTTGTATTTTTGAAAGATGTCTTCTGCTCACCAAGGCTGCATTTATTTGATAAAAAATACAGTAACAATGTAATACTGTAAAATATTGTTACAATTTTTAGCATCTCTACCAAAAAAAAAATAGCATGTATTTGAAATGGGGGGTGACCTTTTGAACAGAAGTGTACATCTCAGTGTTAATCTATTTTTGTACCATTACAAACTTTTCACTGTGACATTATTTTCAAGACAAAGTCACATTTACCCTGTGACTCTCCCTTGCTAAATTAATACATCAGTTTGATAAATTAGGCTCTTAAAAAAACCTTAAACATATCAAATAACACAGCTTCTTTAGCTGGGTGAAGATCAGAGACTCATTTATACTCACGACTCTTGTGGAACATGGACTTGATTTCCCCGATAGTGGCATTGGGCTCAACCTGCCAATCAAACAAACACCGGTTTAGAGTGTGTGTGTGTGTGTGTGTGAGAGAGAAATGAGGGGTAAATTTAGCTACAATTCCCAGGCGATGTGGCTTTAGTACAGCAGCTGTTCTGAGAGACACAAAACACCAAACAAACAAACCCACCAACACAAACACAACCAACTGACCAGATCTCCCAAAAGACCTAGAGGTCCCCCGAAGATATTAGAAATCTGCAGCCTTATAAAATCTCCAAGAAACTGCTTTATCTGATGATTATGCGTTTCTTTAGTAGACTGTAACTACTGTATGTGAGAGCA
Source organism: Schizothorax lantsangensis (assembly GCA_027422415.1). Lineage (NCBI taxonomy): Eukaryota > Metazoa > Chordata > Actinopteri > Cypriniformes > Cyprinidae > Schizothorax > Schizothorax lantsangensis. Next base: position 40,437,256 of record CM049841.1, on the reverse strand, counting down.
ACCAAAAGCATAAACAACTGATGTAAACCCAGTGCGTAAAACATACAGTAAGGAAACATTAACTGCTATCCCAGATGCACATTGACAAAGATTTATGATTATTTCTTTAATAATTCAAAAACCTAATGAATGAGCACACAAAACCTCAGCTGTGATGTAATGAATATGCTCAACAATGCATTTATCATAATAAACAAAATAAAATGTGACTACTTGCTTATATATATAAAAAAAGAAGAAAATCACTTCAAAACTGTTAGCAAATTTCTCAACTACAAAAAACCCCAGCAATTAACACAGAGCTATTTTGAAGCCGAAAAGCTGAAGTAGTATTTTCCTGTAAAAGTACTCCAATAATCTGAGTTTTATGTACTACTTCGCAATTTTGTTTATTATTTATTTTTACAATGCATCATAAAATACAACTTCTGAATACAATGCACTATGAAGCACTGCGAATAGACGCAATGGCATTTTCTGTGAAAGTTATCAAGTATAAATTGAAAGCATTTATTTTAAAGGGATACTCCACCCCAAAATTAAAATGTTGTCATTAATCACTTACCCCCATGTCGTTCCAAACCCGTAAAAGCTTAGTTCGTCTTCGGAACACAATTTAAGATATTTTGGATGAAAACCGGGAGGCTTGTGACTGTCCCATTGACTGCCAAGTAAATAACACTGCCAAGGCCCAGAAAAGTATGAAAGACATCGTCAAAATACTCCCATCTGCCATCAGTGGTTTAATCGTAATGTTATGAAGCGATGAAAATACTTCTTGTACGTAAAGAAAATAAAAATAAAGACTTTATTCAACAATTAGTCTCCTCTCTGTCTCTCTGTGTCAGCGTAGCGCCATTTTGGAGAATATCCACTAAACGCAAACTGCATACGCTGTTCTGTGTCAGCCGCACCTCACAGATACTTTTTCTATGTTTATTTACGCTTTGATTTGAATGAAAACAGCGTATACTTGTGGTGCAGCTGACACAGAACAGCATACGCAGTTTGCGTTTAGTGGATATTCTCCAAAATGGCGCTACGTTGACGCAGAGGAGACAAATTGTTGAATAAAGTCGTTATTTTTATTTTCTTTGCGTACAAAGTGTTCTCGTCGCTTCATAACATTCAGATTGAACCACTGATGGCAGATGGTGACCATGCCTTTATCTTTGTAATTTACTTGGCTCAATTGCGTACAAAGTGTTCTCGTCGCTTCATAACAAGGCACTGATAGATGGTCCATGATACTTTTCAGGTGAAACTTGGCCGGACAGTCATCACCTGGTTTTCATCCATCTTAGGTGACCCTTCGGAAGCTTTTAGGGGGGGGGAAGTGTTTAATGGGGGGGACAGTTTAAACAGCGGAGCTACTCTTTCCCTCCAAACACCTTTAAATCTTCAGTTATCCGGAGCTACTTTTCCTCCAAACACCTTTAAATCTTCAGTTATCCGGAGCTACTCTTTCCTTCCAAACACCTTTAAAAGGAGCCGTTTCCAAACACCATCTTCAGTTATCCGGAGCTACTCTTTCCCTCCAAACACCTTTAAATCTTCAGTTATCCGGAGCTACTCTTTCCTTCCAAACACCTTTAAATCTTCAGTTATCCGGAGCTACTCTTTCCTTCCAAACACCTTTAAATCTTCAGTTATCCGGAGCTACTCTTTCCCTCCAAACACCTTTAAATCTTCAGTTATCCGGAGCTACTCTTTCCCTCCAAACACCTTTAAATCTTCAGTTATCCGGAGCTACTCTTTCCTTCCAAACACCTTTAAATCTTCAGTTATCCGGAGCTACTCTTTCCCTCCAAACACCTTTAAATCTTCAGTTATCCGGAGCTACTCTTTCCCTCCAAACACCTTTAAATCTTCAGTTATCCGGAGCTACTCTTTCCTTCCAAACACCTTTAAATCTTCAGTTGTCCGGAGCTACTCTTTCCTTCCAAACACCTTTAAATCTTCAGTTATCCGGAGCTACTCTTTCCTTCCAAACACCTTTAAATCTTCAGTTATCCGGAGCTACTCTTTCCCTCCAAACACCTTTAAATCTTCAGTTATCCGGAGCTACTCTTTCCTTCCAAACACCTTTAAATCTTCAGTTATCCGGAGCTACTCTTTCCCTCCAAACACCTTTAAATCTTCAGTTATCCGGAGCTACTCTTTCCCTCCAAACACCTTTAAATCTTCAGTTATCCGGAGCTACTCTTTCCTTCCAAACACCTTTAAATCTTCAGTTATCCGGAGCTACTCTTTCCTTCCAAACACCTTTAAATCTTCAGTTGTCCGGAGCTACTCTTTCCTTCCAAACACCTTTAAATCTTCAGTTATCCGGAGCTACTCTTTCCTTCCAAACACCTTTAAATCTTCAGTTATCCGGAGCTACTCTTTCCTTCCAAACACCTTTAAATCTTCAGTTATCCGGAGCTACTCTTTCCCTCCAAACACCTTTAAATCTTCAGTTATCCGGAGCTACTCTTTCCTTCCAAACACCTTTAAATCTTCAGTTGTCCGGAGCTACTCTTTCCTTCCAAACACCTTTAAATCTTCAGTTGTCCGGAGCTACTCTTTCCCTCCAAACACCTTTAAATCTTCAGTTGTCCGGAGCTACTCTTTCCTTCCGCGCATGATGTCATCACCACAGGATTCCATTCCTCTGTGATGTCATGAGGACACAGTGACATCACCGGGGAAGCGGCAGCTAATCCGAGGACATACGCACGCAATCCTCGATAATCCCACAGCGTGGCTCCTGACATTCTAGAGGCTTCATTACAGGCACCTCCTTACAGGAAGACCTCGAGCCAGCAGACGCGCCGCTGCGTGCAAGAGTACACCACAACCCTGAGTTTCTATAGATAGCACCACTCTAGGGATGAGGATTTTACAGCGGTAAAAGCATGTGTATTCGCTTGAAAATGATATTAAAGAGCGATTTGACTGAAGCTAATGGTTGCACGGCAGTATCTGTAAATGGATAGTTTATAACTAACATTGATTTGAGGTTAAAAAACGTTTCTATTGAGCTATTCACACTTTTTAATTGCAATTGAGCTTTTCTGCAGTTCTTAAATTGCTCTGCAGCACATTGTTAAATAAAACTGAAGCTAAAAACCATTAAAACATTTCAGTTTCTATCCCTCTCTCCCTCCCTTTTGACTTGACTTTGAGCTATTGAGTATATGTCTGTTGTTTTGTTTTGTTATATTTTGGATGTTATGTTATGTTATGTGTGAAAAAAAAAAAAAATGTTGATAACAAAAAAAATGTTTCTCAAAATAAACATTAACTGACGTATTTTATAAAAATGTACACTAGTCAACATTTGAAGTGGATCAAAACCTTTCAAAGTTGTCCTAAAACCAAAATGCGTTCTTGTCTAGGACAACTTTGATGAACTTTTTTGATCCACTTCAAATGTTGACTGCATTATTTTATTTCACGTGGATACCAATTTTATTTATTTCAAGTCAAAGTACTATACAACTAATTAATAAAAACTGACAAAAACACATCTAAATTGCTGAAACTGTAAGTTAGAAATAAAATAAAAACAGAAAAGCTCATTTTAATATACGAAAAATAACTATAGTATATTAATGATACTAAAATAACACTGCTGCGGCATCACAAATTACATTTTCACAGCACAAACATCCCATGACTTTTAATTAAGATGAAGTTGCATGTGTATATTTATCCATGAGGAAATGCTGTGTGAACCAGTTTAAGATGATTTAGAGTAATGCATACAGTGATAATGAAGGTAAAAATGTTTCCTACCTTGTCCAGGAAGCAGAGCTTGTCCTTCGTCTTGGCGTCCAGAATCTCCACCTCGAAAAAGACCACAGCTTTCTTAGTCTTTTTAGCGGGTTTGCGTTTGGCAGGGGCGGGGGGTCCGGGCACTGGTGCCACGGCTCCGTTCGGAGCCTTTTTGGGCTGCGTGGCCTCTAAAGCCAAAGTATCCATATTGTCTGTTTTATTTGTCCACTTTCTATGAGTTTTTAACTTCTTTCCTCTCCAAGTCCCTCTCTCACCTCCAAAAACGAGTGTGGGAGGGGAGCTTCACTGTCAGCTGTGGAAATAAATCTCTCTGTCTGTGCCCCCACCCCTCTCTCTCTTTCTTTCTTTCTTTCTTTCAACTCGACCCTCCCATATCTGTGTTGTCACCCTCTTGTTCATCGACACATTTGGCCCCCGACCCCCCTAAAAACACATGCAAACAAATCAACAATACTTGTACCTGTTTCTCTCACTCACATTAACTTTATTCTCTTTTTCTTCTGAACCTCCAGAGGAAACGTGACCCCTCCCCAGTCATCCCAATATGTGCTAATTATAACTTGCCTTATGGATGCTCACACACACACACACACACACACACACACACACACACACACACACACACGTAACAGAGTCCAGCCATCTCCTCATCTAGAGACAACCAATATTTACACAAACTCAACTACATCACATACAGAGTGACTTTACAGGCTGTTTTAAGTTTGCACCCTTATGCTGGGGCACATCTGCCAGTATAATCATAATGTAAAAATTATTCTCCAACAGGCACATACACATACATACACACACACACACACACACACATATACATATATATATATATATATATATATATATATATATATAAACATGGAAGAGTTTATTTGCAAAAGCTCATGCTAAAAAAAAATCATGTTTTTTTTAATTATGTTATGTTTTTTTATTGTGTTAGTTAGCTGTATTTTTAGTTATTTTTTGCCTAATCAAAATAACCCAGCTATTTTTGAAAATTGTTAAAAATAAGAAAGAAAAAAAATACTTAAATTTTCTTTATTTCTTTATTTTCATGACAATTAACCAAATCGTCCATTATTATTATTTGCAATGACAACTCTATTATATAATTTTAAATCGTGATAAATTACGCAGATGTATGTTTGTCGGTAGCGCGCGCAGCTCGGGGGAGGGAGAGAGATTATTAATAACTTAGAAAGGCATGAGCAGATGACACTGGAGGAAATACCCACTGCCAATGAGAGGAACTCCAACTGAAAGAACGGCGTGGAATACAACCAACATTATTTTAAAGTTTACTTTGAAGAGAAATACCGCAGAGAGACGAGACGACAGGATCAATCAACTCCTGTTTGTCTGAAGAAGCGCGTGTGCATTACGCGCATTACATGGACATAACTAGCATAAATGTATGTATTTTCGATATTACGCGTAATTACGTCGGTGTTGTGTCTTTCTTAATTGATTAGTTACTTAACTGCTCTGAATTATACGGTTTACCTCCCTGAGAGATCTTAACCTCTCGGCGTCCTCTTGTGGACATCATAAACATAACTAATGTCAATGTTATCAACAGCGACTTTGACCGAGTCTGTTCCACATGTTCAGCAAGAGTGTTACATCAGCGTGTAAAACTACTCATATTCACTGGCCAGGTTTGATGTGCACTAACAGTAAATTAACACAAACATCCACTACTTCCGGGTTTATGGAGAGCAGAGCTGTGACTAATTCTCTACGATCAAAGTCACCCAGAAACATTGACTTACCACCATATATCACAGCAAATACTTTTACTTTGCTCAGAAAACATAACTTAATTGTGCTTATTGACACATATAAGGGGGCGTTGAGTCAGTCAGTCAGTGCACAAGAGGTTCCATTCATAATAAAGCTCATTTGTAACATTTTTACTTCCCTCGAGGATGAATTATGTAGCAAGCGATATTCCTATTGCACATACTGTGTTGTAACATGGGACAGGGGTTGTTTGAGATGCGCCATGACTCTCTCTGTAGGCTGAACCTTCCCTGCTCCAGGTCCAGTATCTGTCATCTAACAGATCGCTTTTCTTCATTATTCTTCATACCGAGTGATTCCCTCCGGTTAGGCCGAGGTGCTGTCACACCATCTAGCGTGTTTCTCTAATCTGCATCCTCAGTCGTGTCATTATAGCGCGTGCAGTTCATTCATCTAAATACAGCACGATCATTTCTCGGATCTCAAGAGCATCAGGAAAAGCGTCTCTAAACGCTTACACGAACCCTGAAAACCAGTAACAATGTCTTACCTCGTAATGCTTCATTGTTGCAGTTTGAACGCTTATCCCAGCCAGGCGAGAGACAAGCGCGAGGTCCAATCACAACGAGCGGAAGACACCGCGCATCCAATGGCCGGAGACTGCTGAGCGCGAGCCAACAAACACAGACCTGCAGGCTTCTCATTGGGCGAAACGATCAGAGACGCCTTTTTTGTGTTCCTAACCAATCGGAGCCCGATTAGACGCAGGATGCGTTAAATAAACATCACGAGCGCCGTCTAGTGGAGATAAGAGGCGAAAACATGCGGCTTTTGTGTGGAAATGATGACAGCAGCAATGTGTTATAAAACAGTTGTGTTTGTGTATAAATACCAAGCAAATTGAAAATGTGTTTGAAATATTATTTTTAATTATTATTTATTAGAAGGCCTGAATTTTCATATTACACACACGCGCGCGATCGAGAGACAAAACAAAATAGAGGCATTCTAATAAACTCAGTAACTTAAGTTTTTATGTTATTAAACGAAAAACAAATTAACTTGACATCATACATTTTAGAAAAAAATTAAGATAAAAGTCAATCTATTTTAACATATCCTTAAGTAATTATAAGTAAGTAAATAAATTAATTAATTTAATGGACAGAAAAGTACGCGCTAAAAGAATCAAGCCTCTTTCTCTGGATAGAGTAGGTCACTCGGCTGTAAATATTTTTATTTTATTTAGTTTTTTTTTTATTAGAAACATATACAGTTCTAACCAGACATCCAAATAAAACTAAATAAAATAAAAAATAACAAAAAATAAATTCGGGTTTACATTTTACATTTCAGATATAATATGCAAAACAATTTAACAACAATACGGAGAAGAAGAAAAAGAGCGCGTATATTATATACAGACAGCCAGTTCAGAATAGTGACCGCTCCACAGCACACATAATAAAGTGTTTGTGTGTTCAGTTGACAGTTTCTCTTTCATCAGCAGTCTATGGGTGGAGCAGTGGTTCGGGTGCAGAAACAACCAGAGACTTTGAGAAGTTTCTCGAACTTTCCTCGCGGTTTCTTATAGGGCGGATACACAGCGATACAGGGGCATAACACACCACAGGTGGACGGGACAACACCTCTCCGAAGAAAGTACCTGTCTGAGGTTGTTGTGAACGCCTCAACGCGAGCAGGACTCCTCTGAACCCCGCTGTTGGACTATAATCGCTCGATGGGGAAGATGGGGAAGGAGTATTACAGTGTGCTGGGGATCCAGAAAGACGCGTCCGACGACGAGATCAAGAAAGCGTATCGCAAACAAGCGCTCAAGTACCATCCGGACAAAAACAAGTCTCCCGGCGCCGAGGACAAGTTCAAGGAGATCGCCGAGGCTTACGACGTGTTGAGCGACCCGAAAAAGAAAGACATTTATGACCGTTTTGGTGAAGAAGGTGAGTAACGATGCTCTTCTAACGCTAAACTGTTGCTAAGCCTGATGACGCATATGGGGAGAAATGTTGCTAACTATTAGTATATTATCGATTGAGAGAAAACTGTGGTGAAACTACTGTTATTAAATTTGTTTTGTATAGTTATGTTAAATAGACACGATTTGTTATGCCTCGTTCTGATTGGCTAACGTTACCTCAGCGGGGCTTGCTGGAAGATTCTGATGGTCACGTGGTGGAAAGAGACGGAGCGTTGTGCTGTCAGCAGTTCTGTGTGTTTAGTGCCAGTTCATGTTGTGTCCCATAGACGCGACCCTAGACTTGTCTTTTGTAGGGGAGCGCGGGACACAACCTAAGACTTTTTTTTGGCTTTCTTAGTTTGTGTAAATCCACATGGGGTTCAGAGTATAATTATTTATCCACTGTAATTTCACACTTGTCTAGTACAAATGTTACTTTGTTTCATAAGTGTGTACGTTTTTCTTAATTTACCCTTAAAAATGGATAGTGAAATGTAACATCATGCCCCATAGGTTGTAACATCTGAGGGGTTATGTTGTAACATGTCCATATGACAATGAAAATATACAAGACAAACTAAAATATTTTGTCAATTTTATGAACTTTTAAAATAAAATAATGGTGCTTTTTTGATAACTAAAAAATCTGACTTTGGAGTTTGGCAAATGAACAACCATGCTTGGGAAGGCCCACATAAACAATTAAAAAAATGCTTTACGTTTCTTGAAATAATAATTTCTGAACATTAAACATTGACTGTCAGTCTTTATTCACCTGTTTCTCGTAGTGTCTCATTAAAATCCATTGAAGTAAATAGTGTAAATGACATTGCTAATGTCATAGAAGCATAGTTTAATAAGAGCAGGGCACATTATAACGCAGTGTTACAGCGTTCCCCATCTGAGCAACTGGAGTTAAACTAGTTAGTGTCTTCTGCTAGTTAGCGAAGCATTAAAAAGCTGATAAATAACAGATTGGAGATTAAAATAATAGCAGATTTGTCTTATTTTAAATGAATACTAAAAACTGAGATGAAAATATCACTTAAGACAGAAATTTACTTTTACTATAGTAAAATAAATGTTCAGTGATATCTTCAAAACATTTTTTTAATTTCTTTGGAGCGCTTTTTTCTCTACATAGTGTTGATATGGCAACAAGTAAATACCTTAAATGTTGTTATGCTAGCATGAGGAAATATTTAAACCACATGTGTTACAACTAACCCTGCATTAGTTTGTGCCCCGCGCTCCCCTACAATACAAATTATAATCCAAACGATAATGACTATTAAAAATGAGATTTTCCATAAAAAGGCACTTATGGTGAATTCCAGTTGGGAGGAATTAAAATTCCCAGCTCTTCTGGAAGGTGTAGTAATGAACTGTTTTAATAGCTAGTAAAGCTTTTGGAGTCTTTCTGAGTTGTCTGATGTTTATACAACACCATACAATTCTGTGATATGTGACCTCTTTGTTTGCCATATACAGGACTGAAGGGAGGCATCCCCGGCGGTGGAGGTGGTGGCGGTAATTTCACCTACACTTTCCAAGGCGATCCTCATGCAATGTTTTCAGATTTTTTCGGAGGAAGGAACCCTTTCGATCAGTTTTTTGGACGCAACGGTGGCATGGGCGAGGATATGGAAACCGATGACCCGTTTGCCAGTTTTGGCATGGGTGGGATGGGCGGTTTCCCCCGCTCTTTTAACACACGCAGTCACGGCGGGAGACTGGAGAAAAAACAGGACCCTCCGGTGACCCACGACCTGAGGGTCAGTCTAGATGAAGTGTTCACTGGCTGCACCAAGAAGATGAAGATCTCACGCAAACGCCTGAACCCCGACGGAAGAACAACGCGCACTGAAGACAAGATTCTTACAATGGAGGTGAAGAAAGGCTGGAAGGAAGGAACCAAGATTACTTTCCCCAGGGAAGGTGATGAGACGCCAACAAACATCCCCGCAGACGTTGTGTTTGTGGTGAAAGATAAACCACATCCTGTGTACAAACGAGACGGATCAGACATTATTTATCCTGCAAAAATTACACTCCGAGAGGTAAGACGGGGACTAATTTTAAGAGTTTCTTTACAAACACTTTTGTATTCTCTTTGCATCTTTCTAATCTCTTTTTATCTCTACCTTCTCAGGCACTTTGTGGTTGCACGGTCAACGTCCCAACACTGGATGGTCGCAAAATTGAGTTAAAATTTCAGGAAATTATTCGTCCCGGGATGAAAAGGCATGTGACTGGGGAGGGTCTTCCTCTTCCGAAATCTCCAGATCGCCGCGGGGACTTGGTTGTTGAATACGAGGTCACCTTTCCTGAAAGGTTGAGTCAGAGTGCCAAAGACACCATCACAAGTGTTTTGCCAGCTCCCTGAGCTGTGTATATTACAACGCTGGAGCCGCTGCCATTGGGGATTTTGGTTTCATAGCATTTAAAGATGAATATTTGAGCTCAGACCAATAAAGGTGCCCATTTGCTGCTGCAAAACAAAACTGTTATTTACATGCATTATATTATTACATTATACATACTGCCATTGAGAGACTATCTTAACCAAAACATTGCTGGACTGGACTGGTTTATCTATCTGTTTCATGTACTTGAACAAATTTTCCTTTGTGTCTAGTCCAGCAGAAAGTCTCCAGCTGTGGCCTCTGGGCACTACGCAGATCTAAGTTTACAATGTTGACTTGTTCCAAAGATGGACAGTAGAGGATGTTGTGATGTGTGGGGATACGTATGGTTTATTTTCTGACGTGATACCTCAGGAAAGGCTTTCTGTGAAAGCAGCCTGTAGTTGTTCTTCCATTACAGTCTGATGGAGACGTTTAGTAACGTCATGAAAAGTCATTCACACAATATAGTGGTGGCCCAAAGTGATCCCTGCTTGGATCATCCCTCATCTAAGTATGTGAATCAGCACATGCAAGAAATCACCTAGACAGCAAATTTACAGAATAAATGTTTTAGTTTTAAAGAAAAAAGTAAAAATAATTACTGATGTCGGTTCATTCCTTATACAAAATGACATTGGACTGTTTTTCTGTTTTCTTGACTGAGGTTATGAATTGTTCTGACTTTTGTCTGTGAATTTATGTTTTTGTCTCGTTGATATTAAACAGTATGTGGGACACTGTGTTTTTTTTTTTTCTATTCTATAACGCTGCACATTTTTCTTTGAAATCTTTTGCATAAAGGCAGTAGCTGAACTTGGGTTTGTGTGATACTGTGTTAAGGTACCAAATATGTTTTAATAAAGAGTATAAATGGATTGTTACATTTACAATTGCTTGTACAATTACAATTATTTCAATAAAAAACATTACATTCTTTAACATGCTATGAAATTATTAGTATACAGGGCTCTAAAAAATAATAGCAGTCCCTTCACCAAAACATTAAGTATTGATAATTTTATAGGTTTATATCAGAGAATTGACTTTTTTTTTTTTTTTAAAAAGTGAAATTTATAGTTGAGACTAATATAACATCTAAATAATGATAGAATCACTTTCATAATAATGGCACTTCACTCGTTTTCTGAACATGATGCTGTAGTCCTCAGTGTTGTTTGACACAGCAAAGACATCTGAAGCACTTCCTGTACTGCTGCCTGACCTGGACAAGAATGAGACGAGTCAATTTTGAACCTTGGTTAAGAAAAAATCAGAACATGTCCAGGTTATATTTTAAAATCAAACAAAATCCAAATCTAAAAGTAAAAAAGGGTGCTGAATTAAACTTAAAGGTGCACTAAGCAATTTTTTGCTTTTGACCACAGTGTCGGACCGAGTCCCAAAACACACTTGCAGCCAATCAGCAGTAAGGGGGAGTGTCTTGTACTGATAGAAAGAAGAAAGCGCTCAATTTGAGTGCACCGACGGATATTAGCAGATAGACTATAGATAGAGAGAATTGGAAGATAAAAATAGGAAAATATCAGAGGAACAAAATATAAAAAAGAAAGGTTACGATCAGGCAAGAGGTAGGACCCGTGTAAATATTGGAGCAGCTTTCCAGCGGTTGAGAGATCTCAAGAAGCAGGAAGGGCTCGAATCGGACGCCGAGGTTGCGTTGTTTCTTTTTGATATGTGAGTAACGTTGATTTTGCATTGTTTCACACAACTTATCTGTGTTGGCGTTTGTTTGAATATGCTTGTGTGTCATCTTCGCTTGTTTCGCTGATCGTTGTTATGTCAGGGTTGTGTACGCACGTGTGGGGCGGAGATATAAAGATACTGGTGAGGTCCTGTCGGGGTATGGGCGAGTTTGTTTTGGTGCTTTCAAATATCAACATCGTTTGGCAAAAATCGCTCAGTGCACCTTTAACTTTTGAGAATGTTGTAATTTTGAAAATGACTAATTAGTCACTGCTCTTGTGAGTTGTTATACTGACTAAAACAATTCTTCAAAATGTAACAATTTATTTTTTGCCAAAAAGGAAAATAAAAAAGTTATTCCTCTGTAAAATAATATATTGAAATCTATTTTGCATCTGTTTGTAATATTCACCCAAGTGGCTTATTTCAGAAGATGAGAAAGACAAGATGGACTGAATATAGAGTAGTAAAGCTGATTGTTTGGTGGAGTATGTGATGTCTGACCTCATTATTGAGGACACAGTAGATCAGGAAGATGAAGGTTCCCTGCTGGGAGTTCAAGATCAGGAAGATGATCTCCAGAACCTTACTGCCATTAGTGAAGAAACCCAGAATCCAGGGGCAACCAAGAACCACAAACTGAGCCAGTGTTTTAAACACCATAACCCTGCAGAGAAACAGAGAGAGTTAATGTGTCTTTATTGACTATAATAATAATATATATGGTTTTCCTTACAGCGATTACATTATAAAGTTGATTACTTGTTTTTTTTCAACTGTGAAACTTCAGCATTCAGTTTTGCGAGAGATGAGTTCAGGCTGATGATGATGCAGATAAAGAGAATCATGTTTAACTGCAAAGTAGAAAAAAATCAATAATTAATCACCATGTTTTCCTTTTAATACAAATCAAAATCATGAAAATGAAACATGCTTACTGCTAGAATGATGCAAACAGGTGCCAGAAAACTCCAGATGAAGCCTTTATCCATCTTAATCCAGCAGCTGTTTGGAAAAAGATACAGTTGGAGTTTATGAATGAATGATACAGTTTGAGGGGAAACAAGGAGAAAACACCAAACTCACTGTTCACTGCCGTATCCTTCAGGAACCACACCGACAGACACACAAACCACAACCAGAGCAACCACATATCCAATCACACACAGGAATCCACTGCTAAGCACCTCCTTCTTTTTGGAGCTGATCTGTGATAGGTTCTTCACACAGATGAAGAGCAGCACAGCTTCAATGAACATCCACACAAAGCCAGAGAGGAAGAGGAAGTGCAGAAGGCCTGAGATCACGGCACACAACACCTGGAGACCATGAGAGACGGTTATGATGATTCTCAGTGAGGCTGTGCTGAGCTGTAGAGCTCCTTCATCATTCTCACCTGCTGAGGCCGTATGAGGCTCAGGAACCGCTGTGTGAGCAGGAACAGAAGGTGAGCCAGCAGAAGACTGATGCATATGTTGATTCGAGCTACATTATTCACTCCAGGACTCCACTGACAAAGGGCAAAGGTCAACAGGGCCAAACTGAAGAACACCAGCCCCACGATCACACACACCAAATTCAACAGCTCCATCAGTGAGTCGCTCTGAGAAAACATGTCAGAGAACATGAGTGCCAAATCTGTGCTGTTCTTCAGTGTTCACTTGAAATGTTCTGTACCTCTGATGGGCGGCTTTGCATGATGAGAGCGAATGTTGACAGATGAACACAGGAACACACAGTGTAGCTGCTGTTGGTCTTTAAAACAGAACAACCATCTACAATCCACTCGCTGATATTCCAGTACACACAGGACAGAGAACCGCTGGGAACAAACTCCTGAAAAAGAAGAAGAAAATAATAAAACACTGAATATTAGATGTTTTCAGATGTTCATTATTTCTCAGGTTGGACAAAAACACATTTCAGTCTCTCACTCTGATGTGTCTGAAGGTGAAGTTGACTGGTTTGGTGAGTGTAGTGTTGGTGGTTTTGGGAAGAGTAGCTGAGATCACAGTGGACATCATGGTTTTAATCGTGTTGTTTGATGTGTTGAAGAAGTCTGTCTTCAGTAGATTCTCCATCATATTGTAGCTCATGAAAGCCACAGCAGCTGATCCTGTGTGATAGAAACAGAAGCTTATATAAAATACTATTATAGCTGTGTCTCATTTCGAAGGCTATCAAGAAAAAGTAACAATTGACTGTTATTCCTTGTGAGGTGTAAAGTACTGCAATTTCTTTTTTACTTTGCAAATTAATGGTCACTTTTCTTAAATGAGACTGCCCCGATGAGGTATGCAGCCTTCACATGTGACCTCTGGAGGACACAGCCTCTGAAATGAGACGCAGCTAATCTAAAAATAACAATGAAAATCTTTAAGTGTAGGCTACGTGATTATGTCTCTTTCTTCAATTTTTCCTTTAAAGTTTTTTATTTATTTGTTTATTTATTTATTTGTTTGTTTGTTTATTCACACAAAAAAAATTCACATACTTGTTTCATTGTTGTTCTTGGCGATCCCAATGAGATCGATGTCCACAGAAGAATTTGTCGTGTCAAGTCGAGGGATTTCCTCTAACGTGACATTTGGTCCAACCATGAAGACTTCTGCCTCTGTTTTAAAAAATAAGCAGTTATGTGCTATTTTACTACATTAAGGGGTTTTTCTTTCTTATTTTTTATTAAAAGGGTCATGACATGATAAATGAAATTCGCCTTGATCTTTTGGCATATAAGAGGTCTCTGTACCATTAAAACATCCTGCTAGTTTCATAGCTTAAAACATCCTCCTCATTATAAACAAAACATTTATTTAATCAAGCTCCAAAAAATAGCTCTTTTTGGATCCAAGGGGCAAGGTGACGTCACCTGGGCACAAATATTTGCATAAACACTGCCTCCAGAGTGACGAATAGTCATCTTCTCACCATAGGCCCCGCCCACTGTCTTCAGTCTCTTAACGGCTGACACCTGGGCCAAGTTCATCCCGACAAAATGGTGCAAAACATTTATTAAACAGAAACGGTGATGCGTTGAACACCCTGTTCTGATGACGCAAGAGTTGCAACTATAGCAGCTGAGAAGATCATTCTTTGTGGTATAAATACATGTTTAATACTGCAAAATACGCTCGATGTTACAGTCACTGCCCTTGCCATCCAGAATAAAAGAGAACATCCCAATCGAGTAAATAAGGGATTTGTGGAAACTGTGGTTCTTAATTATCGTGATCCAACATATGCCTCGCATTTCAGGATGAAAAGACAAACATTTCAGATGAAGGATAATCCACTTCTTACCTCCGAGACTGTGTCATGATCTATATGACCTTATTATTTTTATTGTGAGTATTAGACTTATTATTGCTGATCACTGTTGTTGTGCTATGATTTTGTAATATTTACCATTATATAATCAGAGGAGCATAGAAAGGTTTATGAAAGTGTCATTCCACAATACAACAGCAAAATATATAAATATGTATAGTATTTTTATGTTACATTAATCAGTGTCTAGCACACCTTCCTAAGGAAAAGATATGGACCAGAAGACATTGCAATTACTACATTACATTTAGACAGACTTAAAGAAGTTCCAGATCTATACTTGTGCTCTTATTATTTCAGTTATTTTGCCTTTAACGAAAATAAACATGTGCAAACAATATACTTGCTCTTGTGAATTTATTTTTATGTTAATTACATTTACTTACAAATTCATCATCATCATCATGTTGATATGTTACTATAAAACTCTTATGACAAACATGTCTTCTAATATCTTCAATTGCTGCAGCGGAAACATTTGTAAACGACTTCACTTGGACCCATTGTGCGAGCTGTCTCTTTAGTACTGCATGGTTTATACACATGTTGCTGCTGATTGGGCTGATATTTCTGACACACCCAGTTGCACACCGTTTCCAGGAAACATGTCGTTCAACCCGGAAACCGTAGCAAAACGTTGGTTTTGTGAGTGAGTTGGTTGTGTGAGCCTGAACGTGCCCCTGATCACGCTGAAAGCGAGTGTCACGTCGGGTCAAAAGCAAATAGAAACTACAATCCCTTTCTGACATGGTCCATGCGCTGGAGTCTGTCAATAGGACAAGTGGACATTCACTTTGATACGTTTGGTTTAAACAGCTCGTTCGCATCTTTATACAGATATCAGAAGGATCCCAGCGGAAGAAACAAGAGGATAGTTTTTAATGGTAAAAAACATGCTTACTGCTAGAATGATTAAACCCGGATCATGTCAGAGGATTGATCGGAGCGTTTTGTTTTGTAAACGAGGCACAGTGTCATAGAGAGTCACAAAGAAACATTTGTTAAAAGATGAAGCAGAACTAGATCTGACTGCAGCTGCATCACAAACCGTAAGTAAATGATTTCATAATGCTTTGTCTGGAAATGATCATTTTATTTTTATCATGTTGTCAAAACACACATGCATGCAATAGCAAGGGGGAGTTGATACTGTTTCCTATGCAATGACGTTAGCCAATCATAGCAGTGGTCGAATACTGACAAGCCTTAAAGGACCTGCTTGTTTTATAGAGAGGTTCAGAATGAGTATGAAATTCCTTGTGTGTGTGTGTGTGTGTGTGTGTGTGTGTGTGTGTGTGTGTGTGTGTGTGTGTGTGTGTGCAAAAAAGCTTTATTAACATTATAAACATATTAAAATAATTTAAGAAAATCTATGTCATGATCCCTTTAAAGTTTATTTAATCTGCATAAATGTACAAACACAAATAAATAACACGCCTAACGTCAATTCTCAACTGGTTTTGTGTCAGGACTCAAATTTTCTGGATATCAAGCAGCAAAACAGTGAAGATGTCACTGTCACACTGATTATTACCATAAATTGCACTGACTTTTGCTTTTAATCGTTCGAGTGTTTGCTAAATGTCTTGTGAATGTTGGTTATTCATTTTTTTGTGTGTGTTAAGGCAGCGAATATTTGCAAAATACGTGATCACAATGTGCTTTATGTAACCTGGGTCATATTTTATTTGTTCTTTTTTTTGGATGAAGGTGTCACTTGACCTGGCCATGTTGACATCTGTCTAATTGGATGGAACACAGATAATAAAATGTAAATTGTAAAATGTTTTCTGGTCTCTGTTAAAATAGATTATGATACACAATTATGTAGCTGCATTCAGCATTGTTGCTTTCTGCCACCTGTGTCTCACCGCTGCTCTCTAGACTATATAAAGTCTCTGATATCATGTATAATCTCAGTTTCACATTAATAAGTGTCTTCACTTACCTACAGCAGCAAGAGTGAAACTGACATTGTCACTCGTGTCTGTCGGCTTCACCTAATGTAGAAATGAGTTTCTCGTTGGCTTCTAACAAACGGTTTCCATAGGAGGCTAGTTCAGTTGAGTTTGCTGCTGATGATGACTCTACAATCTTCTCCAAAGTGTTGAAGACCAGATTCAAAATGTCCTTCACAGTCTAATTCATTGATCAGATAAATACAGTTCAACAGAGTTAATGCTCATGTTAATGTCAAGAAAGCCAATAAGACTGCACTGCTATGTCAATCATCTATTATCTAGATTTGATTAGATTATTTTATCATATTTCTCTTGAAGACTTACAGTCACAGGAAGCTCTTGAGCTGTAATGTTCTCGATCTGCTCAAGAAGATTTTGAAGACATTCCAGAGTAAGCTGAATCTGAAATCACAATTGTGAAGGAGGAGTTTTATATTAATAGGCAAGGCAAGGCAATTTTCTTTATATAGCACATTTCATACACCGTGGTTATTCAAGTGCTTTACATAAAAGGAATTAAAATAATCGTAAAAATAATCACAACAATAAAAGCAAGGAATTAACATTTTAAACAATTTAAAAAATTGATTTAAAATGAATTAAAACAGTTAAGAATAAAATATGATACATAAAATACAGTGCAATCATTCGGATGTAGCACAGTGCTCAGTCAGTAAATGCACAGCGAAACAGATGTGGCTAAGTTTTAGAGTCTGGAATTGATGTGGCCTAATAATGTATTTAGGCACGGATCAGTCTTCTGGAAGCTGGTTCCACAGCGGGCGGCATCTAGCTAAAAGCAGACTCCCCTTGTTTTGTGTGAACCCTTGGTATTTCTAACTGACTCGATCCTAATGATCTGAATGGTCTGTTAGGTTAATATTCAGTGAGCATATCTGCAATGTATTGAGGTCCTTGGCCACTGAGTGATTTAATACTTTAAAATCAATCCTAAATGTAACTGTTAATATTCAGTGAGCATATCTGCAGTGTATTGAGGTCCTTGGCCAATGAGTGATTTAATACTTTAAAATCAATCCTAAATGTCCTGAGGACTGGTGTGATATGCTCAGATCTTCTGGTTCTAGTCAGAATCCTGCAGCAGTGTTCTGGATGAGCTGCAGCTGTCTAAAGGTCTTCTTGGGACGGCCGGTGAGGAGACCATTACAATAGTACAAAATTGCCAGTTTGTGCACAAAATCATCAAGAATAAATAGAAAGTTACATTCATATTTAAGATATCAACAATGCACATCTTATTGCACTGCTCTTTGGACTATAATTGTCAGAAGCTGTGAGTCCACCTCCAAAACCTCAATTTCAGAAACTCAACTTACGGTGCATCTTTCTGGCAGTGTTATATTTATACCTGCAATGAGAGAAACCAGTGTGAAGACAGTAATAAAATAAACCACAAACCACAATATGAGCAATAACCCATTAAAAATAATCATTCTCAGAAAACAGCTACATTTCAATAGGAATTTACTATGTTAAACTTATATTAATAGATTAGTAGAAAGTCAACAGTTTTACATTCTAAATCAATGTACTGACAAACACAAATAATACTGAAATGTACAAAGGGCAAATGTAAATATATTTATGAGCACAGTATGTGAATTTACCTGATCAAGATTTACATGAAAATTGCCTAGTCACACTTTAATCTAAATTTGTTTTACACTTCTCTGAAGAAAACACAATAATGCTCTGAATTTACTGCTTGAGCCCCAAATAATTCAAAGTTATTGAAAATGACAAAATTACAAAGCCAGTTCCAGAAATTCATGTTTGAACCAGATAACACAAACAATAGCTTGATAAATGCAGATCTAAGCAATATGAAGATGTTTGGGTTCTTACAGTAAAACTGATAAATGCTTTCTGGTCTAAATGGACTGTGTCGCCGGCCGGGGGGGGGGGTTTGGTTGAAGAACTTGGATGAAACGCATTTGTCCGTGTTTCACTCCGTCTCGTATTTATCGCGCTCGCGGAATTTTTCGAGTTTTTATTTTGGCAAGGCTATTTGCATCTCTTCGCGGTACGCTTTCAACTCGTTTTTATTTTTATTTTTTAGCGATAACATGCTATTTAGACGGTGCAAATAGACATTCACATATTTTTTAGCGATAGATTTTGCTATTAGAGAGCGTGACAGCGCACCGCAAGTGAAAATAAAAGAAAGATCATTCATGTTTTCACAACAGCTGGCCAAAGGTTCAAAAACGAAACTAAAATTAAAACATCTTTTTGAGAGCAAGGGGGCCCCCGGGGGCCCTACACTGCAGCCTGCGTAGTGCAAATAGCGTATAGTGAGATTCTATTTACACTATCGGCTCTGCAGACAACAAGATTTTCTGCTATTTATAAATTTATTGCTATATTGTCTGCACCTCAGTATTTGTACATTATAAAAATACGCAATAATAACGTATTGATCAAATTAAGTTTTAATTCAAATTATTAAATGCATGCCACCTTATTGTGACAATAAAGCCCTCCTTACACCTACCCTAACCCTACCCGATACTCTTATTTTCAACTTTTTTATTAATTCCTTAATTTTTATTTAAAATAAAGCCTTTCTGATGTGATATGATATTTGAAAAGGGAGAAAAAAAGTTCGGCAAAAGGCGGGCTCGGACGGGTTGATCGCGTCAAAAAGCATGTGCTTTACCACTGCGCCATAAATGCTTTCGAGTCTAAATGGCCTTTTTTTAGTGTTGACTAACTCAATCACACGTTGGTGGGCGGAGTTACTGTAAAAGCCTCTGCCAACAAGACAGGCTATTTGCACTTAGTGTTACAAAATATTAACATTAAATGTAAATAGACACTCCGTTTTATTTTATTCTTGCTTTTATTTTAGTTCTGATGTATGTCTCAACTACAACGTCTCTGAATGCTTTACCTGAATCTGTAAACTGCAGAAAATGAATGAATGAACGAATGAATGAAGCATTTATATAGCGCTTTATTGTGTATTGCTGTACACCCAAAGCGCTTTACAATCCTTAAAATGGTGTTAACCCTGAAATTCTTCATCCTTAATTACAGACACAGAGACAAACACCATGACTATTCCTAAAAAAAAAGAGCTAATGTAAATATTATTACCTGCACAATATGCTGCAGGACAGAGAGTTGGTCTAACCAGCTCATAGACATAATAATTGCCTGGACAGGCTTTGACTTTAATGGGGTAAGACCCGTAATAACAGCAGTAATTATCCAGTGACCGCAGACATCTCGAGTGACGACTCCATCCTGTACTGTTGGGTGTCCACCATGAATCCACAGTGGGAAACAGTGCCACAGCTGTACAGAGCAACACACGTGTCTGGGATCTGAGCGCTCAGACCGTTAATGAAGAGACGATACCAGCCGCTCCAGGTGAGAGATCTCTGTCACACATGTAGGAGGGGTTTGATGGCTGACTGCTGTTGGCTCTCCATGGATCATCCAGGACAGTGTAGTTGTAGCAGGGGTCAACAGAAGGATGAACTGTTAAAAAAATGTTGTTAAACAATGTTATAATACTTTTTATTAAAATTCTAACTAGCTAAAAATCTACATGACACTAAAACAGTACTTCTCAACTCAGCAAACCACTTTTGAGGTTTTGAAAAACTTGACGGGGCGTAAATTATGTAAATGATGACAGAATTTTAATTTTTGTGTGAACTATCTCTTTCAGATGACTTTAGATTTAAAATGGGACAAAGCAAGCATTAACATAAATTAAAACAACTTCATCGATCTGTCTTTCAAAATATACCTGAATATATGAGGCAGCTTACTTTTAACAGTGTGATTTCCAGATCTGGCAAAGACTCTGTTCATAATGAATATACAATTTCTAGATACGCCATGCTCTGAAATGTTTTAGGATAACTTTTGCTCGTAAGGTGTCCTTGAGTGTCTTGTAAGATGCTTATAAATAAAATGTATTATTATTATTATTATTATTATTATTATCTAGTAGAAATTGTAATAATAATAATAATTTGTTACATTTATATAGCACTTTTCTGGGTACTCAAAGCGCTTTACATGGAGGGGGAGGGGGGTCTCCTCAACCACCACCTTGCAGCATACCTGGAATGCGACGGCAGATAATTGTGCCAGAACGCCCACCACACACCATTATTACTGGTGGAGAGGAGACAGAGAGATGAATCAATATTATGGGGATATAGGAGGCCATGATGGTCAGAGGCCAATGGGTGAATTTGGCCAGAATGCCGGGGTTCCACACCTACTCTATTTCGAAGGACATCCTGGTATTTTTAATGACCACAGAGAGTCAGGACCTCAGTAAGTTTAAAGGTATTTAATAGTTAGTCATAAGGTTGTGTAAATTCACTGATTCAAAAGATTGAGAACCCTGAAGAACATTCAGCATGGAATGTTGAATTACAGGTATTCTAAGTTAATCATTTTAATTATCATTTTATTTACATTTTTAGATTCTAATTATTATAGTTACTTAATTTAATTAAAATTAAATACATTTAAATATATACATATTTGTTTAATTCAGCACATGTACCAGAGTAAAACATTAGCATAGAGCTTTTAAAATTGTTGCCCTGGGGTCAAAAATCTATAACTTTAAAATGACAGTTTCCTAAGAGAAAATGATTGAACCTTTCTTTCTTTCTTTCTTTCTTTCTTTCTTTCTTTCTTTCTTTCTTTCTTTCTTTCTTTCATGTGGTTCCTCTACAAATCAAACACAGCCACCTAATGGATATCAGTATTTTAACACATCCTGCATTTGCTTTTTTTTTGTATGATCATTTAATGTGGTCTTTGTGTGCAGTTGGAGAAGATGGTAGTTTGCAAACTAGTTCCTTAACTACCTGTCTAACATCATCACCTACTGACACAAACTCACTCACTCACACACATTTAACAGTACAGATCATCACAGTGATCAGGCTAAAATAAGTCAATAGAGACACTTTTTGTGTTACTTTACCAGTTGAGATGCTCACTGGTGTGATGGCTGCAGAGCTGGTGTTAACGCTGATAACATCTGAAAGTTTGGATGAATAGTTATTAATAAACAGAGACAAAAACATCATGAATGTGTAAAAAGAGCTCATGTGAATATAATCACCTGCACAGTATGCTGAATCACAGACAGTTGGACTAACTATCTCATAGACGTAATAATTGCCTGGACAGGCTTTGACTTTGATGGGGTAAGACACGTAATAACAGCAGTAACTGCCCCAGTGACCACAGACATCTCGAGTGACGACTCCATCCTCAACTGTTGGGTGTCCACCACGAATCCACAGTGTGATATCAGTGCCACAGCTATACCTCACAACACACGTATCTGGGATGTGAGCACTCAGACCGTTAATGAAGAGACGATACCAGCCGCTCCAGGTGAAATTCTGGTCACACCTTTTGACTGAAGCACGTGTGTTATTGATGGCTCTCCATGGATTGTCCAGCGCAGTGTAGTTGTAGCAGGGGTCAGGGAGATTCGCTGAAATGAAAATATTAGTAACACTATAATAAGGTTCATTCAGGGAGAGTTAACTGAAATGAAAATATTAGTAACTATTAGTTGACATGAACTAAGTTAACATTGATAAATACTTCTACAGCATTTATTAATCTTGACATAATATTGATAAATACTTCTACAGCATTTATTAATCTTATTTAATATTGTTTAAGCATTTACTTATGCATTATTAAAATCAAGTTGTGTTTGATAACATTAATACACTGTGAACTAACATGAACAAACAACGAATGGCTGTATTTTTATTAACTAACATTAACAAAGATTAATAAATAGTGTAATAAATGTATTGTTCTTTGTTCATGTTAGTTAATACATTAAACAAATGACACCTTATTTTATAGTGTTAACGGTATTTCTATCTCTTTTTATTTAGAATTAACAAAATATTAACATCATAAAGGGTAAGCCAACTGTTAATACATTAAACAAATGACACCTTGGGGAATCGAGAACGCACAGCGACACCACAATTGCGAGCACATTCCTTAGGAATTAACAAAATATTAACATCATAAAGGGTAAGCCAACTTCTTTCTTAATGCCTTGCAAGTCGTAAAAAGACAAATGAACAGCACCTCACCCAACTGGCTGGCCGATTTCCTGCCATGCTATCGGGTTATCATCTTAAGGAACTTCTTTCTTCACTTAAAACCAGGAGTAAAAATTGACAAATGAGGGCACCTCACCCAATCTGCTAATTTCCTGCCATCCAGCGACAAACTTTATGGATTCCCTGTTATCGTTTAATGCTTAAGGAAATTCAATGATGGTTCAACAAGAAAGACTGTTTTACGGGAGAAACAGTCCGAGTGTTGACAAAGCTCAGATTCCCTGATCGTTTGCACGCCCAAATTGACTTCTTGACCTCCCGTTCCCCGGACATTCCAAGGAAATGTGCCTTTCTGTTCTTTAACAGAACAAGACTCAAAACTGTTTTCTTAAGTGTTCCAAAAAGACAATTAATAATAATCAGTGTTGCTGCTATTAGAAGCAATATATATATATATATATATATATTAGTGCTGTCAAAGTTAACCTCCCGTCCTCCCCGGCGTTAATAACGCGTTAATGTGCCTTTCTGCAAATTCATTTTAACAGAACAAGCACAAATTTTTTTAACGCACGATTAACGCAGCGCGACAATTAATAATAATATTTCTGGTTTAGAACCCGTGGATCAACCCGTAGTTGGAGAAATGGAGATGCACAGTGTTAATGCCAACTTAGCAAATTCATTTTAACAGCACAAACCCCTTTAGCTACCTTTTTCCCGATTCAAAAAAGCACCCAAAGCGCGTAGTTTCTGACCCGTGGAAACCCGTACTGCCGTGCGAGTGCGAGCCGAGGTCTTGCTCTCCCAGCGCACGCACAGTGTTGCCACCTCTCTCTCTCTGCGTCTAGCAACATTGCAGAGCGCGCGCGCTTTACCTCTCTTTCTTTCTCTCTTTCTCTCTCTCTCTCTCTGCGTCTGCTCACCTTTTTCCCTTGCGGCAGAGAGGAAGCTTTAATTCAGTTAAACACAGATATTATGTTGCTTCTCTAATTTTACATGCGAGCCGAGGTCTTGCTCTCCCAGCGCACGCACACACCTCTCTCTCTCTGCGTCTGCTTCAGCGCGCGCGCTGAAACCTCTCTTTCTTTCTCTCTTTCTCTCTCTCTCTCTCTGCGTCACAGCACAGCTATTGTCTTTATCTTGCGGCAGAGAGGATGTGTATTTGATTTTCAGAGTTAAACACGGTGTGATTATTATGATTTTTTTGTGCAGCTTCTCTAATTTTACTTGGAAGGGAAGCTGGTGTCTTAATGGGTCGCGTTTTGTCACTATCAGCTATTGTCTTTATTCCTTATGTGTATTTGATTTCTCAGACGACGGTGTGATTATTATGATTTTTTTGTGCAGAAACTTGGAAGGGAGAGCTGGTGTAAAATTACCAGTTTTCTTAAGAATTTAGCTTCATATCAAAATACAGTATGTGGGCAAAGATAGGGAAACAAATAATACCAGTTTTAAATTAAGAAAGCTTCATCAAAATACATTTTGGGCAAAGCATTTTCAGAAGAAGAGCTGCCCTGTGTGCAAATGTAATAATAAATAATAAATCAGGTTTGTGTCAGTAAATTCAGAAGAAGAGCTGTGCAAAGAAAGAGAAGTAATGCAAAAACCTGGAATTTATTTTTTCATGTGTCTAATGCAAAGAAAGAGACATGAACAAGTTCTTTGAAAAACATCTATGACTTTGAAACATGTCTAATACTCTTCACTTTATGTTGACTATGGTTTGTAATAATAAACATACACTATATTGCCAAACCTTTGAGTATTGGGTCGCCCCCTTCTAATGTCTACTCTTCATGCTTTAGGTCTGACTACTTTAGTAATTTCTATGGTTTGAGTACAAATCTTAATAAACATTAAAGCATATAATGCCAAAATATTGGGTCGCCCCCTTCTAGGAAATTGTGTGATTCTAATATTACTACTTTAGTAAAAGTTTGGTACAAATCTTAACTCTTTTTAAATTCATATAACATGACAATGTCTCTGTGATTCTAATAAGACAAGGTTCAAAAAGAAAAATTGAGTTTCAGACTCTTTTCTATTCTCATGACAATGGAAGAACTTCTGTTCTGCGTAAAACCAAGTCCTTCCCAGTTTCACCTCTGGTTGACTGTAAATGCAACCTTGAGCCAAAAACTTCACCAAACCTCTGGTGTGACCTGCAAATCACACGCTTCTTGAAAACTTGGAGTTGCTCCAAAAGAGCTCTCAGCTATTATCATCTGGCCAAGCATTGAACAACTACCAATACTTAGTCAAACTTCTGACTGAAGTAACTTTCAAAACCTGAAGCCGCGTAAGAACTCTAAGCAGTGCCACTCGCGCGTTGCTAGGAAACCAACCAACTCCAGGACTAACTGTGAGTGACATCACGCGACGACGTCATCAGTAGCGAATCAGCCGCCGGGATTCCATCAGCCGTCTGAAGGAACCCAAACCAGCTGTCAAACGCAACTTAAAAGCAAGTAACAAACAACCTCTATGATTCTGCTGGAAACTGGTTGAATTCATTTTAAGAGTAAAGATAGACAAGTTCTCCGCTTGTGTAACTTTGGAATTCACAAAATAGCCAAAGAGGGCTAACGTTAGACTTTAACTTTCTTCAAAAGCACGTTCGTGTGTATATGTGTGTATGTGTGTTCATTTTGTTAGCTTAGTTCATGTATTTTAGTAAAATAGCAAATAAACTCTTGTTTGATTTATAAAGAAGTGTTCTGTCTTCTGGTGTGTAATATTCAGATCAAACTTTGCCCAGATCGCGTTACCTATGTTCATAACTGTCATAAAGTTACTCAAATAATTCTGTATTATTATATCATGGCCACGAAAATAAACAGAATTTCTCAGATATACTGAAACTTAACGACTCGCTGGACAATTGTTAAATAAGGTATAAGTTGGACGTTTTGATTAATATCAATTGATCATATTAATTTCGAATCTTAAGAATCGATTCCCTGAGAGCTAAATTAAACAATGTAAGGGGCTAAAAATCCTTACACAACCTTAAGTTATACTGTACAAATGAACATTACACACACAGTGTCCTTCAGAAATGTAGATCTGTATCAATAAAATCATAAGTAACATGCTGATTTTAGTCAAATTCTACACTGTCTGCAGGTAAGAGCATAACAACAACTTTTGTACAGAAGCTCAACACAGCAATCTACAGATCAAAAACACCACAACACAGTACATTACCAGCTGGGGTTGACTCTTGTGTGGCAGTTATGCAGGTCAAGACATCTGGAAAATAAATTATAAAGAATTCAAATTCATTAAAAACTTAACAAATCTTTAAAACAGAAAAATTTGGATTAAATATTAAACTCTTGGCTGTTCAGCAGATTAATGCACAGCTCAGGCATCTGAATGAAAGAAGTGTGTCACATATTAAGATTAATTAATTTTGAGTCCTAACTCCCCAAAAGATCATTAATTACATATTAATATCATTAAATCTGTGCAGGTCTGAACTAAACATAAACTCTTATTTAGCATCTTCTGTGTTCATTTTGGGGAGGATTTAAACAGTAAAATATTCAGACCAGAAACACCTATAAAATGAGTCATTATATTTATTAATCAAACACTTTGTGGGCCTACTTATGTGCTTATGTGTTATATTCACAACAACAACAAGCAAAAAACACTGCTCAGACTTACACAGCGTAACACATATGATATCTGGTGCTCTTATGAAACCTGTCATGAAATATGAAGGGAAAAATCAATAAAAACAAATTAAAATGTATTGGATTGAATTGCAATTTTGAGATTGTGACAACTATATTCATAATCTGCTGCAGTTCATGTCACAATAGTTTTTGGGGCATCAAGAACCACTTTTTAAATACTCACCTTTATGAAAAGAGGAAGCCATTGTCAATTTTATCTCTATCTATAAGAAAAAATAATAATATATAAATAAATAAAATAAAATAATCAAATTAGCTTTGGCACTGACGCATGACAAGCACAAAATCCAGCTGCAGTTATGTATTTAGATAAGGCTGTAAGAGTTATAAACACTAACAATTTAGAGACACAAGGTGGCGCCATTAGGCTATTCTATCTTGCTTTTGTTTGTGGAAAAAAGAGTGCAAGGGTTTGTGATTAACCACTTTATTTGGTACACAATATCATATCAATGGGGAAAAAATATTTGTGAGTCTTTTCTTGCCGAAAATTGGACACTATAACAATATCAATAAACATTTTCATTATTTTAAAATGTTTTTATTTGTTAAAAGTTGATTGCCTCAAGGCAACATTGTACCACAACGGACAAATAGAATCATAGGATATTTTCATGCAGAAAAATAAATATATTTATTGAAAACATATATATGACAAGCACATGTATATATATATATATATACTGTATACAGTCATGGCCAAAAATATCAGCACCCTTGGTAAATATGATCAAAGAAGGCTGTGAAAATTAATCTGCATTGTTAATCCTTTTGATCTTTTATTTTAAAAATTCACAAAAATCTAACCTTTCATTGGATAATAAGAATTTAAAATGGGGGGAAATATCATTATGAAATAAATGTTTTTCTCTAATACACATTGGCCACAATTAACGGCACCATTTTATTCAATACTTTTTGAAACCTCCATTTGCCAGTTTAACAGCTCTAAATTTTCTCCTATAATGCCTGATGAGGTTAGAGAACACCTGACAAGAGACCAGAGACCATTCCTTCATCCAGAATCTCTCCAGATCCTTCAGATTCACAGCTTCTTCTCTTCAGTTCACCTCACTCATCTTCTACAGGGTTCAGGTCAGAGGACTGGAATGGTCATAGCAGAAGCTTGGTTTTGTGCTCAGTGACCCATTTTTGTGTTGTTTTTGAGGTTTGTGTTTGGATTATTGTCTGGTTGGAAGATCCAAACATGGCCCATTATAAGATTTCTAACAGAGTCAGTCACTTGTTGATTTTTTATGTGTTGGTATTTGATAGAATCCATGATGCCATGTGTCTAAACAAGATGTCCAGGACCTCCAGCAGAAATATAGGCCCACAACATAAAAAATACAGCAGTATATTTCATTGTACACATGAGGTAATTTTTATCTATGTGTGCACCAAACCCATCTCGAGTGTTTGCTGCTAAAAAGCTCATTTTTATAGTTTCATCTGACCATAGAAGCCAGTCCCATTTGAAGTTCCAGTCGTGTCTGATAACTGAATATGCTGGATATTGTTTTTGGATGAGTGAGGAGAATTTTTCTTGAAACCCTCCCAAACAACATGTGGTGATGTAGGTGCTGTTTGACCATTTTTTTTAAGGTTTTCTGATCCCGAGACTCAACTATTTTTTGCAATTCTCCAGCTGTGGTCCTTGAAGAGTCGTTGGCCACTCAAACTCTCCTTCTCACTGTGCATTAGGACGATATAGACACATGTCCTCTTTCAGGCAGATTCATAACATTTTCTGTTAATTGGAAATTCTTAATTATTGCCCTGATGGTGGAAATGGGAATTTTCACTGCTCTAGCTCTTTTCTTAAAGCCACTTCACTAATTTGTGAAGCTCAATTATCTTTTGCTGCACATCAGAAATATATTCTTTGGTTTTTCTCACTGTGATGATGATTAAGGGAATTTGGACTTTGTTTTTCCTCCTATTTATATTTCTGTGAAACAGGAAGCCATGGCTGGATAATTTCATGTTCATAATCACCCTGGAGTGCTCAAAATTGTGAATATGAATGGGAATATACTTCAGAGATATTTTACTCATAAGAATTTCTAGGGGTGCCAATAATTGTGTCCAACGTGTATATGAGAAAAACATTTATTTAATAATGATATTTCCCCCCATTTTAAATTCTTATTATCAAATGAAAGGTTAGATTTTTTGTGAATTTTTAAAATAAAAGATCAAAAGGATTAACAATGCAGATTAATTTTCAACAGGCATGGCCAAAAATATCAGCACCCTAGGTAAATATGATCAAAGAAGGCTGTGAAAATTAATCTACATTGTTAATATATACTGTATGTTAACCTAATACTTGAACAACAGATTTATTTAGTTTTAATGTATTACACAACTCATATTTAACTAAGTGTTGTTTCAAGGTAAAACATTAATAATCTCCATAACCTTATCCTAATATGCAACTTATCCTTACATGCATGCACATACACACACAAGGACATGCATGCAAGCACAGGGGCATTTTGGGGCCCTATATGCAAATTTCAGGTATGGGGCCCATACACAATAAAAATATGTGCTCTTTTGCTCTCTTTCTCATAGATTATAGTTTATTTACCCCTTCACAATTTAAGTAAATAATTTGTCAACCTGATGCTGTTCTAAAGCCAAACATTTTATTTTATTTTTTTCGGATCACAAAAGAGGGCATTATTACAAAAAGGATTCAAATGTCATAAAATTAGCCCTTGCAACTCGTTCCATTCCAAATATTCTTAAGGCATACAGTAGGGTTTGCTAGAAAAAAATTGAAAATGTGATCTATTATTAAGCGAATCCTCAGTCATCGTATGTGACGTGCACATGTCCTGAAAGTGGAAACAAAATGGAACCCTTTGGGTCATGTGACCACTTTATTTTTGCATTTTCATCAATTAATTAATTGAGAAGAAGATGATTTATTTTTTGGCTGTTTTACTATCACTTTTTTATCAGTCTTCACTATCACTTTTTTAATCAATTTAACACATCCTTGTTGAATAAAAGTATTAATTTCTTTCAACAAACAAAGAAAGAAAGAAAGAAAGAAAGAAAGAAAGAAAGAAAGAAAGACTGACCCCAAATTTTTGAACAGTAGTGTTTTCTTTAAAAAGATTTATATTTTAAAGACATGCTGTTCTTTTTTTTTCTTTTTAAACAGCAAAGAATCCTGAAAAAGTATCACGTTATAAAAAATAATAAGCAGCAAATCTGTTTCCAAAATTGATAATAAATCAGCATATTGGACTGATTTCTGGAGGATGAGGACTTGATGTTTTTGACGCACAGAAACACATTATATTTTAAAGTATATTAAAATAATGTTTCACAATACAACTGTTTTGTTCTGTATATTTGATCAAATAAATGCAGGCCTAGTGAACGTGAGACTTCTTTCAAAAACATTGAAAAATGTGTCCAAACTTTTGACCAGTACTGTGTGATAACAGAGAGAGAGAGGGGGGGGCATTTTTAGACCTTTTTTTAATTATTGTCTCATCTAAATGTTTGCTAAGTCAGTGTTTTTACAATATTATAATTTTGTAGCACAATGTAGCTTACACACAGCTCAATGACATTTTTAACTTTTTTTTTTTTTTTTATAAATGTAATATGTAATTTACGTAAATACTCGCCAAGATACATTTTGACATTATTCTGTGTTGCAAAATAAAGTGGATAGAAGGAGGTTTATAATCAGAACCAGAACTGGCCATTAACAGCTTTTGCTATTGATTTAATTGGTAAAATGGGTTTTGTAAAAAACACTGTTTTAAATTGTTTACGATTCATTCGGGCAGTTCACTCACACACTGAAGCGATTTCTCATAACATAACGGGGTACATTAAAAAACGAAAATAAAGCTGGATTAAGTGATATTGTACAGCACGCTGTCATCTCTGTCATTTACATTGTGTTTCTGCACTCACAGTTGTCCAGTATTTACAATGTTTGTTATTCTGCTGTTGAAGAGCAGCTATTCTATTCTATTCTATTCTATTCTATTCTATTCTATTCTATTCTATTCTATTCTATTCTATTCCTGTTCAGTTGACCAGAGATATTCAGCAGACTGAAAACTGCTATAAAAGTTATTTAGTTTTCATTTGAACACTGTCTGCTATCTATCAATTTGATTTTGCCTCCCTGTTCTCTGTCTGTAAACATTACAGTTCTTTCATGTTAAGAATAATATTGTAATGACTAAAACAACACAGAAATTAGTTCAGCATACATATGATGCAGTATATTTGTTTTGAAAAGGTTGATCATTCATCATCATAATGAATATCAGAGATTAGATGAGTATCCATAACTGAGGATTTCCTCACAAACAGCTAATAAAAATCAGCTTAAAACAGTTAATAAAATATTTTAGGTTAAGTATTTCAAGAGCATCTTACCTGGTATGGGTTTTATCTTGATATGATCTTCACCCGACTACATGTACATGTTTATGTCAGAAATATATATGACAGTTATCTGCTGCTCTGCCTGAGGAAGCATATTTTGTAATCTCCTCATGCTCAAATTCAAATTTGTATTCAAATGTGTACACAAAGACAGAACACATGCCAAGATGCTTTTATGCAAATGAAACCAATACGAATACAAAGATCAACCTGGCTCATTTGCTTTTCAACAGCTCCACATCCATTTTTAATGCCATCTTTAATCAGCTGGAAAAGGTGAGCAAAAGCGGATCTTTGTTAAAAAAAAACACTTCACTTTGGACTGGAGAAACACTTTATCATTTTATTTCCATTCTTCTGTGACAAGATAAACACAGATCTGCCCACTACTTTACATCTTGTATCAAAGATGTAAATCCACCCAGGAGAAGAAGAATGTTTGACGTCATTTGATCAAACATTTACTGTTTATGATTGATCAATAGTTTCTCAGTAATTGTAAAGAAGTAAAAAGCCCCCTTGTGGCAGGGGCCCATAAAAAGACACTGATCTGGGCTGCGTTTCCCAAAAGCATCGTAAGCCTAAGTTGATCGCAGCTCCAATGGGTCTACGATGTACCTAAGCTTACGATACTTTTGGGAAACGCAGCCCTGAAATGCCACCGAAGACACTGCTGTGTGTCAACAAAGTCCAGACATTAGAAATAAAAGCCTAACAATTTCTGAAGAGATTCTGGAAAAAAGACTGCAGTTTATCAGCCAGAATTAAAAAAAAAAAAATTAGGACTTAAAAATAATTAAGCCAAACCCTCCACCAATATGCAGAAGTTTATCTCCCAAACTAGAAAACAGTGTGAGAATCTTGCCAAACAGCTTGAGATGTTAAAAGTTATGGAGTGTCTATTTACACTAGCTCCGCCCACCTACATGTGATTGGGATAGTCAACACAAAAAGACGCTCGCTATACATAAGT
Organism: Schizothorax lantsangensis; assembly: GCA_027422415.1. Taxonomy (NCBI): domain Eukaryota; kingdom Metazoa; phylum Chordata; class Actinopteri; order Cypriniformes; family Cyprinidae; genus Schizothorax; species Schizothorax lantsangensis. Next base: position 40,405,128 of record CM049841.1, on the reverse strand, counting down.
TTCGGTGGTGTAGTTGGTAAGACGTGTTTTTTGATGCAGAGTTCGAAGCCGCCTTTTGCTTTTATTTGCATAAAAAAACAAACATTTACAGGGCCTCAATGTTGTGAAATTAATATCAGAAATATGTAATCTCTCTGTTACTCTATAACTAGTGATGCTTATCGAAGTATGTAAAGTTGATTCTAAACAGAAATATATTGATACCTGTAAACTCTGATATCATTCATTCAACGATAATATATCCCACATCCACATAAAACATGCTTATGACTGAATTTTATTACAAATTTGATTATCATCCTCATAATTAAGAATATTATCTCTGAAGTCCCCAGTAGTGGATAAGAAGTCAACTAATTGCTGTTGAATACATTATACCAAATTAATATATATACAAATCAAAGGAAACATTCATAGATTATTTACTGATTAATATCAAAAGAAATTACAAATCATCAGCCATCATCACACTAAATATTATTGCACAATAATAGAGGCAATTAAAAGGAAACATAAAACACTTGAGGCGGCTGAAGTACAATAAATCAATAAAGTCTAAAAGAATGAAGCAACAAACCCTCCACTAAAAGTTAATATATTTACATCAAAGTGAGTGACAGCTATGAAATAATAATTGTATAATTGCTAATTTACAAATAAAAGCAGAAACTGTCATGTAATATGTAAAAGCATTGATTCTGGTGTAGTGGTATTTTACTGTAGGATAATGGCACTTCCTGAACATGATGCTGTAGTTCTCAGTGTTTTTTGTGTTCACAGTAAAGACATCTGAAGATCTTCCTGTACTGCTGCCTGACCTGGACAAGAATGAGACGAGAGAAGAGGAGCTGAGTGAATTCATGAGATCAATTTAACCTCTGAAACTCATGAAACTGAATGGAGATTATTCATAATAAGCAGGTAAGAAAAAGTGGCTTTAGAGATTCGCACTTTCAGAAGTAAATGTTTTACTTTTCTTTCTTATATTGTCTCTGGAGACACTGAAGTGGTTTTCCTATGGAGCGGGATGATACAAATCAGTTCTAAGCAGTAGTGGCTCCTGACCATAAATTTTGTTAGGGCAGATTCTGGGTCGCATCGTAGGCTATATGACTAACCTATGATTAACTGCTAGTAGCCAAAGTTTTACATTAAAATGACAGAACACTGTTGGCAGAGGTCTAGCATCCTTGAGTAATTCAGCCTGAAGGTGGCGCTCTAATGGCTCTACACGCATAGAATGTAAATGCACAACTTAATGTAACATTTGTTTTTTAATATTGACTGAAAATGTTATGAGTTGTGGAAAAATTCAGGAGAGGAAAACAAAGTTGCATCGACTCTCAGAACAATTAACCACGTAACCATGGGCACATGGGGAACTGGGTTAATTAAAACAAACATAACTATTTACAGGCTATTTTTTAAAATCTATTTTGGTTTGTTGTATTATTATCTTCTGTTGGTTGTTCTTTGCTGATTATTTCTCTTTCTGGAAAGTAGATATTTTGTATATTCCTATTTATTTACAGGCTGTATATACAAAAGCGTGCTTAAACTAAAGGATTTATACTTTCACTAATTGGAGATTTATTTAAAGTTGTTTCATACTAGCAAATGTTTCGATGACTACTTTGTTGACCTTGGTGATCTAGTGTGTTAAATCTTTTAATTTGAAAGCATTAAGCTGTTTCTGGGACATAGTGTCTCTCAGAAATGTTTCCATTTCAACAATCTGATGATTTTGCTGAACTGACGCAGACCCATATACACTTCGCTGACCTGGATTGGTATTTTAAATGTAAGTGTGAAATGGTTTAAAGATTGGAAATCAAATGTATGCTCTGTCTATTGAAAATTGAATTTTTGACGGTTGGAGTTTGAAGATTCTTGGCTCATTTGAACATTCCATCACAGGAAGGATTTGGAAGAGTAAAGCCCAGCTCACACTACAGGAGTTTTAAAATCCTAACCGATTATGAAATCTGGCTGCAGCACACACATAAGGAGAATCTTCGCAGATTTTCTTCCCTCAAATCTTAAACATGCGCACACTACAAGATTTGAAATTCGTGGAGCATCTCACAAGATATTATTAAGATTATCATGCCAGAGGGAGCGCCTCACTTGATCTCACGCAGCAGATTGTCATTGATATTTCAGTGATGTTTACATATGTTAGATAGCGTGCTAAATATCAAACATGTTTGATATGATCAGGGAGGCGATTTGTGTGCGAGCAGATAGGGAGGTGCAAGATTCGATCGGTGAACACCTCACATTAACAGACAATCCGCGGCGAACATCGGCACCGATCGAGGTGCTCAACAAGATTTTTGTTCCGATTCTCGGGAGGGGAAAATCGGGGCTAAATCGGGCTAGAAATCCTGTAGTGTGAGCCGGGCTTAACAGATTAAACAAACTGCCCCAGACATTCCTGGGGATTTTTTCCTCCATAAAAAACAACTGTAATTTTAGTTAATGTCCAGATTACATATGTAAACAGAGTGGTGTCTGACCTCATTATTGAGGACACAGTAGATCAGGAAGATGAAGGTTCCCTGCTGGGAGTTCAAGATCAGGAAGAGGATCTCCAGAACCTTACTGCCATTAGTGAAGAAACCCAGAATCCAGGAGCAACCAAGAACCACAAACTGAGCCAGTGTTTTAAACACCATAACCCTGCAGAGAAACAGAGAAAAAACGGTTAATGTGTCTTCACTGAATATATTGTTTTATTAAGAGTAGAACTGCAAACAATGCATATTACTTGGTTTGTTTCATCTGTGAAATTTCAGCGTTGAGATTTTTGAGAGTTGAGTACAGAGTGATGACGATCTTGACGAAGATAATAATGTTTAACTGCAGAAAACGAAGAAACTTACATCTAAGATCACTTTAGTATTTTGGTTTCAACAGTCCATGTGAAGAATGTCTGTAACTAGAACTTACTGCTAGTATGACGCAAACAGGACCCAGAAAACTCCAGATAAATCCTTTTTCCTGTTTAATCCAGCAGCTATTCAGAGGAAAACATAATATAATAACTTAAAGAATTTATTGAAAATATTATTTCAGTTGCTGACTGGTGATATACTACTGGAAAAGCAACTATAAATAAACAAACTATAAATTTATTTTATTCTGGGTGATTTTTTTAAAACTGTATAAAATGTATTAATCAAAAACCAGCACTGTTTTAAAATACCTTTAAACTAAAAAGTGTGTTGGACTTCATGCAGTGCTGCACAGACCGATCAGTGTCTGACTTGAAGCAGTGCATGCCAGTTAGACATTCTGTATGACTTGAGAGGACGCCACATCACTGTCAAAATACAGCAAGAGTGATTTGAGAGCAGCAAATACTACGTGAGCGTCACTACTGGAAGCAGAAAGTGTTTAACTTCACATCTCTACTTTCAGCTCCTCCCCTGATTGCAAGTGACACTGATCGGTTACATCCAGCCACAGCTAAAGTCAAACACACCTTTTGTCTTTATTTCATTTAATCAACTCAATAATCATAAAAAAAAACAAAAAAACTCACTGTTCACTCCCGTATCCTTCAGGAACCAGACCGACAGACACACAAACCACAACCAGAGCAACCACATATCCAATCACACACAGGAATCCACTGCTAAGCACCTCCCTCTTTTTGGAGCTGATCTGTGATAGGTTCTTCACACAGATGAAGAGCAGCACAGCTTCAATGAACATCCACACAAAGCCGGAGAGGAAGAGGAAGTGCAGAAGGCCTGAGATCACGGCACACAACACCTGGAGACCATGAGAGACGGTTATGATGATTCTCAGTGAGGCTGTGCTGAGCTGTAGAGCTCCTTCATCATTCTCACCTGCTGAGGCCGTATGAGGCTCAGGAACCGCTGTGTGAGCAGGAACAGAAGGTGAGCCAGCAGAAGACTGATGCAGATGTTGATTCGAGCCACATTATTCACTCCAGGACTCCACTGACAAAGGGCAAAGGTCAACAGGGCCAAACTGAAGAACACCAGCCCCACGATCACGCACACCAAATTCAACAGCTCCATCAGTGAGTCGCTCTGAGAAAACATGTCAGAGTAAATGAGTGCCAAATCTGTGCTGTTCTTATGTGTTCACTTGAAATGTTCTGTACCTCTGATGGGCGGCTGGTTTGCATGATGAGAGCGAATGTGGACAGATGAACACAGGAACACACAGTGCAGCTGCTGTTGGTCTTTAAAACAGAACAACCATCTACAATCCACTCGCTGATATTCCAGTACACACAGGACAGAGAACCGTTGGGATCAAACTCCTGCAAAATGAAGAAAATATTAAAACACTGAATATTAGATGTTTTCAGATGTTCATTAATTCTCAGGTTGGACAAAAACACATTTCAGTCTCTCACTCTGATGTGTCTGAAGGTGAAGTTGACTGGTTTGGTGAGTGTAGTGTTGGTGGTTTTGGGAAGAGTAGCTGAGATCACAGTGGACATCATGGTTTTAATCGTGTCATTTGATGTGTTGAAGAAGTCTGGCTTCAGTAGATTCTCCATCGTGTTGTAGCTCATGAAAGCCACAGCAGCTGATCCTGTGTGATAGAAATAGACATTTGAAAGTATGTAAAAACAACAAAAACCATCAAAAAAGTAAATATGGATTAGTGGTGATGGTATGATGTCTCTTCCTACAATTTTTAATCACACAGAAACATTTGACATACCTTTATTGTTGTTCTTGGCGATCCCAATCAGATCAATGTCCACAGAAGAATTTGTCGTGTCAAGTCGAGGGATTTTATCTAAGGTCACCTGTGGTCCAACCATGAAGACTTGACCCTCTGATTAAACACAAACAAGAATATGCTATACACTGTAAAACCCAATAAGTTAGGGTAACTCAAACCGTTTGAGTAAACCGATTGCCTTAAAAACCTGACAAGTTAAGTTAACTCAAACCATTTGAGGTAACTGATTGCCTTAAATATTTAAGTTTTTAAAACTAACAGTTTTGAGTGCTCTGAACTTATTTCAGTTGAGTTCGCTAAAATAAGATAAACATTGCAATTAAGTAATTATGTGATTAATTGAGTGATAATTGTGCATTAGTGATGAACACCTGCTGTTAACACACAGAATCACAGAAGAAAAAGAAACAAGAACAACAACTAACTTCAGACACAGCCTTAGATAAAACCAACTGAAATAAAAGACATTAAATCTCTCAAAATCCGATTAAACAACCCCACAAACAGCATCACCAGCTCCACTTATTAATAACCAGACTGACTTTATTTCTGTCAGACATCTACAGAAGATCTTATTGAGAATTAACTAAGGTTTAGATGTTGATTTAGTTTCATTTGAAGTAACCATGTTAGAGATCAGTGTCTGCTTTAGTTGAGCTCTTCACCCTTGACTTCTATGGTCTTGTTTTTTTCTGGTTGTTGTAACCATGTGTTCCTCAAACATATTTGCTATAACTCAAAAGCCCAGAGAAAATGATCAGTAGTTGGTTGTTATATGTTTATAATGATAATCATCTGTTAGTGAACTGATCTCGTTGAGAGTGAACATAGACACATTGTGTGTCTAATCTCTGGTTAAATAGATGTTGTATTGATTATAGTAAAAGTGATTCTAAGACCGTCAGTTAATATAAAGGACTTGCCAGACAGTTTGTCCACAGACAATTTTCATCTACAGTAGAAAAAAGACTCACACAGACATCAAGAATCAGCTTATGAACCTCAACAATGGTGTCCATTAAAAAAAGAAAAAAAAGAAATCATGCAGCAATGCATGCTGGGAGCCATGGATGAGTTTTGTATTTATATTTATTTTTTTTAATGGTCACCATTGTTGAGGTTCATAAGTTGATTCTTGATGTCTATGTGAGTCTAATTTCTACCCTAGATGAAAACTTTTTGTGGACAAACTGTTTGGAAAGTCCTTTATATTAACTGTTTGTCACAGAATCACTGGCTCTTAGAATCACTTTTACTATAATCAATACAACATCCATTTAACCAGAGATTAGACACACAATGAGTCTATGTTCACTCTCAATGAGATCAGTTCACTAACAGATGATTGACATTATAAACATATAACAACCAACTACTGATCATTTTCTCTGGGCTTTTGAGTTATAGCAAATATGTTTGAGGAACACATGGTTACAACAACCAGAAAAAAACAAGACCATAGAAGTCAAGGGTCAAGAGCTCAACTAAAGCAGACACTGATCTCTAACATGGTTACTTCAAATGAAACTAAATCAACATCTAAACCTTAGTTAATTCTCAATAAGATCGTCTGTAGATGTCTGACAGAAATAAAGTCAGTCTGGTTATTAATAAGTGGAGCTGGTGATGCTGTTTGTGGGGTTGTTTAATCAGATTTTGAGAGATTTAATGTATTTTATTTCAGTTGGTTTCATCTAAGGCTGTGTCTGAAGTCAGTTGTAGTAGTTCTTGTGTTTCTCTTTTCTTCAGTGATTCTGGTTGTTAACAGCAGGTGTTCATCACTAATACTCATTCAGCACTTAATTAATCACTTAATTACTTAACTGCAAGTTTTAAAACTTACATGGTTTAAGCCAAGGGAAATTTGTTTACTCAAACGGTTTGAGTTACGCTAACTTGTTGGGTTTTACAGTGTAGTCATTTATTTTAAATATGTATTATTATTATTATTATTATTATTACATCCCAATTAAATGATTGAATTTGTGCAGAAGACAAAACTATTCACTATTGCTGGGTTTTCATCTCCGATGTAGCTTGAATCCTTCAGGTCAACTAAAACAGTTTTCTTTAATCTCAGAAAATATATAAACAGTATAAGCACTGTTAACCTTATTATTTATTAACTATTACACCATCTGGAGGTCAAATATTATATCTTACAGGATAATCAAATAAATGATGTCAATGAATTTGCACAAAAATACTGACCTTTGACATCAACAACAAAATACTTTTTTGCTTCCTTTAAAAAAAAGTTCATAAGTCTATACTGTAAGATCACATAGTAATGTAGCTGTATTTATCACTGCTGCTGTCTGACCCACCACTGCTCTCTAGACTAAACATTGTCACTGACATCATATATAATCTCAGTTTCATCAGCAATAATAATTGTGTCTCCACTTACCTACAGTTGGAAGAGTGAAACTGACATTGTCACTTGTGACTGTCAGCTTCACTAATGTAGAAATGAGTTTCTCACTGGTTTTTAACATACGGTTTCCATAGGAGGCTAGTTCAGTTGGGCTTGATAATGATGATGACTCTACAATCTTCTCTGAAGCGTTGAAGGCCACAGTCAAAATGTTCATCACAGTCTAATTCATTGATCAGATAAATAGAGATACTGTTCATGTAAATGTCAACAAAGCCAACAAGACTACACTGCTATGTCAATCATTGACTAGATATGATCTGCTTATTTTGTGATTTTTTCTCTTCAAGTCTTACAGTCACAGGAAGCTCTTGAGCTGTAATGTTCTCTATCTGCTCAAGAAGATTTTGAAGACATCCTTCTGAGGCCTGACTCTGAAATCACAATTGAGATTTACAAATAAAACTGAAAGACTCCGTGCACTGTGTTAAATGAAATATTCAGCTTACGCTGCATTGATCCGGCAGTGTGATATTTGGAACTGAAATGAGGGAATTCATCAATACAACATAAATACAGTAAAATCAAGCCGAAAATTCCAGTGTAGAAACAAGCTCACTTGCAGTAGTTGGACTGGGTGTGGTTGGGGTTGAGATGTTATACTTGCAGAAACAAGAGGAGAAAGTGCTACTAGAGCATGTACAGGTGTCCTTATTACCAACACAGTTACAGTTATTATTCAAGCATTGGTACTGGTATTGGTTTTGGTTTCTATTTCTCCAGTAGTTAAAATTATGCATTCTTGTGTTGCAGTACATGCGGTACTGAGCACCAGTGCAGATGTATGTGTCGTTATAAAGCACACAGTCATAGACCGGACTAACTGCTGCAGGGATGGTATTGCCATAATTTGTACAGAAGCAGGAGGATGACGTACTATAGTAGCATGTACAAGTGTCCTTATTTCCACGGCAGTCACAGATATTGCTTGTACAGCGGTGCTCGTTTCTACTGTAATACAAATCATGTAGACTTGTGTTGCAGTACATGCAGTACTGAGAACCAGTGCAGATGTATGATGTGTTGTTATAAAGCACACAGACTAACTGCTGTAGTGAGAGCAAAGATATTGCTGTAAGTCTCACAGAAGCAGGAGGACAAAATGCTACTGTAGCATGTACAGGTGTCCTTATTACCAATGCAGTTACAGTTATTATTCACACACTGGTATTGGTCTTGGTATCTATATCTTTGGTAGGAGAAATCATGCATTCTTGTGTTGCAGTACATATGATACTGATGTAGAATATCAGAGACCTGAATCAGAAGACTTTCAGATGTGATCAGAACATTGAAACCTGACGAGCTAACATTCCAGAGAGAGACCAAGGAAACGTCGTAAATCAGATTCCTAGCTCAGCCCGTCTGAAGCAAGCAAACTAACCAATTCGTTCACAGAACGGCTTGCAACATTAAAACAAAAGGACACTTATTTATAATTCCAATTCATTAAGGAGACTGTCAAATTTGGGGCAAGTAATCAAGATTAATGGTCACCAGATGACCATCACATGGGTTCCACGCCGGAAAACCCACGAGCTACAGACTTGCTTAGATTGACTACCCCCACACAAGACAAAGAGCCACACTGGAATTCCTTCGTTCAGAGACAATCTCTCTTTCATATGCTACAAAAATCATCTTAAAGGGACTTAATTATTTCTCTGCATAGAAATAACCATATCATGTATGTAACCCACACAATTAGACTATCATGTTTCAATCAAATATTATGTATGTCTTTTTAATCATTATTGAATAGCTGAAGGATTAATATTAATGTTTGGTATGTATGAGTGTGAAAAATCATGCTTTAAACGTTTCTTCCAATCAATTCTTTGTCAAATGTATCATAGTCTTGTTATAAAATCACATCCAAAAGTATACTTTGCAAGAGCTTGGAAAAGTCGGACCAGATAACATAACATGATTTATGATTGGGGGCAGAAACAAAGCAACACCCAGAGCCAGAACAGTATCTAATTGGTCAAGACAAGCATTAGGAGGTGTCTGAAAGCAGAGTTTAAAACCTCAGTACACCATCATTCTCTTACTCTTAAATCTCTTACTCTTGAATCTTCTCTTAAAATGCTCTTTTTACTCTCTTGTATCTCTTTTACTCTTTGTCCTCTCTAAAACTCTTCTCTTTTGCCATGCGTTTTGACGCTGCTCTTTGAGCGCCATGTGCTCTGGCCTAGCGGCCAGTTGCGACCATGATGAGAAGAAATACCACCTAGTCTCTTTACATCCGCACTGTAAAACCCAATAAGTTAGGGTAACTCAAACCGTTTGAGTAAACCGATTGCCTTAAAAACCTGCAAGTTAAGTTAACTCAAACCATTTGAGGTAACTGATTGCCTTAAACCATTTAAGTTTTTAAAACTAACAGTTATGAGTGCTCTGAACTTATTTCAGTTGAGTTCACAACCCAACAAGTTAGGGTAACTCAAACCGTTTGAGTAAACTGATTGCCTTAAAAACCTGACAAGTTAAGTTAACTCAAACCATTTGAGGTAACTGATTGCCTTAAATATTTAAGTTTTTAAAACTAACAGTTATGAGTGCTCTGAACTTATTTCAGTTGAGTTCGCTAAAATAAGATAAACATTGCAATTAAGTAATTAAGTGATTAATTGAGTGATAATTGTGCATTAGTGATGAACACCTGCTGTTAACAAACAGAATCACTGAAGAAAAAGAAACAAGAACAACAACTAACTTCAGACACAGCCTTAGATGAAATCAACTGAAATAAAATACATTAAATCTCTCAAGATCTGATTAAACAACCCCACAAACAGCATCACCAGCTCCACTTATTAATAACCAGACTGACTTTATTTCTGTCAGACATCTACAGTATATCTTATTGAGAATTAACTAAGGTTTAGATGTTGATTTAGTTTCATTTGAAGTAACCATGTTAGAGATCAGTGTCTGCTTTAGTTGAGCTCTTGACCCTTGACTACTGTGTTTGTGGGGTTTTTTTTCTGGTTGTTGTAACCATGTGTTCCTCAAACATATTTGCTACAACTTAAAAGTCCAGAGAAAATGATCAGTAGTTGGTTGTTATGTATTTATAATGACAATCATATATTAGTGAACTGATCTCGTTGAGAACGAACGTAGACTCATTGTGTGTCTAATGTCTGATTAAATAGATGTTGTATTGATTATAGTAAAAGTGATTCTAAGAGCCACTGATTCTGTGACAATCAGTTAATATAAAGGACTTGTCAGACAGTTTGTCCACAAACAATTTTCATCTACAGTAGAAATAAGACTCACACAGACATCAAGAATCAACTTATGAACCTCAACAATGGTGTCCATTAAAAAAAGAAAAATAAGAAATCATGCAGCAATGCATGCTGGGAGCCATGGATGAGTTTTGTATTTATTTTTATTTTTTTTAATGGTCACCATTGTTGAGGTTCATAAGTTGATTCTTGATGTCTGTGTGAGTCTAATTGCTACCATAGATGAAAACTTTTTGTGGACAAACTGTTTGTAAAGTCCTTTATATTAACTGACTGTGACAGAATCACTTTTACTATAATCAATACAACATCTATTTAACCAGAGATTAGACACACAATGAGTCTGTTCACTCTCAATGAGATCAGTTCACTAACAGATGATTGTCACTATAAACATATAACAACCAACTACTGATCATTTTCTCTGGGCTTTTGAGTTGTAGCAAATATGTTCGAGAAACACATGGATACAACAACCAGAAAAAAACAAGATCATAGAAGTCAAGGGTCAAGAGCTCAACTAAAGCAGACACTGATCTCTAACATGGTTACTTCAAATGAAACAATCAACATCTAAACCTTAGTTAATTCTCAATAAGATCTTCTGTAGATGTCTGACAGAAATAAAGTCAGTCTGGTTATTAATAAGTGGAGCTGGTGATGCTGTTTGTGGGGTTGTTTAATCAGATTTTGAGAGATTTAATGTATTTTATTTCAGTTGATTTCATCTAAGGCTGTGTCTGAAGTCAGTTGTAGTAGTTCTTGTGTTTCTCTTTTCTTCAGTGATTCTGGTTGTTAACAGCAGGTGTTCATCACTAATGCTCAATCAGCACTTAATTAATCACTTAATTACTTAACTGCAAGTTTTAAAACTTACATGGTTTAAGTCAAGGGAAATTTGTTTACTCAAACGGTTTGAGTTACGCTAACTTGTTGGGTTTTACAGTGCGTGTATTCTTTTATTTTAGTTTATTTTCTTTCCGTTGAGTGTCGTGTTCAAAAGTTAAGTTTGCCGCAAAGTCCAGCTCCGACTGCACCCGCTTCAAACTTCAACTAGCAACGGACTCAGACCATTCGTCAGACAACGCCCAAGACGTCACTACGAAAGACCACTGAACTGTCAGCCAACCAGCAACCTGGGAAACCCCCTTTCCTGCAATGACCATGACCGAAGGGAATCCCTTAACACAAAGGCAATGCAAGTAAAACAACTCCAGACTTTTAGCTGAATTGGTGCATTTAATACAAATTTTAGCCTCATTGAGAAACTCAAAGCGAGGTTTAAATAAGTGATTGATGGTTGTTAAGGTCTATGCAATTGCACATATTGCTATAAACTTGGGATTTCATATTTTCATTCTCTTAAACTCATCTTTCCTTACTTTCTCTCTTCTGCAACGTGTGAATGTGTGAATGCGTGTGTTCATGTGTTAGATTAGTTTCATGTCTTAGATTTATCAAATAAAGCCGTGTTTATATTGAAAAGAGAAGGATCTTGTGTTTTGTGCTCATAAGTTAATGTCTTAATCTGCCGATTTGTGCTACTGTGCTATTTAATAGTGTTTTCACTATATTTTGGATTTTAATATCCAGTGCAGTTTGTTATACGGCTGGTTCAGTGAATCGCCGTGAAACAGTGAGTCTGTTCAAATTCCCTATAAAATCATTAATGATTCCCTTTGAGCTAAATTGACCTGTTTCCCTTTAAATTATATATTAATATTACGTTTCAACGTTACAAGGGCGCTTGTCGTCTTCAGCAGTAAAACATGAACTCGCGATGCCTTGAAAGTGGACAATACAGGCTTTTTTGACAAAATGTGTTTAGGCTTCAGATCGCACTATATGTGGAGAATAATGCGCGGCAATCAGCACATTTTTAGCGTTTAAAGTAGCATTTATCGGTTTTTGCAAATTAACTCTTCATATATACATATATACACATACATACACACACAGTGGTGACCACACTTATTAGAACACTACTATTTTCACCAGCTAAAAATGGTTTTAAATCAGTTATTTCTATCTTTTGCTATCAATTTATTTTAGCTACATTTAAATAAAGAAATTTAGTTGACTAATTTTCAACTAAATTTCTTTATTTAAATGTAGCTAAAATAAATTGTTTGCAACCACTTACCTTTTAAAGGTCCCATATTGTACACCTTTCTGGAGTTTTATTTTAGGTTTTGATGTCCTTAAGAATATATATTCGCGGTATAAGTACCAAAAACAATCTCAATATATTTTTACAGCTCTTCTCTCATGAGCTCTGGTAAAAACAGGTCGATTTGGCCTGTCTAATTAATATTCATGAGCCTCTCTTCTGATTGGCCTGTTGTTTTCTGAGTGACGCACGGCTAGGCCAACCACAGGTAACTAGGGTTATGTAGGGCCGACGTCACAATTACGTAACCGCGCTAAGCTGGAAGAAAAACAAAGGAGGAGGCCCCTTCAAACCAGCGCAGATTCGGCTTCATAAGGAGCTTAAAATATCATCTTGTTGTGATGTTGGGTGCCAGAATCAATGTAATACAGCCTCAAATTAGAAATTTGATCGCATACCTGCTGCCACTGCCAGACAAAAAACCGACAACAGCTGTGGTTAAACGTGATAAAACGAGTGGACTGGACAGAAACGATCGTCAAAAATGCTCGCGATTGCAGCGCACGCTTCTTATCAGAAAAGGTTCAATAAAGTATTGTCTTTTGTTGTTATGGGCGCATTTGAAGATTTCTTGCATCTCACGACTGTCGTGTATGAAATAAATTACTGTGTGCATGTGTGTAAAATAACAAACTGACGATTTATATATAATCATTTGTAATTGTATACACTCTTAAAACAAATGTGTTAAAAACAACACAACCTGTGTTATATTTTAACACACCTGTGTGTCAAGTTAAGGATAACACATTTTGTATTAATTTCAACTCAACCAGTGTGATATTCTTCTTAACACAGGTTGATATTCTTAAAATATTTAACACACTAATGTGTCATAATGACACAAATATGACATAAATTGTGTGATTTATGACACATTAGTGTGTTAAAAAAACAGATGTGTTAAAGACAACACAACCTGTGTTATATTTTAACACACCTGTGTGTCAAGTTAGGGACAACACATTTTGTGTTAATTAAATTTTAACACAACCAGTGTGTTATTCTTTTTAACACAGGCAGTGTGTTAAAATATTTAACACACTAATGTGTCAAAAATCACACAATTTGTGTCATATATGTGCTATTCTTAACCAGTTAAAATTAATGCAATACAAAAAAACACACAAAAAAAACACCGGAAACAACTTCAACTGACTTCCAGTCACAGCCTTAGATGAAATCAACTGAAATAAAACATTACATCTCTGAAGATCTCAGCAGAGGAGGATTAAACAACTCCACAAACAGCATCACCAGCTTCACTTATTACTAACCAGTTTGTCTAAAAAAGTTATTTAGAACAGAGGTTTAGATGTTGACTTTGTTTCATTTGAACTTACCATTAATGTGATCAGTGTTTGCTTTAGTTGGGCTCTTGACCCTTGACTTTCTAACATTAGTATTTCTTTTTCTGCTATAAATCTTTGTTTGCAAAACACATTTGTTATGGCTAAAAAGGCCTGAAAAAAACCTGATTAGTTGGTCTTGGTCGTGTAGTGTCCTAATTCACAGATCTCATCTAGAGTCCAAGTGTGTGATTGTTTGAGGTTAACAAATAAAAATAACGTGTGATATCAATAAAATAAATTTTTAATCAGATAATTTGATGGATTTTAAAAACACTTTGCACACAAGACATTTTGAACATCTGTATCACTGTATCACAAACATTCATCAAGAATCAGCATATGAATCTCAACGATGGTGACAATAAACAAAAAGCTTCATGCTGCAGTGCATTCTGGGTGCACCAATCAAAACTCATTCATGGCTCCCAGAATGCATTGCAACATGAATAAATTAAGCACTTGAATTATCTTAGTATTTTCTTTTATTCTTACTATTTGCTTTAATTTTTGCTATTTTGTTGTGACTTTTTAGTAGCTTGTTTTGTGATGATAAAAGATCTGTTTATCTGAATATTTTGTTGATTGTCACCATTGTTGAGATTCATATGTTGATTCTCTGTGTGCCATATACAAAAATTTATTGTGCTCAATTTTTTTTATTTGTTTAAATTGTCCAAACAGTTAAAGTTCAACCTGTAGAAACAAAGAGCATCAATATTCAACAGTGTAAAACATAGCAATCAGTGAATCAAGCCACTACATGATCATTGTGTTCAGCATCAAATGCCAACATCATCTGATCACATTTTTTTCAAGTTTTTCTTTGCTATAACAATCTGCTCTGTGAACAGAATTATAGCAGAAAAAGAAATAAATATATATATGTATAAATTTAAGGGTCGAGAGCTCAACTAAAGCAAACGCTGACCACAGTGATGGTGATGTTGAAGTTTTGTGAAATGAAACCAACATCTAAACCTCTGTTAATTCTCATTAAGAACTTTAGTATGACAGAAATAAAGTCAAACTGGTTAATAATACTGTAAATGAAGCTGGTGATGCTGTTTGTGGAGTTGTTTAATCTTCCTCTGCTGAAATCTTGAGAGATTTAATGTGTTGTATTTCAGTTGATTTCATCTGAGGCTGTGACTTAGTCAGTAGTAGTTGTGTTTCTGTTCGTCTCTCTCTGTTTTTCTGTTTCTCTTTCCTTCAGTAATTCTGCTTGTTAACTTTCTCATTAAGTTCAGCTCTGCTTCAGTGTTACTTTAACACACTGTATTGTGGGACCAAACACACTCTGATCAGTGTTAATCCCTGAAGATTCTCCAAATAACGTCCCCAACCCTTCAAAGAACTCCACATCATGACCATCTCGGTAAACATTCTGGGAACGTCATTGACACCGGTGGGACGCTTTGATAATGCTCTGGGAACATTACATTTCTAGCGGGGAAATCCATATACCTGACACGAGTGCATCCACATCATTTACCAATGAAAAAAACAGGTGCAGATTAGTTTAACAGCTTGTGGAGTGACATAGGCAGAAATGTGATTGGATGATAGTTAACACATATTGTGTTGGACACACTGTGTTGTTTCTCTCTCTCTCTCTTTCTTTTTACACATGATCAACTTAAAATTACACAAAATGTGTTAAAATAGCCACAACACAAAAAATGTGTTAATATTTAACACATCCTTTTTTAGAGTGTGTAAACCTGGCTGGTGCCCCATAAGAAAGGGAGGAAGTATTTTACCTTCTCACACTCAGGTTAAGTGATGTGTGACCAAAGCTCAATATTAATACTAAATATTAATATTCAAGCCCAAAAACCATTACACACCATACAGGGGTTAATTAGTCATTTAATTATCTCATTGACTCTTTGAGGACTTGGATTTGACTTGAGACTTGCTTGTGGCTTGAAAGGAATGATTTGGTTCCACCTCTGGTGAAATCAGCTGCTGAGTTCATGGGTGGAATAAACATATGGCAGGACTTTTACTTTCTGATATACAGTCATGGCCAAAAATATCGGCACCCTTGGTAAATATGATCAAAGAAGGCTGTGAAAATTATTCTGCATTGTTAATCCTTTTGAACTTTTATTTAAAAAAGTCACAAAAAATCTAACCTTTCATTGGATAATAAGAATTTAAAATGGGGGGAAATATCATTCTGAAATAAATGTTTTTCTCTAATACACATTGGCCACAATTAACGGCACCCTTTTAGTCAATACTTTTTGAAACCTCCATTTGCCAGTTTAACAGCTCTAAATTTTCTCCTATAATGCCTGATGAGGTTAGAGAACCCCTGACAAGAGATCAGAGACCATTCCTTCATCCAGAATCACTCCAGATCCTTCAGATTCCCAGCTCCATGTTGGTGCTTCTTCTCTTCAGTTCACCCCACTCATTTTCTACAGGGTTCAGGTCAGAGGACTGGAATGGCTATAGCAGAAGCTTGGTTTTGTGCTCAGTGACCCATTTTTGTGTTGTTTTTGAGGTTTGTGTTTGGATAATTGTACAGTTGGAAGATCCAAACATGGCCCATTATAAGATTTCTAACAGAGTCAGTCACTTATTGATTTTTTATCTTTTGGTATTTGATAGAATCCATGATGTCATGTGTCTAAACAAGATGTCCAGGACCTCCAGCAGAAATATAGGCCCACAACATAAAAAATACAGCAGTATATTTCATTGTACACATGGGGTACTTTTTATCCCTGTGTGCACCAAATCCATCTCGAGTGTTTGCTGCTAAAAAGCTAATTTTTTTAGTTTCATCTGACCATAGAAGACAGTCCCATTTGAAGTTCCAGTTGTGTCTGATAACTGATGTTATGTGTGAGTGTTCTAATTTGTGTTTTGTTGCAGTTACTCAGTAGCTCACATGCAATCAACAGGCTAATTGATGTCACCTGAAAGGAGCCATTTAAAACTCCAGGACATGCTCTCACTCTCTCTCTCTGATTCTGCAGCCAGCTTGGCAGTAGCTGGGCTTGTTTTCGTCACAGTCCCTCTTCTTTTCTCTTTTTGTTATTCAATAAATCTTATTTTATTTGGTAAACTTGTTTTGTGTCCTTGATGTTGCTTCCCCAGAGCCAGGGTTGTAACATAATGGGGGCTCGTCCGTTTCTCTTTTTTTTGATACATTGGGACTGTGTTTTTTCCCTTTATTCCCTTTTTGATTGATTTGTTTTGGTGAGTATGGTTGTTGGAGTATTTTTGTGATTATGCATGAGTTTTCCCGGTTAGATAGGGTGAGTGTTCCAGCTGGGTTGAACATTCAATCCTTCCTTCGGTTCACTCTTTTGTTATTTTGCCTTTTTTATTTCGAGGTTATTCTGGGTGGAGACTTGTTCTCTGTCGGGGGTAAGCAATTCACAACTGTTTGATCACTGATTATATGGTCTACAGTTGTTGTTTTTGTGCTTTTAAAGTTGCCTCGTGCCCGGTACACCTCAGAAGATAGATAGGGATGAGGAAATGTTAGGCAGGTATCCGGGTGTTTCTCATGTATTATGTTAGGCTCAACAACCATGCTCACTTTTTGGGAGGGAGTAAGAGGAGAGCATTTAAGTTAGGTGAGTTAAAAGTTCTGCCACTTGTGTTTGTTTGGTCCATGATCCTAACTTTAGTGTGCTAGCAGCTTTTGTGTGATGTTCCTTTGTGGACTTTAGTGTAGAATAGTTCCCAGTATAATATTTGTGATTAATTGGTGGCATTAGAGAGCTGTTGCTTGTTTGGGATGAGTAACTTTTTTGTAGTTTACTGGGTCCTTAAATTCTACTTTCGGGTTTAAAGCTTTAAAGCTATTGTGTAAGAGAACATTTGCTGCTTCGTGTTATTTTTGTAGTTTTGTACTACTGTGGACCTGTGGTGTTAGCTGTACAATTGTGCAGGAAGTACACTGTAAAACCCACACTGTAAAACCCAATAAGTTAGGGTAACTCAAACCGTTTGAGTAAACCGATTGCCTTAAAAACCTGACAAGTTAAGTTAACTCAAACCATTTGAGGTAACTGATTGCCTTAAATATTTAAGTTTTTAAAACTAACAGTTTTGAGTAGTCTGAACTTATTTCAGTTGAGTTCGCTAAAATAAGATAAACATTGCAATTAAGTAATTATGTGATTAATTGAGTGATAATTGTGCATTAGTGATGAACACCTGCTGTTAACACACAGAATCACAGAAGAAAAAGAAACAAGAACAACAACTAACTTCAGACACAGCCTTAGATAAAACCAACTGAAATAAAATACATTAAATCTCTCAAGATCTGATTAAACAACCCCACAAACAGCATCACCAGTTCCACTTATTAATAACCAGACTGACTTTATTTCTGTCAGACATCTACAGAAGATCTTATTGAGAATTAACTAAGGTTTCGATGTTGATTTAGTTTCATTTGAAGTAACCATGTTAGAGATCAGTGTCTGCTTTAGTTGAGCTCTTGACCCTTGACTACTGTGTTTGTGGGGTTTTTTTCTGGTTGTTGTAACCATGTGTTCCTCGAACATATTTGCTATAACTCAAAAGCTCAGAGAAAATGATCAGTAGTCGGTGTTGTCATGTATTTATAATGACAATCATCTGTTAGTGAACTGATCTCATTGAGAATGAACATAGACTCATTGTGTGTCTAATGTCTGGTTAAATAGATGTTGTATTGATTATAGTAAAAGTGATTCTAAGAGCCAGTGATTCTGTGACAGACAGTTAATATAAAGGACTTGCCAAACAGTTTGTCCACAAACAATTTTCATCTACAGTAGAAATAAGACTCACACAGACATCAAGAATCAACTTATGAACCTCAACAATGGTGACCATTAAAAAAAATAAAAATAAATACAAAACTCATCCATGGCTCCCAGCATGCATTGCTGCATGATTTCTTTTTTTAATGGACACCATTGTTGAGGTTCATAAGCTGATTCTTGATGTCTGTGTGAGTCACAGAATCACTAGCTCTTAGAATCACTTTTACTATAATCAATACAACATCCATTTAACCAGAGATTAGACACACAATGAGTCTATGTTCACTCTCAATGAGATCAGTTCACTAACAGATGATTGTCATTATAAATACATGACAACACCAACTACTGATCATTTTCTCTGGGCTTTTGAGTTATAGCAAATATGTTCGAGGACCGCATGGTTACAACAACCACAGTAGTCAAGGGTCAACACTGTAAAACCCAATAAGTTAGGGTAACTCAAACCGTTTGAGGAAACTGATTGCCTTAAATATTTAAGTTTTTAAAACTAACAGTTATGAGTGCTCTGAACTTATTTCAGTTGAGTTCCTAAAATAAGATAAACATTGCAATTAAGTAATTATGTGATTAATTGAGTGATAATTGTGCATTAGTGATGAACACCTGCTGATAACAAACAGAATCACTGAAGAAAAAGAAACAAGAACAACTAACTTCAGACACAGCCTTAGATAAAACCAACTGAAATAAAATACATTAAATCTCTCAAAATCTGATTAAACAACCCCACAAACAGCATCACCAGCTCCACTTATTAATAACCAGACTGACTTTATTTCTGTCAGACATCTACAGAAGATCTTATTGAGAATTAACTAAGGTTTAGATGTTGATTTAGTTTCATTTGAAGTAACCATGTTAGAGATCAGTGTCTGCTTTAGTTGAGCTCTTGACCCTTGACTACTGTGTTTGTGGGGTTTTTTTCTGGTTGTTGTAACCACGTGTTCCTCGAACATATTTGCTGTAACTCAAAAGCCCAGAGAAAATGATCAGTAGTTGGTGTTGTCATGTATTTATAATGGCAATCATCTGTTAGTGAACTGATCTCATTGAGAGTGAACATAGACTCATTGTGTGTCTAATCTCTGGTTAAATGGATGTTGTATTGATTATAGTAAAAGTGATTCTAAGAGCCAGCGATTCTGTGACAAACAGTTAATATAAAGGACTTTCCAAACAGTTTGTCCACAAACAATTTTCATCTACAGTAGAAATAAGACTCACACAGACATCAAGAATCAGCTTATGAACCTCAACAATGGTGTCCATTAAAAAAAGAAAAAAAAAGAAATCATGCAGCAATGCATGCTGGGAGCCATGGATGAGTTTTGTATTTATTTTTATTTTTTTTAATATGGTCACCATTGTTGAGGTTCATAAGTTGATTCTTGATGTCTATGTGAGTCTAATTGCTACCATAGATGAAAACTTTTTGTGGACAAACTGTTTGGAAAGTCCTTTATATTAACTGTTTGTCACAGAATCGCTGGCTCTTAGAATCACTTTTACTATAATCAATACAACATCCATTTAACCAGAGATTAGACACACAATGAGTCTATGTTCACTCTCAATGAGATCAGTTCACTAACAGATGATTGTTATTATAAATATATAACAACCAACTACTGATCATTTTCTCTGGGCTTTTGAGTTGTAGCAAATATGTTCGAGGAACACATGGTTACAACAACCAGAAAAAAACAAGACCATAGAAGTCAAGGGTCAAGAGCTCAACTAAAGCAGACACTGATCTCTAACATGGTTACTTCAAATGAAACTAAATCAACATCTAAACCTTAGTTAATTCTCAATAAGATCTTCTGTAGATGTCTGACAGAAATAAAGTCAGTCTGGTTATTAATAAGTGGAGCTGGTGATGCTGTTTGTGGGGTTGTTTAATCAGATTTTGAGAGATTTAATGTATTTTATTTCAGTTGATTTCATCTAAGGCTGTGTCTGAAGTTAGTTGTCGTTCTTGTTTCTTTTTCTTCTGTGATTCTGTTTGTTATCAGCAGGTGTTCATCACTAATGCACAATTATCACTCAATTAATCACATAATTACTTAATTGCAATGTTTATCTTATTTTAGCGAACTCAACTGAAATAAGTTCAGAGCACTCATAACTGTTAGTTTTAAAAACTTAAATATTTAAGGCAATCGGTTTACTCAAACGGTTTGAGTTACCCTAACTTATTGGGTTTTACAGTGTGACAAGTTAAGTTAACTCAAACTATTTGAGGTAACTGATTGCCTTAAATATTTAAGTTTTTAAAACTAACAGTTTTGAGTAGTCTGAACTTATTTCAGTTGAGTTCACAACCCAACATTAGGGTAACTCAAACCGTTTGAGTAAACGATTGCCTTAAAAACCTGACAAGTTAAGTTAACTCAAACATTTGAGGTAACTGATTGCCTTAAATATTTAAGTTTTTAAAACTCAGTTATGAGTGCTCTGAACTATTTCAGTTGAGTTCACTAAAATAAGATAAACATTGCAATTAAGTAATTAAGTGATTAATTGAGTGATAATTGTGCATTATGATGAACACCTGCTGTTAACACACAGAATCACAGAAGAAAAAGAAACAAGAACAACAACTAATCAGACACAGCCTTAGATAAAACCAACTGAAATAAAATACATTAAATCTCTCAAGATTGATTAAACAACCCCACAAACACATAACAGCTCCACTTATTAATAACCAGACTGACTTTATTTCTGTAGACATCTACAGAACTTATTGAGAATTAACTAAGGTTTAGAGTTGATTTAGTTCATTTGAAGTAACCATGTTAGAGATCAGTGTCTGCTTTAGTTGAGCTCTTGACCCTTGACTACTGTGTTTGTGGGGTTTTTTTTGGTTGTTGTAATCATGTGTTCCTCGAATGTATTTGCTATAACTCAAAAGCCCAGAGAAAATGATCAGTAGTTGGTGTTGTCATGTATTTATAATGACAATCATCTGTTTAGTGAACTGATCTCGTTGAGAATGAACATAGACTCATTGTGTGTCTAATCTCTGGTTAAATGGATGTTGTATTGATTATAGTAAAAGTGATTCTGTGACCGTCAGTTAATATAAAGAACTTGCCAGACAGTTTGTCCACAAACAATTTTCATCTACAGTAGAAATAAGACTCACACAGACATCAAGAATCAGCTTATGAACCTCAACAATGGTGTCCATTAAAAAAAGAAAAATAAGAAATCATGCAGCAATGCATGCTGGGAGCCATGGATGAGTTTTGTATTTATTTTTATTTATCTGAATCTCCTTTTTCTGAAGCTGCAATTCAATTGAGGCTGAAGGAGTTAGCTTTACAGGAGAAACAGCTGGAGGCTACAGAGAGGGAAAGGCAATTTAAAGAGAAACAAATGTATCTTGAACATGAACGGTTTCTTAAGGAGTTTGAGTTGAGGACCGCTTCTGAAAGATCAACTCCTAGAGGTGATGCTCCTTTGTTTGATGTTGGTAGACATAAGTTAGTGCCTCCCTTTTCTGAGAAAGATGTTGAGATATATTTTTCTCACTTTGAACGTGTGGCCACCACATCCAAGTGGCCCAAAAATGTGTGGACTTTGCTTTTACAAAGTGTTTTGATAGGTAAAGCTCAGGAGGCTTACTCTGCTCTAAGTCTTGAGAGGAGCACTGATTATGATGAGGTTAAAGCAGCTATACTGAAGGCATACGAGTTAGTTCCTGAAGCTTACCACCAGCACTTTAGAAGGTGTGTTAAACTTGCTCATCACACTTATGTTGAGTTTGCAAAGCAGAAGGAGAGTCTGTTTGATCGGTGGTGTACATCTCAGAGGGTGGAAAGTAAGGAGCAACTTAGACAACTTATTTTACTTGAAGAATTTAAGAACTGTCTGCCTGAAGTTGTGTCTGTTTATTTGAATGAGCAGAAGGCAGTAACTTTAGAGCAAGCTGCTATTTTGGCAGATGAGTTTGTCTTAACTCATAGGGTAAACTTTGGTGACAAACAGGCAGAGTCTCAGAGTAAGGGCCAGAACAAAAGATTCCGATATGGAAAGTTTCCAGTTTCATCTCTTGCTAAGAAGTTGGTTAGTGATAGTTCAACTTCAGAAAGGGTCTGTTTTTATTGTAAAAAACCAGGTCATCTTATTCGAGACTGTCCTGTTCTAAGTAAGAAGCAGAAATCCACAAAAACTGTAGCGTTTATAAGTTCTCCAGTGTCAAATCTACCTTTGTCATCCTCACTTGCAAATGTTCCATCTGAGAAAGTGGAATGTAAGAATGGTGAGTTAGCTGGCTCATCATCATTTTTGATGGATGGTTTTGTATGTCTGTCTTCTGACCCTGAACGTAGACAAGCTATTAAGATTTGGAGAGATACTGGAGTTTTCCAATCTGTGATTCTCCAGGATGTATTGTCTTTTAATGGAAAGTCAGCTCAAGGTTCAGAGGTACACTCTTAAAACAAATGTGTTAAAAACAACACAACCTGTGTTATATTTTAACACACCTGTGTGTCAAGTTAAGGACAACACATTTTGTGTTAATTTCAACTCAACCAGTGTGATATTCTTCTTAACACAGGTTGATAACATTAAAATATTTAACACACTAATGTGTCATAATGACACAAATATGACACAAATTGTGTGATTTATGACACATTAGTGTGTTAAAAAAACAGATGTGTTAAAAACAACACAACAAGTGTTATATATTAACACACCTGTGTGTCTAGTTAAGGACAACACATTTTGTGTTAATTAAATTTTAACACAGGCAGTGTGTTAAAATATTTAACACACTGATGTGTCAAAAATTACACAATTTGTGTCATAGATGTGCTATTCTTAACCAGTTAAAATGAATGCAATACTGAATACTGAATGCAAAAAACAGAAACATAAAATCAACTGAAATAAAAGAATAAATCTCTGAAGATCTCAGCAGAGGAGGATTAAACAACTCCACAAACAGCATCACCAGCTTCACTCATTACTAACCAGTTTGTCTAAAAAAGTTATTTAGAACAGAGGTTTAGATGTTGAATGTTTCATTTGAACTTACCATTAATGTGATCAGTGTTTGCTTTAGTTGGGCTCTTGACCCTTGACTTTCTAACATTAGTTTTTCTCTGACTGCTGTAAAGCTGTGTTTGCAAAACACATTTGTTATGGCAAAAAAACCCAGAAGAAAACATGATCTGTTGGTTTTGATTGATCGCTAGTGATGAGTTAGTTGTTGTGTAATGTCTTAATTCTCAGATTTCATCCAGAGTCCAAATGTGTGATTATTTGAGATTAACAAGTAAAAATAAGGTGTGATGTAGATAAAATACATCTACAATCTGATACTTCGCTGAATTTTAAAAACACTTTGCACCCAAGACATTTTGAACATCTGTATGAGTTAGACGCAAACATTCATCAAGAATCAGCATATGAATCTCAACGATGGTGACAATAAACAAAAAGCTTCATGCTGCAGTGCATTCTGGGTGCACCAATCAAAACTCATTCATGGCTCCTAGAATGCATTACAACATGAATAAATTAAGCCAATTTTGTTGATTGTCACCATTGTTGAGATTCATATGTTGATTCTCCATGTCTATGTGTGCCATAGACAAAAATTTCTTGTGCTTTTTTTTAATTGTTTAAATTGTCCAAACACTGTTAAAATTCAACCTACAGAAACAAAGAGCTTCAGTATTCAACATAACAATCATTGAATCATGATCATCAAAACATGACCATTGTTTTCAGCATC
The DNA here is from genome assembly GCA_027422415.1 of Schizothorax lantsangensis. Classification (NCBI taxonomy): domain Eukaryota; kingdom Metazoa; phylum Chordata; class Actinopteri; order Cypriniformes; family Cyprinidae; genus Schizothorax; species Schizothorax lantsangensis. The sequence goes on along the minus strand of CM049841.1, from coordinate 40,380,615 downwards.
AAGTAGCCAACATCATCTGATGAGGTTTTCTTCAGATTTTTCTTTGCTATAATAATCTGCCCTGTAAACAGAATTATAGCAGAAAAAGAGAGGAACATTTTTTATGTATATATATATGTATTTAAGGGTCGAGAGCCCAACTAAAGCAAACTCTGACCACAGTGATGGTGATGGTGAAGTTTTGTGAAATGAAACCATCATCTAAACCTTTGTTAATTCTCATTAAGAACTTTTGTATGACAGAAATAAAGTCAAACTGGTTAGTAATACTGTAAGTGAAGCTGGTGATGCTGTTTGAGATTTAATGTGTTTTATTGCAGTTGATTTCATCTGAGGCTGTGACTAAGTCAGTTGTAGTTGTGTTTCTGTTCGTCTCTCTGTTTTTCTGTTTCTCTTTCCTTCAGTAATTCTGCTTGTTAACATTCTCATTAAGTTCAGCTCTGCTTCAGTGTTACTTTAACACACTGTATTGTGGGACCAAACACACTCTGATCAGTGTTAATCCCTGAAGATTCTCCAAATAACATCCCCAACCCTTCAAAGAACTCCACATCATGACCATCTCGGTAAACATTCTGGGAACGTCATTGACACCGGTGGGACGCTTTGATAATGCTCTGGGAACATTACATTTCTAGCGGGGAAATCCATATACCTGACACGAGTGCATCCACATCATTTACCAATGAAAAAAACAGGTGCGGATTAGTTTAACAGCTTGTGGAGTGACATAGGCAGAAATGTGATTGGATGATAGTTAACACATATTGTGTTGGACACACTGTGTTGTTTCTCTCTCTCTCTCTTTCTTTTTACACATGATCAACTTAAAATTACACAAAATGTGTTAAAATGGCCATAACACAAAAAATGTGTTAATATTTAACACATCCGTTTTTAGAGTGTAATTGTTAAAGGCTTTGGTGGAGGATGTTTGTCTGTGCCTTTATATAACATTCATCTACAATCTGATTTAATCGGGAAAGCCGATTAGTCACCAGAAGAGAAGGACGGCAGCTCGCGTAAGTTTTGTAATACTTTTTCGCAGTTCTGTTGTTTAAATTATTTACTTGCTGCTAGGAAGGAATACTTTGTTTCCTACCTATTTCTATTGTGCATTTTCGTTGAGGTTTATATTTTTGATTGCACTTGCTGGCAATTAGAATAATTTGCACCTCAGCTAAGAACGAGCCTGTGTGATTGTGCGAAGTGTTTAGTTTCGTATACAGCAATTAGCAGTCCTTTAAGGTTATTGGCTGTGCTGAGCAGAAGCCGGCCTCAGCGACTGTTAAGTATTTAAACTGCTTGGTGGCTGTTATAAGTTGGGAAAGCCGATTAGTCACCAGAAGAGAAGGACGGCAGCTCGCGTAAGTTTTGTAATACTTTTTCGCAGTTCTGTTGTTTAAATTATTTACTTGCTGCTAGGAAGGAATACTTTGTTTCCTACCTATTTCTATTGTGCATTTTCGTTGAGGTTTATATTTTTGATTGCACTTGCTGGCAATTAGAATAATTTGCACCTCAGCTAAGAACGAGCCTGTGTGATTGTGCGAAGTGTTTAGTTTCGTATACAGCAATTAGCAGTCCTTTAAGGTTATTGGCTGTGCTGAGCAGAAGCCGGCCTCAGCTGTTTTCACTCTAGTCTCCTAGACCGTATTTATTTGATGTCAGAGCGCTGACGCGGAAGCGTCTGCGGAAGCGTTCAGCCATCGTGCTCAGCCTCCTCGTGTGAAGACCAACGAGTGTAAAGACAGACGACTTTTCCTGCGCGACTTCAACCGAGCAACGACACCGAGCACACACTTAAGTATCATTTCTATCTTCCCTTACACACTCTCCTTCCCTATCCTCTATCCCTCCACCTCTATCATGTGTTTCCAAACCATTCCGGTTCTCTCCCAACCACGCTCTAAAAACACACGCAGACGGCAAAGTAATCCTGCTAACCTGCGCCCGATCGCTACATCTTCTACTACACCTCTTTCTTTCTCTGTGGGTCTTTGGAATTGCCAGTCAGCTGTCAACAAAGCTGACTTCATTTCTGCTTTTTCCTTACAATCCACTCTCAGCATCTTGGGCTTGACTGAGACCTGGATTCGTCCAGAAGACTCCGCTACCCCGGCTGCTCTCTCTCACAATTTCTCTTTCTCTCACACCCCAAGGCAAGTTGGCCGGGGTGGGGGCACTGGTCTGCTCATTTCAAACAATTGGAAATACTCAACCCACTCTCCCCTAGGCAATCACAACTCATTTGAATCTCATGCGATTACTGTAACGGCTCCTATAAAACTCCAGATAGTAATAATCTACCGTCCCCCTGGCCAAATTCTAGCCACCTTCCTAGAGGAGCTGGACGGCCTGCTGTCCTCTTTCATGGAGGATGGCACTCCACTCCTAGTCTTTGGCGATTTCAACATTCACCTAGACAGGCCTTATGCTACAGACTTCCATTCACTCCTAGCTTCATTTGATCTCAAACGCCTTACCACTACTAGCACGCACAAATCAGGCAACCAACTTGATTTAATTTACACACGCAACTGTACTACAGATAACATTCTGGTACAACCACTACATACCTCTGACCATTTCTTCATTACATTTACCTTACATTTTACTACCCAGGTGCCACCAGCTCCCTTACCGGTTACTTTCAGACGTAACCTACGCTCCCTTTCCCCCACCCTTCTTTCCTCTGTAGTATCCTCCTCTCTTCCCTCACCTACCCATTTCACATCTCTGGATGTGAATGCAGCTACTGACACTTTATGCTCTACCTTAACCTCTTGTCTAGACGACATTTGTCCCCTCTCCTCCAGGCCAGCACGGGCTGCCCCTTCTAACCACTGGTTATCCGATGTTGTTCGTGAGCATCGGACCAAACTCAGAGCGGCAGAGAGAAAATGGCGCAAATCAAACGATCCGTCGGACCTGACTAGGTATCAGTCTTTTCTTTCGTCTTTCTCTACTGAAGTCCACACTGCCAAATCCTCACACTTCCACAACAAGATCAACAGCGCTCCAGACATGCGTGATCTCTTCAGAACATTTAATTCTCTCCTCTGTCCCCCTCCACCACCGCCCACCACTTCTATAACAGCTGACGACTTTGCCACTTTTTTCACCGACAAAGCTAGAACAATCGGTAACCAGTTCTCAACTCCACACACACAGGACCTCCAACCAACCACATCCACTGCTCAAACTCCCATCTTCTCCTTCTGTCCCCTCACCGAGGCGGAAGTATCCAAACTTCTCCTCTCCAGCCATCCTACAACATGTCCTCTTGACCCAATCCCCTCTCACCTTCTCCAAGCAATCTCTCCCACACTCTTACCGGCACTCACACACATTATCAACACATCTCTCCGCACTGGCATCTTCCCCACAGCGTTCAAGCAGGCCCGGGTAACCCCACTGCTCAAAAAACCTACATTAAACACTTCTCTTTTAGAAAACTACAGACCTGTCTCTCTCCTTCCATTCGTAGCGAAAACACTCGAACGAGTTGTCTTCAACCAGCTCTCACTATTTCTTTCACAGTACAACAAACTGGATGCTAAACAGTCAGGTTTCAGGAGTGGCCATTCAACAGAGACTGCGCTACTCTCAGTCACTGAAGCCCTGCGAGTCGCAAAGGCCGATTCCAAATCATCAGTCCTCATTCTGCTCGATCTTTCTGCTGCTTTTGACACTGTCAATCATCAGATCCTCCTGTCCACCCTCTCATCGCTGGGCATCACTGGGATTCCACTTCGCTGGTTTGAATCCTATCTCACCGGTAGGTCCTTCAGGGTGGCCTGGGGTGGGGAGGTATCCAAAGCACATCAACTGGTCACTGGGGTTCCTCAGGGATCGGTTCTTGGACCCCTCCTCTTCTCCACATACACTACATCACTGGGACCCATCATACAGGCACATGGCTTCTCCTACCATTGCTACGCCGATGACACACAGCTCTATCTCTCTTTTCAACCAGATGATCCAACGGTAGCTGCACGGATCTCAGGCTGCCTGGCGGACATCTCGGCATGGATGAAAGAACATCACCTACACAGTAAAACCTCCAGTGTTAAATCAACACTCCCAGTGTATATATAATCCACACCCAGAGTGTTAAAATAGTAACACTGAAGCAGTGTTAAAGATAATGAGATAATTCGTTTAGTAATTGAGTGATGATTGAGCATTAATGAAGAACACCTGCTGTTAACAAACTGAACCATTGAAAGAAAAAGAACAAAAAAAAGAGACGAGACGAGCAGAAATACAAGAACTACAACTGACTTCAGCCACAGCCTTCGATGAAATCAACACAAGATAAAAGAAGACATTAAATCTCTCAAGATCTCGGCAGAGGATGATTAAACAACTCCACAAACAACATTACCAGCTTCAAACATTACTAACCAGACTGACTTTAGATGTTGATGTTTTAGTTTTGTTTGAATTACCATTATCGAGGTCAGTGTTTGCTTTAGTTGGGCTCTTGACCCTTGACTTAAAATATTACAATTACTTTGGCTGCCATAACTGTGTTTGTTTAGACATGTTAGTTATGACAAAAAAGCCAAGAGAAAATGTAATCAGGTGTTGGTTATCTTTCAGTAAAGACATAATCAGCATATAGTGGCTTGAGTAACTGATTTCTTTTGGAGTATAACCACTGGTAGATTTAGTTAATTTCGTTATTGATTTTATGATACACATAGATGAAGATCTGACCGTTTTAAGAGTAATCTGAAAGACTTTTGAAACTTATTCTGCACTGAAAGTTTTACTTTTCTTCATCAAACAGACTTCAAGAATCAGCATATTAATCTCAACAATGGTGACAATCAACATGAAGCTCCATGCTCCAGTGCATTCTGGGAGCACCAATCAAAACTCATCCATGGCTCCCAGCATGCAATGCGACATGAATAAATTATGCAGCTGTCTTAGTATTTTCTTTTATTCTTATTATTTGCTTTTGTTTTGCTATTTTGTTGTGACTTTTAGTAGCGTGTTTTGTGATGTTCACAGATAATCTGTTTATCTGAATATGTTGATTGTCACCATTGTTGAGATTCATACGCTGATTCTTGATGTCTGTATGATAATGCAGTTTTAAGCTTCTAGTGCCGATTACCTTTTAAATGTCTTTCAGACTAATCTTGAAACTGTTGGATCAAGCTTTATATTCCATGTAAACAAAATGAAGTACTAAACAATCAATGACAAAGCTCTGAATGAAAGCAGTTATTAAAGTCACAAAATGCTGATGATTTCTTTATTGAAACATAACCATCAACACCCGATTGCCATAACTAACATGTCTAAACAAACACAGTTATGACAGCCAAAGTAATTGTAATATTTTAAGTCAAGGGTCAAGAGCCCAACTAAAGCAAACACTGACCTCGATAATGGTAATTCAAACAAAACTAAAACATCAACATCTAAAGTCAGTCTGGTTAGTAATAAGAAGCTGGTGATGCTGTTTGTGGAGTTGTTTAATCCTCCTCTGCCGAGATCTTGAGAGATTTAATGTCGTCTTTTATCTTGTGTTGATTTCATCGAAGGCTGTGGCTGAAGTCAGTTGTAGTTCTTGTATTTCTGCTCGTCTCGTCTCTTTTTTTTTGTTCTTTTTCTTTCAATGGTTCAGTTTGTTAACAGCAGGTGTTCTTCATTAATGCTCAATCATCACTCAATTACTAAACGAATTATCTCATTAACTTTAACACTGCTTCAGTGTTACTATTTTAACACTCTGGGTGTGGATTATATATACACTGGGAGTGTTGATTTAACACTGGAGGTTTTACTGTGTACAGCTCAACCTGGCAAAGACTGAGCTTCTTGTCGTCCCTGCCACTCCGACCCTACAGCATGACTTCTCGATTCAATTAGGCACATCAATAATTACCCCATCAACTTCGGTCAGAAATCTTGGTGTAATCTTTGATGACCAGCTGACCTTCAAAGAGCACATTGCAAAGACTGCTCGATCTTGCAGGTTTGCGCTACACAACATCAGAAAAATCAGGCCCTTCCTGACAGAGCATGCTGCGCAACTTCTTGTCCAGGCCCTTGTCGTTTCTAGGCTGGACTACTGCAATGCTCTTCTGGCTGGTCTTCCATCAAACGCAATCAAACCTCTACAAATGATTCAGAATGCAGCGGCACGACTGGTCTTCAATGAGCCCAAAAGAACCCATGTTACACCTCTCTTCATCTCACTACACTGGCTACCAGTGGCAGCTCGCATCAAGTTCAAGACACTGATGCTTGCATACAGAACGACCACAGGCTCAGCACCCTCCTACTTCCACTCACTATTACAAATCTACATCCCCTCCAGAAGTCTGAGATCTGCTAGTGAGCGACGCCCTGTGGTACCATCACAGAGAGGCTCAAAATCACTCTCCAGAACATTCTCATTCACCATTCCTGGATGGTGGAATAATCTTCCCACCCCTATCCGGAATGCTGGATCCCTGTCAATCTTCAAGCAACAACTGAAAACTCATCTCTTTCGGCACTACTTGACTTCATCCTAAACTTGTTCAAAAAAAAAAAAACCTTTCCCTTTATCTTTCTCTCCTTCCCTTGCTAGCTTGTACTTATTTGAACAATGACTGAGACTTGGTGTTATGAGCACTTCCTCTGTCTGATTGCCTCTTCAAGATGAATCGCTTTATGTACTCCCCAATTGTAAGTCGCTTTGGATAAAAGCGTCTGCCAAATGACTAAATGTAAATGTAATGTAAATGTCTCTGGTAAAGTTGTGGTTGCACTTTGCTCCCATATACCTATAGATGGGGTGTCCTTTATTCTGGGGAACGATTTGGCTGGTGGTAGAGTGCAAGTTGTTCCTGAAGTAACTTCCACTCCCTGTAAGACCGACAGCCCAGTTGAGCTTGAATTGGCATATCCAGAGACATTCCCTGTTTGTGTTACAACTCATGCCATGTCAGCTAAGAGGAATGTTGAAGGCAAGTCTCCTTCAAATCAATTAGAGATTCCACTTTATGATACTTTTATGGCCCAAGGTGATGTGAACTTCACAGGTTTTGGAAAGATGTTTCCATCTCGAGAACAATTAATACTTGAGCAAAAGCAAGATCCTACCTTGTCACCTATGTTTGAAGATGTGGTACCAGATGAAACATTATCAAATGCAGCTTCTGGTTATTTTATTAGTGATGGGGTTTTGATGAGAAAGTGGACAGATTCAAAAATGTCAAGTCAGGATGATTGGAGTAGTGTGTTTCAAGTGGTGGTACCAAAAGATTACCGATCTGATATTTTGTATCTTGCTCATGATCGTTGTTTATCTGGCCACTTGGGTATCAGGAGAACTTTGGATCGTGTGTTAAGGCATTTTTTCTGGCCTGGGGTAAGGTCAGATATGGCTCAGTATTGCAGATCATGTCATGTTTGTCAGGTGACAGGTAAACCGAGCCAGTTTATTCACATAGCTCATGTTTGCCGGGTGATAAGTAAACCTAATCAGTCTATTCCCGTAGCTCCACTATATTCTATTTGGAGAAATGGTTGGCTCCTGAACATGTTACACCTACTAACCTTTTGGACTGTCTTATTTTCATTTCAGATTTAGTAGGCTTTGTGAATCGGCCAAAGAGAATTTCAAAGCAACTCCGAAGATGAAGTGTTGCTTTGACCGAAAGGCTAAGCAGTGTGTGTTCTGTCCAGGAGACCAAGTACATGTGCTTTTTACCTGTATCTGGTTCTGTGTTACAGACTCAATATAGTGGGCCGTATCTCATTGACCGGAAGGTTGTATGAGATTGCACCCAGCAGTTAATGCGAGGGAGTTTATTTTTGTAAGGTAATAGTCTTAACCTGTTAACATGCACCAGGACGCCGGCGCACTGAAAGCTCTTTGTTTGCACATGTCATTGTTTTCAAACAGATAAAGTAAAACAGGACAAAATGAATCTTGACAAACTATATATCATTTTGAAGGTCTAAGCCTCAAGCATCAACGACAGATCGCTGTTTCTCGATAGAAAGCTTATAAAGGAATGTATTTGCTAAATGTGTGTAAGCAGTACACATCAAAACATGTATAAAAAAAATGCAGTACATACCAGATTCATCCTGATAACGACTCTCAAACGTATCCACTGCTGTAAATCCCGGTTTCATTTGAGAGATAAGGGTCCACTGAACAACATTTCATCGAGCACTTTTAGTCCAAAGAAACAACAATGTTGTAATTTGGATCGTTATTCATTTGTTTACGTCTCATCTCTTGAGGGAGAGTTATTGTTTGTGTCCGTTATGGAACAAATTACGCTCAAAAACAGCGTCTTGGTGGTAAAAAAACAGCATGACTTTGTAGCAGGCAATGTCCCAAACAGAACGAGATCATCCAAAAAAAAAAAAGGTCAAAGATACACGGAAGATTGTTTATTTGAATTCTGGTGCTCCCTCGCGACGGCGCGTGACGCACGCTGTGACACACCTGTCATCTGATGGGGCGTAACTTAGCGATCTTTTTAGCACAAATAAACATTTCTTTTTTTTCTTTTTTTTTCTTCTTCAGCAGTTTTCATATATGTTTGCGTGTTTTGTGGAGAATGTGCCTGTATCAGTATGATTAACATCTCTATGGCTGATAATCAGCATGTAATTACTGACTGTTCACAGATATCAGTGTGAATGCAGTCTATATAAAAGGCCATTATAATGTGATTATTGACTATATTGGGCGGCCATCTGTATGATTAGCATCTGTATGAATGATCGTCAGCATGTGATTACTAATGTATGAGCAGGAGCATCTGTATGTCAGGAAATCAGTATGTACTTAAGTTATTTTTTTTATTATTATTGTTTTTTTTTTCATCACTCAAAAATTATTATTATTGTATTTTTCTAGTGCTCAAATAAATCACTTATACGATGTCTAAGATTCTGTCTACTGTTTTATAATTGAAAAACTGCAGTGGCATGTATAATGACTAAATAGTTTGTAGTAGGACCCTTCAATAATTTGGTAAATATTTTTCCTCAAACAGAGGGGGGGGGGGGGGAACTAGAAAAATGGCTGCAGGAATCTCATTCTTCATGGTATCTTCTTCAGATTTGAAATATAAACTCATGAGACATGTGACTTTAAACCCATTACTTTTCTGGATTGCTCCAGGACTGATTTCATGTAGTTTTATATGAAATTAAAAAAAAATTCAGTGTGGTACAATTTTTATCAAGGCACTTCAGTGTCTATAACTTTTTATATTTTTGAGCATTATCAACTCTGGATGATGGATAGTAAAGCCCAAAGGATCTTCTTTCCAAAGACACCAAAATTGAAGTCAGGAGCTGTTACCATTTTAAGTTAGTTAGTCATTTTCAGCTGTGATTCCCAATATGGGGGGTGCTGGTTAACAGGTTAAATTGTCACATTCGTGGAAAGGATAATGTGTTGGCAGATGCCTTATCAAGGTCAAAAGTGACGGTTTAAGTTATCGTATGCTGTATGTTAGTGTTGCATTAGTTGTACTATAGCAACATTTTAAGGGTGGGAGTGTTATGTGTGAGTGTTCTAATTTGTGTTTTGTTGCAGTTACTCAGTAGCTCACATGCAATCAACAGGCTAATTGATGTCACCTGAAAGGAGCCATTTAAAACTCCAGGACATGCTCTCACTCTCTCTCTCTGATTCTGCAGCCAGCTTGGCAGTAGCTGGGCTTGTTTTCGTCACAGTCCCTCTTCTTTTCTCTTTTTGTTATTCAATTAATCTTATTTTATTTGGTAAACTTGTTTTGTGTCCTTGATGTTGCTTCCCCAGAGCCAGGGTTGTAACACTGAATATGCTGGAGTTTGTTTTTGGATGAGCTAGGAGAATTTTTCTTGAAACCCTCCCAAACAACATGTGGTGATGTAGGTGCTGTTTGACAATTTTTTTTAAGGTTTTCTGACCCCGAGACTCAACTATTTTCTTCAATTCTCCAGTTGTGGTCCTTGGAGAGTCTTTAGCCACTCAAACTCTCTTTTTCACCGTGCATTAGGACGATATAGACACACATCCTCTTCCAGGCAGATTCATTTTATGTTGGTTAGAAATTCTTAATTATTGCCCTGATAGTGGAAATGGGAATTTTCACTGCTCTAGCTCTTTTCTTAAAGCCGCTTCACTAATTTGTGAAGCTCAATTATCTTTTGCTGCACATCAGAAATATATTCTTTGTTATTTCTCATTGTGATGGATGATTAAGGGAGTTTGGGCTTGGTTTTCCCTCCTATTTATATTTCTGTGAAACAGGAAGCCATGGCTGGATAATTTCATGTTCATAATCACCCTGGAGTGCTCAACATTGTGAATATGAATGGGAATATACTTCAGAGATATTTTACTCATAAGAATTTCTAGGGGTGCCAATAATTGTGTCCAACGTGTATTTGAGAAAAACATTTATTTCATAATGATATTTCCCCCCATTTTAAATTCATATTATCCAGTGAAAGGTTAGATTTTTGTGAATTTTTAAAATAAAAGATCAAAAGGATTAACAATGCAGATTAATTTTTACAGCCTTCTCTGATCATATTTACCAAGGGTGCCGATATTTTTGGCCATGACTGTATATACTGTATATGTATATATATATATATATATATATACAGTGGGGAAAAAATATTTGATACCCTGTGGATTTTGTACGTTTGCCCACTGACAAAGAAATGATCAGTCGATAATTTTAATGGTAGGTTTATTTTAACAGTGAAAGACAGAATAACAACAACAACAAAAATCCAGAAAAACGCATTTCAAAAAAGTTATAAATTGATTTACATTTGAATGAGTCAAATAAGTATTTGACCCCTTCGCAAAACATGACTTTGTACTTGGTGGCAAAACCCTTGTTGGCAATCACAGAGGTCAGACGTTTCTTGTAGTTGGTCACCAGGTTTGCACACATCTCAGGAGGGATTTTGTCCCACTCCTCTTTGCAGATCCTCTCCAAGTCATTAAGGTTTCGAGGCTGACGTTTGGCAACTCAAAGGCGTGTCTGCCTTCAGAACAACATTCAATCAACTCCCTCCACAGATTTTCTATTTGATTAATGTCTGGAGACTGGCTACCCAGTCAACAATTTGATCTCACCATGAGCTCACAGGATAGTTGTGATGAGGTCACAATGTGAGGTAACAGTGAGCTAAAAGTGTAGCAGCACCCTCACTGTGAGCTCATACTAATGTGAGGTCAAAGTGCACTCACTGCACAGAGACTAGGTACCCAGCATGCACTGCAGCATGAAGCTTTTGATTGTCACCATTGTTGAGATTCATACACTGATTCTTGATGTGTCTCTTTGTGTTTAAATGACATAGTAGGTAATAATGTTTGTGTCTAATGCTTTTGTAATTTTTCATAAATGATTATGAGACTGCTGAAAGGATACTATAAAAGACTGTAGCTTTTCTTAATTACATAAAGATGTAGAACTCAGGAAAAATTATTTTTTTAGAAACTTTAGATTAATAAAGTCTCTCCAAGACCCCATATTAAATCTAGGAAACTACATTTTTGATGACTAGTGCTTTATCTTTATGGTGAGATGAAGCTTCATGAAGCTTTAAGCTTGGTTCACAAAAGGGTTAATTTCTGGAGGCTTAATTTGCTCACAATACCACCTGGTGGCCAAAAAGTGTAAAACAAGCAGATATATTACAGACAGAGGTGTAAAGTCCAGGGGTCAGAAAGTAAAAGTCCTGCCATGTGTTTATTCCACCCATGAACTCAGCAGCTGATTTCACCAGAGGAGGAACCAAGTCATTACTTTCAAGTCACACATGAGTCTCGAGTCAGATCCCAAGTCCTCAAAGAGTTAAAGTTAATGAGATAATTAAGAGACTAATTAAAGGATGATTGTGCATTGGTGATGAACACCTGCTGATATTGAGAATTACAGAGTATCAGATGTTGATGTTTTATTGGTTAAAATGATGCCACCATCATGGAGATCAGTGTTTGCTTTACTTGGGCTCTTGACCCTTTTAATAACCCTTTGCTTTTAAGCAATTGCAATATTGCTTCATAACAAACATTTGTGCGTTTGCCCATTGCTGAATTAAAAGCTTGAGGAAGCAGATGAGCTTACACTTTTTGCTTTTAAGTCACTTGAAGGAGCATCATGAACGTGTCTATTTTTGGTTTATTGACAGACATTCAGCTATTACAGAACTGCAAAAAAGTCCTATTAAACAAATGTCACCATAATGCTTAAATAATTTGAAAAAATAAAAACTATAGGCTATCCACTCAGGCTTTAATCACGAACACTTGTCATACGATCCTCAGCAATGGTGACAATAATTATTCATGCTGCAGTGCATGATGGGAGTTTTTACTATGGTGTTACTCAGCATGCATTGCAGCATGAAGCATTTTGTTGATTTTCACCATTGTTGAGATTCATACGCTGGTTCTTGATGGCTGTGTGTGTCTACCTATCACTTGAGTTTAAATATGTATATGTGTTACAGAGATGTAAAATTCATTCAATATAACTATTAGAGCAACACTTTCATTGCATGCTGTAGTTTCACAGGGTTGGTTATTGAATACCTGAACATATAAATAAACAAAAAAAAGTTATTTTGGATGTAAATAGCACATCATACGAAAACATCTAATAGCTGCTCAATGCAGAGCACTGATCTCTCTGCTTTATAACAGCACATGCCTTGCTTCAGAGAGAGAGCTAATACACGAAGTCACGGGTCAAGAGCCCAACTAAAGGAAACACTGACCTCCATGATGGTGGTATCATTTTAACCAATAAAACATCAACATCTGATCCTCTGTAATTCTCAATAACAGCAGGTGTTCATCACTAACACACAATCATCATTTAATTAGTCACTTAATTATCTCATTAACTTTAACTCTTTGGGGACTTGGGATTTGACTTGAGACTCATTTGCGACTTGAAAGGAATGACTTGGTTCCTCCTCTGGTGAAATCAGCTGCTGAGTGCATTGGTGGAATAAACACATGGCAGGACTTTTACTTTCTGACCCCTGGACTTTATACCTCTGTCTGTAATATATCTGTTTGTTCTACACTTTTTGACCACCAGGTGGTATTGTGAGCAAATGAAGCCTCCAAAAATTAACCCTTTTGTGGGTAAGCCACTCCAGGACCTTAATGTGCTTCTTCTTGATCCACTCCTTTGTTGCCTTGGCGGTGTGATTTGGGTCATTGTCATGCTGGAATACCCATCCACGACTCATTTTCAATGCCCTGGCTGGCTTCAATTCCCTGGCCCTGATGGTACATGGCCCCGTCTATCGTCCCTTTGATGCAGTGCAGTTGTCCTGTCCCCTTAGCAGAAAAACACCCCCAAAGCATAATGTTTCCACCTCCATGTTGGACGGTGGGGATGGTGTTCTTGGGGTCATAGGCAGCATTCCTCCTCCTCCAAACACGGCGAGTTGAATTGATGCCAAAGAGCTGGATTTTGGTCTCATCTGACCACAACACTTTCACCCAGTTCTCCTCTGAATCATTGGCAAACTTCAGACGGGCCTGTACATGTGCTTTCTTGAGCAGGGGGACCTTGCAGGATTTCAGTCCTTCATGGCGTAGTGTGTTACCAATTGATTTCTTGGTGACTATGGTCCTAACTGCCTTGAGATCATTGACAAGATTCTCCCGTGTAGTTCTGGGCTGATTCCTCAAGGTTCTCATGATCATTGAAACTCCACAAAGGTGAGATCTTGCATGGAGCCCCAGTCCAAGAGAGATTGACAGTTATTTTGTGTTTCTTTCGTTTCCAAGCTGTTTAGCGATGGTCTTGTAGCCCATTCCAGCCTTGTGTAGGTCTACAATCTTGTCCCTGACATCCTTGGACAGCTCTTTGGTCTTGGCCATGGTGGAGAGTTTGGAATCTGATTGATTGATTGCTTCTGTGGACAGGTTGTCTTTTATACTGGTAACAAACTGAGATTAGGAGCACTCCCTTTAAGAGAGTGCTTCTAATCTCAGCTCCATACCTGCATAAAAGACACCTGGGAGCCAGAAATCTTGCTGATTGATAGGGGATCAAATACTTATTTGACCCATTAAAATGCAAATCAATTTATAACTTTTTGGAAATGCATTTTTCTGGATTTGTTGTTGTTGTTGTTATTCTGTCTCTCACTGTTCAAATAAACCCACCATTAAAATTATAGACTGATCATTTCTTTTGTCAGGGGGCAAACATACAAAATCAGCAGGGGATCAAAAAATGTTTTCCCCCACTCTATATATACATTTATATATTAGGGGTGGCACGGTACACAGATGTCATGGTTTGGTACGTACCTCGGTTCGGGGGTCACGGTTCGATACGATTTCGGTACAGCATGAAAAAAAAAATCTACTATGCTCGGTTTCTTTTCATTTATTTTGAACAGAGAGTAGTGCAAATAAAAAAAAAAACATCTAGATGTGAAAATACTACATATTATTGCATGTTATATATAGACAATCTGTTTTGTTTTCATTGTGAGTGTACACAAATAAAAGCAGACCTTTATACAGTGATTATTAATAAGACAATAAGTGTTTAAAGTTGATTTTGCTGGTATAAGGAAACAGTTGAAGTGATCGCGCCAGAGCATGCGCACGCGCGCACACACACACACACACACACACAAACACACACACACAACACATCAGTTCCAGCATTGTTAACTTGACAGCCAGTTGGTACTTTATCAAAATAAAATACAGCGAGCCAACCATCAGCGCGCCCACCTCTGTGTCACCGTTGGCATTCGCTGTTCTTCTGCTGGCGGTTATCAAACAGCGTTGCATTGCTGCGGGCGCCCCCTTCTGGATTGGGGGTGAATTGCCTGTATTCGTCATAAGGCCTCATGCACCGAACCGAGATGCCTGTACCGTGATGGTTCGATACGAATACATGTACCGTGCCACCCCTAATATATATATATATATATATATATATATATATATATATATATACTGTATGTGTGTGTATGTGTATGTATGTATAGAAAAGCACAATATTATTTCAAATATCCACAATGTACATCTCATTTTCAACTCTAAAATGTCAATATCAGAAGATCAACTTACGGTGCATCTTGCCGGCAGCGTTATATTCATAACTGGAATGAGAGAAATCAGCATGAAGACAATAATAAAACAAAACAAAGCAAATGAAAAAAAAGATCTTTGGGACAACCACTGTTTTTTTTGAAAATTAAACAAAATAAAACACAAAACATGAAACTAAAATCTAAGGGTATAACAACTTGAACCAAATAACAACTTGTGAACAGACATTCATTTAAATTCCTGCAATGTTCTGCAGTCCAGTTGTGGGTATTGAAGGTGGAAGTGAACACTGTTCATTCACTCCCCACCTACAATTCTTGTGGGTACTGAGAATTGAACAGACAACCTTTAGGTTACAAGTCCAACTCTATAACCATTGGGCCAGAACTGCCAAAACTGCACCAAAAGAACATGTAAATGTAATTACCTGCACATTATGCTCAATAACAGCAAGTTATGACTAACTGACTCATAGATATAATAACCCCAGTTGTGTCTGTCCAATAGATTATTTAAGAAAGAGTTTTCCCAAACATAAGCATTCTGTCATGTGCTCTTTTGCTTCTTACTGTCTCAAGCATAAATAATTCTGCACTGTTTGTCTCTGAGCAGTATTACAATTTGTTACTGTCATTTTATCATTCATAATTTCATATTTTATGATTCCATATTCATACATGCATATTAAAAACACTATTTCTGTATGAATAATGCAATAGCAAGAACAACAACAACAACAAAAAATCACTCCTTTAGAATGCTTGGAATATTCATGAAAAAAAGTTGCAGGAGTTTCTTTCACTAAGACTGTGAGTTAACAAGAGTATTGTCACCAACAGCACACAGCACACTTCTGTATACAATAGCATGCACAGGTGTAATTTGCACCATTGCAAAGACCCAGTTAATACACTGTAAAAACTAACAAGTTAGGGTTACTCAAACTGTTTGAGTAAACAAATTCCCCTTGGCTTAAACCATGTAAGTTTTAAAACTTGCAGTTAAGTAATTAAGTGATTAATTAAGTGCTGATTGAGCATTAGTGATGAACACCTGCTGTTAACAAACAGAATCACTGAAGAAAAGAGAAACACAAGAACTACTACAACTGACTTCAGACACAGCCTTAGATGAAATCAACTGAAATAAAATACATTAAATCTCTCAAAATCTGATTAAACAACCCCACAAACAGCATCACCAGCTCCACTTATTAATAACCAGACTGACTTTATTTCTGTCAGACATCTACAGAAGATCTTATTGAGAATTAACTAAGGTTTAGATGTTGATTTAGTTTCATTTGAAGTAACCATGTTAGAGATCAGTGTCTGCTTTAGTTGAGCTCTTGACCCTTGACTTTTGTGTTTGTGTTTTTTTTCTTTTCTTTTTTCTGGCTGTTGTAATGTGTTCCTCAAACATATTTGTTACAGCTCAAAAGCCCAGAGAAAATTATCAGTAGTTGGTTGTTATATATTTATAATCACAATCATCTATTAGTGAACTGATCTCATTGAGCATGAACATAGACTCATTGTGTGTCTTATCTTTGGTTAAATAGATGTTGTATTGATTATAGTAAAAGTGATTCTAAGAGCCAGTGATTCTGTGACAGACAGTTAATATAAAGGACTTGCCAAACAGTTTGTCCACAAACAATTTTCATCTACAGTAGAAATAAGACTCACACAGACATCAAGAATCAGCTTATGAACCTCAACAATGGTGTCCATTAAAAAAAGAAATCATGCAGCAATGCATGCTGGGAGCCATGGATGAGTTTTGTATTTATTTTTATTTTTTTTAATGGTCACCATTGTTGAGGTTCTTAAGTTGATTCTTGATGTCTGTGTGAGTCTAATTGCTACCATAGATGAAAACTTTTTGTGGATAAACTGTTTGGAAAGTCCTTTATATTAACTGACTGTGACAGAATCACTTTTACTATAATCAATACAACATCTATTTAACCAGAGATTAGACACACAATGAGTCTATGTTCACTCTCAATGAGATCAGTTCACTAATAGATGATTGTCATTATAAATATATAACAACCAACTGCTTATCATCTTCTCTGGGCTTTTGAGTTGCAACAAATATGTTCGAGGAACACATGGTTACAACAACTAGAAAAAAACAAGATCATAGAAGTCAAGGGTAAAGAGCTCAACTAAAGCAGACACTGATCTCTAACATGGTTACTTCAAATGAAACTAAATCAACATCTAAACCTTAGTTAATTCTCAATAAGATCTTCTGTAGATGTCTGACAGAAATAAAGTCAGTCTGGTTATTAATAAGTGGAGCTGGTGATGCTGTTTGTGGGGTTGTTTAATCAGATTTTGAGAGATTTAATGTATTTTATTTCAGTTGATTTCATCTAAGGCTGTGTCTGAAGTCAGTTGTAGTAGTTCTTGTGTTTCTCTTTTCTTCAGTGATTCTGGTTGTTAACAGCAGGTGTTCATCACTAATGCTCAATCAGCACTTAAGTAATCACTTAATTACTTAACTGCAAGTTTTAAAACTTACATGGTTTAAGTCAAGGGAAATTTGTTTACTCAAACAGTTTGAGTTACCTTAACTTTTTGGGTTTTACAGTGCAGTGCAGGGAATGTTCTCCCAACTTTTCAAATCGAGTCATCTGAACAAACATTTTTACATTGAACAACATTGCACAAGTTCCCAGCATGCATTGCAGCTTGAAAACATTTTATGTTAATTATTATTAATAATTATGTTTATTATTAAATATTATGTTTTACATTTTGATGGCTTTAATGTATGTTGCTGCTGCTGTTGTTACTGTCAGTTAGCTGTCCTGTGGATCAGAGTTTCAAGTTCAAGTTCAAGATTTATTTGTCACATACACGATTATACAGAGAGTATATAACCAGCAGTGAAATGTGAGTCAGGTCCGCTCCATGGACAGTGCAAATATTATAGAATACAACACAAAGGAAGTATACATAAAAAGATTTAGTTAATATTTTTACTGATTTAAAATTTGTTGATCACCATGTTTGAGAATCGTGTGCTGAGGTACTGTATATTTGCATCTCATTGCAACTTGTTTAATACATTTGTTTAACATGAATTTTTGTCTTTAGATTTAAGAGGCAAATACTACCCATGTTATGTAGAATACTTGAAAATAAATGTGAATCTGAAAGAAAGAGGATTATTGATAATTGCTAAAACATTTTTGGTTGTTCTGATAGATGTTTCAACACTCAGTAGATTGACTTTTATTCATTAGATGAACTAAAGTTGTTAAGTTGTCAGTTGCTAGTTGAGTTAACTTAAAAAGTTGATTGTGATAGGTTGCCTTATTTTTTTGAGTTAGGTCAACTTTTTTTTTTACAGTGTATTACATTTTTGTGGGGTGTGTCTTGATCGCCAACTACTGGCCTGGCATGCATAACATAGTATTCATTAGCATAGTGTTTTTTTTTTTTTTCCTCCAATAAAACCAATATTTTTGTTTAAATTTTACATATTTTTTTGTGCTATTTTGCTAATTTTGAATGGTTAATGTGTAAGCATCTCATTTGATTAATTCTAATATGTGTTGAATTTAATTAATAATGCTTGTAATCTGTTGACACAATTCTATTGAGTAAAAATAGTGTATCACTTTTTACAGTGTTCTTCAGATGCAAGAATATTCAGTCAAATCACAATCAACAGAGGAAACATCAGACTACATTACCAGCTGAGGTCATCACTGGTGAGACTGTTGTATCGGTGCTGCTGATGTTAGTAAAAACTGAAAAATATAATTACTGATGGATATCAATGAATTAATCAATAAACAATAAAAAGGGCTCATGTAAATATAACTACCTGCACAGTATGCAAAATCACAGTTAGTTGGTCTAACAAGCTCATAGACATAATAATTGCCTGGACAGGCTTTGACTTTAATGGAAAAAGACCCAAAATAACAGCAATAATTGTTCCAGTGACCGCAGACATCTCGAGTGACGACTCCATCCTCAACTGTTGGGTGTCCATCACGAATCCACAGTGGGGTATCAGTACCGCAGCTATAGATTTTAGCACACTTGTCTGGGATCTGAGCACTCAGACCATTAATGAAGAGACGATACCAGCCACTCCAGGTGACAGACCGGTCACACTTTTTGACTGAAGCATGAGTATTATTGATAGCTCTCCATGGATCGTCCATTACACTGTAGTTGTAGCAGGGGTCAACAGAGGAATAAACTGTAAAGAAAATATATATAAAAATGATCTTGCTTAATGTTGTAATAATATCCTTAAAATGAATTCTACTGCATGTGGTTAGAGTTTTACATAACAGAGATTTTGTTTTTAAACAAATAACTATTGAATTAAAAAAAAAAAAAAATATATATATATATATATATATATATGTATGTATATATATGTATATTAGTGGTGTCAAAATTAGCACGTTAATGCTCGCGATTAATTTTTTCAGTTTAACGCGTTAATAATATTTAACTCAATGAACACAGGGGCGGGGCTAGATTTGGGCACCCCACTCAAAATTGCTAAAGAATTGCATTTATTCAGACGCAGAACGTCTTTACAAACACATCAAATGGGACAGTTTTCAGATGTGCGCTCCAACTTCACTTAAGCGCCAGGCACGAATCAAATGAGCTCAGAAACGGTATCGGAGATGAGGAGCTTCAATAGAACATCAGTGAACTGCAGTCAGATGAGATGTTGTCAGGCCATATGTCAGTAAAAACGAATCTTCCTGTCCTGTCAGCTGTTATACTGTGCGCTTAGCGTATGCTCTTCAAGTGAAAAAAGAGGAAATCAATAACTTCTGTAGTTTTAATCTTTATCTTTATTTAATTTAGAATTTAGCGTTTGATAACTTTATTAAATTAGGCTATATTTTCACTTTATTTATGTGAATATTGTTTTAAGTTCACTTAAATTAGAAGTTTTTTAAAGTCTAATGAATGTTAAATTAATAGCTCTCAATTATACTGTAATGTTGAATGGCTAGCCAATGGTTAAATAGTAGGGGGAAAAATCATAGAGACATCAGTTGGTATTGATACTTGCCTTCAGTCATAATAAAAGATGGCATTTAACAAATATTAAAAATATACTGTCTTCATGTTGTTTCCACATTAATTTGAAGATTGAATGTGAAATTATTGCAATATAAAGGTATAATTAAATACTTTAATGTTATGTGGGATTAATCGCGATTAATTTCAGAAAAATATGCACTGCTGTCAATATATGTGTGTGTATGTCAATATACTGATGTCATATTTGTGTGTGTGTGTGTGTGTGTGTGTGTGTTGCTATTAAACAAATGCCACTGTAATGCTTTAATGTTGAAAATAAGGAACTGTTTCAGTTCAGGCTTTTGGACATAAACACATATAATCCTCAACAGTGGATAATTTTGGCTACTGTAACTGTGTTTGTACAACACATTTGTTACAGCAAGAAAAATTGTGATTATGTGGCTTTGATTAATTATTGATAAAGGTATAATCATTATCTAGTGGCCTGATTTACTGTCTTTATTCAGTGGTTAATTTCTAATGATATGGTGTGTTTTTATTTATTTTCTGTGATAGCTATATGATTCTACATTTTGAGATGACAAACTACTACTGAAAAAGTTTAAAAACATCTTATGCTTTAGTACTAGTACTATTTAGTTCATGTTTAGTACTATGACATCATTTAGACACACAAATATCAAGAATCAGCGTATGAATCTCAACATTGGTGACAATCAAAAGCTTCATTCTGCAATGCATGCTGGGTACCAGCACAGTACAAAACTCACCCATGACTCCCAGCATGCATTGCGGCATAAATTTACATTTACATTTACATTTATGCATTTAGCAGACGCTTTTATCCAAAGCGACTTACAGTGCATTCAGGCTATACATGTTTTATCACTATGTGTGTTCCCTGGGAATCGAACCCACAACCTTTTGCGCTGCTAACGCAATGCTCTACCACTGAGCCACAGGAACACTAAAATAAATAAATAATAAATAAATTGTGCCGTTGAATTGTCCGCTAATTGTCTGCAATTCTTACTATGTGCTTTTATTTTTGCTTTTGTTTTTGTGTTGAGTTTTAGTAGCATGTTTTGTGATGTTCAGAGTTGAACTGTTTCTTTATTTAGTTGATTGTCACCATAGTTGATGTGTGTGTTTCATAGCTCATAGTGATGGAAGTTTTGATTCTTTTAAAAGATTTGCTCGTTATCAGTTAGTTCACCAAAATAATTATTTCAGATTTGTTCACTAATTAGTCCAGTGACCATTTCTTCATGTTACATAAATATGCCAGCAGGTGGCAAAAAAGAGTATATTATGTCTTAACTCAACGAACGTACTGTATTTGCTTGTAACAAAAAACTGATTTGGCTTTATTAAAACCTGTGCCTAATGTACTCATTAAATAAATGAGTCTAAATAAATGGTTCAGATGATCAAAGCATCTTGCATAATTAACATTTTTAATTGTTTGGTCAGACGTTTACACATTCATAAATCTGGGATGTTAAACGTGTCGTGGAGTTATGTTCTGTATGTTAAATATGAATATATAAACAAGTGTATGTGCACAGTAACTGCGCTTTGCATCCGCTTTCTGCTGATTGCTGAACAAGACTGACTCAAATGACCGACCTACCCGGTACACATTCGATCACGAACGACATGTACCAGTTCGTTTAATTCGTTCACGAATGAGATCTCTCTCTCGTTCAGACTCAAAACAGCAACTCGGTCAGTGATGGGCGTGTTTGTTCAGTAACAGCCGTTCGTGAATCAAAAAAGAACCAGTTGTTGAACGATATGGTGAGCTCGGCTCATGTAGTTTGGCATATTTGCAGGAAAGAAAGAAATTTACACGTTACCATTGTAATGAATACTGACCCACTAGGTGTTTTAGACTTAGTTTAGTGGTATTTTTTGCACTTTGAACAATTCTCTCAAGATCTCTCTCATTACTCGTTCAGTACTCTGTACAGTAAACTGTAAGTAAATTGTAAATAAAAACAGGTGCATTTTTCAAAGTGCAAAATATACCACAAAACTAAGTCTAAAACACAGTAGTGGGTCAGTTTTCATTACAATGGTAAAATGTAAATTTCTTTCTTTGCTGCAAATATGCCAAACTACACGAGCCGAGCTCAACCTGTGCGCCATCATTATCATTCAACAACTGGTTCTTACGTTCACGAACGAGATATACCAGTTCATTCAACTCGTTCACGAAGGAGATCTCTCTCTCGTTCAGACTCTAAAGCAGGGCTGGGCAACTTCGGTCCTGGAGGGCCGGTGTCCTGCAGAGTTTAGCTCCAACCCTAATCAAACACACCTGAAGCAGCTAATCAGTGTCTTCAAGATCACTAGAAAGCAGAGGTGTAAAATCCAGGTTCAGGAAGTAAAAGACCTCCCCAGTATTTTGTTCCAATGATCTGTATTTGCTAATTAACAATTTTTTTTCAGCCAGGAGGTCAGAGATGGGACCAAGTCATTCCTTTCAAGTCACAAGCAAGTCTCAAGTCAAATTCCGAGTCCTCAAAAAGTTAAAGTTAATGGGATAATTTTGTGACTAATTAAATGATGATTGTGCATTAGTGATGAACACCTGCTGTTAACAATCAACATCACTGAAGAAAAGCGAAACACAAGAACTACAACTTACTTCAGCCACAGCCTTGGAGGAAATCAACTGATAAAAATAAATAAATCGCTCAAAATCTGATTAAATAACTCCACAAACAGCATCACCAGCTTCACTCATTACTCACTAGACTGACGTTATTTTATGTCTGCAGAGTCTCTTATTGAGATAACAGAGGTTTAGATGTTGATGTTTTATTGGTCAAGAAAAAACACGATGCCACCATAGTTGTGGTCAGTGTTTGCTTTAGTTTGTCTCTTGAGCCTTTTAGTAAATCAAAGTAATTTGCATTTAAGCAATTGCAATATCGTTTCATAGCAAACATTTGTACATTGCTGAATCAAAAGCTTGATTACTTAAAACGGATTAGCTTATTCTTTCTGCTTGTTACTCATTTGAATGAGCATTATGAAGTGGTCTCTCTCTTTGGTTTATTGACTGACATTCAGCTATTACAGAAATACACAAATAAACGCTGCTGTAATGTTTTAACATTGTAAAAAAATATTGCATTAGCTCAGGCTTTTAGACATGAACACTTATCGTATGATCCTCAACAGTGGCGACAATAATTTTTCATAGTGCAGTGCATGATGGGAGTTTTTACTATGGTGTTACCCAGCATGCATTGCAGCATGAAGCATTTTGTTGATTGTCACCATTGTTGAGATTCATATGCTGGTTCTTGATGTCTGTGTGTTTTTAAATAGATCATCAAGGGTCAAGTGCCCAACTAAAGCAAACACTGCTCTACATGATATGATGGTGGCATCATTTTAACCTATAAAACATCAACATTTGATCATCTGTAATTCTCAATAACAGCAGGTGTTCATCACTAATGCACAATCATCATTTAATTAGTCACTTAATTATCTCATTACCTTTAACTCTTTGAGGACTTGGGATTTGACTTGAGACTTGCTTGTGACTTGAAAGAAACAACTTGGTCCCATCTCTCCAGAAGGTAGAACTAATTAGTTAAATCAGCTGCTGAATTCATGGGTGGAATAAATATATGGCAGGACTTTTACTTTCTGACCCCTGGATTTTACACCTCTGCTAGAAAGTTACAGGCAGGTGTGTTTGATTAGAGTTGGAGCTAAACTCTGCAGGACACCGGCCCTCCAGGACCGAAGTTGCCCAGCCCTGAATTAAGTGATGGTTGTGCTTTAGAGATGAACAGCTGCTGTTAACAAGTAGAATCACTGAATGAAAGAGAAACAAGAACTACAACTGACTTCAGCCACAGCCTTAGATGAACTCAACTGAAATACAAGACATCATTAAATCTCTCAAGATCTGATTAAACAACTCCACAAACAGCATTACCAGCTTCACACATTACAATTTGACTTTATTTCTGTCATATGTTTATAAAAATTATTTGAGAATTAACAGAAGTTTAGTTGTTTTATTGAAAACGTTTTGTTTGACCTCACCATTGTGGCGATCAGGGTTTGCTTTAGTTGGGCTCTTGACCCTTGATTTTTAGTATTAGTTTTTTTTCAGGCTGCTGTAACTGTGTTTGTAAAACACATTTGTTACAGCAAGAAAAAAAAAAAAGATTGTGATTATGCGCTTTTGATTGATAATGATTTAATCATCATCTAGTGGCCTGATTCACTGGTCTCATTCAGAGGCTGATCTTTAAAGACATGGTGTGGATATGTTTTTGTTAGTTTTGTGTTGATAATGGCTATCTAGCCCTGAATGAAATGACAAATTGCTACTGAAAATTTTTAAAAACATATTATGCACAAAACCTTTAGTACTACAGAAAAAATTAGACACACACAGACATCAAGAATCAGCGTATGAATCTCAACAATGGTGACAATCAACAAACAAAATAAATAAACAGATCAACTCTGAACATCACAAAACATGCTACTAAAACTCAACACACAAAAAAAGCAAAAATAAAAGCACATAGTAAGAATTAAAGACAATAAGTGGACAATTCAGTGGCATAATTTATTCATGCCGCAAAGCATGCTGGGAGTCATGGGTGAGCTTTGTACTGTACTGGTACCCAGCATTCATTGCAGCATGAAGCTTTTGATTGTCACCATTGTTGAGATTCATACGCTGATTCTTGATGTCTGTGTGTGTCTAAATGATGCCATAGTACTAAAGGTTTTGTGCATAAGATGTTTTTTAAAATTATTCATGCAGGGTCATATAGTTGTTGTAAACAACACCAAATTAACAACAAAAAACGCACCATGTTATTAAAGACTAGCTACTGAAAAAGATCAGTGTATCAGGCCACTAGATAATGATTATATCATTATCAATTATCAATCAAGAGCGCAATCACACATTTTGACAATGGGGCGGGGCGACACATTAAGGTGGGGCGACACGTGTGTGAAGCTGGTGATGCTGTTTGTGGAGTTGTTTAATCAGATCTTGAGAGATTTAATGATGTCTTGTATTTCAGTTGAGTTCATCTTCGGCTGTGGCTGAAGTCAGTTGTAGTTCTTGTTTCTCTTTCATTCAGTGATTCTGCTTGTTAACAGCAGCTGTTCATCACTAAAGCACAACCATCACTTAATTAATCACAGAATTATCTATAAGGAGAGTAAATATTTAACTGAACTGTATTATTTTGCACAAGAGAGATCTGTTAGTTTAATGTAGTTTTGTGGGTCACCATTGTGCTGGAGAGTAGAGCCTGTGCTTCAGTCAATGATGAAACACAAACACTGATGTTCTGCTGCTTTATTTAAAGACAGTAACTGTAGAGTTGCTGATACAGTGATGATCTCTTTAAGTGCTTTAGCACATGCATGTGTGCTATAGCTGATGATAAACTGCAACGAGTTAAAGTCATGTTTTTATTAACTTTACTATTACAAATTACTTGTTTGCAGTTTTATATTAAAGGGGTCATGTAATGCTACACGCACTTTTACGCAAGTTGTTTGAACTGAAATGTGTGTTGGCAGTGTGTGTACACAACCACCCTATAATGATAAAAATCCACCCAGTGTTTTTTTTGTAATCTCGTTAAATGCTTTCCCCTTTCTCAAATCGAGCCGTCTGTCGTGTGATGTCACACGGACGGAGGCCCCTCCTACGATTGTTGATTGACAGCAGCGTTTTAGCACAGACTGCACTGGTGTCTTACCTCAGACCCGCCCTGAGTGAGCTGTCATCAGTTGTTTCACCGTCGGAGCAGATGTATACAAGAATGACTCCTAAGTGATTGAGGTGTTTTGTTGTTGGATATAATAATGAACATAGCAGTAGTCATTTACTCCCGTCATCTGATCCGCTGAAGAGGATTACGTTTGGTTTTGAAGGGAATGCGCCCTCGATCTGCCTAAATGCGTCTATGTTCGCGCGAATCATTCGTGATCCAGCGTCACCTCCAGAAGAAGTGAGTACAAGGTTTTTTAATGAATCTTTGCAAATCACCTTTCCTAATAATGTGCTAATTAGCAAGTTTCACGATGAATGCGGCTAAAGTAAACAATCCCTCAGAGAGCCTCGGAAGAGAGGGGCGGAGTCAGCAGAGCTCATTAACATTTAAAGGAGAATGACACAATACCGCTTGCTCTGACAAGAGCTGTTTTTGACAGGGTGAAAAGGGTGTTTTTTACACTACCAATGAGAAATTTTAACCAAACTATGTTACAGACTTTTCATTAAGACCCTAAAGAATAATATCAACTTGTGGAAAATGGGCATTATATGACCCCTTTAAGAAATATTCCTTCTCAGTGGACTCAAATGAAATAAGTTAACCAAATGTTTACACACCATCACAACAATTTTACAGCATGCAAGAGTTTGCTGTATTTTTACAGTACAATTGTAATTATTGATTTACAGAACTTTTGTAAATTTACAGTCTTACTGGCAACCAAAATTGCCAGTAAGTCACTGTAAATTTTACAGCAATTTTTTACAGTGTAGTTCATAATTAGTTAATGCCTTTAATAATCATTAGTATGTGATGAATTAAGTATTAATTTTGGCATTAGTACATGATTATGCATGTACCCTTATTGTAAAGTGTTACCAAGTAATGTGTTTTGTTACTTATGTACTTTTTGTATGCATATTTTTGGTTGCATGCATGAGTGCACGTCTGTATGACTATGTTATAAGGGGAGAGACAATTTTAATTCAGCTGTTTAAAAATGTTTAAGCAAATTAAACTGAAAGGAAACATGCATTACTCTAAAAAATTAATGTGTTACTTTGCTTGTTACATCAAAAAAGTAATGTGATTACAGTATGTAATGCACATTACTAATTGTAATTACTACTTTTATTCCACTCCATTAAGCTCATGCATCTGTGACTCAACGAAGAGTCACCAGTTTTGTCTGTGCAGTGGACTATTAAATAAAGAGGAGATCAGCCAAAGATAAAAATACTGACATTATGTTTTAGTGCATTGCTGTGTTTTCTTGTTGAACTTTGTACATATTATTACTACTGAATCAGCTACACCATCACATGGTGCCATTTCTCAGTCATGTAAAGGATGCATTAAAGCTAACATCTGAGCTTCATACAAGAGGTAATGATAAGATTTTACTGCATCAATCTTTTTAAATGACATTATAACTTTGCATATACATATGAATGACTTGGCGGATATCAAAAGCAGTAAATGCAGTTAAAGGTTTTATTTTTAAAAAAGTACAGTACAGTACAGTACAGTACAGTCAAAATTGATACAAATTAGGATTTCATTACAACACTGCCTCAATGTTAGCAATGGGAACATTTTTGTTGTGTTGTGCCTTAGTTCTTTGGTGTTAAAACTTATTTGCTTTTGTAATTTTCATTGTGTTGTGCATTACTAGGCCGATGTAAGTTAATTGAGCCAAAATAAGCCAATAGAGACACAAAGTGTTACTTACCAGTTGAGATGGTCGCTGGTGTGAGGGCTGTAGAGCTGGTGTTAATGTTGCCAATGTCTTAAAGTTTTGATGAATAGTGATTAATGAACAGAAACACAAGCATCATGAATATGTGGAAATAGCTCATGTAAAAATAATCACCTGCACAGTATCCTGAACAATACACAGCTGGACGAATCAGCTCATAGACATAATAATTGCCTGGACAGGCTTTGACTTTAATGGGAAAAGACCAGAAAAAGCAGCAGTAATTTTGCCAGTGACCGCAGACATCTCGAGTGACAACTCCATCTTTTACTGTTGGGTGTCCACCACGAATCCATAGAGTGGTAGCAGTATCACAGTGACCCCATGCAACACACATCTCTGGCATATGAGCGCTCAGACCGTTAATGAAGAGACGATACCAGCCGCTCCAGGTGACCGAGGTGTCACAGTTGTAGGTTTGTGGTGATTGAAAGAAATTTGAATTATTGATGGATCTCCTTGGTTCATCCAGCACAGTGTAGTTGTTGCAGGGGTCTACAGAAAGATTAGCTGTTGATTAAAATATATATTCAAAAAAAGATCATGCTTCTTATCATGTGTTGACATTTACATCTATTTATTTATTGTTTGCAAAAATATTACACCATAAAGGGGAAGCAGAGCTGCCAATCTTGAGCTATACCGTTAAAAATCAACAGCGAGGCCAGAAATTTTAAAGTGAGTAGAACTTGATGAAATAGGTGGACACTCATATTAGAGTACATTTACATTTATGCATTTAGCAGACGCTTTTATCCAAAGCGACTTACATTGCATTCAAGTTACAGTTTTACATTTGATCAGCTCTTGCTTTCCCTGGGAATCGAACCCATGATCTTGGCGTTGCTAGCGCCATGCTCTACCATTTGAGCTACAGGAAAGCTACATCTACACAGTTAAACCCCCAGTGTTAAATTAACACTACAACCCCCGGTTTCACAGGCTTAAGCCTTGTCCCAGACTAAAATGTAATTCTGAGCTGTTTCAACTAAAATAAACTTGCACTGACTGATCTTAAAACATATCAGTACCTTTGTTTTGTCTCAAGATGCACACCAGTATTGTTTTTTTCTAAGGCATGTTAATAAAAATTACTTAAATGTCCTAATTGAACTATAGCCTAATCCTGGTTTAGTGTAAAACCGGGCCCCGGTGTTTATATAATCCACACTCAGAATGTTAAAAAAGTGACACTGAAGCAGTGTTAAAGTTAATGAGATAATTAGTTTAGTAATTGAATGATAATTGAGTATTAATGAAGAACACCTGAAGTTAACAAACTGAATCACTGAAAGAAAGAGAAACAAGAACAGATAAAGAGACGAGATGAGCAGAAATACAAAAACTACAACTGACTTCAGGCACAGCCTTAGATGAAATCAACACAAGATAAAAGACATTAAAAATGTAATAAATTTAAATGCATTTACAAGGCAGGAATAAACAGTTCTGCTGCAGTCATATATATATATATATATATATATATATATATATATATATATATATATATATATATTAGGGGTTGCACCGACTAATCGACTAGTCGACTTCAGTGCTCTGCTCTTGACGTCGTCTTGCTCTTGACGTCGACTAGTCGCTGGTCCTATAGAGAGCGCAACAGGATTAGAAATTATGCTCCGTTTCCAAACAAACGACAAAAAAAATGCATACTCCGAAAGCGCTCCACAAGACATGTGAGATTATTACTGGATGCTCGAAATTGAATGGGAGAATGCATGTTTTAAACAGCTTATTGTACAGGTAAGTTAATCGCTGTTCTAATCTAATGCGCTGCTGCTCTGTAACGCACACACATAGGCTTCAGACAGTAGCGCGTACATCATGCGCACATCGCGCCCACAGAATCATTCAGCGCGGAAATGTATGGTCAACACTGTTCTGTGATTTCTCAATAAAATAGCTTAGAAACTGAAAAGTTCTAGCATATATTTCTTAATAACTAAATCCCACAGCTTCCCTACTAGTAGAGAGACGTTGCCAGGTAGAATTAATTCACACACGCAATCACTCTCACTAATGCATTCATATGAATGTAATCTTTTACTGTGCTACTTTATCTGTATCTGATTTAGAACGAGCAGAAATCTGTGAGAAATATAACGACCCAAAGACGAAAGAACTGATCAAAATGAGCTGCTTTAGGAGCAATAGTCATGTGGGAAGCGCTGTGTCATATGCCGTAGCTGTCAAGGTGTTTGAGTCACAACTCCAGGCTTATTTGTTCATTAATGACATCATCAGCGACTAGTCGACTTCGACTCGACTTTCATTACATAAAAGTCGACTTTAAAAAATCAGAAGTCGTTCAACCCCTAATATATATATATATATATATATATAATGTAAATACGAAGCTTACAATTAATTTAACTTCCTATAATAATTATATGAATATATTATTTTAATTATAAACAATTACAATTAAATGGGTCATATGATGCTTTTTTAAAGATCATTATTTTGTGTATTTGGTGTAACAGAATATGTTGACATGCTTTGATGTTCAAAATTATTTTTCAAATACTGTACATTATTGTAGTTCCTCTATGCCCCACCTCTCTCAAACGCATCGTTTTCTACAAAGCCCCTCCTTCCGACAAGCACAGTCTGCTCTGATTGGCCAGCTGACCCAGTGCATTGTGACTGGCCGAACACCACAAGCACATGTCGGAAATGTAACGACCCTTACCATAATCGCGAGCTTCAGCTTTAAAAGTATAAATATAAATATAAAGACAGTTAATAATGTCATTAGTTTTACCATCAGTTCAAGCCCAAAAGGGGAACAGAGTCACATGACAGACACAGTGATGATGCTTGCATGTATTTGCACACAAGCCGTGGTTAAGACAGCTGACGTGTTATGATTGTTTGACGGGCTGTATACTCCGCTGTGATGTGACCCTGTCTACTTAAAACTCTAGAAAGTCTTTATTCTACTCTACACAGTCAATAGCAAATACTTAAATAAAACATTCTTTCAGTCGTTGAATCAGAAGCGCCCGATTGTCATAGCAAAGTTGGAATAGACCCTTTTTTTTTTTAAAATAGCCTTTGTGCACAGCAAGCCTTGTACTCTCCTAGGTTCACGAAACTGTCGTCCAAAAAATGCGTTGCACAAATTGAAACATTTGGGTTGTACTCTTCTTAACCAATGATTCCCAATTGCATGTGCTTTCGGAAGGCCAAATAAAGTGCTTTTGCTTTCGCATAGAAACACACAGCGCAGTGTTTCCCATTCATTAGCTAGTCTGTGGCGGCCCGCCATAGTCTAATTTGTCCCGTCACAGTGTCATAGTAAACCGAAAATATATTTATACTCTTCATTATAACATAAAAGGTATTTAACGTTGTGTGTCATTGCTTTCGCAAAATGTCCGTCAAACGAACTAAGTGTAACATGGCTTTATCTCTTTATCAAGCCTGTTTGTGCTGTGTGTTTCAAAGCCAAGCGCGCACTCGCAGCTCGAGATCCGGTGTTTTCCGCGTCTCAGAGCGGCTCCGTTCACAGTGAAGTCTGTTTTTGAATGTGCTGTGAGTTTAGCACGCATCTGAGACCGCAACGGGCACCATTTACACTTTGTTTTCACATCAGCATAATTTTCAACATATTAATGGGCAAATGTTGACAGTATCTCGCTAGATTTGAAATGAGACGCGTTTGTAAACCTCTTTTCATAGAAGCTGGAGTTTTCCGCCAAAATAATAGTTCATAGGTTTATCTCTTGCAAGCAAGGACTAAAATGAACAGACGCGAACAAAGAAAATATTGTACAGGCAGAGCAAGCTCACTGTTTATAGGATGAAAAATATAAATATTGCGGTGGGGGTTTATATGAATATATTTCTTAAAGGGGGGGTACAATGCTGTTTCATACATTCAGAGTTGTTTACACTGGTAAAGAGTTTGATTCTCATGCTAAGCATGGACAAAGTTTCAAAAAAAAATTTGGACGTATAACAGAGTATTTCTGTGCCAAAAATCTCACTTCCGGATTCGTACAAGTTTCGGAGAGTTTTTTTCGATCGTTGTTCTTTATGACGTAAACGACGGTGGAACTCCTTATATGGGCATTTCTCCCGGAAAGAACGTGTCCGTACATGCATCGACCAGAGTGAGAGCGCGCCCATCAACGCACTTCAATCGGCAGGCTGGCAGCACGGGCCTTGCTCGGGAAGAATGTCTCTAAAGAAGTGTGTTTTTGGTTGTGAGGAAAAGATAACCTTGTTCAGCTTCCCAAAACAACCCACCGTTACGTGAACAGTGGATATAGTTTGTTTTTCCGGGGCAGCAATGGAGTTTCTCAAGTGTTTTGTTGACGAACGTTTTATAAACAAGGCCCAATTCGACGCTGGATTTGCACATCGTTTAATACTGAAAGATGGAGCGGTCCCAGCTATAAAAGATCCCGGTCATGATTCAGAACTGCAGATGGTAAGTGAAACGGCATCAAATGTCTGTGTTTTGTTGGCGATCGTAGCAAGTGCTCGTCACTCTTTAGCTCTGCCCACACGGCACGCCTCCAGGAGCTCGGCTTTTTTCAGAGAGAATCATAAATCTGTATCTTTCTTTTATAAATATGATAAAACTAAAGACTTTTTGGAGATATGAAGGATGCAGTACTACTCTATAGGTACTCAAGATTAACATGAGATTGGGTGAA
Organism: Schizothorax lantsangensis; assembly: GCA_027422415.1. Taxonomy (NCBI): domain Eukaryota; kingdom Metazoa; phylum Chordata; class Actinopteri; order Cypriniformes; family Cyprinidae; genus Schizothorax; species Schizothorax lantsangensis. Next base: position 40,348,255 of record CM049841.1, on the reverse strand, counting down.
ACGGTGTGCGTTAGGTCCCCTTTAAGGGAACTGGCTTGAGAGAAGTTTCGACTGCATTTTTTCCCCTCTTATCACTGCTCTTTCATAAGCGCCACCTGCTGTCAGAGAGTGAAATTCAGCCTGTCTGCTGCTTTTGTTTTATGCAGGGTTTAGCATAATTTCACAAAGCTGAAGTCAGTCAATTCTGTTTTTGCTTCAAATGTTGACATGATACAATCAAATAAAAATAATAATAAAAAAACACTGCTCATGCTACATCTACATGTAGCATCATTGTTTGTATTGTGATTAAAATACAGTGGTTGGTTCTAATTTCAAATGGCATTTTTTTAAAATTATTAAATAAGTTTAGTAGTTGTAGTAGCAGCAACTGCAAAAACAGTTTAATGGCCAGGAAAAAAAATATTTATGGCTGGTAGATTTTCTCAAGTCACCAGAAAATGTTGTTTGTATCATGATTAAAATGGCAGATGTGGCAAAAAGTTAGTTTTAGGACCTGCTTGCACATGTGTAAATTAGGACAAAAGTATTGTAATTTCCTTACTGTAGAATAAGGTCAAATAATATACCTGTGAAATATTCATTTTCATTTATTTGTTTTCCAATATATGGCTATTACTGTCATAGGAATAATAATATAACATTTATTATTATTGTCATTATATTCTAATTTGTTTGGTTTCCAAATTCACCGGTGTGAGTGTAATTTAGACTGAGACTCTATATCACGACTAAAAAGAGCATTAAGTCCCCCTTTAAACCTCAAGTGCAAGTCAATTCACCAGCTTTTTTATTTAAGTTTGCACACTGAACCTGTTATGGAGATCTTAATTTCGAACTCTCAAAGTGAACCACATAGATGAATTTAACTTTAAAATGTACAAAGGAACCGAAGCCCACCCACCACAGTCTCACAAAATCCTGTGGGGAACACTGCAGCGTCTCCCTGACATGACTGCATCAACACTACTGCGGTTACTGAGACCACGCCTTCTTTCTTTGTGTGAACATTTGGGCGGCATTACGCAAATATTTCGAGTAGCCCCAGAGTGCACCCTGGACGATGGGGCGGGGCGACACATAAAGGTGGGGTGACACGTGTCGCTCCGCCCTCCCCCAATTTCATTGGTTTATGATACAGCAGAGCTTATTGGTATAGACATTTGCACATGAGCATTCTTTTATCTTTTTATGAATGATCTACGCTGTTTGGCTGTACTACAGAAATATTAAGTGTTAACAACAGCGATTTCAGTTAGAATCAATTTGCAAATGTGTTTTTTTTTTTTATGACGAATTAGTTAGATTAAGTTCCTATCAAACGCTTGGTGGCGGCATCTCTGAGTACTTCGGGCAGAATAGAGCTGTGTAATATGTGCGGCTCATGAATTAAGCCTGGGGAACAAATTCTTAATTTGTGGCCATGATATAGTACTACCTATGCTATAAATAGCCTCACCTATGAGAAATATTAATTATGTTTCTGTGTGATGAACGTAAATAGTGGTCCTCAATCTCAGCAGGTGGGTTGCACGTTAAATGAAGTCATATTATTGCACTTTTCACAGAAGCAGATATAGCTACTTAAACATTGAGCAGTTTTAGCTGGGCGATGTTGATAAAAAATGATCCACTGTTTGAGATTTAGCTGTTTTATATAATGTATATTTATATGTAGCCATATTCTTTATTTTAGGATCGGTGGATAAGCAAAAATTTACGATGATAATTCACTGTAGTTCAGTAAGACAAACCCGCAAATGGTTTTATTTTAAAGAACAACTGCGGTGACAAATAAGACAATGATACCAAATAGTCCATCAGCATGAACTGAGGTTTTATTTGTGGATAATGGGAATAAAACCTTGCTGAAACATTTTTTTAAATTATTTTTTTGCATATAGGCCTATTTTAAATGTTTTTTTGTTTACTAAAACAGCTGTTATTAAATCTGACCTACAGAAATTATTATTATTAATGTGCTTTAGTGTGTATTTAAGCAATAAATGTTAATTTTCTCTGCAACATTTATATTTATACTTTTATATATAGACTATGCACAAATTAAATTACTGGTTTTGTGGCTCAGTCCTTTAAAAAGAACCAGGAATCACTGTACTATATTGATTTTAGATTTTTAGTAGGCCTAGTTATTATAGTCTTTAATAATAATAAAAAATATTAATCACAGAGAAGGTCTCTTTTACTCATTAAAAGTGCTCACGTACACTGTAAAAAATTGTGCCGTTAAATAACAGTAATGTACTGGCAGCAGAGTCGCCAGTAATGTACTGTTAATTTACAGCCCTCTACCGTTAATTTACAGCTCTTCTTTTTTACAGCATGTTACTGTTATACTACTATGGAAATTAACTCTGCTCCAATAGCTTCATACAGTTTGAGTTTAAATATTATTATTCATATGGCGATAGTAATGTGACCTTATATCTTTGAGTCCACTGAGAATAAATATTTCTTAGTATACAACTGCAAACACTTTAAATAACTAAAAACGTATCTTTAACTCAAATGGTTTCAGTTCATTATCAGCTATAGCACATGCATATGTTTGAGTATTTAATGAAAAGATCCTCGCTGTTTAAGCAACTGCACAGATACTGATTTAAATAAAGCAGCAAAACATCAGTGTTTGTGTTTCATCATTGACTGAAGCACAGGCTCTACTCTCCAGCACAATGGTTACCCACAAAACTACATTAAACTAACAGATCTCTCTTGTACAAAAACACATTAATACAGTTCAGTTTAATATTTACTCTCCTTATCAGTTCATGACTTTGCATAACTGTTTTCTGTGGACCTTCACTAATATTTCATTAAAAAAAACGTTTTGTCTTTTGGTTAACCTGACTGTTACATTTTACAGTAAATTGCTGTTTTTCCTTGAATTAACGGTAATCTGCTGGCAGCACGGTTGCCAGTAAGTAACTGTTTTTCTACAGTTTGTTGCCGTAAATTAATTACAGTTTATTGCTGTTAAATTACATTTCATGCTGTTTTTTTTTCATCTTACATCTTTAACCCTTTAAACCCAGCAACAAAATCCTCAGTTTTAAATTAACACTTATAATATGTGCTCACTACAGAGTGCTGAAGTTAATGAGATAATTCTGTGATTAATTAAATGATGATTGAGCATTAGTGATGCACAGATGCTGTTAACAAGCAGAATCACTGAAGAAAGAGAAACACAAGAACTACAACTAACTTCAGCCACAGCCATAGATGAAATCAACTGAAATAAAGAAGACATTAAAGCTCTCAAGATCTGATTAAACAACTCATAAAACAGCATTACTTCACAAATTACTAACCAGACTGATGCTATTTCTGTCAGACGTCTACAGAAATGCAAGTTTTTATTATTTTTTTAACTACCACAATGGAGATCAGTGTTTGCTTTAGTTGGGCTCTTGAACCTTGACTTTTTAACATTAGCTTTTCTTTGGCTGCTGTAAACGTGTTTTAAAACACATTTGTTATGGCAAAAAGACCCAAAGCAAAATCTGTGATTTTGTTAGTTATATTTTGCTAATGACATAACCATCATTAAACATTATATTCACTGAAATGTGAATATTTTCTCCAGTGTCTCTACTGTTACCAAAGTGATGGTGTAATAACAGCCTGCTCATTCTTTTGCTCTAGTTTATGTAAGATTGTTAAAAACATTACTGACAATTAAAAAATAAAAGTTCCAAAGTGCTATGAAAAACACACCTCAAGAATCAGCGTATGAATCTCAACAATGGTGACTATCAACCAAAATAAATAAACCGATCAACTCTAAACATCACAAAACACGCTACTAAAACTCAACACAAAACAAAAGCAAATAAAAGCAAATAGAAAGAATTAGAGGAAATAAGTGGACAATTCAGTGGCATAATTTATTCATGCCGCAATGCATGCTGGGAGTCATGGGTGAGTTTTGTACTGTGCTGGTACCCAGCATGCATTGCAGCATGAAGCTTTTGACTCACCATTGTTGAGATTCATACGCTGATTCTTGATGTCTGTGTGTGTTTAAATGATGCCGTAGTATTAAAGGTTTTGTGCATAAGATGTTCTATAATTCTTTATAATAGATTGTTATTTTGCAGTATGACACAGCATTTATCGTAAATAACATGAAACTAATAAAAAAACCACACCATTTCATGAAAGACTGAATGAGATCACAGAAATCGAAAAATACTTAAAACTTTTTTTGGTTTTGTTGCTAAAACAAATGCATTTTACAAACACCGTTATAGCAACCAAAAAAAATCTAGCATTAATAAGTCAAGGGTCAAGAGCCCAACTAAAGCAAACGCTGATCGCCATAATGGTGAGGTCAAACAAAACATTTTCAATAAAGCATCTAATTGTCTATAAATTCTCAAAAAAAAATTGTAGATATATGACAGAAATAAAGTCAGACTGTGATGTGTGAAGCTGGTGATGCTGTTTGTGGAGTTGTTTAATCATCCTCTGCTGTTTTATTTTAGTTGATTTCATCTAAGGCTGTGGCTGTTTATCAGTTGTAGTTTCATTTCTTGCTCTTTTCATCAGTGATTCTGCTCGTTAACAGCAGCTGTTCATCATTGGCTGAATTCACTCATTAGTGTTCATTCTCTCTGTCAGGTGGGCTATATTAGTAAACTCACGTAGGGAATAGTGAATGAGGGTGTAGGGTGTGATTTGAAACAGTCTCTGAGTATCGAATCTGAGTGCTGTTACTTCACAGGACTGCAGAAGGATACTTTCTCGAAAACAACAAATATCACCCAGAATTCCTTGTTTTTTAACGGAATTTTACTGTTGTAATGAAAAAAACAGAATGTTACTGTCAGAATATGGCAGTTTTTTAACAGCAATTTTTACAGTGTACCTATTGCACAGATTTACAGCTCTGAGTGATTTACTATTCGATAGTTATGCAGGTCTATATGGCTACAATGATCGAGTGTTAATAACTGAATCTAAATTCAAACACAATGAGGGTGTGGATACAGATATTGGATTTTTTATATCTGATGTCACGGACAGGGACACTTATTTACTATAAGATAGGAACCTTTAAAATTGTAAGAGAATCAATATAGGCTCAAATATTTTATTAAGATATAAACAAGGAAACACTGCTTGCCATGAAAACATTTTATTAACACTTTATAACCTACAAGTTTGTGACGCATTGAGGAACTCATCTCTTTAAGCAACAACAAAAAATGGTTGTGCTTTAAAACGTAAAATCATCCGCTTATGTTCATGTTTGTCCATCTCTAAAATATATCTAAATTATTCTAAATTATCATAATTGCGTATAAAATCCCAATTTAGTGCTGATCCGCGGCCTGCCGATCCTCAAGAAAATATGAATGAACCTGAAGAACCCGGAGGTGCTGTCATCAAGAGTTTATTTGTAAACAATGACTTCATCTGACTAAAATTACCATGGTTACTAAACAGATAATAATTAAGATAGGCCTATGATTCTAGAGTTGGCACATAATATTTCTATAATATGGCCAAATCAATTACAAAATCGTACACAAAGGAATGCGCATGCTCGAGTCTACACCAATAAGATTTGCCGTGTTATAAACCAAATGGAATTGGGGGTGGGCGGAGCAACACGTGTCGCCCCGCCCAAATGTGTCGCCCCGCCCCAATCGCCCAGACTGCACTCTGGAGTACTTGAATATTTCCACATCGTGACGTAGACATGTGGGAGCATGTTTGAATGAGGCATTTTAGCCCTCTTTAGCTCTTTTAGATAGAATAAACCCTTTTGTGGGAGACTTTGAGCTTTGTAATTCTGCAGATCTTATAAATGCACAAACAGCTACATAACACACTAAAGAAAAGGAAAACAAGAAATCACATCATATGACATTTTTAATATAAATATAATAAATAAGTAGCTACAAAAGTCGGGCAATTTTGTCTAAAATTCTTTGACTGTACACTGCTTTAATTTGGAGTGAGAGATCCGGGGGAGTGGCTTCATTGCATCATATATACAGGTACATCTCAATAAATTAGAATGTGTCTCAAAAAGTTGGAAAAGTTAATTTATTTCAGTAATTCAACTCAAATTGTGAAACTCGTGTATTAAATAAATTCAATGCACACAGACTGAAGTAGTTTAAGTCTTTGGTTCTTTTAATTGTGATGATTTAGGCTCACATTTAACAAAAACCTACCAATTCACTATCTCAACAAATTAGAATACTTCATAAGACCAATAAAAAAAACATTTTTAGTGAATTGTTGGCCTTCTGGAAAGTATATTAATTTACTGTATATGTACTCAATACTTGGTAGGGGCTCCTTTTGCTTTAATTACTGCCTCAATTCGGCGTGGCATGGAGGTGATCAGTTTGTGGCACTGCTGAGGTGGTATGGAAGCCAAGGTTTCTTTGACAGTGGCCTTCAGCTTATCTGCATTTTTTGGTCTCTTGTTTCTCATTTTCCTCTTGACAATACCCCATAGATGTCTGGTGAGTTTGCTGGCCAGTCAAGCACACCAACACCATGGTCATTTAACCAACTTTTGGTGCTTTTGGCAGTGTGGGCAGGTGCCAAATCCTGCTGGAAAATGAAATCAGCATCTTTAAAAAGCTGGTCAGCAGAAGGAAGCATGAAGTGCTCCAAAATTTCTTGGTAAACGGGTGCAGTGACGTTGGTTTTCAAAAAACACAATGGACCAACACCAGCAGATGACATTGCACCCCAAATCATCACAGACTGTGGAAACTTAACACTGGACTTCATGCAACTTGGACTATGAGCTTCTCCACCCTTCCTCCAGACTCTAGGACCTTGGTTTCCAAATGAAATACAAAACTTGCTCTCATCTGAAAAGAGGACTTTGGACCACTGGGCAACAGTCTAGTTCTCCTTCTCCTTAGCCCAGGTAAGACGCCTCTGACGTTGTCTGTGGTTCAGGAGTGGTTTAACAAGAGGAATACAACAACTGTAGCCAAATTCCTTGACACGTCTGTGTGTGGTGGCTCTTGATGCCTTGATGCCTTGAAGCCTCAGTCCATTCCTTGTGAAGTTCACCCAAATTCTTGAATCGATTTTGCTTGACAATCCTCATAAGGCTGCGGTTCTCTCGGTTGGTTGTGCATCTTTTTCTTCCACACTTTTTCCTTCCACTCAACTTTCTGTTAACATGCTTGGATACAGCACTCTGTGAACTTCTTTGGCATTGAATGTTTGTGGCCTTCCCTCCTTGTGAAGGGTGTCAATGATTGTCTTCTGGACAACTGTCAGATCAGCAGTCTTACCCATGATTGTGTAGCCTAGTGAACCAAACTGAGAGATCATTTTGAATGCTCAGAAAACCTTTGGTGGTGTTTTGAGTTGATTAGGTGATTGGCATGTCACCATATTCGAATTTGTTGAGATGGGAATTGGTGGGTTTTTGTTGAATGTGAGCCAAAATCATCACAATTAAAATAACCGAAGACTTAACCTACTTCAGTCTGTGTGCATTGAATTTATTTAATGCATGAGTTTCACAATTTGAGTTGAATTACTCAAATAAATGAACTTTTCCACGACATTCTAATTTATTGAGATGCACCTGTATGTAACTTTGCTCACAGCTGATTGGTACAGTTTGGGTTTGTGATCTCTAACCCAAAATAAAACCTGCTCCGGAGCAGGATAGCTGTGTAGTGTAAGTTACCATGGTGAAGAAACCTGCTCAAAACCAATCCACCTTCTTGAGCCTGAAAACTCAGAATTTGATCAAACTGAACATGAGCTTACTTGAGTAAAAACTGAAACCAGCTTCGTGCTACAGGCCACTGGAGGTGGAAAGTCCAGGGGTCAGAAAGTAAAAGTCCTGCCATATGTTTATTTCACCCAAGAACTGAGCCAGCTGATTTCACCAGAGGTGGAAGCAAATAATTTCTTTCAAGTCAAATCCCAAGTCCTCAAAGAGTTAAAGTTAATGAGATAATTAAGTGACTAATTAAATGATGATTGTGCACTAGTGATGAAAACCTGTTGTTAACAAGCAATTGCCAATGATGAGCAGTAGCATCGCTACAAGTAGTGACGCTACTAGTTTAACTACATTTCTCAATAGCATGGTAGTAGCGTCGCTGTTTTATGAATTAAATAGCTTTTCAGTAGTGAAGCTCTTTTATTTGATCAAGTAGTGCGGTAGCGTCAAAAAAAGCTAATGTTACATTATCCAAAACATTCTGAAACTCAAGCTCAAATCGGAAATATAACTGCTACGGATCAGTGATTCTGGATCAGTAAAAGTGACACCACCGCCACTAAACTTCATAACTCAATTGGCTTCTCAAACTTTCAGTCAAACCTCATTATTCCTCCCGTTAATGATGGTAAAGGCAAAATGATCATCTGATGTTGGGTTTTAATGGGTGTGTTTATATTTATGGATAAAAAGCACATACACAAAACGTTTTGAGAAAACGCATCATGTAGTCACATACAGATATCAAGATTTTGCACATGAATCACAACAACGGTGACAATCAAAACAAAAAAAGATTGGGAATTAAGGAAGAGTTTATATACTATGAAGCCACCCATCATGCATTGCAGCATGAAGCTTTGTTTGTTTTGATTGTCACCGTGGTTGTGATTCATGTGCAAAATCTTGATATCTGTGTGTGACCAGATGATGCATTTACTCAAAATACCTCACACACATGCATTTTGTCCGTCTTCAGAATAAGTGATAATTTCAATGCTCTTGGTCTCTATACTGCAGATTCTCAAGGCTGAGTGGCTATAAACGCCAAACATAAAACAAAGCTAAGACCTTACATACTCATTTTAGGATGAATTTATCATCACCAACAAGGAGCTGAAACCACCTAATCTCACTTTAGTTTCACTTTTTCTGCCACAACAACAGTGTTTTACAAACACAGCTACAGCAGCCAAAAAAAAAAGCTAACACAAGAAGTACGAGGACCAAGATCCCAACTAAAGCAAACACTGCCCACCACAATGGTGACTTCAAATGAAACATCAACATCTGTTAATTCTCAATAAGAGCTTCTCTAGATGACAGAAATAAAGTCACTCATCTAATAAGTGAAGCTGGTGATACTGTTTGTGGAGATGTTTGATCCGTCTTTGCTGAGATCTTCAGAGATTTAATGTCTTTGATTTGCAGTTGAATTTTCCAAATGCTCAATCATCAGTTATTTGATAATTTAATTATCTCATAAACTTCAACACTGTTTCAGTGAAGATTCTTTTATTTTCATGATTTTTGGACAAACACAGTGTCTGTGAGTTCCCACTGGGCAAAGTTACGTCCAAAAGACATCTTTTAAAATGCTAATTGATAATTGTTAACCACGGAATCAAATTGAAATAGCAAATTGAAAATACATCTATTAAAAATAAGTTGATTTCGCATAAACTTCCATATATCACAAAACATTTTTTTTGCTTGCATAAGGTAGTTTTTAGGCAATTTGAAAAAGGAATATATAGCATTTACAGGTCACCTGGCGTATGTAAAGTCACGTGATCATTCATCATTTAATGTACTATAACCTCCAAGAAACCGCTCTCAAGATTTAAGGGCTTTCCTTGACATTAACGCTTGCAAAACCCCTTATTTACACTGCATATGTGTGGTGCATTATGGCTCTGACACAGCCACCCTGGACTATTGGGGAGGGGCGACACATTGGGGCGGGGTGACACGTGTCGCTCCGCCCACCCCCAATTCCATTGGTTTATAACATGGCAAATCTTATTGGTGTAGACTAGAGCATGCGCATTCCTTTGTGAACGATTTTGTAATTGATTTGGCCATATTACAGAAATATTATGTGCTAACTCTATAGAATAGGCCTATCTTAATTATTATCTGTTTAGTAACCATGGTAATTTTAGTCAGATGAAGTCATTGTTTACAAATAAACTCTTGATGACAGCACCTCCGGGTTCTTCAGGTTCATTCATATTTCCTTGAGGATCGGCAGGCTGAGGATCAGCACTAAGTTGGGATTTTATATGCAAATTATGATAATTTACTGTATTTTACAGATGGACAAACACGAACATAAGCGGCTGATTTTATGTTTTAAAGCGTTTTTTGTTGTTGTTTAAAGAGATGAGTTACGTTGCTCAATGTGTCACAAACTTGGTTATAAAGTGCTAATAAAATGTGTTCATGGCAAGCTCAATGTTTCCTTGTTTATATCTTAATAAAATATTTGAGCCTATATTGATTCTCAGTTTTTAAAGGTTCCTATCTTATAGTAAATAAGTGTCCGTGACATTAGATATTAAAAATCCAATTATTTATGTATCCACATCCTCATTGTGTGTGTGTATTAATCTGTGTACGGGATGAATTTAGATTCAGTTATTAACACTCGATCATTGCAGCCATATAGACCTGCATAACTATCAAATATTAAATCACTCAGAGCTATAAATCTGTGCAATAGGTACGTGAGCACTTTTAATGAGTAAAAGAAACCTTCTCTGTGATTAATTTTTTTTTTTTTTTTTAAAGACTAATAACTACTAAAAATCTAAAATCAGTAGGCCTAATATAGTACAGTGATTCCTGGTTCTTTTTAAAGGACTGAGCCTTAAAACCAGTAATTTTATTTGTGCATAAAGCCTATATATAAAAGTATAAAAATGTTGCAGAGAAAATTAACATTTATTGCTTAAACAACCCCACAAACAGCATCACCAGCTCCACTTATTAATAACCAGACTGACTTTATTTCTGTCAGACATCTACAGAAGATCTTATTGAGAATTAACTAAGGTTTAGATGTTGATTTAGTTTCATTTGAAGTAACCATGTTAGAGATCAGTGTCTGCTTTAGTTGAGCTCTTGACCCTTGACTTATGTGTTAGTTTTTTTATTGCTTGTTTTTCTCTGGTTGTTGTAACCATGTGTTCCTTGAGCATATTTGTTATAACTCAAAAGCCCAGAGAAAATGATCAGTAGTTGGTTGTTATATGTTTGTAGTGACAATCATCTATTAGTGAACTGATCTCATTGAGAGTGAACATAGACTCGTTGTATGTCTAATCTTTGGTTAAATGGATGTTGTATTGATTATAGTAAAAGTGATTCTAAGAGCCAGCAGTTCTGTGACAGTCAGTTAATATAAAGGACTTCCAAAAAAGTTTTCATCTATTGTAGTTATTCAACTCACACAGACATCAAGAACCAGCATATGAATCTCAACAATGGTGACAATCAACAAAATGCTTCATGCTGCAATGCATGAAAAACTCCCATCATGCAGTGCAGTATGAATAATTGTTGTCACCACTGTTGAGGATCATATGATAAATGTTCATGTCTAAAAGCCTGATCCTAAACAGGATTTTTTTTTCTTGATATTGAAGCATCATGGTTGTATTTGTTTAATAGGAGCTTTTTTCTTTAATGATTAAATGCTGTTAATAAACCCAGAGAGATTTAAACCAAGAACGTCCATTCATCTTAAACACAAGCTAGTTTGCTACTTCAAGGCTTGATTTAGTATTGCACAAATGTTTGCTATTAAACAACATTGCAATTGCTCAGAATAATTTTTTTTTGAATCGCTAAAAAAAAAAGCTCAAGAGCTCGACTAAAGCAAACACTGACCACAATTATGGTGGCAATGTTTTTTTGTTTTTTTCTTCCAGTTGATTTCATCCAAGGCTGTGGCTGAAGTCAGTTGTAGTTCTTGTGTTCTCTTTTCTTCAGTGATGTTGATTGTTAACTATCTAATGCTCAATCATCATTTAATTATCACTTATTCATTTCATTAACTTTAACTCTTTGAGGACTTGGGATTTGACTTGAGACTTGCTTGTGACGAAAAAAATGTCTTGGTTCCTCCTCTGGTGAAATCAGCTGCTGAGTTCATGGGTGGAACAAAAATATAGCAGGAATTTTACTCTTTGGCCCCTGGACTTTCCACCTCTGTTTATGATACAGCAGAGCTTATTGGTGTAGACGTTTGCGCATGAGCATTCTTTTATATACGTTTTAATGAATGAGCTACGATGTTTGGCTGTAGTACAGAAATATTAAGTGCTAACAACAGCGATTTTAGTTAGAATTAGCAAATGTGTTTTTACTTATGATGAATTAGTTAGATTAAGTTCCTATCAAACGCTTGGTGGCGGCATCTCCGAGTAGCCTACTTCGGGTTAGAATAGAGCTGTGTAATATGAGCAGCTTATGAATTAAGTCTGGGGAACAAATTCTTAATTCGTGGCCATGATATACACTCAAAAAACAAAGTTGTTGAACGAACTTTAAAAAATTAGAGTAAACTTTTCCACGAAATTTAATTACATTTTTCCACCAAAATATAATTTGTTTGAAATGATTTGTTGTAATCTTGTTGTATAAACTTAAATTCCTTCAGTGAAGACTACAAAAAAAATCTGGTCGTTCCTACTAGATAAAGTTTTGCCATGCCATGCCTGTGCACAAAACAACAGCAGGGCACAGTAAAATATAAAATATGATAAGCAAATAAAGAAACATACATACAACAGATAAATTAGGTATATACATACAAAATAGACAATGTAAATATGTAATAGTTGCAATCCAGCCGCTACATTGTGATTTTAACATCAGTAGCCAACACTCAAAAAAATAATTAATTGGATGAATTGTAATTGAGTTGGGCTAACTCAATTTGATTAAATATAGTTTAAATTAAATTAATACATTGATGTAGTGATGTTTTTATGTTTGCTAAAACATTTAACTGGATAACAAATTGTTTCTATACTCAAAATAACTTACTTGTTGGATTTACTTAACTTCAGGCATTAACCAACTAGTTAGGCACAGCATATGATGATATTGTTACATCCATGGCATGCCCATAATTATTTCTTTGTTATTAAAACAACTTTGCTTCATGTTAGCTGGTCCTCAACCCAAGCACATGCTCTACACTTTACCACAATGGTAACCCCCCAAAACACTAACATACCAGAAACTCTTTTAAATACAAACATAAAAGAGCATTAAACATTAACAAGTCTCCCAATTTGATCATCTAAATAAAAAATGCCTAAAATAACATTTTATTTCAAGATTTACTCTCCTTATCCAGCCCTGTGCAAAGCATGATGGGAAGGGGAAATCCACTTCCTACACAGTAAAATCCTGAGTGTTAAATTAACACTGCTCGGAGCATATATGGTCCCACTCTAAAAGAGTGTTAAAATAACACTGAAGCAGTGTTAAAGTTAATGGGATAATTATGTGATTAATTAAGTGCTGATTGAGCATTAGTGATGAACACCTGCTGTTAACAAGCAGAATCACTGAAGAAAAGAGAAACACAAGAACTACAACTGACTTCAGACACAGCCTTAGATGAAAATTTAATTTTAAAGTTTAATCATCTTCTGCTGAGATCTTGAGAGATTTAATGTATTTTATTTCAGTTGATTTCATCTAAGGCTGTGTCTGAAGTCAGTTGTAGTAGTTCTTGTGTTTCTCTTTTCTTCAGTGATTCTGGTTGTTAACAGCAGGTGTTCATCACTAATGCTCAATCAGCACTTAATTAATCACTTAATTACTAAATTGCAATGTTTATCTTATTTTAGTGAACTCAACTGAAATAAGTTCAGAGCACTCATAACTAGGGCTGGGCGATATGACGATATATATCGGATGGACGAAATAAAAAGTCTATCGTTTCATATTATGCTCTATCGTTTATTTCGTGGTGTCGCAAAATACATTGTTTACGGTAATACTTTTTCATCATTTGGATGACTGCGTGAAGGGTAGACACAGAAGCAGGTGGCTCCGAGTAGGAGCACGATCCGACACGACAAAACAAGGAGCTATAGTTCCTAAACGAGGGACTACATCTGTAGCATGGACACGTGTTTTTAAGCACTGCAGTTTTAAAACAACCGATTTTAAGCCATTGAAACACAAACAACAGAGCTAACGTTATATGCGTGCGCCGTCTCTGTTTCTGTGTGAGAGGACCGCGCTTTTTTTTTTCCCGCTTTATTGGCTTTGAACGATTACATAAACACACTTGTATGCGTAAGAATCCCCGTCTTTGCAAGTATCCTCATAAACACAGTGATTTAGGTCTTAAGAGAGAGTAAACAGCTGAAAAAAATGCATGTGTAACAGTATATTGGATCCGGACTTCGGTCTTAAAGGGGAAGCGCTCCAATATTCGTCTGCCATTAATCAAACAACAATCTCTCACTGCTCTTGACTATATCAATTTTGTAACTTTAATAAGAATAAATTAAAAATAATAATAATATATTTATATATAGCCTATGTATAGAATCTATACATAATACACATGTTAATTATATCTAATTAACACAGTGAAGACTAATTAATTTACACAATGTGTAGCGTTTCTTATTTATGTAGGTTTTTGTCCTATTGCTTGCAATTAGTTTCTTATCCTTATTTCATCACTGATTGTTTATCTTCAGTGAGCTTGAGTTTTTTTGGGGTTTTTTTGTATTCAATTTAATTTAATTTCACTTTATTGTTGGGATTTCTTCCAAAAATGTTTCGCATCCAATAGCGTTTACTGTCTAACATTAATTCACATCAATACACAATACATACACACACACACACACAAAGGCATGTTCGTACACAGCTTTTTTGTTTTATATTGTATTTTTTTATATTGTATTATATTTCTATTAGTTTGATATTGACATTGGTGACAAGGATTATGAAAATTCTATGGAATCATGATCACAAAAAAAAATTTGTAAAGAAAAAAAAATAACTATACCGTGATATATATTGTTATCATGATATATAATTAGTCATATCGTGATATAAGATTTTGGTCATATCGCCCACCCCTACTCATAACTGTTAGTTTAAAAAACTTAAATATTTAAGGCAATCAGTTTCCTCAAATGGTTTGAGTTAACTTAACTTGTCAGGTTTTTAAGGCAATTGGTTTACTCAAACAGTTTGAGTTACCCTAACTTATTGGGTTTTACAGTGCAGTGTGCTAAATCTCCAACAATCCATCCAAAACTATTACATTCCTGTTTTCCATGCTCCCATCATTTCCATAGTACTTGTATTTTTGGATGTGAATTATCCTGTGCCATTAGATTTGCCAAATATACTGCAGTTAACTGTTGTCTTAAATTGAAAGGCATTTCACCCACTTCTACCTAATACATAATAATGACTGATGAATATCAATTAATAAACAGAGGAAACATCAAACTACATTACCAGCTGAGGTCGTCTCTGGTGTGACTGTTGTATTGGTGCTGCTGATGTTAGTAACAGCTGAAAAAATAATGACTGATGAATACCAATGAATCCACAAACAAACAAACAAACAAATAAATAAATAAATAATGCATACAATACTCGAAATAATACTGCGTACAAAGGGTACACTTAAATATATTTACCATAAAAGTATGTGAAATAACAACAACTTCACCTGACCAAGCCTTACACATGAAAACTGCAATGAAAATGGTACATGTAGTAATGCCCTATAGCAAATCTACTGCTTGGACACCAAATATTTTAGACAAAATAAAAAAGCCAGTTCCAGTACTTCATACCTGAACCCCATGCAGTAGACTAGCTTGATAAATGTAGATCAAAACAATATGAACATATTTGCTTTCTTCCAATAAAAATGCTTTATAGCATGAATGGGTACACTATAAAAACCAACAAGTTAGGGTAACTCAAACAATTTGAGTAAACAAATTCCCCTCGGCTTAAACCATGTAAGTTTTAAAACTTGCAGTTAAGTAATTAAGTGCTTAATTAAGTGCTGATTGAGCATTAGTGATGAACACCTGCTGTTAACAAACAGAATCACTGAAGAAAAGAGAAACACAAGAACTACTACAACTGACTTCAGACAGTCTTAGATGAAATCAACTGAAATAAAATATATTAAATCTCTCAAAATCTGATTAAACAACCCCACAAACAGCATCACCAGCTCCACTTATTAATAACCAGACTGACTTTATTTCTGTCAGACATCTACAGAAGATCTTATTGAGAATTAACTAAGGTTTAGATGTTGATTTAGTTTCATTTGAAGTAACCATGTTAGAGATCAGTGTCTGCTTTAGTTGTGCTCTTGACCCTTGACTTCTGTCATTTTGTTTTTTTCTGGTTGTTGTAATCATGTGTTCCTCGAACATATTTGTTACAGCTCAAAAGCACAGAAAAAATGAGTAGTAGTTGTTTGTTATATGTTTATAGTGACAATCGTCTATTAGCGAACTGATCTCGTGAACTGAGAGTGAACATAGACTCATTGTGTGTCTAATCTCTGGTTTAATGGATGTTGTATTGATTATAGTAAAAGTGATTCTAAGAGCCAGTAGTTCTGTGACAGTCAGTCAATATAAAGGACTTTCCAAACAGTTTGTCCACAAAAAGTTTTCATCTATGGTATCACTTAGACTCACACAGACATCAAGAATCAACTTATGAACCTCAACAATGGTGACCATAAAAAAAAAAAAATCATGCTGCAATGCATGCTGGGTACTAGCATAGTACAAAACTCATCCATGGCTCCCAGCATGCATTGCTGCATGATTTATTTTATTTTTTTAATTTTTTTAATGGTCACCATTTTTGAGGTTCATAAGCTGATTCTTGATGTCTGTGTGAGTCTAAGTGCTACCATAGAGGAAATCTTTTTGTGGACAAACTGCTAGGAGTCCTTTATATTAACTGACTGTCACAGAACCACTGGCTCTTAGAATCACTTTTACTATAATCAATACAATATCCATTTAACCAGACATTAGACACATAATGAGTCTATGTTCACTCTCAATGAGATCAGTTCACTAATAGATGATTGAAATTATAAATATATAATAACCAACCATTGATCATTTTCTCTGGGCTTTTGAGCTGTAACAAATATGTTCAAGGAACACATGATTATAACAGCTGGAAAAAAAGAAGAAGAAAAAAACACAAACACAGAAGTCAAGGGTCAAGAGCACAACTAAAGCAGACACTGATCTCTAACATGGTTACTTCAAATGAAACAATAAATCAACATCTAAACCTTAGTTAATTCTCAATAAGATCTTCTGTAGATGTCTGACAGAAATAAAGTCAGTCTGGTTATTAATAAGTGGAGCTGGTGATGCTGTTTGTGGGGTTGTTTAAGCAGATCTTGAGAGATTTAATGTAATTTATTTCAGGTGATTTCATCTAAGGCTGTGACTAAAGTTAGTTGTTGTTCTTGTTTCTTTTTCTTCTGTGATTCTGTTTGTTAACAGCAGGTGTTCATCACTAATGTACAATTATCACTCAATTAATCACTTAATTACTTAATTGCAATGTATATCTTATTTTAGTGAACTCAACTGAAATAAGTTCAGAGCACTCATAACTGTTAGTTTTAAAAACTTAAATATTTAAGGCAATCAGTTTCCTCAAACGGTTTGAGTTAACCTAACTTGTCGGGTTTTTAAGGCAATCGGTTTACTCAAACGGTTTGAGTTACACTAACTTGTTGGGTTTTACAGTGTATATAAACCTGCTTGGTGGTACAAAACATGAATTCCAACATTACATTTAAATCATTCCATTCTTGTACATGAGACATTGTGGCTCATATGCACATTTTTTTGTAATCTATATGACTTTTTAGTCCATCACAGAGCATTGGAGAAGGAGAAGATCATGAGAACATATAATTTCAATCTGTTTCTCATATAAAGGACACATGACTTGGAAGACATGGGAGACAGCTGTATAGCCATGTCATATGTATTACTCAAAGGATATGATTTTGTAGCTTGATGGTTTCACACTAGGCTACTTACATAGAATAACAGGGATGATAGTCAGGGCTCTTATAAAACCTGAAATATGAAGAAAAACTTAACGAAAACAATGAAAATCATAATCTTATGACATTTAACAACTTCAAGAAAAAAAAATCAGTTTTGAGTTAAAGGGATAGTTCACTTTGAAATTAAAATTTGGTATCTATCAGCTTACCCCAAGGGCATCCAAGATGTAGGTGTCTTTTTTTCTTCAGTAGATCCAATTTTGATGTTTTTATGTCAAACCGTTCTAGTCTGTCAGTCATATAATGGCAGGTATAGGTCACTGTCTCTATAAGAGGGAAAGAGAACATGCACAGAGAAATCCAAATTAAATAATTCCCCATCGTAACTACACATTGATGGCCTAAGACACGAAACGAGCGGTTTGTGTGAGAAAACGAACAGTATTTATATCGTTTTTTACTTCTTGTACACAACCATGTCCAAGTGATCTGAGTGCGCACACACATCCGGTGTGTGACGTGTGTGTGCGCGTGCTCTGGCTCACGCTGCATTCACACGGGGCGTCGGCGTCAACGCTTGACGGAGGGCGTGTCTGAAGCGTGCTGCTGACGCGCCGTCGTAGTTACAAAAACCAATCACATACTTCTCTGGTATTGCATGAAGGGGATTGGGTATTAGCATGAGGCTATCTGATTGGCTGACGCCTCTGTTGGCGCTTGAAAAGTCAAGTAGGTATAACTGCAGACCGGAGATCTCCAAAATGGGGCGTGAACTCCAAAAGTGGGCAAAACCTCCAAAATGGGGCTGGGTCTCTTCGCGCAAAGACTTTCACCATTGGCTCTGGCTTCAGCCAATTGTTATTGACTTACATTTCAAAATAAAACTTTATAAATTAAACATTGTTTCTAGTTGATCTAAAATAAAATATGCTATACAAATCAATATTCTCGGTGAGAGCAGGGCCCAAAGCTCGTGGTCAGTGGTGTTAAGACCAGAGTTTGAACCTCTGTTTAATGTTATAAACGGGAATCACCCACGAGCTCTCCCGCGAGCCATCCTAGCGCTGCGCAGGGGAATGATTTTACACTATCGCTTGGTTTTAAGCAACGGGGGTGTCCCGGGGCTTGAAATTCACAGGGTAGGATGGGGTAGTGACGCTGGGTGTAACTAAAAAGGTGCCATTGTCAGGTGAGGTCCGGTTGGGGAGTTACAGAACGGCCCGTCTCGGCAATCTCATATCGCATAATCTTATTAACTGCTTTTCTCCTGAACTGCAACTTTCTTTTCAGAGCCAATTTCACTGGTTAAGGTTAGGGTCAGGTGTGGGGTAGGTTTAGGGGTTAGCATTTTTTGTAGCGTAGTGTAGGAAATTAAATTAACACTGTGATTGACAAAACCAATAAAATCTTTAGAATCAGCTGTGGGGCATGAGTTTGCGCTGAAGTTGATTGGAAGAAAAAATTGCGCATGCGTGTCATGTGCCTCTCTATCAATGGGAGAAAGCCAGGCCCTATTCTGGAGCTCCCACCCCGTTTTGGAGTTCCCGCCCCCATTTGGAGATCTCCAGGCTGCAGTTATACCTTTCTCTGAAAAGTTGCGTCAGCACCACGCTTCAGACACGCCCTCCGTCAAGCGTTGACGCCGACGCCCCGTGTGAATGCAGCATGAGCCAGAGCGTGCGCGCACACACACGTCACACACCAGATGTGTGTGCGCACTCAGATCACTTGGACATGGTTGTGTACAAGAGGTAAAAAACAATATAAATACTGTTCGTTTTCTCACACAAACCGCTCGTTTTGTGTCTTAGGCCATCAATGTGTAGTTACGATGGGGAATTGTTTAATTTGGATTTCTCTGTGCATATTCTTTTTCCCTCTTATAGAGACAGTGACCTATACCTGCCATTATATGACTGACAGACTAGAACGGTTTGACCTAAAAACATCAAAATTGGATCTACTGAAGAAAAAAAGACACCTACATCTTGGATGCCCTTGGGGTAAGCTGATAGATACCAAATTTTAATTTCAAAGTGAACTATCCCTTTAACTGCATTCATCGAACTTCAGTTCGTCTAATAAAGTTTCAGTTGAAGGTTGGAGTTTGTTGGGGCAGTGTGAACTAGTCTTTACTAATCATGACAAAAATTACTCACTTTTATGAAAAGAGGAAACCATTGTCAGTGTTGACAGTCTGATGTATTTCTCTATATCCAAAAGCCAGTTCAGAGGATGAGCTTCCTTTACTGCTTTAGAGGGGAAAAGCAAATTAGTTTGGCACTGATGCATGACTTCTTTTGGTTTCCTCTTTGTGGCAAACACACATGGAAAATTCCACTGAATTTATTCATTTACATGTTACAAGAGTAATAAGTGAGGAGAGATTTAAACATTTATATTTCCTCACATTCAAATGCCTTTGTTTCCAGCATATATTTTTTTAAACGTGTAAATATTTGTATTAACATACAAAATTTAACAACTGAGACGTAAACTGAACAAGTTTCAGAGACATTTGATTAGCAGAAATGAAAAAGGTCCCTAAACAAAAGGGAGACCAATATCAAAAGTTGCAGTGAGTATCTTGTGTTTCAGGAGCAGTGATGGGAATAACGGCGTTATAAATAAACGGCGTTACTAACGACGTTATTTTTTTCAGTAACGAGTAATCAAACGAATTACTGTTTCCCCCGTTACAACGCCGTTTTCGTTACTGACAACAAAATGCGGCTTTGCTATAATTTATTATAATGTTATTAGAATTTTATTTTTCAGTTCATCTGAATGGATGCGCAGTGTAGCTGTATTTGACGTACCGTAAACTCTAGTATGAAGGCGCACGTCTCGCCATCGCTTTGTCTCACACCCGCAAAGAAAGATACAGAGCTAGAGAGTCTTTCACAACATGCAGAATTGACACGCTACATGTAAACAATATACTTTGTTGTATTTTCCTGTCAAAATAACAGAGTTCCTTTGGAATTCTTCAGCTTTTAAGAACTGCCGGGTTCTCTGGTAGTGGGTGGAACTAATGCGCAAACGAAAATCTCATTGGCTGGTGCTCACCTATTATCATCCCTGTTTTGATTTCAGCAAATCAATTCGAGCGAACGCAGACAACGTGATTAATAATCATGAGCCCAGCAGCTCATTAATCCTTAGTGCATTTTATATTGTTATTAGTAGTAGAATTCGTAGTAGTTTTGTTATCTTATAATTTTTCCCCCTTTTTTTATAGAAACACTAAATGACAAACAATATGTTAAGCACCACCACCAGTCCTAAGTTTAGTCAACATGACAAATATGCATTCATACTTGGTTATTCTAATTACATTTACATTTATGCATTTAGCAAACGCTTTTATCCAAAGCGACTTACATTGCATTCAAGTTACAGTTTTACATTTTATCAGCTCTTGCTTTCCCAGGGAATCAAACCCATGATCTTGGTGTTGCTAGCTCCATGCTCTACCATTTGAGCTACAGGAAAGCTGTAGCTGAACTTTAATTACTAAAGTGCTATCATCATATAATGCTAAATTATCATAATATCATATTATAATGCTTGACTGATTGTTGCCAGAGGTGGAAAGTCCAGGGGCCAAAGAGTAAATGTCCTGCCATATTTTTGTTCCACCCATGAACTCAGCAGCTGATTTCACCAGAGGAGGAACCATGACATTTTTTTCGTCACAAGCAAGTCTCAAGTCAAATCCCAAGTCCTCAAAGAGTTAAAGTTAATGATATGAATAAGTGACTAATTAAATTAAGATTGAGCATTAGTAATGAACACCTGATGTTAACAATCAACATCACTGAAGAAAAGAGAAACACACGAACTACAACTGACTTCAGCCACAGCCTTGGATGAAATCAACAGGAAGAAAAAAAACAAAAAAACATTGCCACCATAATTGTGGTCAGTTTTTGCTTTAGTTGAGCTCTTGAGCTTTTTTTTAGCGGTTCAAAAAAAATTAATCTGAGCAATTGCAATATTGTTTAATAGCAAACATTTGTGCAATACTAAATCAAGCCTTGAAATAGCAGACTAGCTTGTGCTTAAGATGAATGGACGTTCTTGGTTTAAGTCTCTGTGTTTTAGTATTTCTGTCTTTGGTTTATTAACTGCATTAAAGAAAAAAAGCTCCTATTAAGCAAATGCAACCATAATGCTTCAAGAAAAAAAAGCCTATTTAGGATCAGGCTTTTAGACATGAACATTTATCATATGATCCTCAACAGTGGTGACAATAATTATTCATACTGCATTGCATGATGGGAGTTTTTCATGCATTGCAGCATGAAGCATTTTGTTTTATTGTCACCATTGTTGAGATTCATATGCTGGTTCTTGATGTCTGTGTGTGTCTAAAATGTACAGGAGCTCAAATTTTTATATGTGTCATATTGATTTAAAATTAATGCACTGTAATTATTAGAGACACACTTTGCTTGCATGCTGGAGTGTCACAGGGTTGATTGTGCAAAACATATAAATAAAACAAAGAAAAAAAAGTTATTTTGGATATAATCAAACCAGCTCGTGGTGACTATCTGATTACTGTAGAGCACTGATCTCTCTGCTTTATAACACCACATTCATTGCTACAGAAACAGATCTAACATAGGAGTCAAGGGGCAAGAGCCCAACTAAAGCAAACACTGATCTCCATGATGGTGGCATCATTTTAACCAATAAAACCAACATCTGATCCTCTGTAATTCTCAATAACAGCAGGTGTTCATCACTTATGCACAATCATCATTTAATTAGTCACTTAATTATCTCATTATCTTTAACTCTTTGAGGACTTGGGATTTGACTTGAAGACTTGCTTGTGACTTGAAAGGAATGTCTTGGTTCCTCCTCTGGTGAAATCAGCTGCTGAGTTCGGTGGAACAAAAATATGTCAGGACTTTTACTCTTTGGCCCCTGGACTTTCCGCCTCTGACTGTTGCTAATTGTCAGTAGATAAATAGTGTAGATTAATGTACAATGTTTTAAAATAATAATTTATTCCATTTAGTGTCCATTACATTATTTTAACATATTTAATATTGACGGCATCCAAGTTATTTGACTTTTTTTTTTTTAAGTAACGCAATAGGTTTCCCTGGTAATTAGTTACTTTTTTAATGATGTAACTCAGTTACTAACTCAGTTACTATTTGTGAGAAGTAACTAGTAACTATAACTAATTACTTTTTTAAAGTAATGTTCCCAACACTGGTCAGGAGCTGCTTTACATAATATAGTACATCTCATCCGCATGGACTGCAGCAAATTTGCTGTGAGATGTTACTCCACTCTTTCACCAAGTCACTTGCATGTTCTCGAATTTGTCTGGGAGTACATATGGCCACAAGTGGTCTAGTATTACAAGGATGATTAGCTGTCTTAGGTGTCTAACATTACAGACATTAATGACTGTTCCATGTGCAATAATTGTTTATGGTTAATTGAAAAGCTTGAAAAACATTGTTTAAATCCTTTCCAATAATGATGTGTAAAATTTATTTGGATATTACAAAATTACCTTTAAAATACAGTACCTATTTTGTGTTTATATTCAGAGGCGGAAAGTCCAGGGGCCAAAGACTAAAAGTCCTGACATATTTTTGTTCCACCGAACTCAGCAGCTGATTTCACCAGAGGAGGAACCAAGACATTCCTTTCAAGTCACAAGCAAGTCTTCAAGTCAAATCCCAAGTCCTCAAAGAGTTAAAGATAATGAGATAATTAAGTGACTAATTAAATGATGATTGTGCATAAGTGATGAACACCTGCTGTTATTGAGAATTACAGAGGATCAGATGTTGGTTTTATTGGTTAAAATGATGCCACCATCATGGAGATCAGTGTTTGCTTTAGTTGGGCTCTTGCCCCTTGACTCCTGTGTTAGATCTGTTTCTGTAGCAATGAATGTGGTGTTATAAAGCAGAGAGATCAGTGCTCTACAGTAATCAGATAGTCACCATGAGCTGGTTTGATTATATCCAAAATAACTTTTTTTTCTTTGTTTTATTTATATGTTTAGGTTTTGCACAATCAACCCTGTGACACTACAGCATGCAAGCAAAGTGTGTCTCTAATAATTACAGTGCATTCATTTTAAATCAATATGACACATATAAAAATTTGAGCTCCTGTACATTTTAGACACACACAGATATCAAGAACCAGCATATGAATCTCAACAATGGTGACAATAAAACAAAATGCTTCATGCTGCAATGCATGAAAAACTCCCATCATGCAATTTCTTTGAAAAACATCTATGATCTTTGAAACATGTCTACTCTTCATGCTTTATGTTGACTATGGTTTCAATAATAATAAACATACATTTGCATAAAGCATCCATATTTGTCCATGCCCATGTTGATTAGAGCATAAAAAATTTAAAAGTATTAATTTAAGGTACATTTAGAACTAATAAAAATGTGCGATTAATTGTGATTAATCATGAGTTAGCTCATGACAATCATAATAATTAATAATTAATTTTTTTTATCGATTGACAGCCCTAGTTTATATACATATAAATATATACATATTAACTAGGAGAAAGAAGATCTTACCTGATGTGAGCTGACACACAATGATCCTCACAGACACTGATCAAGCGACTGATTAACTAAGATAACAATGCGTGTGTTTAGATGTTTACAGAGATGATATTTGTTCATCATCATGATAAGGAAATGTGTGTCCACAAATTCAAATTCATATTCAAATATATATAACAATAGCTCACAGATCCAGTTCCTTTGTAATGTATTTTTAAAATCCTTCCACACAATGACGTATGTTTAATTTCTTATAAGGTTTTTATCATTTGTAATCAAATGAATTTACATGGACTGAGATGGTTGATAGTAATTTATCATTAGTATTTTTTTTTTCTCAGCTTCACAACATTTCTCTCTTAACTTCATCAATAAGATGGACCACATCCATTCCTCAAACCTTTATTACTGACTCATATTGTATGAACCTCAACAATGGTGACAGTCAACAAAATTTTCAGATCAACTCTGAACATCACAAAACAAGCTTTTCGTTGATTGTCACCACTGTTGAGGTTCATACGCTGAATCTTGATATCTGTGTGAGTCTACGTGATCTTGTCCAAATAATTTCTGCATAATGATTTAAAAACATTCAAAATATTAAAGCAGAACAGAGTTTCATGCTGTGGTGTTCTAGGGCAATTATGAAGTGAAATTACTAAACCTAAATCATTTTCTCAGAGATCAACCTCTGGATGAGATCAGTGAATCATCAATAATTCACCATCAGAACAGCTTGTCTTGTCACAACTTTTGCAATAACAAATGTGTTTCAGATAGTTATAACAGCCAGAAAAATTTTTGAGTTAAGAAGTCAAGGGTCAAGAGCTCAAGTAAAGCAAGTGCTTACCTCCATAACGGTGACTTCAAACTTTATTATTTTCAATAAAACAGCGCTTACTGTCAGAATTATACCTGTAAATGCTTTTTTTTGGGTTGAGACCAACTAGTTGGGAAAATTTTATTAATTTTGGTCGTATCGCTCTTGCTGTGTATAGTCCTGTGACTCAATAGTCTGTGTTTCTTCGGCTCTCCAGGTCCAGAGCGAGATGCTGAAGAAGTGGAAGAGGTGGAAACTAAGCAAGGACATTGAGGAAGAGTACCGTCACACCCACAGCCAGACGCCCCATGTCAAAAGTGGCAGTATGGCCCCGGCGATGACCCACGAATGCCCTGAAACCCCAGAGCTGGTGGCCATGGCCTTGGCAGAGTCCCAGCGTCTGGTGACGGGCCTTCAGAACGGAGTTAGCCAGAACCGGGGCCGTGCCAGGCTGCAGTTGACCTCCGAGCCACAGGGGGGCGCTAGTAACTGCAGCTCTCTGACAGAAGACATTTGTCTGGAAGAGCATCCCCTCAACAGTGAGTGCTCAGCAGCAGTGACAGAAACCAACGTTTGAGGAATGTGATGCTGACGGCTGTTTTTAACACTAATGGATCAATGGAGATGATGTTACATTCCAGATATGGCCTTCTTGTTACCAAACAGGCCTCTATCATGAAAAAGCATGGAGATGTGGATCTAGTAACCTTTAAAAACAAACCGAAGTTATCTCCTGAGTTGGTAAATTACCAAATAGTGTTATTTATTGGTGCCTTCTTTAAGGTTTGGGCACATTTACCGCTGCTTGGTGGTAAATTTTGCAGCTGAAATCCAGTTATTAAAAGTGCTGGGGAAAGTTACTTATAAAAGTAATGCATTACAATATTGTGTTGCTCCCTAAAAAAGTAACTAATTGCATTAGTTATTTTTTGGTAAGTAATGTGTTAGGCTGTGCTGGGCTTGTTTGTTTGTTTTTATTATGAAAAAAAGGCAAATGTTAAAGCCCTTTTCAACCAAAAGTGAAATGAATAAGCTTCAGGCTAAAGGAAATGTAAATTCACATCTATACAACAGAGGGCACAGCTCAAACAAACCTTTCTGATCTGCTGCCATTCTGGATTGCATGAAGAATATGATGCAGCAGACGAAAGTTTGACACTTTTCAGTGATTAGATAAAAATTTGTGTTTAGCTTTTTTTAAAGTCATTTTTTCTTATTAGTATGGTTGAATTGGGTCGAAGGGCAGCAGATTAAATACATTACAATACAGTACATGTATTCTGTGTCATTTAACATTTAATTATTGCAGGTTTGCGACATATTGTGAGTTTGTATTTCATGGCTGTATTCATTTTAAGGAATACTGAATCTGTTTTTGTGCAGATGTGATGAGTAAATGCATGCTCACATTTAGTCGAGAACTGGGTTACTTATTTGATAAAGTAACCCAGATATTTTCTTGTAAATTAAAAGTAATGCATTACTTTACTAGTTACTTGGGAAAAGTAATCTGATTGCGTAACTTGCGTTACTTGTAATGTGTCTTACCCCAACACTGGTAATTAAAATAGGAATCCACATGAGTGAAAAAGTTGTGCAGATGTCGTCTTATATTCAAGTAGGCCACATTAAAGGGATAGTTCACCCAAAAATGAAAATTTGATGTTTATCTGCTTACCCCAGAGCATCTAAGATGTAGGTGACTGTTTCTTCAGTAGAATACAAACAAAGGTTTTTAACTCAAACCGTTGCAGTCTGTCAGTCATATAATGTCAGTCAATGAGACTCACGGCTTAGAGAGTCAAAAAAACATACACAGACAAAACCTAATTAAACCCTGCGGCGCGTGACGATACATTGAGGTCTAAAGACATGAAACGATCGGTCTGTGCAAGATGATGTTTTTTTACCTCTGATCCACCGCACGGTCCAACTGTCCTGAGCGCGTTAACAACAGCCGGCGCATGATGCTTCTTCTTCTTGTTTTACGGCGGATCGCAGACTTATAAGTGCATTACTGACACCTATCTCTCAAATGGACCATTGACACTCTATCTACAATCTCAATTAGGAGTGTCAATGGTCCATTTGAGAGATAGACAGTTGGACAGTGCAGTGGATCTATATATCCCTTTAAATTGAACTATCCCTTTAAATTGCTGCGTCGTTTTACAGAAAGCTGCTTAGTTTGAATGTGTCTTTTGTGTGAGCTGTGCTTCATACGTCATTATACTGTTGACAACAGACAATGGATTTTTTTTTGGCTGGGTTTTTGGCTTTGACCAATTATATTTACTTTTATGCACTTAGAAGATGCTTGTTCCTATTGAGAGAAGCAGAGAGGGTGAAGGGTCTGGAAAACGTCTTCATGCCTCGCTGTGAAAGAACGGCAAGGCACTGCTCATTCAATACCAATGAAAACACTTGGTTATTTACCCACTCAGGAGTTAATACCCCTTTCATTGTGTTGCCCTTTAAGAAATGCTCCCCAAAACCTCTCACACTGGCAGATAAGCTGTGAGTGTCCATAATTCAGTTCCATTTCTACTGAATACTAACCACGGACAGAAAAGGAAACTCATCACTTGCTCAACATCAAAACACCTGAGCTTGATGTTTCATGTGGGCTGTTCGGTTGGTATCGTGACCAGGTGCTTTAATAAATGGTGTCAAATTTAAGCAGATCCTCAGTGGAAGCTTTTAAAGTGACAGCGTTCACTCGCTATATGTCCATCCACACACATCACTGGAGTGCCATTCTTACAGACTACCCACAATTCATCGGGACAAAAAACAGCTCAACTGAGAGCTCAGGAATGATCTTTACGGTTCCCATGTGAGGCTTCTTGGATTGTAGAGATCTCTAACAGTGTTCAAGACCATTACTTAAACATTACATGCTTAATCATTCTGTATTTAGGTGAAAATTGTGTATTTCAACGCAAGACTGAAACAATCTCTCTGTTCATGATGCATTATTTACTGGAGCAAACTACAAGGTACGAGAGGTTATATTATGAATATAAATATTTATGAATATACATTGATAATATATGAATATATGTTGTTAAAGTGTGTTGAGTGTAGCATGCAGTGCTTTCTCAACCTTAAGTGAATTATTGCTTTTATAGAAGAAATACTACCTAATAAAAATAAGGATACAAAATCATATTTTAGTGTCACATGCCATCTTCTGGCTTGAAGATGTAGAATATAACAGAATGTTGCTGTGCACCAAATAAGCAGAAATGCAGTGATTTGATGAGCAGGTGTTTTGTGTCATTGCATTTTGGCTTCTGATTAGTCAATTAATTATATAAATCTTCTATATAAAAACATCAGTTTATCAGAATCAGTTAAAATACTGCTAATCATTTCCATTTTTATGCTTATAAGGTTGACACTGAAAAGATGAAGTTGATTTAAATAAAACCTGACCACTAAATCTCAAGTGACTGTGTATCTATCTACCACCAGTAACATATTCAGTAACATATTAATAATGCATCATAAACACGGAGCTTCGTATGGAGTCCTGGACGTCATGTGATTGTAATCTGCGTCATTTGAATGTCTTTTTTTTTTTTTTTTCTTGTGCTTTGTGGAAAGAATTTGTATGGAAGAGTTAAACTATGGTACATGTGTAAATCAATTTTGTTATTGCCTGCGAGAACAAGAAGTAAAGAGGGAGCAAAAAAGACGTTGAAACCGAAAGGAAAATTGTAAAAACAAAACTCCCCGAGTCTGGTTGTTTAGTCTGTTGTGGATGGCTTTGATTTACTGCAGCCTGATGACTGTTTCTTATGGAGATCTCTGGGAACTCACTGAAGCCACTGTGGATCCATAAATCACTCACAACACACACTCGGCCATTATTACCACTGCAAACATCCAAATATCACCCATCATGCATTGATTAACAATGAACAAAGCAGCTTGATCAAAAGTGTAAGTGAATGTGCAAATGTGCAGTAATCAAAGAGAACCTGTTTGTGTATCTATCTATCTATCTATCTATCTATCTCTCTCTCTCTCTATATATACAGTATATATATATATATATACACACACACACACACACACTTTGTATGTAATGAAGGCCTGCCGAAGTGAGGGATGTACCGATTATTCCCCTTTAATTAATTCTGTTCTCAGATCATTTGCTGGAAGCACATTTCCTCTCTCTCTTTATGATGCAGTCATTTCTGTTAATGAGGTGGCCATTTCATGTATGTTTCAGCGTACTGCTTGAGCATATGGTCTGATCAAAGCCCTCTTCCATCACAGAGCCCGACCTCACATCCTGACAAACGTTTCACAAGCCCTCCGTCATCATTTCCACAGCATTTCTTTTACGGCCCTGAATGGATCATTTGACGGTGAATGACTCTGAGATTGTAATTGTGTGTCATTTACAAAAGATTCTGATATATCCCCTCGTGCAGTCAGACTGCGACTGCAGACACAGCTCAGATCATTCACTTCATTTACCGCAGTGCTTGACATCAGCACACCTGATTCTAAAAGGTCCTGTTACAATGGAAGCTACAGCACTCTCTCTCTCTCTCTCTCTCTCTCTCTCTCTCTCTCTCACATACACACATTCTCTCTCTCTCTCGTGTGCGCATGCGTGGGCGTTTGTGGAGTGAGTGTGTGGAGAGCGTGTGGTGAGTCTGAGCGTCTTTGATTGTTAGTGCGAGTTTGTGGTTGATGAGCCATAAATAAGTGTTTTTAAGTTATTTTCTCTTATCTTCTTCTTCTCCTTTTTCCTTCTTGAGTGGCTATTTTGTTTAAAGTTAATCTTGGTGAGAGAGTGCTCCGGGCCGTGTGCTGACTGTTGAAGCATGACGGCCCCGGATTCGCGGGTGCTAAACACACTCACGCGGCGTCATGCAGTGAAGGTGGCATCCGCAGTGAGTGTAGAGGATTGTTGTCTTGCTATAGGGGAGGCTGTTGGTCATGGAAGTATTTTGTCAGCTTCAAAGATGAATAATGCCGCGGTGATCTTTTTAAATACCGTGGAAAAAGCTAATGAGCTGGTTGAGCGAGGAATTGTTGTTGATGGACTTTTTACACCTGTTCTCCCTCTTTCAATGCCGTCTAAAAAGGTGACACTGTCTAATGTTCCTCCGTTCATTAGCGACGAGTTGTTGTCACAGTCTCTTTCCCGGTACGGCAAGTTAGTGTCTCCGATTAAGAAAATCCCCATTGGAAGTGCATCTCCATTGTTAAAACACGTTTTTTCATTTAGACGGTTTGCTTACATGATTGTAAAAGATGACGCTGAATTGGACCTCACGTTTAAAGGTGCTGTATGTAGGATTTTGACTCTGCTAAAGCATAAAAATACCATAATATGCTTGCAAACATTTAGGAAACATGTTAAGTTAACATACTTGTTTATCTGAAAAACAATGCTATAGTTAGTAATCCTTCTTTGAATATGTGCGGTCCGGCCCGGAATGTCTGTGTTTGTTATGGTTTGTGAAACCCGCCCACTGCCAGTTTACCCAGTTGTATTTCGGCACCCTGGGTTGCCAGTTGCCGGAAAACACAGTGTATTTAATTTAATTCATTGTCATGTGCGCTCGTTCCTGTTGATGTTAACCGTTAATCTGGCATCCTGCGCGTGTCAAGTCTGAGGAGGAGGGGCTGGTGAAAAAAAACGTCTCCAATATTTTGAATTTGGACTGCAATATCTAGTTCAACCGCTCGGTGTCAATCCTACATACAGCACCTTTAAATATCAGATTGATGATTTTGATTATGTTGTCTATGCGGCAACGGGGAAAATTAAGTGTTTTTTTTGCAATAAAGTGGGACATTTAATCCGAGATTGTCCTGAAAAAAAGGAAACCTCAGTAGCTACACAGAACACAAATGATACAGTTGGTCCACCCGAGGCAGTGCGGCCCGCGGTAGATCAAGCCGAGTCAGAGGCGATCGCGGCAGACGCAGCTGCGGAAGAGCCGCAAACAGTTCAGTCAGAGATGATCGTGGAGAGGGAATCTGTCAATAAGGAAGCAAATAATGCTGAGACTACTAGGTCTGGTGAAGACAAGATTGTCATGAAAGGTCTGACAGTCTCTAATTCAGGCAATATTGAGGGAGACGAGCAGCCTGTAATAGATATGGTGTGTGAGAATGTTGGCATCGACACAGAGGCAGAGAGCACACTGTTCAAAGTACCTCGTAAACGAAAGAACAGTGTTAATGCTTGTGATTCGAAATTTGTAAAGAAAATGGACTCTGTTGAATGCGAAGGTCAGAGTGACATAGAAAGTGACAGTGAATCGGATTCTAGCGTCTCTCTTTCGCAGTGTGAAGGGGTGAGTGGCAGTTATGATTTGGAAGACATTAAATTGTTTCTCAAAGCAACTAAAAACAGAAGAGGGGTACAAGTGAATGATTACTTTCCTGACCTTAAACAATTCGTTGAAAAAACACGGTGTTTGATGACTGAAAGATTGTTTACCAATAAGGAAATCTACCGGTTGAAAAAACTAGTGAGAAAACTTAATACTGAAAGTGATGGTGCTGGAAAAAGCTAATTTAATGAAGCTTAGAGTTTTGTTCTTTTTGTTTCCCTTCCTATTTTTTATGGGTGAAGTCAGTATTGCATCGGTAAATATAAACGGTGCCAGAGACTTGAGAAAAAGAGCAATATTATATGAGGTGTTTAAGCAAAAAAGTTAGATATTATTTTTCTTCAAGAAACTCATAGTGATTTAAAGAATGCTGTTGAGTGGACAAGAGAATGGGATTGCATCTCTGTGCTAAGCCATAATACTGCTGTAAGTGGAGGAGTTGCTGTTTTATTTTCCAAAAGTTTCAGACCAGTTTCTTATGATGTTGATGAAATTATAAAAGGTAGACTTTTGAAGGTTAAAGCTTTATTTGAAAATCATGTCTTTGTTTTTATTTGTGTCTATGTTCCTACTTCAGGAGTTGAAAGAATGTTGTTTTTGAATAACCTCAATTTAATTCTGCAAAATTGTAGTAGTGAAGAGTTTTTATTTCTAGGAGGGGACTTTAATTGTACTGAACAAAATCTCTATAGAAATCATATTGAGCCTCATGAACCCTCCCGTAAGAGACTTATCCAAGTTATTAAAACACATGAGCTGAGTGACATATGGAGGCATGTTAATGGCAATCAAAGGCAATATACTTGGTCTCATACTCGTGATAATGTTTTGTCTTTAGCACGATTAGACCGGTTTTATACTTTTAAACATCAACGTGGTATTTTTAGTAAGTGTTTTATTGTTCCTGTAATTTTCTCTGATCACAGTATGATGTGTTGTTCTTTTATTTTGAATTCCATCAAACCAAAGAGTGCCTATTGGCATTTTAATACCTCCCTGTTGTGTGACAAGAATTTTGAAGACACGTTTAAATTTTTTTGGAAAACATTTAGAGCTACAAAGAGTTGTTTCCAATCTTTGAGACAGTGGTGGGATTTTGGAAAAGTACGAATTAAGCAGCTTTGTCAACAGCACACTCAAAATATCACTGTACAGGTTGTCCAGAGATATGAAAACCTTGGAAGCATCAATAGTAAAGCTTCAGGAGTTAGTTGAATTAACTGGGGAGAATAGCTGTTTGGAAGCTCTTTCAATGAAAAAGACTCAACTTAGTGACCATGTGGGGGGTAAGGTGCAAGGAGCTCTGGTTCGGTCCCGTTTTCAAAATATTGATCAAATGGATGCTCCAACTAAATTTTTCTTTAATTTAGAAAAAAAAACTGGACAGAAAAGATTAATTCATGCACTACGTTCTGAATCTGGCACTTTATTAACTGACCCTGTTGACATTAGAAGGAGAGCAGTTTGTTTTTATGATAAACTGTACAAGTGTGAATGTGACGTAGAGCCTGATATTGACAATGTTTTTTTTGAAAACTTGTCAAGGGTGTCTGAAGAAGGCAACTTGGAACTCAGTAAGGCCTTGAGCCTAGAGGAGTTGCACAAAGCCCTGAGGGGTATGGAGTCGGGGAAGGCTCCAGGCATCGACGGTCTCCCAGTAGACTTTTATAAGTCGTTCTGGTCAGTGTTGGGGGAGGATCTGCTGGCAGTGCTGAACGAAAGCTTGGCCGAAGGGCGGCTGCCGTTGAGCTGCCGTAGAGCAGTTCTTACACTCCTTCCAAAAAAAGGAGACTTGACGGACATCAAAAACTGGCGCCCTGTGTCCCTTCTGTGTACAGATTACAAGCTGCTCTCCAAAACATTGGCAAACAGACTAACAGAGGTAATGGAGCAAGTTATTCACCCGGATCAGAGCTATTGCATACTTGGTAGGTCTATTTTTGATAATATTTCTTTATTGCGTGATTTTCTTGATGTTTCCAAGTTATTTAATTTGGATTGTGCTCTGATTTCTCTAGATCAAGAGAAAGCATTTGATCGGGTTGAACATAATTACCTGTGGAAAACTTTAGAAGCATTTGGCTTTTGCCAAGAGTTTGTCAGTAAGATCAAAGTCTTGTACACTGATGTTGAGAGTCTGCTGAAAGTGAACGGTGGCTTATGCACTCCTTTCAAGGCTGGTAGAGGTGTCAGACAAGGGTGTTCTCTGTCAGGAATGCTCTATTAGATAGCAATAGAACCTCTATTGCAGCAGATAAGAATTAAGTTGGATGGTGTACAAATACCTGGGTTTAACTGTAACGTCCATTTATCTGCTTATGCTGATGATGTGATTGTAATGATCAATAATCAAAACGATGTACAGATTTTATTAAAATTACTTGAGGATTTTAAAGTCTTATCCTCTGCTAAAGTAAATTGGAACAAAAGTGAAGCTTTAGTATGTGGAAAGTGGGTGAGTGGGAGACTAAGACTTCCTGAAGGTTTACGTTGGAATACAGAAGGTTTTAAATATTTAGGAGTTTTTTTGGGAAATGAGTTCACTGTACAGAAAAACTGGGATGGGGTTGTTGAAAAACTTAAAGGTTGTTTAGCTAAATGGAAGTGGCTGGCCCCAAATATGTCTTATAAGGGGCGTATTTTAATAATTAATAATGTAGTTGCTTCATCTCTCTGGCATAAACTAGCCTGCATTGATCCACCTCCAAAATTGTTAGCAGAAGTTCAAGCTTTATTAGCTGATTTTTTTTTGGGATAAATTACACTGGGTCACTCAGAGTATTTTGTTTTTGTCAAAAGAAGAAGGCGGGCAGGGGTTGGTAAACCTGCAAAGCAGGACAGTGGCCTTTCGTCTGCAATTCATACAGAGACTTCTGTTGGGACCAACTGATTTCAGCTGGAGAGCTACTGCGTGTGCTATTTTACGGAGGCTGGGAGGTCTTCAGTTGGACAAAGCTCTTTTCTTGTTGGACCCCTTAAAACTGGACTTTGCTAACGTACCAATTTTTTATCGTAACCTTTTCAGAGTCTGGAGTCTTTTTAATCATCAAAGGGCACCATCTATGAACTCTCTCTTCTGGTTGTTAAATGAACCTATAATACATGGAGCCCGTCTGGACATTTCTGTTGGTGACCACACTTTTCCTGGACTGAATAATTTGCTTTGCAAATCTAAGACCACTACTTTAAGTCATCTGTTAAAGGTGGCTGGACCTAATTTTATGAACACTGAGCAAGTCGCTTTTCATCTCGGAATTTGTTCGACCCGTAAAGTTGTTCAATTACTGACAAAGTGGCGGTCTGCTCTATTGACTGAAGAGAGGCAATCATTAGCAGACTTCTGTAGAGGAGTAAAGGCTCCTAATGTTGAGGACTCTTTTCCAGCTATTTTTTTGTCTCCCAAACTAGATGATTGTATGGGATGTTTTTTAAAAGCTGGTAAATCTTTGTGTTTGGATTTTTTTTCAGTTACTGGGAAAATGTTGTACAAAGCTTGTGTTCTGGTTTTCAATAAGAAGCTTCTAAACAATAAAATAGACACTCCATGGCGTTCATTCCTCAAAATAGATGATGATGTTAAACCTGAATGGAGAGTTTTGTATAAGCCACCGCTAGCAAAGAGAGTAGGAGATATACAATGGAGAGTTCTTCATGGTGCAATTGCTGTAAATGCTTTTGTTTCTGTTTTAAACCCTGAAGTGAGTTCTGAATGTCCTTTTTGTTTTATAAGAGAAATGGTGTTTCATGCTTTTATGCAGTGTTCCAGGTTTAACCATTTATTTATGGTATTAAGAAGTCTTTTTGGTTGTTTTAATGAAACCTTTTCAATGGAAATTTTTGTATTGGGTGCTAAGTATGTGAAGAAAAAACGTTATGATTGTCAATTACTGAATTTTATCTTGGGTCAAGCTAAATTATCTGTTTATACAAGTAGAAAAAACAAGATTGAGCAGAAGTCTGGGCAAGATGTTGTTGTTTTGTTCTCAAGTCTTGTAAAGGCTATGTTTTGATTGATTTTAATTTTTATAAATCAGTGAATGATCTTCTTTCTTTTGAATTGAAATGGTGTAGCAGAGGAGCATTGTGCTCTGTTGTTGAAGATGAATTGTTTTTTACACACATCCTGTGATTTATATATAATGTGATTTATATTTTGTGAATGTGTTTTATTGTCTATTTGTAATAAAGAGCTATTCAAATTCAAATTCTCTCTCTCTCTCTCTCTCTCTCTCTCTCTCTCTGTGCTCAGTTTCTCTTCAGCGCGCGGCAGAGAGGAGCCGAAATCACAGCACAGCTATTGTCTTTATCTTATGTGTATTTGATTTCATCAGACGACGGTAGATTAACATCTTGGAAGGGAGAGCTGGTTATGTAGTCTTAATGGGTCGCATTTCAGTCACTATTTCATATTCATTCCATTGTCTGACAACAGAAACAGTAAAATATACTAATGAAAACTTTAGCTTCATCAAAATACAGTATGTGGGCACAGAGAGGGAAACAAATGTAATAATAAATAATAAATGTACATTTTGCATTTTCAGAAGAAGAGCTGCCCTGTGTGCAAAAATGTAAACAGGTTTGTGTCAGTAAATTGCTCAGTGCAAAGAAAGAAGTAATGGGAACCTGGAATTTATTTTTTCATGCGTCTAATAGACATGAACAAGTTCTTTGAAAAACATCTATGATCTTTGAAACATGTCTACTCTTCATGCTTTATGTTGACTATGGTTTCAATAATAATAAACATACATTTGCATAAAGCATCCATATTTGTCCATGCCCATGTTGATTAGAGCATAAAAAATTTAAAAGTATTAATTTAAGGTACATTTAGAACAAATAAAAATGTGCGATTAATTGTGATTAATCATGAGTTAGCTCATGACAATCATAATAATTAATAATTATTTTTTTTTATCGATTGACAGCCCTAGTTTATATACATATAAATATATACATATTAACTAGGAGAAAGAAGATCTTACCTGATGTGAGCTGACACACAATGATCCTCACAGACACTGATCAAGCGACTGATTAACTAACAATGCGTGTGTTTAGATGTTTACAGAGATGATATTTGTTCATCATCATGATAAGGAAATGTGTGAAGTCCACAAATTCAAATTCATATTCAAATATATATAACAATAGCTCACAGATCCAGTTCCTTTGTAATGTATTTTTAAAATCCTTCCACACAATGACGTATGTTTAATTTCCTATCAGGTTTTTATCATTTGTAATCAAATGAATTTACATGGACTGAGATGGTTGATAGTAATTGATCATTAGTATTTTTTTTTTCTCAGCTTCACAACATTTCTCTCTTAACTTCATCAATAAGATGGACCACATCCATTCCTCAAACCTTTATTACTGACTCATATTGTATGAACCTCAACAATGGTGACAGTCAACAAAATTTTCAGATCAACTCTGAACATCACAAAACAAGCTTTTCGTTGATTGTCACCACTGTTGAGGTTCATACGCTGAATCTTGATATCTGTGTGAGTCTAC
This sequence comes from Schizothorax lantsangensis, assembly GCA_027422415.1. NCBI lineage: Eukaryota > Metazoa > Chordata > Actinopteri > Cypriniformes > Cyprinidae > Schizothorax > Schizothorax lantsangensis. Next base: position 40,311,138 of record CM049841.1, on the reverse strand, counting down.
GTGATCTTGTCCAAATAATTTCTGCATAATGACTTAAAAACATTCAAAATATTAAAGCAGAACAGAGTTTCATGCTGTGGTGTTCTAGGGCAATTATGAAGTGAAATTACTAAACCTAAATCATTTTCTCAGAGATCAACCTCTGGATGAGATCAGTGAATCATCAATAATTCACCATCAGAACAGCTTGTCTTGTCACAACTTTTGCAATAACAAATGTGTTTCAGATAGTTATAACAGCCAGAAAAAAATTTGAGTTAAGAAGTCAAGGGTCAAGAGCTCAAGTAAAGCAAGTGCTTACCTCCATAACGGTGACTTCAAACTTTATTATTTTCAATAAAACAGCGCTTAGGCTTCCTGGAGGATAAGTGAGGGATGCCAGTGCTAAGGGGCCAACGTTTTGCCAATGAGCAAATTCTCACTCATGAATTCAGCAGCTGATTTAACTAATTAGTTCTACCTCCTGGAGAGGTCGTTTCTTTGAAGTCACAAGCAAGTCTCAAGTCAAATCCCAAGTCCTCAAAGAGTTATAGTTTATGAGATAATTAAGTGACTAATTAAATGATGATTGTGCATTAGTGATGAACACCTGCTGTTATTGAGAATTATCTCTCTCTGTAGCAATGCATGTGGTGTTCTAAAGCAGAAAGGTCAGTGCTCTACAGTGAGGAAATATTAGCTGCTTTTATTTGATGAGATAATCGTCATGAACCTGTGAAACTACAGCATGCAAACAAAGTGTTGCTCTAATAGGTATAGTGAATTAATTTTAAATATATATATAATGCATATAAAAATTGGAGCTCCAGTACTTTGTAGACACACACAGACAGCAAGAACCAGCATATCTCAACAATGTTGAGGATCCATTGTTGAGGATCATATGATAAGTGTTCATGTCTAGACGCCTGAGCTGATGCAGTTCTTTTTTGTTCAATATTGAAACATTACAGTAGCATTGTTTTGCATACTGTGTTTTACCGTGGTAAACGCGTTCTCAAGTCGCGTTTGTTCTCGTGCATATCGTGGGAATTCCCAGTTTCGGTTTGCTAAGAAGGAAGGCGTGGTCTTAGCCAGAAAAAGTACTTATTTACCTGATTCAGAGACACTTGTTAGAAGAAGCAGTCAAACAGCAGAAGAGAACAGCAGTTTGTAAGTGTTTTGTCTTGTTTTCTCATTAGATTTCAGCACGGTTGTCGTTGCTAGGAAACATTGTTTTGCATACTGTGTTTTACCGTGGTAAACACGTTCTCAAGTCGCATTTGTTCTCGTGCATATCGTAGGAATTCCCAGTTTCGGTTTGCTAAGTAGGAAGGCGTGGGCTTAGCCAGAAAAAGTATTTATTTACCTGAATCGGAGACACTTGTTAGAAGCAGAGGTGAAAAGTCCAGGGGCCAAAGAGTAAAAGTCCTGCCATATTTTTGTTCCACCCATGAACTCAGCAGCTGATTTCACCAGAGGAGGAACCAAGACATTCCTTTCAAGTCACAATCAAGTCTCAAGTCAAATCCCAAGTCCTCAAAGAGTTAAAGTTAATGAGATAATTAAGTGACTAATTAAATGATGATTGTGTATTAGTGATGAACACCTGCTGTTATTGAGAATTACAGAGGATCAGATGTTGATGTTTTATTGGTTAAAATTATGCCACCATCATGGAGATCAGTGTTTGATTTAGTTGGGCTCTTGACCCTTGACTCTTTTGTTAGATCGCTCTCTGTAGCAATGCATGTGTTGTTGTAAAGCAGAGAGGTCAGTGCTCTACATTGGTCAGATAATCACTATGAGCTGGTTTGATTATATCCAAAAAAACTTTTATTTACTTGTTTCATTTGTATGTTTAGATTTTGCATAATCAGCCCTGTGAAACTACAGCACGCAAGCAAAGTATTTCACTAACAGTTAGTGAATTAATTTTAAATATGCATAACGCACATAAAAAATTAACTCCAATTATTTTATAGACACACACAGATATCAAGAACCAGCATATGAATCTCAACTGTGGTGACAATCAACAAAATGCTTCATGCTGCAATTCATGAAAAACTCCCATCATGCAATGCAGAATGAATAATTATTGTTACCACTGTTGAGGATCATATGATAAATGTTCATGTCTAAAAGCCTAATCTTAAACAGGATTTTTTTTCTTCAATATTGAAGCACTATGGTGGTATTTGCTTAATATGAGGTTTCTTTTCTTGAATTGTCAAATGTAGTTAATAAACCAAAGTAAGAAATATTAAAACCAGAGAGATTTAAACCAAGAACATTCGTCCTTCAAAAGCATAAGCTAATCTGCTACTTCAAGGTTTGATTCAGCATTACACAAAGGTTTGCTGTGAAACAACATTGCAATTGCTTAGAAGCAAATTTCTTTGCATTACTAAAAGGCTCAAGAGCCCAACTAAATTAACATAATTGTTATAATTGCCTGCATAATTGACCACAATTATGGTGGCAATGTTTTTTTTTTTTTTTTCAGTTGATTTCATCTAAGGCTGTGGCTGAAGTCAGTTGTAGTTCGTGTGTTTCTCTTTTCTTCAGTGATGTTGATTGTTAACAGCAGGTGTGCATTACTAATGCTCAATCATCATTTAATTAGTCACTTAATTATATCATTAACTTTAACTCTTTGAGGACTTGAAGACTTGCTTGTGTTGTGGCAATTTTAATTTACTCTCATCAGCATAAGAGACAAACTCACTTTTAGTCTTTAAAGGTTTTATTCTTTGCAAAGAAGGTCAACAGTCATACAGAAACACAAGTTGCTGCAGAGTGCGACAAATGGGGAGGGTGCTCCTCCACCTTATATCCGCACACTCAAGGTTACAAGGTCACAATCTTGCAGCTGTACTTTTCCACAGAAGGAGAGGAAGTAAATAGCATTCTACTAAATCATGTTGCACAGCCTTACTCCCTTTACATTTAGGGCCTCAGTAACCTTTCAGGTCACTAACATACATCTGGCCCTTTTCCCACTGGTCCGGTTTTCCATCCATCACCCTTCTATGGACCCCCCTTGTCGTCCATACATCTTTAGGCTAAAATCCCCAGACCATTCTCCTTCTACACAGTCATACCCAAAAAGGTTTTGCACTATATAAACATAAGATCAGCATAAAATGAATTTTCTTCAACAATTCCCCCTTTTTATCATTCATTGATAACTAATCAAAACAAAATTCATTTCTACGTCTAACACTCTTACTATTTTACCAAGATTATATGTAATACACTCAAAACAATAATAATGGTAATATCAAAGCAAATTTAAGCTATTACATCACATTTATACCCTTCATCTCTGATTTTTCTCGTCACACATGTCCAAAAACATGTCATCAGAATAAACCATCATTTTAATAATCTGATGTGATACCGTAGTTTTCACCAGTCTCTGTACTGAGCTGGATATGAACTGGAAAATGCATGGTAAACATAACAGTAGCAATAATCCTGCCCCCGCAATTGGTAACACAGTGTTAAACAACCAGTATCCCCATACATCATTTGCTCGTTTAGGCTCTTTTACGGCCATCCTCATGTGAGTGATGATGTTGGTAACGTTGTCACTGTAGTCTGGAATGTGAAAACAACATGATGTACCCAACATTTTACAGACTCCTGGTTAACTTTGTCTGTGAAGGCAAATTAATTGGTTGCAAAACAAGTACATATTCACTATCTGGAAGCCGGGCTAAATGAGTAAACACTGCTACTGCACTTCTGACATGAGTCAGACCCTCAGTCACTTCTCACATACCAAATATGAACCTTGCATGCACACCTGTCTTGTAAAACTATTATTTACAATATAATACAATAAGACCTTTTCGAGTTCAATACTCAATAGTGGTATACAAAAATACAGACAAATAAATACCATACCTAATTCATTGATTCATTCTAAATCTCTATTGTAATTCCTAATTTTTACTAAGCTTTACTTTCACCACAGATCCATTTGCAATCATAAAGGCACTTGGTGTTTATACAGCATCCTGGCATTTGTTGACATGTGCTTCAGATCTCTTATTCTCTCTGTTCCTCCTCCTGAGATGCAGATGGAACTTTTCTGCAGTGGCTGGCGTGAATCCACGTTGCCCTCTCCGCTACCTTCACAGCCGTGTGGGTAGTCAGAAGCACCTGTAACGGTCCCAACCACCTTTTTGCCTTCCAACTCTTTCTCCTCAGATCTCATACTACCACGAAATCTCCTGGTTTGATGTTGTGCAAGGGAGTTTCAGCAACTTTCCCCTGAGCAGCTTTCACCTGCGTACAGACATTAGACAACAGCGAAGACATTTCTTTGCAGTAACTCAACATGTCATGCTCCCACAATTCTGTTGATGGCAGCTGTTGTTTACCCCCATCTATTCCCATATAAGGTGGTTTACCAAAGAGAATTTCGTATGGGCTCAGGTTTACTCTAGATCGTTTTCTCATTCTCATGTACATGAGGACGATCGGGAGCGCTTTAACCCATGTGAGTCCAGTTTCCTCACAACACTTAGCCAATTTGTTTTTAATTATCCTGTTCTGGCGTTCGACTCCACCCCCAGAGGCGGGTTTGTAACTGCAATGTGTTCTCAGATTTATTCCCAGAAATTTACCCACTTGTTCGATTGCCTCATTAACAAAATGTGTCCCATTGTCCGAGCTGATTTTCTGTGGGATCCCCCACCTCAGGACTATCTCAGTCAGCAGAGCCTTTGCTACTGCTGCTGCGTCCTGTTTTGATGTTGGGAATGCCTCGACCCATTTGGACCACATGTCCACCAACACCAAACAATATTTCTTTCCCTCACATGGGGATAGCTCGATGAAATCCATTTGTAGATACTAAAAAGGACCTGTCGGTGCCGGCTGGGATACCTGGGACATTTTTATACCTTTTGCCACATTGTGGGTATTGCAAATGACACATCTCTTACAAACATTTTCAGCAAATATTGTAAACCCCTTTGTAAACCACAATTCTTTCATTTGTATAACCATTCCCCTTTTCGATGCATGGTCTTTCCCATGCATTGACTTGGCATAATGAGGAAAGAAGTGTTGAGGTAGACAAGGCTTGCCATCACAGCTCATCCAAACACCATCAGTCATTCTACAGCCACACTTTCTCCACTGGTTTCTCTCTGCCACTGAGGCAAAGGCCTGCATGCTCTGTAAAGAAGAGGAAATGTCTGGGTCAGTTTCAGATAGCAAAGTACACTCTGTTTCTTTTGTCTGCTTAGCCGCTGCGGCCTTCGCAGCTGCGTCTGTTCTGGTGTTTCCTGTGGATACAAAATCTTTGTTACGTGTGTGTGCTGCACACTTGCAGACGGCCACCTTATCAGGCAGCACAATGGCCTCCAGTAAATCTGCGACAAGAGGAGCATTTAATATTGGGCGCCCATCTGACTTAAAAAATTTTCTGTGTTTCCACAGTGCTCCAAAATCATGCGTAACACCGAATGAGTAACGCGAATCAGTGTAAATTGTGACGCATTTACCTGCCATAAGTTTACACGCTTCTGTTAATGCCACAAGCTCTGCTGCTTGTGCTGAATAGGTCGCTGGCAGCGAGCCAGACGCCACGACTTCAAACTCAGTTGTTACTGCATAGCCAACTTTATTCTGGCCTGTTTGTGGATCTTTGAAAGCTGAGCAATCCACAAAGAGGACATTTTCGCAGTTTTCAAGTGGTACGTCAGAAAGATCTGGATGCGGTGTACACACTTGTTCTAGCACAGTCAGACAACAATGGTGCTCCTCCCCATCCCCCTGCGTCGGGAGGAGAGTGGCAGCATTCAAGGTTGTGCATCGTCTAACAGTGATATTCGGCATATCAAGCAAGATAGTGTGGTATCGTAACCACCGTCGATAAATGCGATGTTTTCTGTTCTTGCAGAATCATGGACACAGCGTGTGGCACGAAAAGTTTCAGGTCAGAGTAACCTACAAATTCTCTAGACGCCATTACGGCCTGTTCAGCAGCAGCCACCGCCCTCAAGCAGTGTGGCAGGCCTGCTGCAAACGGATCTAGTTTGCTTGAAAAATAAGCCACAGGTCTCAATCGGTCTCCATGATTTTGCAGTAACACAGAAGTCATAAACCCATTTTTCTCATCCACCATCTGAACAAAAGGCTTAGTTGGTACCGGTAGGCCCAAAGTTGGCGCCAGAGACAGCTGAACTTTCATGTTAACAAATGCCTCCGCTGCCTCCCCTGTCCATTCAATTTTGTCACATGACTTCAACCCCTTCCCTATCGTTAGGGCTCTCAGAGGCTGCTCAAGAATTACATAATTTGGGATAAATGTTCGACAATATGAACACATTCCTAAAAATGACAGCATTTGTTTCTTTGTGATTGGTTTTGGTACATCTTTAATGCCTTGCACTCTTTTGTCAGACAGGGATTTGCTGTTTGGTGTTATGACATGACCCAAAAATGTAACTTGCTGTTTTACAAACTGCAATTTTGACAAGCCAATGGTTACCACTTCTCTCTCTACCTCAATTTCATGTTTGCAGTCTGACATAAATGCTCCTAGACTCTCGCTGTGTTTCACACCAGCGCTTATCTCACACCAGTCTGTAGCATCAACACATTTCTTCACAAACCCCCCCATCTCAGCCCACATCTGCTCTTTGGCCTTAGAGAGTGATAAGTGAGGCACAGACTCTGGCATTAGGAAAAAAGGAAGCTGTTTTTCTGTCAGGCTGACTGAGACAGCACACATATTCTCTGTCCAAAATATTTTTTCAAAACTCAAAGTTTCTCCTTTTTCTCCCTCAAACCAGTCTTTTTCATACTGTTTGTCTAATTCCATTACGACATGTGACGTGCAATGCAAATTGTCAGGCAACATAATTTCTGTATTATGTGGCTTAGTTTGACTCTTAGCCAATTCGCACATCATTTCAGCCCAATCATGATTTATGATGTGCCATTCATAGGCCCACTGAGGCTCTGCTTGCAAACAGCACCATTGCTCCCCCTCTGTTTCCACTCTGACACCTGAGGAGTCCGCAAGTATCAAATTTAGTTTGCATAACAGATCTTGGCCCAAAATGGACACAGGGCATTTTGGTGAATAAACGAATGCATGATTCAGCACTCTGCCCCCCTCTGTCTCACAATTTAGAGGCACTGTAAATCTTTCAAAAATCGTATGCCCTGATGCAGAAATAGACTCATTTGTTTTATCTGATAATGACGGTTGACATGGCAAGTCACATGGTCGTATTGAGGACCTTGAAGCCCCAGAATCAGCTAAAAACTCAATCATTACCCCCTCGACCAGCATGGGGTAATTAGGCATTTTCTTAAATGCTTCACTTTCATACATCAAACATTCATCAGAATTTTCATCATTCAAATCAGAATCACTCAAAGACTTGCAAGCTTTTTCTTCATTGCAGAGAGCAGTGTATACATCAGTGTATGTGTGTGGTTAAAAATTTTTCACTTCCCTGTTCAGTCGCCGCTGGCCGCTCGCCCTGAACCCCTCCTTCCTGCTCTCCGTCCTCCTCGCTTCAGTCTGCTTCTTGATCTCTCTGGTTGTCTGGACAGTCCTTGGCCCAATGACCATCTTTCTTGCACAGTCTGCATTTGGTGCATCTCCTCATCTCGTGATCATCGCTCTTGCAAATCCAACAACCCCGTTTTTCAAAGTTCCTTCCAGCCCCGCTCGAATATCTTCCACCTTGACTTTTTCCTCTTCCCCCTCCCGTCTCCTGACGGCGCTGCAGAGAGGATTCCCCCGGCCTCGAGACAGCTTGCACTAGGGCCAGCTGTAAATCTTTGTCAGTCCTTGCTTTAACTCTTTCTTTCTTTGCTGTCTGCAGTTCTTCTGCATGCAAAGCATGTGCTAGAACAGCAGATAATCGTCCATTTTTCCATTCAATGTAGCTGGTTTTCACTGCTTGCGCAATCTCAGGTCTCAGTCCATTCAAAAACCAGTTCCTTAAATGACACTCCCATGTTTCGGGTTGATTTCCGATGATAATAATCTTGTACAGACTCTTCTCTGTTCTGGCAGCAATTGCCAATCTTTGATGTGTCCACACATGCTGGAAATGATGTCCTTATACCTTCAGCCAGCTCCTCAACAGCTGTGCGATATTCCAAGTTGTGTCGGTGTTCCCATTCGCTGTTTTCTCTCCTGCAGTCTTCCCTTTGCAGCCTTCCACTCACTTTGTGCCAGCTCGAAGCCCCCAGTTTCACTGCAAGCAGCCTCCTCAGCTCGTGCACAGTGGGGCTGAATTCTTTGCAGAATGTGACCAGTTCGGTAGAAAATCTGTCACCCGCTTCTTCCGGACTCGGCAAATGAGCCATCGCTTCCTTCATATCATTCAAAGTCCATGGTCTGAAAACCATCATCGGCCCATCAGGTCCCGAAACTTCAATCATCGGAGCTGTTATACTCACATTTTCTTCTTTCACCGTTTGTCTGGTTTTTCTTTTCTTTGTCGGGACAGCCATGAGCACTCTTTCCTCTTCAACTTCTTCGTGGGGGGTTTCAGGAATCACATCGGGGTCTTCCTCGGTTTCTTCTTCTTCCGTCCGCGGTGCTGTTGGTCTTTTTGGCGGAGAGCAGTCGAGGTCAGGGTCCACTTTCAGGGCTTGCAGCTCAGCGACGGGGTAGTGATGATAGGGCGGTGGTGCATGTTTAGAGACAGAAACATCAGAGCGGTTAGTAGGTCTATGTGATGCAGTTACTTTTTCTTCACATTTTTCATTTTCCTTTTTCTTATCAGCTCTACATGCTAATTCTTTTTGCATTGTTCTTCTTTCCCTTTTGTCTGCCTCCCCCACCCAACAATTCACCGTCTTCTCACATCTGTCACACATATGTTTCACACAGCACCCTTTCTGCTTTGTACTTCCCTCTTCAACTGATTCCTTTACATTTAATCTTGTGACACTTAATGTTCCCTCTTTTGGAAAATAATGATACCTAATTAGTTTCCCCATATCTTGCATGCATTACTGGCCATATAATTTTTTTCATTTTACAAAATACCGGTGTATCATATTTAGCGAGCTTGCTCTGGGACTTCCCCATATTGGCTGTTTCTCCTCCTGTGGGCTACTTCTCGGCGCCTATAATCTGTTTAGACGTCTCCAACAGATCCGATCGCTAACCCCAAATCGGACGGGCGGAGTGCCTCGTGCAACTCCGATTATACCTGCACAGTTTTAATTTCCCCCTTTTAGAAATATGTTAACTGGCTGCACGTGATCTCAATTTCTTGCTTCGAAATCTCCGGATCTCCTGATCTCAATTTCTTGCTAAATTTCCGATCACGCCTCCGTTGCCCAGTTTCAATTTCTTCAGAAAACGTCTTAACTGTGCTCCACGTAATCTCAATCTACCTTAGAGACTTCTTGATTACGGACTTCCACAGAGCCAGACCCGCCAATATGGTTCATCCCCTTATCTTAATTCCAATTCAAATCAAAACCCAAATTCTTTAGAAAATTTTGATTTGTCTCTTACCCGAGAGTCCTGTTGCCACCTGAGTTCGTTTACAGATTCCAGTGGTGTCCCCTCCGGGCCTTGGCGGTCGGTCCCTGCCATCCCTTCAAACCTATTCGGGGTTAGGACTGGACTCTAAGTCCAGGATGTACGGTCACCGTCCGCTCTCAGGTCCAGAAGACACATCCAAGGAATCCCACTATTCTGACACCAAATTGTTGTGGCAATTTTAACTTACTCTCATCAGCATAAGAGACAAACTCACTTTTAGTCTTTAAAGGTTTTATTCTTTGCAAAGAAGGTCAACAGTCATACAGAAACACAAGTTGCTGCAGAGTGCGACAAATGGGGAGGGTGCTCCTCCACCTTATATCCGCACACTCAAGGTTACAAGGTCACAATCTTGCAGCTGTACTTTTCCACAGAAGGAGAGGAAGTAAATAGCATTCTACTAAATCATGTTGCACAGCCTTACTCCCTTTACATTTAGGGCCTCAGTAACCTTTCAGGTCACTAACATACATCTGGCCCTTTTCCCACTGGTCCGGTTTTCCGCCCATCACCCTTCTATGGACCCCCCTTGTCGTCCATACATCTTTAGGCTAAAATCCCCAGACCATTCTCCTTCTACACAGTCATACCCAAAAAGGTTTAGCACTATATAAACATAAGATCAGCATAAAATGAATTTTCTTCAACACTTGTGACTTGAAAGGAATGTCTTGGTTCCTCCTCTGGTGAAATCAGCTGCTGAGTTCAAGGGTGGAACAAAAATATGGCAGGACTTTTACTCTTTGGCCCCTGGACTTTCCACCTCTGTAAATGAACATACTTTCCAGAAGGCCAACAAGTCACTAAAAATGTTTTTTTTTTTTATTGGTCTTATGAAGTATTCTAATTTGTTGAGATAGTGAATTGGTGGGTTTTTGTTAAATGTGAGCCTAAATCATCACAATTAAAAGAACCAAAGACTTAAACTACTTCAGTCTGTGTGCATTGAATTTATTTAATACACGAGTTTCACAATTTGAGTTGAATTACTGAAATAAATGAACTTTTCCACGACATTCTAATTTATTGAGATTCACCTGTATACACAGAAAAAAAGCACAATGACAAGGTTAAATATCTTTGAATAATCATAATATTCATGTGATCATAATACATCAAAAATTGCATTTTTGTTGTTGTTGCTTTTGTTATTTATAAGCCAGAGGGATGAAACGAGACCTAATTTCAACGAGAAACATCAAAATATTTACAGATTTAAACCTGAATTAAACCTGTAGCTCGTATCTTTTAAAGGGGTCCTATTATGCTCTTTTACAAAGTCTTGATTTTGTTTTGGGGGTGTAATAGAACATGCTCTCATGCTTGGTGGTTCAAAAATCGTATTATTTTTCACATAATTTACATAATTACAATACCTTTCTCCCCAGCCTGGCCCAAACGGCTGGATTTGTTCCGGGTTTGATGAAGGCCCGCCTTCCCAAAAACTAAATGTGTTGTGATTGGTTAGCTGTCCCAGTGCGTTGTGATTGGCGACCAGTTTAGACGGCGTTTCAGTACTGCCCCGACCCTTGCCAAAACATCAAGTTCGTCAATATTGCTATATCAATTCAGACCTCAAGAATACTGAACAAAAGGATCGCGCAGAACCTTTGCACACACGGATGTTGCAAGACATTAAAGTGGTAACGTTATTGTTGTTGTTTTTTGGGGGCTAAATCACGTTTTAGATAGGATGTCAACAACAGCTTAAAAATAACTGCATTGACTATGTACAGATAAGTGCAATGGTAATATGTATTATGTTTATTGTTCTTTAATTCTAACATTATAACATGAATTGCACTGAAACTGTTATACAGTTGAATTTATTTATACCATAGTCCCACAGACTTACACTATTTGTGGTGGCATTTATATATGCAAATTCATTCTCTTCCAGCAGGAGGCGCTGTTGGAGCGGGAGAGATCGAGGTTTCCCCGCTAACGCTGTACACAAAGCAGCACTCTGCTCAAAAACGCTGCTTTATCAGACATTACATGCAAGATGAAATGAAAATGACATCCATAATTTTCTGAAAACAGTCGGTTTCCATCAGAAATACAGTGATATAAAAACACCCACCGGATTTCGAATTTGAAACGTGCAGTGCTCAACCAAGCATTCTCCCCACCTGCCAACCATTCAAATTTCAATAGGCGGGATTTATTTTTGTGATATCACAAATACAGGAAAACAACTCTGTAGTCCAAACGAGCCGTTCGTTGTAGTTCTTGAAAAGGGATTTTTTAAAAACGAAATATCTCCCTTTGGAGTGGACTTTGAGATTTGTAACTTTGTAGATCTTTTTTATGCCCAAACATACACACTACACACTGACTAAAATTCAAAAAGTGAAAAAGCATAATAGGACCCCTTTAAGTTGTTGCGCTTGTTATAACGCCATAGGTCACATGATAATGTCAACATGGCGGATGATGTCCGGATCGCATTCATACTTAACGAGATTTGGCTGTAGAGTATGTACTCTTTTAGCGCTCGTTAAGTAAGTACTTATTGAAATTAAGTACCTACTCATTGAGTATGCGGTTTCGAACGCAGCCAGAGAGAGAGCACACACACACACAGGGGAAACATAACCACACCCAAAGGGGAGGGAAAACACACCTCAATGAATTTTAATTTTCATCCTAGGGATGTAACACTCTCATCACCTCTTTAACATCTGATGATTTCGCTAAATTCTTCACAGACAAAACTAAACCCATTAGCCGTCAGTTCTGAGCTACACACAGAGAAACTCACACTCTCAGCTAACAAACTCCTGCCCTCACTGATGCAGAAGTATCTAAACACTTCAGTCATCCTATGACCTGCCCTCTAGACCTCATCCCTTCACACCTCTTGCGAGCCATTTCTCCTACACTCCTACACATGGGTGACATTTAGAGGGGGGGGGCAAAAGGGGGCAAGTATCCCATATATTATTCCATATCGTCAATCATGGAATTTCTGATGTCAGCGCAGGCCCGGTTGTACGGGGTACTACACTGTGCTAAATACCCTCAAACTAAAGCAAAAGCAATTAAAAGATCTGGCAAACTATCTAAAGTATTTTTGCAGCGTTGAGCAATGTAGCCAATCAAAGACATATCTGTTGATTTCTTCAACGCAATGGCCAATCAGAAACGTTAGAGTTTTCAGAATTCATTCACCGCTGAAAGATCCGGAGTTCTGCACGCTCGTGAATCATCTCATGACTAAGTAAGTGCAGACGCGATGTAAATAAGAGATTTATTGTGTAGTTTAGAGAGCTTGATTATAACGGAATTTTGTGAGATCGCGATGAACTTTGATGACTGATTCTTTTAGTGATAATAATGGGAGCGCGCTTTGTGTGTTTTCTAGGCTATAATCCATTCAGAATGTGAATGAAACTTTAGTTTTTCGGACACATACATGCTACAAAGTTTCGGGAATGATGCTGGATTCATTCTCGAAATATCAGTGATAAACAATGGACGGGACAAAAATCCCTCGGTGATTTATTCTGGAAGCGGTCCTGGCCAAACTTCCACAGACAGCGCGCGTCCTGAGCGAGATCCTGTTCACGGACTAAAAGCGGTGTAAACTTTATTGATATCGGGACATATCAACCAGTAATTTCATTTCTAGTAACGGATGGTAGAAAGTTCAGAAATGAATGGTATGCAATTTATGACAGAATAGTCCCACACAGTAAAACCTCCAGTGTTAAATCAACACTCCCAGTGTATATATAATCCACACCCAGAGTGTTAAAGTAGTAACACTGAAGCAGTGTTAAAGTTAATGAGATAATTCGTTTAGTAATTGAGTGATGATTGAGCATTGATGAAGAACACCTGCTGTTAACAAACTGAACCATTGAAAGAAAAAGAACAAAAAAAAAGAGACGAGATGAGCAGAAATACAAGAACTACAACTGACTTCAGCCACAGCCTTCGATGAAATCAACACAAGATAAAAGACGACATTAAATCTCTCAAGATCTCGGCAGAGGATGATTAAACAACTCCACAAACAGCATCACCAGCTTCAAACATTACTAACCAGACTGACTTTAGATGTTGATGTTTTAGTTTTGTTTGAATTACCATTATTGAGGTCAGTGTTTGCTTTAGTTGGACTCTTGACCCTTGACTTAAAATATTACAATTAACTGTGTTTGTTTAGACATGTTAGTTATGGCAAAAAAGCCAAGAGAAAATGTAATCAGGTGTTGGTTATGTTTCAGTAAAGACATAATCAGCATATAGTGGCTTGAGAAACTGATTTCATTTGGAGTATAACCACTGGTAGATTTATTAGTTAATTTTGTTATTGATTTTATGATACACAGTTGAAGATCTGACCGTTTTAAGAGTAATCTGAAAGACTTTTGAAACATATTTTGCACTGAAAGTTTTACTTTTCTTCATCAAACAGACTTCAAGAATCAGCATATGAATCTCAACAATGGTGACAATCAACATAAAGCTCCATGCTGCAGTGCATTCTGGGAGCTCCAATCAAAACTCATCCATGGCTCCCAGCATGCAATGCGGCATGAATAAATTATGCAGCTGTCTTAGTATTTTCTTTTATTCTTATTATTTGCTTTTGTTTTGCTATTTTGTTGTGACTTTTAGTAGCGAGTTTTGTGATGTTCACAGATAATCTGTTTATCTGAATATGTTGATTGTCACCATTGTTGAGATTCATACGCTGATTCTTGATGTCTGTATGATAATGCAATTTAAAGCTTCTAGTGCCGATTACCTTTTAAATGTCTTTCAGACTAATCTTGAAACTGTTGGATCAAGCTTTATATTCCATGTAAACAAAACGAAGTACTAAACAATCAATGACAATGCTCTGAATGAAAGCAGTTATGAAAGCCACAAAATGCTGATGATTTCTTTATTGAAACGTAACCATCAACACCCGATTGCCATAACTAACATGTCTAAACAAACACAGTTATGGCAGCCAAAGTAATTGTAATATTTTAAGTCAAGGGTCAAGAGCCCAACTAAAGCAAACACTGACCTCAATAATGGTAATTCAAACAAAACTAAAACATCAACATCTAAAGTCAGTCTGGTTAGTAATGTTTGAAGCTGGTGATGCTGTTTGTGGAGTTGTTTAATCATCCTCTGCCGAGATCTTGAGAGATTTAATGTCGTCTTTTATCTTGTGTTGATTTCATCGAAGGCTGTGGCTGAAGTCAGTTGTAGTTCTTGTATTTCTGCTCATCTCGTCTCTTTTTTTTGTTCTTTTTCTTTCAATGGTTCAGTTTGTTAACAGCAGGTGTTCTTCATTAATGCTCAATCATCACTCAATTACTAAACGAATTATCTCATTAACTTTAACACTGCTTCAGTGTTACTATTTTAACACTCTGGGTGTGGATTATATATACACTGGGAGTGTTGATTTAACACTGGAGGTTTTACTGTGTAGTTTTGTGGCTATAGGGATTTTTTACTTTGTTAACTTAGTTGAGTATTAAACTGCTAGCAACTCTTAGGCTATCAGTAGCACCCCATTATTATCATAAGTCAGAATACTGTAAGGACCTCATTATTATCTACTGTAAAGTTTCGTTAATACATTTACATCAAAGCTAAAGACGGCCTAAAACATTTTTAGAGTGTTAAAATTTTCATACAAATCCCTATAGCATTCAAAACCATCCAAGTCATCACAACCACAACCTGGCTATTTCGGCACTAATTATTTGTTATTTTGATAACACCGATGGTGTCCTAATGAAAGGCACCTAAATAGCAAGTCTCCAATTCAGTCAATCAGAGATATATCTCCTCTACAAACTTATAAAACATCGTGATCTGCACAGACACAGCGAGCAAAAAGTACTAACACATGAGAAAAATATGAACTCGTTGAGATTTTTAGCATGAAAATGACTGACTGAAGTGACTTTTTGTAGTGTTATAAATTAAATTGACATGGAATTTGTTTTTAATTAAAATGTTATTATATTTCTTGTAGATGTATCTTAAATATAACTGTAAGGAAAATAGTTCATTACAAAGAAAACAATCGACTTAGACTGCAAAAACAGTGGGACATATAGGCCTATTATATTATATTACATTATATTATATTTTATTCCATGGTCTATCTGAATACTGGATTCTGATTGGCTGGCAGGTATGCAGTATAACCGTTTAATGCACAGGTAGTTCCAAGTCAGTTTAATCACCGTTCCATATTAATGCTCTGCTTTAACCCTCTAAGCACCAAAGTCGCAAAATTGTGACAATACTCATACAAAATCGCCAAATGGCTAATAAAAAGTTGTACCGTGAGGATGTTGCAAATGTTATTCACCGATTCTGACTCTGCAGGGGAATATCTGCCTTTTGGAAATGACGATTGGTCATCTAATGATCGCGCTTCTCCCGGTACATCTTTGCAGCGCAATGGTGCCGCCGTGCAAGGCGAGAGTGTTCACGAAGCACAAACAAGTGATCATTTGACCCTTTGCCCAACGGGGACGGGGTGGCATTCGATATCTATTATTTCATGAATATTACTGATGAACTGATCAAAAAGTAGGCTACTCTTCTCATGCGTTTCACTACTATATAGTATAGTAATATAGTAATAATCTAGTACTTTCTCCCGTTTTATTGTTGGTTTCCTCTTTTCTGATCATTTGGAATGAGGATAAATAAAAAAAAAGCATGCAAATAAGTTCAAACATCCATTCGATATCTATTATTTCATGAATATTACTGATGAACTGATCAAAAAGTAATAATAAAAATTGTGCATAACCAGCACCCTTCTGATGTGGCAGAAAAAGTTAAGACTGTTTGATACATTTATTTAAAATCTTTAATTCAACACAGAAAAGTGTGCCAACCATCTCTGGACTGCAATATTTACGCATTTTCCTCAATTGAGGGAGTGATTAAACACTTATATATGCTTGCTTTTGTGAGCCTACATGTATAGATTTGTTTGCAATACTAAAAAAATGGTGTAGAAATCACTTGGAAATTCCAACAAAAAAATTACAAAGAGAAGTAACACTGAATTCAGTTCGATGTAACCTCACTGTTCTTTCTGTAAACCCTTTAACCATCTCCCACAACCTTGACCAGCCCTCTGATTTTGTTACTGTTCCTATTACACATAAATCACACCTCAGGACACATGAATCATACAGTATATTTGTTTTGAAAAGGCTAATAGTTCATCCTCAGAATGAATACCAGAGCTTTAGATGACTTAATCTTAATGACTTAAACTTTATGTTGAAACTAAAGAGCATGAAACTTGTACAGTATCACAAACAGTTATTAAAGACAAAATTGCAAAAAATATATATTGACTGATTGATAGTAACACTAAAGCATTCATTCTTAAGCATGTAAAGAGGGTCTTACCTGATATGAGTTTACATGTAGTTATCTTCACTCAACTAGACTGACTACGAAGAGATATTTGTGTCAGATGTTTGTAAGTCAATTATCTGCTTATCTAATGAGGAAACTAACATATTTTGTCAGTCCTTCCTGCTGAAATTCAAATTCATATTCAAATACACAAAAACAGAAAATTCACCTAGATCCACTTACAAAAACAAACAAATACAAAGATTACATTTCAATTTATTTATACATACCATCTTAAACGTTCATATTAGCCATGGCACATATTTTTGATGTGCTCAAAAAGCAGACTGTGAGACTAAATTGACTAAAATTAAAAATTACTGTATACACAGCAAAATCCCCGGTGTCACATTAACACTAAATACAAATACAAAAATTACACTAAATACAAATTAACAATAAAATGTAATATTAAAAAGTCAAGGGTCAAGAGCCCATCTAAAGTAAACACTGACCACTGTAAAGGTGACTTAAAAAATAGTGATGTTCTTCTTTTGATGATTCTGCTTGTTAACATCAGGTGTGTTCAATAATGGTCAATCATCACTCAATGAATCTCTTAATTACCTCTTTAACTTTAACACTGCTTCAGTGTTACTTTTAGCACTCTGTAGTGTGGACCCATACAGACACCCAGCACTGTTAATTTGACACCAGGGATTTTGCTGTGTAGAGCCAGTTAGTCAACATTAGAGTGTCACCCTCAGGCTAAATTATGCAAGGACGCTAGACCTCTGCCAAAAGTGTTCTGTTATTCTTATGTAAACCGTCTTGGGTTACGCATGTAACCATAGTTTACCAAGAGGGAACAAGACGCTGCGTTCTCCAGCAGACATTATCGGGACTGCCACCAGCAGGACTGTGTGAAAACATTCCAATCCTTCAGGTCCACATAACCCGTCACGTCACAGGCAGGCACCAGGAAGTATCAGAGGACACCTGCAGAACACGTCACTAACTTAGTTGTCTGAAGAAGATATGAAACAGGCATGCAAAGGCATGGTGAGGGGACACAGTTTCTCATTCCCTCTCGGTCTCGGGGAATCATGGTTACATGCGTGACCCGAGACATTCCCCTTCTAGAGAACTTGCACTGCGCCCTCTAGCGTTCACTGAGGGGAATGAAATGCCAACTATGCCATGTCGTGGCACATGCTTGTCCACCTGGTGACATACACCTAACTTTTCCTCAGAAATGGGCCAAGCCAATGACATCCCAAGCTGCTCATATAGCTTGGCAGAAATGGGGAACCCAGTTTCCAGATAAAAGAGAGACATCCTCATCAAGTTAAAAACACAGCTACCCTCAGATAGCTATGTTATGTGAGCAACAAATGATAATACAAGGAGCACAGATAGAGGCTCTTAAAAACCCTAATAAGGGGAGTAGTCACCAGAGGTGGAAAATCCAGGGACCAAAGAGTAAAAGTCCTGCCATATTTTTGTTCCACCCATGAACTCAGCAGCTGATTTCACCAGAGGAGGAACCAAGTCGTTCCTTTCAAGTCACAAGTCTTCAAGTCATATCCCAAGTCTTCAAAGAGTTAAAGATAATTAGATAATTAAGTGACTAATTAAATGATGATTGTGCATTAGTGATGGACACCTGCTGTTATTGAGAATTACAGAGGATCAGATGTTGATGTTTTATTGGTTAAAATGATGCCACCATCATGGAGATCAGTATTTGCTTTAGTGAGGCTCTTGACCCTTGACTTGCTGTGTCGGATCTCTTTCTGCAGCAATGCATGTGGTGTTGTAAAATAGAGAGATCAGTGCTCTACAGTGATAAAATAGTTGCCATAAGCTGGTTTGATTATGTCCTAAATAATTTGTTTTCTGGTTTCATTTATATGTTTAGCTTTTGCATAATCAACCCTGTGACACTACAGCATTTGAGCAAAGTGTTTCTCTAATAGTTACAGTGAATGAATTTTAAATATATGTAACACATAAAAGTTTTTGAACTCCAGTACTTTTTAGACAGACACAGACATCAAGAACCAACATATGAATCTCAACAATGGTGACAATTAACAAAATGCTTCATGCTGCACTGCAGTATGAATAATTATTGTCACCACTGTTGAGGATCATATGACAAATGATCATGTCTAAAAGCTTAATCCTAAACAGACTTTTTTTATATCAATATTGAAGCATTATGGTGGTGTTTGCTTAATAGGAGTTATTTTTTTTTAACAATCAGTTGTAGTTAATAAACCAAAGAGAGAAATATTAAAACCAGAGAGATTTAAACCAAGAACGTTCATTCATCAAAAGCATAAACTAATCTGCTACTAGCAAGCCAGTCTGCAAGTCATATCATAAGTCCTCAAAGAGTTAACGTTAATGAGATAATTAAGTGACTAATTAAATGATGATTGAGCATTATTGATGAACACCTGCTGTTAACAATCAACATCACTGAAGAAAAGAGAACACAAGAACTACATCTGACTTCAGCAACAGCAACAGAGTCACAACTCTAGACTCGTTTGTGACTTGAAAGTAATGACTTGGTTCCTCCTCTGGTGAAATCAGCTGCTGAGTTCATGGCTGGAACAAAAATATGGCAGGACTTTTACTTTCTGACCCCTGGACTATCCAACTCTGTCTGTAATATATCTGCTTGTTTTACACTCTTTGGCCACCAGGTGGTATTGTGAGCAAATGAAGCCTCCAGAAATTAACCCTTTTGTGAACCACTTGGCTGAAAAGCGTAAAGCTTCATGAGGCTTCATCTGCCCATCACTAGTACTCATACACTCACAGACATCATACTCAGCATCTGAAGTACAACAACAGTGTTACAAGTTATTGTGTTGGTTGAGTTATTTAAACCACTTTACTGCAGTCATTTGTCTGTTATTAAAACAGACATGTTGAGTGGCTTTATCAACACAGAAATGTTTTATGAAAACAGCTGCTATCGCTGCAAAAGAAACAACTCAACAAAAGTCAACAGAAATAAAGTCAATCTGTTATACTAAAAGTGAAGCTGGTAATGCTGTTTTTGGAGTTGTTTAATCAGATCTTGAGAAATTTAATGTCTTTTATCTTCAGTTCATCTAAGGCTGTGACTGAAGAAAGTTGTAGTTTGTGTTCTTATGTCTCTTTCTTTCAGTGCTTGTTCACAGCAGGTGTTTGAAGGATTGAAAGAATATTTCAGGAACATCATACTAACCTTTAAATAACATTCTACTAACATTAAGGAAACTGGATATTTTTATGTTCTTGGAATGTTACAAATCAACGTTCCTAGAATGTTGAATTTTAAATCAAAATTAAGTTGAAAGAACGTTTGAGGAACATCATACCTTTTAAAAACTTCTCTCTAACGTCAAGAAAACTGGACAGTTTTTATGTTCCCAGAACCAACACTGAATATTTGGAGAACGTCCTTATAACAAAATTCTGTTAGCTGGGAAGGTGTTTAATTACTCTTCTACATTGCAGTTAAACATGGTTTTCTTTTTCAAGATCGTCATCAGTCTGAGCTCAACTCTCAAAAATCTCAATGCTGAAGTTTCACAGATGAAACAAACCAAGTAACAGTATGATTTAATCACGCTACAGAAAACCAGAGGTGGAAAGTAACGAATTACATTTACTCGCGTTACTGTAATTGAGTAGCTTTTTTTGTGTACCTCTACTTTTTAAAGTCATTTTTAAAATCTGTAATTTTACTTTTACTTAAGTATATTTTGTTTGAAGTATTGTACTTTGCTACATTTTAAAACACATTAATTACGGAGTAAAAAAAAAAAAATCGCTCCCTGGAAACTACTGCAGTAGATAATGGGCAGGAGAACAAACTGGCGCTAAAATCACAAGAAAGATGCAGACGGACAAGACAGGCGTTATGGTGCAGACCCAGCTGAAAACCAAACCCTGTCCTATTCTGTTGAAGTTGAACTCGAAGGAAATGAAGTGAACCTGGCCATATTTATGCTCTATTATGCTGTGTTTGCCTAGGGAGACCAAACTAGCTGCTTATAAAATCTCGACTTTAACCCTTCGCAAGCATGTAGAGGTAAAGTAAATACATGCATCGTTGCATTGGTGGTTAAAATGAAGCTTTGACAGTTTAGCAAAGGGTTTTGCACAAATTAGAGGGGCTATTTACACCTGGTCACTTCATGCGTTTTTTCTGATCAGATAGCTATCTGATCGTGAAAAGACCAGGTGTAAATGCCCTCCGAAACGCATTCGAGACTGATATAAATCCGATCGCTCAAACCACTTCAGAAGGTGGTCTGGGCTGCATTCCAGACGAAACTGGACAAGTGTAAATGCATCTGGTTGTTGAAACCACATATGCTAATTTTACTCCTCCCAAAATATTAAAATAATAAACGTGTGAGAGCGTTTTATAGGCTATATGGCATGTTATAGTCAGATATGACAGTGCTAATGCAACAAGCATCACCGCGGATGAGTAGCTGAGTATCTCTTCAGCAAGCAGACGCGCAAACTGCTGCAAATGAAACTGAAAGTAAGTCACAGACGCTCAACACACAGTCATCTTCATTAAAAGTAGTGAGATTAACCTATCTTTCCAGTGCTGATGCCGCGCTCTCTCCTGTTGCGGTCCCTGATATTGAAATCAGCTGATAATGAATAAAATGCAGCGCATATCTATTGCTTTCATTGACGTGAATTCCGTTAAATTTGCATATAGTGCGGGAATTGAAGAATGGATTTATATCCGTTTTGCGAAGACACATTTATGTAGCCAAGTGTAAATGGAAACGTTTTAACAAATCAGATAGATATCAGATCAGAGAAAACGCATGAAGTGACCAGGTGTAAACAGGCCCAGACAAAAAGACAGTGATGCAGGGTGTGCGATATATATCGTCTGCGATAATATCGTACTTGTTGTTTTAACGATGTGCGATTTGACATTATCAGTATTTTGCCAAAAAAACAAACAAAGCACTCCTACAGAGTGCCATGAAGTCTAGTAGATTAGACTAGTGCGCACGCGCATTTAGAGTGCGTTCTTTCACTGCGTGATTCAGTCTGTTAAAATGCATTTAGAATGATCACAAAATTGAAGATATAGGGGCAGAAAATGTATATATTCAGGGCCTAAAACTAACTTTTTGCTACACCTGCCAATGGCCGGTGACGTAATA
Source organism: Schizothorax lantsangensis (assembly GCA_027422415.1). Classification (NCBI taxonomy): domain Eukaryota; kingdom Metazoa; phylum Chordata; class Actinopteri; order Cypriniformes; family Cyprinidae; genus Schizothorax; species Schizothorax lantsangensis. The sequence continues at coordinate 40,289,055 of CM049841.1, read as the reverse complement.
AAATTTACTGGCCAAAATATTTTTTTACTGGCCATGAAACTCTTTTTGCAAAAACAGGCAGTCATTACTACTACAATGACTAAACATATTTACAATGTTTTTAATTTGTCCTTTACTTTACTTACAAGAAAAAAACAACAGATTTATCTTTTTTTTGTCCCTAAAAAAACATTGAGATTCTTGTTCTTTGCATGTTTTCAGCAAACGGAGCAGGCCATCATGTTACTCCTGTTTCACACATACTCAGTTTGCAGTGCGTATGTGGTGCATATTTTTTAACCCATGTTAAGAGATTAGAGCAGGGCTATTTAGTTAGCATCATTTGAGGGCCGGATTATCGAACTGAAAATTTGAAGGGGACTGTCCTGATCTCTTTCTGGGGGGACCTATAAAATTAGAAATTAAATTGAAATCTAAAATCTATAAAAGGTTAACATAATACTAGTGCTGCTTTCGTCAACGAAAATTATGACGAAATATCGTCGTCAACGAACATTTATCACGTGACGAAAACGAGACGAGACGCAACGTAAATGCTGGTCATGTGACGATGACGATAATTAAATGTATAATGCAATATCGTTGACGAATAAAAACAAGACTAAATGTGGTTTACAAAATAAAAACTATGCTAAAATGTCTCTTCATTTTCGTTGACCAAAACGAGACGAAACGAAATGTTATAACGTTATTTCGTCTCGTTTAGTCGCGTTATTATTTTGCAGTATTTCTGTTTCATGTGACTTAACGTTACTTCAGGGGCTGTCAGGGTTGCCAGGGTTTCGCAACAAAACCCGCCCAATTGCTACTCCAAACTAGCCCAATCGCATTTCGAGGGGGGTTCCCCGGTAAAGTTCCAGGGTCTAAATATTTGGGGACTTGGCAACACTCTGCGCAGACGCAGGCGACGTCACTTCCTCAAGCTCCACTCGCGGCATTATTTAGAAGACGACAACAAACAAAGTTAAGTCTGACACAGAGAAAGAGACCGATGACCGGCTTCATCTGACTTCAGTTTACAATCAATACAAGTAACAGACACACATTTTATTTGCACTTTTTATTATGTTATTGTAGCTCGAGCATTCAAGCACCTTGTTTCTCTTTGTTAAACTTGAATGTAACGTTATATATTTTTTTCTGGCATTGTCATGTGATGCTATTTTATTTTATTTATTGTTTTTATTTATTTAAATTTATGTGTGTGTACTTCTAATATGTTTGGTTGGTAAAATAAATGTTGTAAATTCAAATCAGATCTTCCGTGTCTTGGAATGGGTGTATTCTTGAGTCTATAAGGTAACAATAATATAATAAGAACCTTCTTTGAAATGGGTTTGGCTAAAAGAAAATGTTGGTTTCGTCTATACTACTAGGTACTTATACTATATTGACTGGGTTAAATAGAATTGCATTACTAAAAAGAGACTAAAATACAATTGTCATTGACTAAAACTAGACGAAAATAGTCATAGATAATTCTGACTAAAATAAGACTAAAATGCTCAGACTTTTAGTTGACTAAAACTTGACTAGACTAAAAAGAGTATGAACGTGACTAAAACTAATAAAAACTAAAATGACAGCTTCACACAAAGACTAGACTAAAACTAAAATTAAAACAGGCCGCCAAAAACAACACTACATAATACTACATAATGCTTTCTGTCATTCTTTAATACATAATACTTTCAATACATTGTCTTTTTTTTTGTAATTAATCATGATTAATCGCAAATTTATATTGTCATAATTTCACATTGAACCTGCAAATTAATGTAGAAACAACATAAAGATAGTATATTTTAAATATGTTTTTAATGGCATCTTTTTGCTTGATACCAATACTGCTACTGGTGTCTTTATTAAATGCATTTTCCCTCAATTTTACCTATTCATTATAACCATTCAACATTACAGTATAATTGAAAGCCATTATTTTTAACATTTAATAGGCTCTGAAATATTAAGTGATTTTAAAACAGTCTTCACATAAACTATAAATTGTATGAATAAACTATACAGATTAATATTTATTAATCAGTGACTAGAGCAGTCGAGTGATTTCTCTTTTTCTTTTGGTCTTTGATTTACATCAGTGACAGACTTCAGCAGATTTTACTTTAGAAGCAGCGCTGTCTCTTTAAAACCTGATGCACATTGCACATGACGCGGATCTGACACATATCTTCTCCAAACTCTTTAAGGTCATTTAAGACTTTATAACTCATTTAAGACTACGTTAACGAGGTAACTCGACAAAAAAAACTCTGCATATTTTGACATAATTGTGTGTGATTTGTCTGTTGAAGCGCTACTGGTGCACTCAGGGGCGTCATGCACTTATTATTTTTGAGGGGCACAGGAGGTGGGGGGGGGGGTTTGACACACCAGTAGGCTAATGTTTTACTTAATTTTTCTTTTTTTTTAGGCTATTCGAAATATTCCCAGTAATTAAACTGTAAGTAAATGCATTTTGCACCTTTATGTATCATGTTAGTTAATCTATAATGGGCGATGGGCAAATTAGCCTAATGTTCTATTAGGGTCATTCTATGGAAATGTCTATTTTTCTGTCCCTAGCCTTTACAGAAATATTACACATGAAAAACACTTTAGGGTTATGATTTCTTTATATTTTAAAATGGAACAATATGTTATTTGAACAATTACACATTCTTGAGCCATTACTGTGGCAATAATTGTTTTTTATTTAATTATAAATTCCAAGCACCACAAAACTGATTGCCCCCACAGCCATGTAGGCATGTACAGAGGAAAAGTGCTTTATTTTGAGGTCCAAAACAGGTTTTTCTACCATTTAAAATACAATAATGTATTCATTACTTAAGCTTCTGTGTTACCTCTGCATTGCAAAGATGAATTTTGTTGATACTGATTTGATTTGCCTGGTAACAGTCCAAATGTCTTATTATTCTAGATAACTGATTCCTTTACTTAAAAACAACTAGTTTGAGATTTATAGGCCTATCCCAGGGGTGTCAAACTCAGTTCCTGGAGGGCCGCAGCCCTGTAGAGTTTAGTTCCATCCCTGCTCCAACACACATACCATGTAGTTTTCAAATAATCCTAAATGATTAGATTAGCTGGATCAGATGTGTTTAATTAGGGTTATATCTAAACAGGGCTGTGGCCCTCCAGGAACTGAGTTTAACACCCTTGGCCTATCCCAGTTTTGCCTCCCTCCCACTGTTAAAATGTAACAAAGTAATTTTTACTCTGAGTAAATTTTAAATGAGTTACTTTTTACTTTTACTTGAGTATTATTACTTAAGTAAAATTGAATTAATGTAATGGTACTTTTACTTGAGTAGAATATTTTCCTACTCTTCCCACCTCTGCAGAAAACCACATGCATTATATATACAGTAGAGACACATGAAATCTATTTATTTTTCTGCAGGATTATGACATTTAAAACACTAGCTCAGTTTGTGGTTATTGGTCGCTTCTGGATGGATTTCTTCACTAATGGCAGTAAGGTTCTGGAGATCCTCTTCCTGCTCTTGAACTCCCAGCAGGGAACCTTCATCTTCCCAATCTATTGTGTCCTCAATAATGAGGTCAGACTTTTATCCGATTTACCATCAAATGCCATTGAGTTCTGGATATTAAGGGATATTACAGTTGTTTTTAATAGAGATTCTTGTGTTGGCAATCTGTGACTTTTAGAGAGGAATGTCAGGCAGTTGTTTAATCTGTTATTCTTCCATTTTATATCCTGGGATGGATTGTTCAAATGAGGCAAACTCCAACTCATTCAAATTCCAACGGTCAAAAATAAGTTTTAAGGGCCCTGACCTGGTCAAAGCCCAAATTACTCAACTAAATGTACAGACAAATCACATATCAACACATGATCACACATGTGTATGAGCAGAAATCTGATATAAACTGTTATTCAGTGATCCTCATCTTACACTACTGACTAATAACTAAAACACTAGTGTGTGATGAGATGTTTATAGACATACTGACATTTGATTCCACATTCACTGTTTTTCCTCCTCAAATTCAAATACATATTTTCTCACACACGCAGGCATGCGTGTATGAGCAGAAATCTGATATAAGCTGTTATTCAGTGATCCTCATCTGACACTACTGACTAATAACTAAAACACTAGTGTGTGACGAGATGTTTATAGATATACTGACATTTGATTCCACATTCACTGTTTTTCCTCCTCAAATTCAAATACAAATTTTCACACACACACACAAAAAAACCACACAAAAAAAACAAACATATGTTCCTTGTCAGGGACCAGCTACACATTACCATATTATTTTAAATAAATAATTAAACTGTCTTTGCTCAAGGCGAGCTGGCTGATCCTGAACTTTCCCTCCTGAATGATAACACAATTGATTGGTGACATTTCACAGACAGAACCCAGAAAATAATAGAATATAAAGTTATGTATGTTACATTTATTATACAGAAATGCTTGGAAGATTTGATTTAGTATCATTTTTCAAACTAGGTATACACAGCAAAATCCCCGGTGTCAAATTAACACTTCTGGCTGTCTATATGTGTCCACACTACAGAGTGTTAAAAGTAGTGATGGGCAGATGAAGCCTCGTGAAGCTTTAAGCTTTGCAGCCAAGTGGTTCACAAAAGGGTTCATTTCTGGAGGCTGAAAGCCAAATTTGCTCACAATGCAGGACCACCACTAGTGGGTAGGGTCTGGTGGCCAAAGAGTGTAAAACAAGCAGATATATTACAGACAGTGTAAAGTCCAAGGGGTCAGAAAGTAAAAGTCCTGCAGTGTGGACACATATAGACACCCGGCAGTTTTAATTTGACACCAGGGATTTTGCGGTGTAGGGAGTCAGTCTATTATGGAGTGTTTTTCTTTTGTGTAACATGAAAATAATGTAAAGTCATTACACCCATTAAACCTGTGGGCTTCAATCTTGAAAATATATTTTGACAGATATATAACATGAGGCATATTCAAAGTAATATGAAATAAACCTTAGTCAAAGTAATGCCATATTTATTTATTTATTTTTTCTGGAGTGAAAACATGTCTGTGAGGGACAAGTACAGCATGTTTAATGAATTATATACACTGTTCAGTTGGAGAACATCTTTTCAAAATCCCTTTTAATAGACAAAATTGCTTTAAAACAGTTTCAGTTGTGTTGTTGAGATAATACACAGATTAAACATCGAAACATTTCTTTAACGATGATCCTGTACAATTTAAAGTAATTTGTTATTTCCTTTTACAACGTAAGCATGAAGTACTTTTTAAAGCATTTACTCAATATTAAGTTTATATAAAGTAAACAAAGCTTTTATATTAAGTAAAAAATTTATTTACTAAGATTTTTCAAGGTGTCGGTAAACGCATTTATTTTTTGCCCTTTAGTACGGTCATCTCTAATATAAGAACACTTGTAATATATTTCATAAAACATTAACAAAAAAGAGGTGAAACCAACATCCAAAAATATTGATTCTGCTGTGTATTTTAATATAAACAAAATTTAACCTTCATATTATTGGCAGTTTAGCTGTACTTTTTTTACTTTCTGAACATGATGCTGTAGTCCTGTTGTTTGACACAGCCGAGATATTTGAAGAACTTCCTGTACTGCTGCCTGACCTGGACAAGAATGGGGTTAGAGGAGCTGAGTAACTTATAAAACTCATGAACAAGAATGGAGTGCTCTTTTGAAAAGCATTGAAGGAAACTATGTTTACTCCCAATACTGAAGCCTGATTTGTTAGCGTTCATGTAGCTGCATGAACAAAATACATTTCATTCTGCCAAAATGGGTGGGGCCAACTGCATATACAAGTCGGTGCTGAGTGCCATTTCATCAGAATCTTTTTCCTTCAGCGTGAAGATCATCTCCCCTACTTGGCCCGCATCCATTTTTCTGCTTTCATTTATTTTATCTCCACTGAAAAAAAGGGCTATGAGAAGCTCCCTCCTCTTGAAGAGGCTCTCACTGCACATCTCTTCCTATCCTTGGCTCTGGGGCTGAAAGCCAAGACCGTTCATCCATCCAAGACCTGCAGGACCACCTCAGCCCTAGTGGGTATATTATTATTTGAAGTAACAAAACCATGGTTAATTTGCGGTTACCATGGCTACAAGAACCGTGAGTTGTTGTTTTTTGGGGGGGTTTTATTCGTGTTAAAACCATGGCTAACTTTCGTTAGGGAACATGGAAACTCGGAGAGAATATTACATGCGTTGGTGGTGGTGAAATTATTACCGACATTAAAACACGTTATTAACCTCAACACTCAAAAAAGTTTCACAGGATTATGAATGTAGCCTACCTGAAAGTGAAGCACGGGCTTCTTTTTCATCTTTTTTTTTTTTGGCAACGGATTTCTTTTGTTATCAACAATTTTTTATTTTCATTATTTTTCACAAACAACACAACATAACATCCAAAATAAAACAAAACATCTCCTTCGCTCTCGTCGCAAACAGCAGACACATACTCAACATCTCAAGGTTCAATCAAAAGGGAGGGAGAGAGGGAAGGACAACAAGAACACAAAAGTTACTCCTGGGCATTAAATCCTGTACTCGTCCATCACCCCGCTGCGTATATTCAGTAAAAAACACTGCCAAGCCTCTGGAATTTAATGGTTGAAGGCCTGGCCCCACCGACTCGCGCCGTTGTACATTCATGTGTCATGCTAAAAGACAATTTGCAGGAGGCTACGGATCCAATATGCCTCTCTACACATGTGTGGTGTAAACCAGTTCTGAATTATTGTCTTCTTCACAGCTGTAAAACCGTCTGTTCGTGCAAACAACATTCTCTTTTGCATTGAACTAATCTCCTACAGAGATCAGAATCATCATTGCCGAAAGATTGTCTCAGACAGCCCGTAAACTTGGGTTAACAGACCGAGGAAATCAATTAGCCGAGGCCTCAGTAATGATGACAAAACCAGGTTTACATGTGTCCATAGACTGATGACGATCTTCTCCCAGGACATTCCCAAAACATATGCAGAAAGTCTTTCCAGTGCCTGATGATGTAGTGTTACATATATGGCAGTTCAAATTTGTCCCTCCACTCACCCGTAGTTTCATTTTAAATCTTTTGTCAAGAAGAAAAGGAGTTATGTATGCTCAATGATATCACCAGAATGTTACCCTTTACCACTTTGAAGTGAATAAGACGATGAGCCAGATTTTTCACCAAAGACCTCCGTTGTTAAGCTGAAGGGGAGATTAGACCACACTCTCTCCCAGTCGACAGAAACCTCGTTATGCCGTTCGGGATCAGATAGTCCTTCATTCCCTATTCCAAATAGTTTTAATAGAAAGAGGTTTTGTAATCGTCTACAATCAATAATTTTATTATATATTAAGAACATGAAACAGATAAAACGTCTCATGCAACACCCGACCAGCAGATGGTGCAATCCAGACCATCTCCTTCCCGCATAGGATGAGGGGTCGAGGAAATGGTAGACTGGCCCCAGCCTACCACCAAGGAACGCTTCCATAGGGTTCGCTTTGAGAGCAGTAACTTCAACGTGGCCCCAATTGAAGAAAAACATCGTCTCATCTGGTCTTCGGCGGCAATATGCAGATGCTGGTAGACAAAATTTGGCTCTCAATGCCTGAAATGAACAGAGGCCCTGTGGCAACGGATTTCTGATGTCTTTTCACGGGCATAGTTGTCCATCAATTATGATCATTTGCATTCAGCTGCGAGCGGTCGCGGATGTGGGAATGGCACGTAAGTTTTTTTGTTTTTTTTGAGCAACTGCCATGGTGCCCCCCCCTGGGAGTTGGTGCCCTACACAAACTGCATACTCTGCGTATAGGGAGCGGCGGTACTGAGAGTATATTACAGATCCCAATTTGACCACTATGTATGAATATAATAAATTTATTAATAGCCCAGTCAACAATTTGATCTCACAGTGATGTCACCATGACCTCCCATGATACTCGTGATGAGGTCACAATGTGAGGTAACAGTGAGCTAAAAGTGTAACCTCACAGCGCCCTCACTGTGTGCTCATACTGATGTGAGGTCAAAGTGCACTCACTGCACAGAGACTAGGTACCCAGCATGCATTGCAGCTTGAAGCTTTTGATTGTCACCATTGTTGAGATTCATACACTGATTCTTGATGTCTCTCTTTGTGTTTAAAGGACAGTATTTAATATTGTTTGTGTCTTATGCTTTTATAATTCTTCATAAATTATTATGAGATTGCTGAATCCTATACTGTATAATCACAGAACTATTATTTTTAGAAACTTTAGATTAATAAAACCTCTCCAAGACTGCATATTGAATCTAGGTGATGATTGTTGTTACCTTCAACAACAAACCAATATTACCTGGTTGCAGTCTCTTTTTGGTTTTCCTTGCCGTAACAAATGTTCTTTACAAACACAGTTACAGCAGCCCCAAAAAATATAATGTTATAAAGTTACGGGTCAAGAGCGCAACTAAAGCAAACACTACTCACAACGATGGCAACGTCAAACGAAAATAAAACTGGTGACTGATATTTGAACTGCCTCCTCTCAACCTGCTCAACATTTTGAATTCACAATGAGTTCACATATTACTCACACTGTGAGGATCACATGAATGGTGTGATGTCACTGTGATCATCGCGTGATCTCACGTGTTGACTGGGAGAGCTGTTGTAGGGTAATTATTATTTTCATTATTATTGTCTTTTTTATTTTATTCTACATAACAGTAAAATTACAATACTAACTTTTATGAATGTTGATGGAGTTGTTGCTTTTTCTCAGCTTTTATTTTGGCAGAGACCCGCAGAAAGATCTCAGTGCTTCTTTTTGTTGACAACAGATTTATAAATGATTACGAATTTGGGAAGATGTTTGTCGCACGTATCACATTGTCACATGCCTTTAAAAAAATGTATAAAAATGTTACTGAGCAACTAACGAGTAACAGTGTTTCAGCGCAGATTTTCCTCGTGCTTTGGACTTGTGCTGCCTGGTGCTGCAAGCTCCTGCAGCGCTTTTTGAATACATGTAATTGTTTTGAATACATGTGCGAATACATGTGTGAATACATGTTTTGAATACATGTGCGTGTATTTGAAAACATAACATTCTGCAGTTTATTTACTAATTGTTTGAGGCCATTTCGCGATTTCAATCATCACACAGTAACCAGCACCAACCACCTCTTCCTCTTCTCATCAGAGATGAGAGATGCAGCACTAAGCAGTCTCTCGCTGTCAGTTCTTCGGGCTTGTAATGATTTTTGAGTCTTTCTCTGACAGTTTTAAATACTTCCACACTGCAGACACGTTTACTGCATTAGTGCGCACCTCTATTTGATCGTGTCACGTCATTGTTCGGTACATATTATTCGGTCTTTTCGCTTATCCAATTTCAGTTGCCGAACATTCAGTGCATCCCTAGTTTTCAGTCTAACACTTAGCGCCTGGGATGACTCTGCCACAAGGTAACCCACTGCTGCATCAAAGTTGTGACTCTTTGGAGGGCCCCTCACCTATCAGGCAGGCGTTCACTTGTAAGCGCTTTCAGTAAGCACTTCCTGCCTTAATTTTGGGCTTAATGACTGCAAAGTCGTCCTCAAAACAAGACATGGCTATGTGACCAAGGTGTTACGTTCAAAGGTTTCTAGATCTTCTAGCTCTTCCTAACTCGGAGGAGGAGCATGATGCTAATTACTCTGCCTGATCTCGGCAGAATTTATATAAAGCACTCTAGCCAGGTTTTGTAATCAGAGCAGCTCTTTGTGTGCATTGGATGCCTATGTCTAAAGGGCTGCCAGTTATGAAGCTAATATTATAGCACTGGATAGTTGATACTATAGCACTGGCTTACCCAGTCAACACGTGGGATCACGCGATGATCACAGTGACATCACACCATTCTCATACGGTGATCCTCACAGTGTGAGTAATATGTGAACTCATTGTGAATTCAAAATGTTGAGCAGGTTAAGAGGAGGCAGTTCAAATATCGGTCACCGGGGGACATTCTACTTCCTGTTTCTCAACACTATCACAGTGATATCACAGTGCTCTCACATGATGAGCTCATGAGTGCACGCCCAGCTAACAGATTTCTGTTATAAGACGGATAATAAAAGAAGACATTAAATCTCTCATGATCTCAGCAGAGAATGATTAAACAACTCCACAAACAGCATCACCATCTCCACTCATTACTAACCAGACTGACTTTATTTCTGTCTACAAAAGCGCTTATTGAGAATTAGATGTTTTATTGTTTTGTTTGAATTTACCATCAAAATGATTAGTGTTTGCTTTAGTTGGGCTCTTGACCCTTGACTTCACAACATTATATTTTTGAGGGTTGCTGTAACTGTGTTTGTAAAACACATTTGTTATGGCAAGAAAAACCAAAACAAGACTGTAATCAGGTGATATTAATTTGTTGTTCATCACCTAGATTCAGTATGCAGTCTTTGTGAAGTGTTATTAATCTAAACTTTTTAATTAACAACTTTTTGATTATACAGTATAGGATCAAGCAGTGTAATAATTTATGAAGGATTTTAAAATAATAATAAGTCACTAACATTTTGAACTACGGTGTCATTTAAAGACAAAGAACGACATCAAGAATTGGTGTATGAATCTCAAGAATGGTGACAATCAAAAGCTTCATGCTGCAATGCATGCTGGGTATCTAGTCTCTGTGCAGCGAGTACACTTTGACCTTACATTGTGACCATAGTATGAGCTCACATTGAGGGTGCTGTGAGGTTACACTTTTAGCTCACTGTTACCTCACAATCTGACCACATCACGAGTATCCAGGGGGATCATGGTGGATCACTGAGATCAAATTGTTGACTGGGTATGCATCAGTGGGCTTACAGTGCCATGTTGGAGTGAGGGCCCACTTAGTCCAGTTGAGTCTCTGTTGGAGATATTTGTGTGTCAGCTGGTTTGTCTTGATCTACCTACATTTTATAACCTGAACGTCCCTGCCCTTCAGGCTTGGATTTTGTCCACCTAGTCATCCTGTCTCCCTGTTAGTGGTCAAGGATATTTTTTGCCAGGGGTCTGGCTAATTCCAGGCCTGTTATGCCCATGCTTCCTTTAGGACTCTCATATCAGGCTCCCTGGAGCTTGGCTCATGGAGCACCTTTTCATTCTGTCCTTATATAGCACAGGGCTATTGGACATCAATCTCCAAAATGTGGTTCACACAATGTGAGAGAACATTTTGAAAGGGAATGCTCCGGTTACTAATGTAACCTCGGCTCCCCAATATAATGGGAATGAGAACGGAAACATTGTCTACCCAGCCGTGCTATGAAGCTGCAAGTGATGTTGTCAATACTGTCAATGGCTTAAATACCATTTGTTTGTGCAGCTACATGAATGTTAACAAATCAAGCTTCAATTTTCAAAGGAAACAGAGATTCTCCCAAAGCATGTTTCATGCAATGCTTGTTACTGTTATCTCAGGGAACCGAGGATACATTAGTAACCAGAGCATTTTTTATATTAAACAGGTAACAGAAAGGTATTTTTAAAGACTAGATTTGCATTTTGAGAAGTAAATACTGATGCTTTACTTTTCTTCCATATACTGTCTGTGGTGCAACTGAAATGGTTTATTATAAAGTAGGATGGAAAAATTTCTAACCTCATTATTGAGGACACAGTAGATCAGGAAGATGAAGGTTCCCTGCTGGGAGTTCAAGATCAGGAAGAGGATCTCCAGAACCTTACTGCCAGTAGTGAAGAAACCCAGAATCCAGGAGCAACCAAGAACCACAAACTGAGCCAGTGTTTTAAACACCATAATCCTGCAGAGAAACAGAGAAAGAAAGAGTTAATGTGTCTTCTTTTTCTATATGTTCTTTTTATAGAGTGATTCAATCAATGTTTTTACTTGGTTTGTTTCATCTGTGAAACTTCAGCATTGAGATTTTGGAAAGTTGAGTTTAAACTGATGATGATTTTGATGAAGAGAATCATGTTTGACTGCAGAGCAAAAAAAAAAAAAGGAAAAATTATATATATACATATATAATTCCATTGTTTTCCATTTAATAAAAAGTCATGAGAAAAGTTACATGAGAAATGCATTTACCATTAGTATCATGCAAACAGGTCCCAAAAATTTTGAGATGAAGCCTGTATCTACTTTAATCCAGCACCTATTTGGGGGAAGATACAGTCAAATAATCAATAAACAAACATGGATGAAGATGATGAGCAATGAGTCACTCCAACTAAACTCACTTTTCACTTCCGTAGCCTTTAGGATCCACCACAGCAGACACGGCCACCACAACCAGAGCAACCACATATCCAATCACACACAGGAATCCACTGCTAAGCACCTCCCTATTAATGGAGCTGATCTGTGATAGGTTCTTCACACAGATGAAGAGCAGCACAGCTTCAATGAACATCCACACAAAGCCGGAGAGAAAGAGGAATTGCAGAAAGCCTGAGATCACAGCACACAACACCTGGAGACCATGAGAGACGGTTATTATGATTCTCAGTGAGGCTGTGCTGAGCTGTAGAGCTCCTTCATCATTCTCACCTGCTGAGGCCGTATGAGGCTCAGGAACTGCTGTGTGAGCAGGAACAGAAGGTGAGCCAGCAGAAGACTGATGCAGATGTTGATTCGAGCTACATTATTCACTCCAGGACTCCACTGACAAAGGGCAAAGGTCAACAGGGCCAAACTGAAGAACACCAGCCCCACGATCACACACACCAAATTCAACAGCTCCATCAGTGAGTCTCTCTGAGAAAACATGTCAGAGAACATGAGTGTCAAATCTGTGCTGTTCTTATGTGTTCACTTGAAATGTTCTGTACCTCTGATGGGTGGCTTTGCAAGATGAGAGCGAATGTGGACAGATGAACACAGGAACACACAGTGCAGCTGCTGTTGGTCTTTAAAACAGAACAACCATCTACAATCCACTCGCTGATATTCCAGTACACACAGGACAGAAAATCACTGGGATCAAACTCCTGCAAAACGAAGAACGAACATAAAGAAAGTACTATAATAGTAAATATTAGGTGTTTTCAGATGTTCATTATTTCTCAGGTTGGACAAAAACACATTTCAGTCTCTCACTTTGATGTGTCTGAAGGTGAAGTTGACTGGTTTGGTGAGTTTAGTGTTGGTGGTTTTGGGAAGAGTAGCTGAGATCACAGTGGACATCATGGTTTTAATCGTGTTGTTTGATGGGTTGAAGAAGTCTGGCTTCAGTAGATTCTCCATTATCTTGTAGCTCATAAAAGACACAGCAGCTGATCCTGTGTGACAGAAACACAAATAAACTTCTATTCAACTAAACAATAATAAAAAATAAAAAAACTTAAGTAAATATAGTTTAGTTGTATTATATCTATTATTTTCTATTTTTTGATAAAATGACATCACAACATTTAACATACTTGTTTCATTGTTGTTCTTGGCGATCCCAATGAGATCGAAGTCCACAGAAGCTTTTGTTGTATCAAGTTGAGGGATTTTCTCTAGGGTGACCTTTGGTCCAACCATGAAGATTTCTACCTCTGATTAAAAAGTACAGATATGTGAATGAAAATGTATTAACAATCAGGTCATCTGATATTGTCAAAAGTTATTTCACAGGTTTTCTAGACTTGAGCACATTAAGTCAATAATTTCAGAGTTTATTAGTAGTTTGGTTTTCACTTACCCAAAGTGTCAAGAGTAAAATTGACATAGTCACTTGTGTTTGTCGGTTTTACCAGCATGGACACGAGTTTCTCGCTGGCTTTTAACAAACGGTTTCCATCTGAGACCAGTTTATTTGGGTCAGCTAACGATGAATCTAAAACCATCTCTGAAGCATTGAGGATTGCATTCAAAATGCTGGTCACATTCTATTTTAGAGATCATATAAACAGGATTATTTGTAAATGTTTGAACAAGAGAAAGCTTTGCTGCAAGATAATTTATGTAAGTGACAAATAATGATTATGTTTTCATTTTGTCTCACTGTCAATGGAAGCACTTCTGCTGTCATGTTCTCTATATGGTCAAGAAGATCTACACACCGTCCTGTGGTCTGAAATCACAAACAAGCTTTATAAATGAAATAGAAAAATGAGCGTGCACTGTGAAGTATTAGGTGATTTTGATAATGAAGTAAAATAATTAACAAATAGTTTAGAAGAATTTTGCATATATATATATATATATATATATACACACACAAAGAACCAACAACAATGATGAAAATGCAAAACAGTACACATTATATTGCTTTATTGTGCTGTTGTTTCAAGTTTTATTGATATGAGTCAGTCACAATTTCAGAAATTAACCCCCACAACAACTTACCCTGCATTCTTCTAGCGGCGTGATATTCAGACCTGGAATGGGAAGAGTGAATTGATCATGATACTCAACTTTTTGCAAAAACCAATAAACGCCACTTTAAAAAAAATGAACTGAGTGCCGTGCATTATTCTCCAAATATAGCGTGATCTAAACCCTAAACACATTTTGTCAAAAGAGCCGGTATTGTCCACTTTCAAGGCATCGTGAGTTCACATTTTACACTAGAAGCTGACAAGCGCCCTTGTTGTTTGTGAACAGAAGCCGATAAGTCAATTTTAACGAATCAGCACGCTGTATTCAGGTCAGGTGGCTGTCAGTCAATTTGAAAAGATGCTCTAGCTGAGAGGAATTTCATCAAAGCTGACTAAAAGTGATAAAGGATGGATAATTTCGATGAACTTGATGAACCCGTGATATCTTCTTCAGGGCGTAAAATTTAAATAAAAGCTGAAATATTTTCACTAATAAGTAGCACGTTACAATGGTACAATGGTAAATCTGCTCCCTGTATTGTGTGTAATCACAATACAGTCTATGATCACAACAACAACGTCTTTCAGACGTCTACATTGTCAGCTGAGGAGATTACAAAGATTTTCAACAAATGTTTTTGTTTAACTCTGAAACATGAAATGTGGAGTTATCTGCTTTTGCACTCTAAAAAAATGCTGGGTTAAAAACAACCCAACTTGGGTTATTTGGCAACCCATGGGTAAATATTAGACAGAACACATGCTGGGTTATTTTGACCCAGCTGGTTGGGTTAAATGTTTTTACCCACTACGTTGGATTGTTTAATTTGTCATTTATTGTTTAAAAATTATTATATTGCTGGCTTAAAATGGGCTGGGAATTAAAAAAATCACACAGAATTACTAGAGGCAACAGCAATAATCAAACAATGAATATTTATTGTTAAGCAAGAACACCCATGGACAAAATAAAAAGACAAACTGAATTATTTGGGTGAATACAACAGTTTACAACATTACATACATTTAAACTCGTTTAACAAGCATTTTAGAAATAAAAAGGCACATTTAAAAGTAGCATTTTAATTTAAGTGTATTTAACCATTCTCTGTAACTTTTTACAGAAATAGCGCTAATTCTTGTGCCGGTGCGTCGCCAAAATCTGAGCCGGTGAAGGGCTACTGTTTGGGGGGGAACTGCAAACTTTAGACCACCACCTTGCATTTCACTCATGGCTGAAAGATGCCGTGACTGACTCCAAAACCTGCTCAAAGACAAACAGTACTGAGGTTAGATAACATTTTAACATCAAATTAAATTACACTCAGTATTATAACGAATAAAATCCATTTATGTTATGCAAGGCAAAGGTGTTTTCAGCGCGAAACGACCGCTGCTGATGCAACTGACTGACATCTCATCCTTATGTTGCTCTGCGTAAAATAATATAATTTACACCACATTAAAGACTTTATAAATGAAATAAAATGTAAACAAACCTTTATTTCCCAGAAAGACTGCACCAAATTGGCGGCGGTGTGAATCGCTCTCTCCTGTGGACTTAAAAAGCCAGCGCTCTCAGCAGACAACATATCTTTTGAAAATCATATTTCCCATGTTAAAAAAACAGCATTCTTCCATCTTAGAAACATTGCCAAGCTACGGCCATGCTACCTGTTTCTGATGCAGAAAAGCTAGCTCATGCATTCATGACCTCTAGACTGGACTATTGTAATGCACTGCTAGGAGGTTGTCCTGCATCTTCAATAAACAAGCTATAGTAGTCCAAAATGCAGTTGCTAGAATCCTTACCATTTCAAGAAAATATGATCATATCGCCCCAATTTTACAGTCTCTGCACTGGCTACTTATTAAATTCCATATCGGTTACAAAATAGTACTACTTATAAGGCCCTTAACGGTCTAGCTCCTGCGTACCTAACTAGTCTTACATCATGCGACAATCCATCATGCTCCCTAAGGTTGCAAAACCCTGGATTTTTGGTAGAACTAAGGAGGTAGAGCTTCTCAAATTTGGCTCTCAAACTCTGGAATAGCCCAGCTAACAATTTTAAGTTCTAAGAACGTTTTAAAAACATGTTTTTAGGTTATGGTTTTGGTTATGGGAATGTTCTTTATGTCCAGTTTTCTTAATGTTAGTGAACGTTTGTTTTAAGGTTAGTATTGATGTTCCTGAAACGTTCTTTCAGCTTCATTTTCATTAATTACTCAGCATTCTAGGAACATTTGTAATGCTCAGCCTAATAAAGGCAGGCTACACAAATAAAACGGTCATTTTACTCCTTTAACAGAACTTGTTTGAATAAGTGAAGACACAACAAATGCCCACAGATATCAAGTTTGAATGCAAACCCAAAGTGTATTGAATCAAAAGACACAAAACAAACAATATATGCAATATATACAATCAATGTATGAGTGTGTGTGTGTGTGTGTGTGTAATTTCCTTGAAAGTCCATAGTCCACTGTTGTGTGTGTGTGTGTTCGGTTCGGCCTCACCAGTGTATTAGGCCTCGTTTACACTGCAGGTCTTATGCTCAATTCCGATTTGTTGCCTATATTCGATTTTTTTGGCTGTCCGTTTACACGTTCTTTCAATTGTGACCCAATCCGATTCATGTGTTTCACTTGCCATACCATCTGAAACTCCCGCATGCGTTGTTGTCATTTACGCCTCCACAGGCTTCCTCCCGAGAATAATGTGACCTTTGCTGACAAAACGAGTCCAGCAAATCTGAAAAATTATTTTTTTTTGTTGTTTTTTTTACATTCTCCATTAAAAATACCTTCAAAATTATGTATGATTTTTTTTTGGACAAAAAAAAAATGACTGCTACACCCGTTTAAAGTCGATATCAGCAAGGTTGATTATGAGAAAGATTAAAGTTTTCCTCCAGTTCTTTTCTTATTAATAATTAGGCTACTATATTAATAATCACAATATAGCTGTTTTTTATTTTATTTTATCTTTCCTATTATAAATAAGAACAGATGGAAAACAACAACAACAACAAAAAAACAGTATAGGAAGAAATAGTCTAGAAAGAAACAAATAATGCATTACCTTTATCATTTTACATCTAAACAAAAGCATTCATAGCCTGCGAAAAACAAATTATCAAATGTAAAAATCACTTCAAAAAGCAGTTCAATGAAGTGCTACGAGTGATTCCCTCTTTTCTTTTATTGATAGATAACATTGAGACAGACGGCCTATATGCACGAATCATATAAAGTTACGCATCAGATGTTTTTCCCCATCAGTTCCCCAAGCGTTCACTTAAGACAGAACAGATTATGATTGCGGAAATACTGAAATATTGTAATTCTGTGTATTTATGGGGATCGCGCGCCGTTATGCGTGCTCTCCAGATGACAGTCAGTGCGGAAGCGAGCGGAGAAAAGGTAATCCTCTCAGAAAATATACAATTAAAGATACTTTTAGATGTTTAATTACTATGTGGAGCATTGGGATAGCTAAATGAGGGCTTAATGAACTAATTTTTGTGAAAACCTCAAAATCAACATTTTTCACGTTTTTTTGCCTGTAGCTCAAAATAGCCCGTGCGCATTTACACTCATTTTTCCAGCCCTGGTCCCATATAACGTCATTAAAACGCAGAGAAGTACCAAATTGTCAAGTTTTAATGAAGTACAGAACGCAATGCCTCAGAAAATCCGATCTGCCTGTTTACATGACAGTCGCATTGGCACATAAAAACGAAAATCTGATTACGCAAAAATATTTCCACATATGCTAAGCGATGAGGGTTAGGGTTGTGGTGAATCCGATCATATGTACGCGAAAACTATATCCGAATGCATGCGCCAACAAATTTTTTTGCACGCGAAAACTGTTTACACGCCAAAAATGCGCGTCATAGCCAAAGTCCATTTTTGCGTATCAATCCGAGTTTTCGTTTTTTTTTTTTGGCGTAATATAATGTATTTTCATGAGACCGGGCTCATATGAGCAAAAAATCGGAATTGGGTCACATTTAACTGACAGTGTAAACGAGGCCTTACTTAGAATCCTGGGAGCACGATGAGGAACAGCGCTGTCCTGTGACGAAATCCACTTTAATAGTCCCACAAAGTTCGACTATTCCACAAGGGAAATCTCAAACGTCACAGCATTAAAAAACAGCAGAGTGTAGGAAACGATCGATCACTGATAATATTCCAAATAGTGATGGGTCGTTCTTGAACGAATCTATAATGTGACTCGGGAAGAACGAGTCGTCTCGGGGAGTAGGATGTCGCGCATGCACAACATCCTATTGATAGTTTTCAGTCACGCGACCGGCTCGAGGACTTGGAGGGCAAAACATCCATAGAACTGCTGCACAAGTGTGTCAATTTTTCATGTTTCCCTGCCGAAAATATTTAGATCACTTCTCAAAAGAATAAAACAAAGGTATTTCTGAACAAAATGCAAGTTTTGGCCATTTGCAATCCATATTAAGCACCCGCAGCAATATTTCAATCATAAACAGTGCGACAAAACGTTGTTAAAATACTTAAAGTGCCTTAATATATTTAAAACAGTAATATTAAAAGATCAAATTCAGTAATGACCACATTAATGATGCATAGTTTACACAGGCAAGCAGATGAGGCCAGGAACATGAACGCAGTCCGCTTAACGGTTCAGTGTTTAATGGAATAATGCTCCGAATTATTGTGAATTAAACATCTCCGATGACGTTCATTGCAATGTATTTTATCGACTTTCAAGAAAAGGAAGGAAAAGGATTTAATTGCAAACAGTTATTGATTTTATGTGTGATACGCTGTCACAGCATTTGAGCCCTCGCGTACAGAAGTGTGCAGCCCCAGACTGACAGCTGGCACTGAGTGAATAATCTGCATTATAAAAAATAAAAATAAAACCTTTAAATATTATTTACGATTAATTATTGTTGCCAAGTTATCTAGTCGTTGCTTGCTTACAGTGCTTTGTTATATGGAGCAGTTTGTTAGATCGCGATCTATCTAATTTGTTTGTCTAATGAAGTGCCGACAGATAGAAGTACACAAGTCACACCGTAATTTCTTTGTGAATGCTTGGCTAAAAATATGTTTTTAATCTAGATTTAAACAGAGAGAGTGTGTCTGAACCCCGAACATTATCAGGAAGGATAACCTCCAAACCCAAAGGTGATACCTTTATAAAAGCTAATTATCGTCAAATGTTTCTAAAATGTTAATATTCCGAGGCAGATTGCCAGCAACAGCCATTTTAGGACAGTTGTGACTTGGTCTTAGTGACTTAGGAGTCCTCTTTGCTACTCCTAACGTTTCACAGATTTAGGAGCTAGTTTTAGCGCTAAAACGCTTTGTGAAATACTCTTCGAACAAAAATTTAGGAGTCCTAAATTTAGGACTGACACCCATTATTTTTAAGATTTTCTCCTAAATTGGCAAGTTAGGAGCTACTTTTAGCCTTAAGATGTTTTGTGAATACAGGCCCAGGTAACTTTGAACAAACATTATATTAACATTACTGGAGGAATGTTTGTTTATAACCTTGAGAGAACCTGCTAGCTGGGAACCTTCCTGATAATGTTCGGGGTTCAGACACACTCTCTCTATTTCAATCTAGATTAAAACATCTCTTTAGCCAAGCATTCACAAAACGTATCTTATAACCTTGAACTTCAGCTACATCTGATCAAATGCACATTAACATTCTTTTGCTTGGGTTGTACACATCATTTTTGCTTAGGTGGAACAGCAGCTACGCTATTTTTTTCTCTATTTCCTTCTCTTTTTCTGCCATGGGATTGGCTTCATGAGATAACTAGGAATTACACAAGCATCTGGATCTAGGCTTTACAAAGATCTGAGATGACCGAACACCTGAGAAAAGATGATGCCAACCCCTCAGAGGACCTCAGATGATGCCAACTCTCAAACAACAGACAAAACTACCAAATTTTGCTATAAGTTTTATTGCAACATGTAATCATTGCTGTTAATAGTGTTCACCATCTGTTTTATTACAGTGCATGTCATTAACTAACTGCATGACTTTTACTGTACATTTCTGCCATATAGACAACGACTTGAGATAGTCACCACTGATAAGATACTACTAAATATAATGTAGAAACTTACATTTTCTGTAAAGCTGCTTTGCAATAATTTGTATTGTGAAAAGTGCTATAAAAATAAACTTCAATTGAACTGAATTGATTTGTACAGTTAAGAGCAAGATGTGAAGCAATCTGTCATATACACAACGAGAGGACTTGCACGGTCAAGTTAACGTGAGCATTTGCGTCCTTGCTTGTAAATAAATAAATTAAAAGTGAGAACTAGAATAGAGAACAATAGAGAACTGTGGTAGAATGTTGTGTAATATATATATATATATATACAGTGGGTACGGAAAGTATTCAGACCCCCTTAAATTTTTCACTCTTTGTTATATTGCAGCCATTTGCTAAAATAATTTAAGTTCATTTTTTTAATCCTCATTAATGATTACACACAGCACCCCATATTGACAACTAAGAAAAATCCACAGAATTGTTGACATTTTTGCAGATTTATTCGGAAAATTAGAAAAACTGAAATATCACATGGTCCTAAGTATTCAGACCCTTTGCTCAGTATTTAGTAGAAGCACCCTTTTGATTTAATACAGCCATGAGTCTTTTTGGGAAAGATGCAACAAGTTTTTCACACCTGCAAAGGCCATTAAATGGGGATCCTCTGCCATTCCTCCTTGCAGATCCTCTCCAGTTCTGTCAGGTTGGATGGTAAACGTTGGTGACTTGACAGCCATTTTTAGGTCTCTCCAAAAGAGACCATGACACCTGCACAAGGAGGGCAAAACACAAAAGGTCATTGCAAAAGTCAGGGCTCTGGCTGGGCCATTCAAGAACAGTCACGGAGTTGTTGTGTCCAAGCCACTCCTTCGTTATTTTAGCTGTGTGCTTAGGGTCGAATTGTCTTGTTGGAAGGTAAACCTTCGGCCCAGTCTGAGGTCCTGAGCACTCTGGAGAAAAAAGTTTTCGTCAAGCAATAGGATATCCCTGTACTTGGCCGCATTCATCTTTCCCTGGAGAGGATTGAAACAAAACCAGTCAAAAATGTCCTGGGGGAGATTCCAAAGAGTGGACTGCAGCTGAGTCAGTGCTTCAAACACCCTACCACAGCATGATGCTGCCACCACCATGCTTCACTGTGCATTCCTTGGGACTGTCAAGCCACTCTTGAACAACAGACAGCGTCAGATGAGCAGTCTGCCTGGTTTTCTCCACACAAAAAGGATGGACCGCTGCTAGAATTAAGGCCAAAAAGTTCTATCGTGGTCTCTGATCAGACCAGAGTAAATCCTTCAGGTGTTTTTTAGCAAACTCCATGCGGGTCCTTTCATGTGTCTTGAGGAAGACTGAGGAGAGGCACTTCCGTCGGGCCACGCTCTGAGGCCAGTGTAAAGCCCCGACTGGTGGAGGGCTGCAGTGATGGTTGACTTTCTACAACTTTCTCTGAGGTCCATCTCCCGAATGCATCTCTGGAGCTCAGCCACAGTGATCTTTGGGCACTTCTTCTTTACCTGTTCTGACCAAGGCTCTTCTGGAGATAGCAGATTTCAGTTTGGCCAACAAGACTTGGCCAGCTCTAGCACACAGGGTTCTGGTCGTCCCAAACGTCTTCCAGTACCTGGTTTAAGGATTATGGTAGGCCACTGTGCTCGTAGGAACCGTAAGTGCAGCAGAACTCGCCTGACCTGTAACCTTGGCCATAGAAAATCTATGGGTGCCTTGCCACAATTCTGTCTCTGAGCTCTTCAGGCAGTTCCTTTGACCTCATGCGATTCTCATTTGCTCTGACCCAACATGCACTGAAGAGCTGTAAGGTCTTACTATCAGACAAGGTGTGTGGCTTTCCTAATCAAGTCCAATGAGCAGTATAATCAAACACAGCTGATCGACTCAAATGCCAAGGTGTAGAACCATCTCAGTAGGATGATCAGAAGAAATGGAGCCCCAGCACCTGAGTTAAATATATGAGTGTGTCACAGCAAAAGGTCTGAATACTTTTAGGACCATGTGATACTTTTCAGTTGGCCAAGATTTCTTTTTTAATAAATCCTTTCTTTGCATTGGTCTTAAGTAATGTCAACAATTCTGTGTTTTCCGAGATCTGTCAATATGGGGTTTTCATTGCTGTCAGTGTAATCATTAATGAGGATTAAAAGAAATGAACTTGAAATGATTTTAGCAGTCTGTGTGGAATGGCTGTATACAATATACAAGTTTCACTTTTTGAATGGAATTAGTGAAATAAATCAATTTAAGGGGGTCTGATGATACTTTCCTAATTATATACCAGCACTGTATATATATTAGTGCTGTCAAAATTAGCGCATTAACGCAGGCAATTCATTTTTTCAGTTTAACGCCGTTAACGCAGGGGCGGCGCCTAGGGTTGACCACCCCACTCATAACTGATGTTTCTGTCTGTTTGTTCTTGACAAGAAGTGCATTTATTCAGTCTCAGAATGTATTTACGATCACATCAATCCGGAGACGTTTCAGACGCGCGCTCCAGCTTCACTTCAGCGGCAGGCGCGAGTCAAACAAGCACGGAAACCAGTGTGTGCTGTAGCCTGTATCAATTCATATCAAAGTGTGAAATAAACTATGTGCATGCAATGTCGTGCTCAGTTAAGGCATGAAGTTACCAAAAAGGCGATTAAAGCTGCCTTAAAACTGTGCGTGCATGTAATATGTTATATATGAGTTAAGAACATGTCTCTGAAATGGATTTCCAAACGGTCCTGGAGCAGCCCAGCACTGTCTCCCTCATCTAACACACCCGATTCAAATCGTCAGCTCATTAGTAGAGACTGAAGTGGGTCTGAAAAGGTGATGAGAGTTGAGAGAAAATATGAGGCGTGTCAGATCCACGTGTTCAGCAGCGACAGCTCTTAAAGAAATAGCTGCTAAAAACAACCTAATAACAGCTGCTTTGCTGTCTTCATCAATTAAAAAAAAAAAAAAAAAAAAAAAAAAAAAAAAAAAAAAAAAAAAAAAAAAAAAGAGGAAAACAATAACTTTTATATAGCTGTAAGTATTTATCTGTATTTAGTTTAGAATTTAGTGTTTGATAACTTTATTCAATTTCTGTATATTTCTGCTGAAGGGCACAGGTAGCTAAATATAACATAAGCAAAGCCTGTGATTTTACATGAATTTACTGACTTAGCTCCCAGATATGTTGTCAAGGCTTTGTTTATCATTATATATCATAGATAGAAGAATGTTCCTTAACACATGCTGCTATACATGTCATCCAACTCCATCTAATCATTCTTTTTGTTTTCACTCTTCTGATGATTTTCAGCTTTCTCTTTTTGCAAAATGTATAGTTGTATGACCCTGCAAACAAGCCTGCACTGACCCTTTACGGGCTGCCAGTGCAGGGCCCCTGAGAATTTGCTCATTGGTAAAATGTTGGCCCCTTAGCACTGGCCCTGCAAGGGGCAGCCCTCACTTAGCTTCCAGGAAGCCTTAGCACTGTTTTATTGAAAATAATAAAGTTTGAAGTTACCGTTATGGAGGTAAGCGCTTGCATTAGTTGGGTTCCTGATCCTTGATTTTTTTATATAAAATTTTTCTCTGGCTATTGTAACTGTTTCTGAAGCACATTTGTAATAGCAAGAGTTGTAAGAAGAAAAACTGATTTGATGATTCTCTGATCTCACCCAGAGTTTGCTCTCTGAGGACATTATAGAAGTCCTAGAATACAACTGCATTAAATTTAGTCCGGTTTCAATATTTTGATCATTTTTAAGTCGTTATGCAGAAATTATTTAGTTGGGATCATGCAGACTCACACAGATATCAAGATTCAGTGTATGAACCTCAACAATGGTGACAATCAACAAAATATCCAGATCAACTCTGAACATCACAAAACAAGCTTTTCGTTGATTGTCACCATTGTTGAGGTTCATACGCTGAATATTGATATTTGTGTGAGTGTACATGATCCTGTCCAAATAATTTCTGCATAACGACTTAAATAGGACTACTATAATGTGAAAATTAAATCTAAATAATGTTCTTAGACATCAGCCTCTGGATGTAATCAGTGAATCAGGACACTATGACTGAATCATCAATAAGAAACTTTAATCTGATCAGTTTGTCTTCTCACAGCTTGTGCTTCAGAAACACAGTTATAACAGCCAGATAAACATTAAAGTTAAGAAGTCAAGGGTCAAGAGCCCAACTAAAGCAAGCGCTTACCTCCATAACGGTGACTTCAAACTTTATTATTTTCAATAAAACAGTGCTAAGGCTTCCTGGAAGCTAAGTGAGGGCTGCCCGTGCAGGGCCAATGTTTTGCCGATGAGCAAATTCTCAGGGGCCCTGCGCTGGCAGCCCTAAGTGGGCCTGTAAAGGGCCAGTGCAGGCTTGTTTGCAGGGTGGTGTATAGTGATATGACCCAGCACCCAAAACACTATCAAAACACTCCAACACAGCCTCCATTCTTCTTGAAAGATGGATAAAAAGATCGCACACAAATGATGAAAAAGTATTAAAAGCAAAATCATGAAACGATGACTTTTTATTTCGTCCAAAAATGATATCGCACATGACCCAGCTAAATCCTGACCAAACCACAGATATGCCAATTTGCATGGGACTGATATTATCACAAGACCTCAGTGTTCAGTGAAATATGGTAAGTCGTTTACAGGGGATTTTTTACTTTACAAATTACAGACATGGCCAATTCGCACGGGGATAAGATCACAGACAACCTCCACAATTATTACAAATGACTAGAGGTCACCAGGTAATACTAATCCCGTGCAAATAGGGCTTAACTTTAAGGTAGGGCCATTGAAAATGGGCAAAGCACACAATCAGAGTACGTTCATTTAAGTAAGGAGAGTAATATTATGTAACATGAAGAGATGAAACAAAATATTAACTTGGAACTCTGATTACATGTATACGTGCTGGTGACTGTTAACATTAATGAGGCAGAAATGAGCACCAAAACTTGGATGAAAGCAAGTCCAGCAATCAAACAGCAAAAAAAATGAAATTAACTCTCCTGGGAGTACATGCGAGACCCCACTCAAGAGTGTGAAAGTGTTAAAATAAGAGTGTTAAATTAACACTGAAGCAGAGTTAAAGTTAATGAGATAATTAAGTACTTATTTGATGACGAGGAACTACTGTTATACATTAAGAAAACCATCAAAAGGAATTTATTTTAAGAAACCACATTCAGTCTAGCACAGAACAACACAAATCAGTGTTAAGTGAAGTAACTATTTCCTGTGTGTAGGGAATAGTGAGCAGTGAACACTTTGTAAGTGTTACGAGCTGGTGATTTGAATCAGGTGAGTTAAACGAGAGAGACATGCAAAATTTGCACAGCGGGGGTCGCGAGGACCAGAATATAAGAACCGCTTGTTTAGAATTATCCTCACCTGTAGAAGTAGAACTAGAAGATGTTGTGGAGGTGACTCGCCCCTATTTTTGAGCATTTTGTGAAAAACGACATAACCAAATAAAAATGTCTGTAGCTCTTGAACCCTAAGGTCTATATTTAAAAATCTGGTATTGTTTGAAACTAGACACTTGAACCTTTGTTACTCTAGAGTCATAATAACTCAAAACTAGTATAGCAACAGAGTAAAACAAGGTAAAATATACATGAAAGTGACTCGCGATATCTTTGAATTAAATTCACTAAGGGAAAAATGGATGAGACTTTGATGCCAAAGGCCTGAAAACACCATAAAGATAAAGCTGAATATCTTACCATGTTTTGACTCAAATTTGAGGATGATACTCCCAAAAATGTAGTTTCTGTAAGCTTTTATTTTAAAAAAAAAAAAAAAGTCTAGGCGACCTTTCAAAAAAGCCATTTGGAGACTCCAAATGGACACCTGGTAACAAAATGTGCAAATGAGTCAACTACATAATACATATATGTATATCAATTCAAGAACTGCTCTGCCCACCAAAACACACAATAAAAAACTATTTCTGAACAGCATTTGTTGTGCTGACTCATTTGGTCATTTGGTTACCAGGTCTCCAAATGGCATTTTTGAAAAAAAAAAACGCCCAATTTTTCCTGAAATAAAACATTTTTGGGGGGTAAAAACTTACAGAAACTACATCTTTATGGTATTTAATTTCAAGAAAAGCTTTGGAAAAGTCATTTGGATCTTTTATTTCAAGAAAAGTCTAGGAATCCTTTCAAAAAGGCTATTTAGAGACTCCATATGACACTGTATACTACATATACGTATATCAATTCAGAACTGCTCTACCAATGAAACCACATAAAAACACAAAACTATTTCAGAATTTGAAGTCTTTATTTTTAACAATTCTAATAATGAAAACAGTGATCCAAAACAGATTTTATCATTTTTTCTACTAATGAAAACACGCAAAATACACTGTTTTTACAACATTTGTAATTTTTTTTTTAATTATCTGCTAAATATTATGAATATTACTATTTCACTAATATAGTAATATATTACTAAATGTTAATGAAAAACTAAAGCAACTATTTACAGTATAGGAAGACACTCAAGGCAGTCACTAAAAAGGTTTGTTCTCTGACCAACTGGACACACCAAACCCACTGAAAGACAGGAAAGGGAGAGAGAAAGAGTGAGAAAGTGTAAGCAAAACAAATCAAACTTGTTTACATGTTGTAGACACACACACACAAACAAACAAACAAACGAACACACACACACACACACACACACACACACACACACACACGTACATAACTCATGTAGCCCCCTCATATTATCCCTCTCCGTTGTCGTTTTTATAATCTAAAACAACTAACATGAAACAAAAGCTGCAAATACATGATAAACATACATAAACATTCAAGAGAACGGTGTTGAAACTTACGTGCTAATGCTATCCCTGCTTGCCATGCATCTGAACGGGTCTTTGTTGCTCTCTTCTCCACTGATTCTCACCACGTCCTCCAAAACACGATCAAACGACACAAAAACTCTTCTCAAGTCGATGATCCATGATGGAGAGACTCAGATTTAAGCTTTTGGAGAGAATCCGCTCGCTGATAAACACTCTGTGCAGCGCCGCGACGCCATTGTGTGTGCGCCTGTGTGTGCGCAGTGCGTAAAAGCCGAGGGCGCACACACATCGCTCCGGGGTATTCTGTAAACATACTTACGCAATTTATGCAAACTATCAAACACTGTAAACGTCGTTGTGATTGGCTAACACTTCCATCCATCAAAACTTTGCTGGCTAGGCATTGGCTGGCTTCAAAGAGCCAAAATCTGACGTGCGTAGATTGACACCTCGGTAAGCCAGTCAGAGACTCCCTGACTTTTCTGGGTTATAACAAACCCTGTGATTGGTGGAGAGAGACGAGGGAGGGCTGATTTTGCTCGGAAGAGACCATTCTTTGGGAAATACACGGCGTTTCAAGGCTGGAATACGATATTTCTTCGAAAATGGACGCTATCGATAACTGTAACTCGAATCGCTCATGTAAACAAAGGAGGATATTTCGTTTTTTCCCCTATTTTTTCGTTGTTTTGGATTAAAAAGTGGGATGCATTTTGAAGAGTGGACCCTTCCCTTGAAATGTATGCTAGTGTTTCTTGGAATAGTCCGAGCTGACCAGCGCTATAGGCGATCAAAGTAAGTACTGCCGTTCACTTTGTACATGTTTAAATGGCCGGTCCTTCAGCGTTTATGTTAACCCTTTCCTCTCTGGTGTATTGATTTCAAAAACAAGCTCAGAACATCAATCTTGAGTGTTTTAGCTTTCAAATGCTATATAGTTTATGATAGTTGATTGAATATTGTTCTAAAACAAAGGTAATTAAAAGCGCAGACACGCCCTTCCGGGTTAACAGGTTAAAGAAACTAAAAAAAATAAATAAATACAGATGGAAAAACAAAATGTTAAATCAGACTCAGATTATGAACTACTGTGTTCTGCAATAAGAAAATCACTAAGGGATTTATTTTAAATAGTCACATTCAGTCTAGAATTATTCTCACCTGTAGAAGTAGAACTAGTAGATATTGCGGAAGTGACTGGTTGTAAAAGAACTGAAATAAAGTGGAAATAGAAATTCAGCATCTAAAGCTGATTTAACATCTGTGTTCAACATGAAGAAAATTATTAGGATGAGCTTCTCTTGAAAACCATATTCCAAATCAGCAACACATTCACCTGTAGTAGTGGGACTGATAGATGTTGTGGAAGTGACCAAGTGTAAAGGAGCTGAAACAATACCAGATAGAAACAAATGTTAAATCAGACTCTTCATGAAAATCTTCAAGAGGAATTTCTTTTAAGAAGCCATATTGAGTCTAGAACCGCGGTGTCAAACTCAGTTCCTGATGAGCAACAGCCCTGCAGAGTTTGGATTCAACCCTAATTAAAGCCACCTGGTCCAGCTAATCACGTCATTCAGGGTGAATGATTTGAAAACTACATGGTGTGTTTGTTGACGCAGGGCTGGAACTAAACTCTGCAGGGCTGCGACCCTCCAGGAACTGAGTTTGACACCCCTGGGGCCTGTACCATGATGGTAGATGAACAAATTCAGAGTTGTATGAGGATAAGTTGCTGGTGACAAAACCTGAACCACTCCAATCCTACCATGAAAGCATCATCAACTTTCTCTGTCAACATTCACATCCTGAGTTAATGGTAATGTGCACCTGTGACATCAGTAGAAGTTCAGACACATTCAGTAGAGTGCTGACCATGGAGGAGTTGAACTAGACTCAGACGAGATGCTATTCAGTTGTTAATAGTTCAGATGCTGTGGAAGTTGTAACTAGTGAACATAGATGCTGTGTAACTTTACTGATTACTTTTTTGCAGTAGATGCTGTGGAAGTGTAACTAATTACTGTGTGCCAGAAGCAGTGTGGAAGTAAAGTGAACACAGAACTGAGTTAGATGCTGTTGGACAATGATTAAGAAACTTGGTTACTAATGCTGTGGTAAAGTTGCAAGGTTAAACTTGTGAAGAATTATCCACTGATAGTACTTGTCCATGAAAGAAAAGAAACAAATAACAGATGGAAAAATATGTTAAATCAGACTCAGATGATGAACTACTGTGTTCTGCAAAAAGGAAATCATTGAAGGATTTATTTTAAATAGTCACATTCAGTCTAGAATTATTCTCACCTGTAGAAGTAGAACTAGTAGATATTGCGGAAGTGACTGGTTGTAAAAGAACTGAAATAAAGTGGAAATAGAAATTCAGCATCTAAAGCTGATTTAACATCTTTGTTCAACATGAAGAAAATGATTAGGATGAGCTTCTCTTGAAAACCATATTCCAGTTCAGCAACACATTCACCTGTAGTAGTGGGACTGATAGATGTTGTGGAAGTGACCAAGTGTAAAGGAGCTGAAACAATACCAGATAGAAACAAATGTTAAATCAGACTCTTCATGAAAATCTTCAAGAGGAATTTCTTTTAAGAAGCCATATTGAGTCTAGAACCGCGGTGTCAAACTCAGTTCCTGATGAGCAACAGCCCTGCAGAGTTTGGATTCAACCCTAATTAAAGCCACCTGGTCCATCTAATCAAGTCATTCGGGGTTATTTGAAAACTACATGGTGTGTTTGTTCAGCCTGGTCTCATGTTCATACGTAGGTATTAATACGTAACATTTACAAGCACAAAACGTACATTTATGTACGTATTTATTGATGCTAAAACGTACAATTTAGACGTATTTCAACATTTAAAACGTACAAATCGATACGTATTTTTAGCTAAAAAACGTAAAAATATTTACGTATCTTTTATATCATTAAGATATTCGTATCGATGCATTTTTATCATTTTATCAATAAGCGATTTAGACTTTTAGACCCCTTAACCTACCCCCAAACCTAAACCTACCCATTTTACAGCGAATATGCATTTTTATCATTTTATCAATAAGCGATTTAGACTTTTAGACCCCTTAACCTACCCCCAAACCTAAACCTACCCATTTTATTATAGCGAATATAAAACGCAACTGACCGAAGCATGCAGGAAAATAACAATTTTAGTAAGAATAATAGCATTAAAAATGTTTTTATAGTCGCTAATCCCACTCCTACCTCTAAACCTAAACATAGCTATTTCTGTACAGTATAATAAAAACATGGCAGACAGATAAATGCAATTACAATCATTTATTTATTGCAAACATTTCAAAAGCACTACCAAAAGTAATCCAAATGACGATGCGTTGCAGCCGCAGTCCTCTCTGGCGGAATACAGTAGGTTTGTGTGTGGTGCAGAGCAGAATTTATGTTATTAATCGCTGAAAATATTATCCAGATTATTATCCTGATCCTCTCGTCTCCTGAAGGCGCGCGCATGCTCGCATCTTTCAAACACACACCTCACCAGAAACACGGCATGTCGCAATCTGTGACGAATGCAGGCGAGAGCCAATGAGCGTTTGATTATTCTGCCGTAAAACCTGTCGTTTGAAGCGGCAACATTTGAATTCGTAAGGAGCGCGTCTACAGGTTAGTCAGCGTGGGCTTTACTGTTTACGGTCGCTGGACTTGCTGCTCGGGATGGAGATGAAGATCGCCGAATAAAGGCTTGGATTTGGGTCTGTTTCTCACAGTCATATGGATTCTGAAGATCTGGATTACAGCGCATGAATAAAATTGTTTCATTTCGTAATTATGTTGCGGTTTTGGTGTTTTATATAGTTCTATTGTCAGTCACAGCATGTCCGAGAAAACGCTTTTTGTGGCCCATGGCAAACAAAGTAAACATTACATGACAAGTAAAGGTTAAACGATTGCAGAAATGTTATTTATTTTGAGGGTTTAAAGTGAAGTCTTGTTTAACATTATGTAGGCATATTCTTGGAAACGAGCTGGCAGAAATCACACAGAACAGAACGAAATGTTATCATTTCATATTAGGTAAATGGGTAAACAACTGAAAACAAGGTAATTGATATGACAACTAAAAACAACTAATAATAAAATTAATGCCGCAATTTCAATATTCATAAGGATTCATTTTTAGATGTAGTCAATACGTCAGTTTTCAACGTTTAAATGCAGAAAATACGTAAGTATTTATACGTTTAGATGCTGAAAATACGTCAGTATTGTACGTTTTAGTGCCTGTAAAAACGTAAGTAAATGTACGTTTTATAGAACCACATTTTACGTAAAATACATACGAATTATCATGAGATCACGTTGGTTTGTTGAAGCAGGGCTGGAACTAAACTCTGCAGGGCTGCGGCCCTCCAGGAACTGAGTTTGACACCCCTGGTCTAGAATTATCCTCACCTGTAGAAGTTGAACTAGTAGATGCAGTGGACGTTACAGGCTGTGAAGAAACTAAAAAAAAAAAAAAAACGGTTGGAAAAAGATGTTCAATCAGACTCAGATGATGAAGTACTGTGTTCTGCAACAAGAACAGAATTGAATGCTTTCTTTTAAATGGTCACATTCAATCTAGAATTATTCTCACCTGTAGAAGTAGAACTAGTAGATGTTGTGTAAGGACCTGGTTGTAAAAGAACTGAAACAACAACATGTGGGAATGGATGTTAGATCAGATTTAGATGCTGAATTACTGTGTTAATCATGAAGACAATTATTAGGAGTTTCTCTTGAAAGCCATATTCCAGTTCAGCAACACATTCACCTGTAGTAGTGGGACTGGTAGATGTTGTGGAAGTGACCATGTGTAAAGGAGCTGAAACAATACCAGATGGAAACAAAATCATATATATTCCATTCAAAGCGTGCAAGACTTGACTACTATGCAAACGTCCTTATCACGTTAAATAACCCTTTTCACTCTCGTGTGAAGATAAGTGCTGTTTTAAATGAAGCAAACTACAGCCAATTGTCATGTGTGCGGGAGTAGAGAGCAGTGAACAATGTGAAGGGACCAAGTCAATCTGAACACAGTTTATTCATGGAGCTCTCTTCTAATGAGGTGGTTATTTGAATGAGGTGAGTTAGAAAAGAGCGACATGCAAAATATGCAGAGCATTTGGGAGGGGGGTATTCAAGGACAATGATTAAGAATCGCTGGTCTTACTTGGTTACTTGATATTTGTTTTTTTATCTGTCTTTTTCTCGCTTCCTCCCCTCTTTTTCTCTGTTCTAAATTGTGATTTATTTTTATTGTAAAGCACTTTGGAAATCAATCAAGGGCTGATGTTAAACTTGTCAGCTCTATGATAATGGAAGTGAAATGTAGCCTTAAATGCCTTGCCTAGAATTGATCGCTTCACCTGTAGAAATAGAAATACTAGATCAGTTCTATGAAGTGACTGGCCTTAAAGAAACTAAAAAAATAACAGTATGGAAAAATATGTTAAATCAGACTCAGGCCATGAACTACTGTGTATCTGCGAAAAGGAAATAATTAGAAAGATTTCTTTTAAATAGTCACATTCATGTCTAGAATAATATTCTCACCTGTAGAAGTCCAGAACTAGTCATATTGCGGAAGTGACTGGTTGTAAAAAACTGAAATAACAAATTGGAAATAGAAATTCCATCTAAAGCTGATTTAACATCTGTGTTCAACATGAAGAAATTTATTAGGATGAGCTTCTCTTGAAAACCATATTCCAAATCAGCAACACATTCACCTGTAGTAGTGGGACTGATAGATGTTGTGGAAGTGACCAAGTGTAAAGGAGCTGAAACAATACCAGATAGAAACAAATGTTAAATCAGACTCTTCATGAAGAAAATCTAGCCCTGAGAAGTGAACTTTTAAGAGCATACTATTGAGTCTAGAACGTAAGTTATGTCCAAAAGGATAACTATGGTATATATTCCATTCAAAGCGTGCAAGACTTGACTACTATGCAAACGTCCTTATCACGTTAAATAACCCTTTTCACTTCTGTAATAAGTTTTGTCTGCGTGTGAAGATGCTGCAGGCAGTGGTCTAGCGCAAATTGGTGTTTTTAAATGAAGCAAACTACAGCCAATTGTCATGTGTGCAGGGAGTAGAGAGCAGTGAACAATGTGAAGGGACCAAGTCAATCTGAACACAGTTTATTCATGGAGCTCTCTTCTAATGAGGTGGTTATTTGAATGAGGTGAGTTAGAAAAGAGCGACATGCAAAATATGCAGAGCATTTGGGAGGGGGGTATTCAAGGACAATGATTAAGAATCGCTGGTCTTACTTGGATACTTGATATTTGTTTTTTTATCTGTCTTTTTTCTCGCTTCCTCCCCTCTTTTTCTCTTTTAAATTGTGATTTATTTTTATTGTAAAGCACTTTGGATCAACAAGGGCTGTGTTAAACTTGTGCTCTATAAATAAAATTAGCCTTTGCCTTGCCTAGAATTATCCTTACCTGTAGAAATAGAAATACTAGATGTTGATGAAGTGACTGGCCTTAAAGAAACTAAAAAAATAACAGATGGAAAAATATGTTAAATCAGACTCAGGCCATGAACTACTGTGTTCTGCGAAAAGGAAATAATTGAAAGATTTCTTTTAAATAGTCACATTCAGTCTAGAATTATTCTCACCTGTAGAAGTAGAACTAGTAGATATTGCGGAAGTGACTGGTTGTAAAAGAACTGAAATAACAAATTGGAAATAGAAATTCAGCATCTAAAGCTGATTTAACATCTGTGTTCAACATGAAGAAATTTATTAGGATGAGCTTCTCTTGAAAACCATATTCCAAATCAGCAACACATTCACCTGTAGTAGTGGGACTGATAGATGTTGTGGAAGTGACCAAGTGTAAAGGAGCTGAAACAATACCAGATAGAAACAAATGTTAAATCAGACTCTTCATGAAGAAAATCTTCAAAAGGAATTTCTTTTAAGAAGCCATATTGAGTCTAGAACGTAAGTTATGTCCATAACTATGGATCTATGAGACCGAACGATGACCGTCACCACGGTCTTATCCTGAATGACGCCATTCCTCCGCCTATCCTCGAGACCTAATAACAACAATGTCAGGTGACTGTCCTTAGGGGTTGGCTGTTATATAACATCCGGATGGACCAACCACTTCCTCCTGCCTGGAACGCCTCAGCTCGTCCCGAGTGACAAGAGATGGTGACGGTCATCGTTCGGTCTCATAGATCCATAGTTATGGACATAACTTACGATCTATTTCGACCTCACTCAGACCGTCACCACGGTCTTATCCTGGATGACTAATACCCACAGAGTCACGAGGGACCATTATCACTTCCCTTCTCTGGTAACTTAACAGCAGATAAAACAGCAGACCCCAAAGAATTCGGATTTGTAACATTAATCCTATAAAATCTTGTAAATTTGCACGGGGTGCTCCAAGAGGCCGCGGCACATATGTCCAAAAGTGCTACCCCCTTAAGTGCCACCAAAGAAGTGGCCATACTCCTGGTAGAGTGAGCGACTAGATCACCAGGAACAGGTAGATTTTGACTGGAATATGCTTGTGAAATTGTATCAACTATCCAGTGAGACAATCGTTGCTTAGACACAGGCTTGCCTGCACACTTCTTGTCAAAACACACAAACAGCTGTTTATTTGACTGTCGCAATGGACGAGTATGCTCAATGTATGTATGCAATGCTCTGACAGGACATAGAGAAGAGCTCTCCCATCCAGTACCTGAACAAGAAGGGTCTGGGAGAAAAGCATCAAGCTCAATCACCTGATTTATCATACCAGGCCTAAGGACCTTGGGCCTACCCAATGAGGGATTTGGCCAGAGATAAACCCCTGCATTTTCTGCCTTCCATCTCAAACAGTCTTCACTGACTGATAAAGCGTGCAATTCACTAACCCTCTTGGCTGAACATATTGCCAGGAGGAAGACTGTCTTCCATGTCAGGAACTTTAGATTGGCCTGATCCAAGGGTTCAAAAGGTGCTTTGACCAGTGAACGCAAAACAATGGTAAGATCCCAAGCGGGTGACCTCATAACATTTCGTGGCCATAAACGGTACGCACCCTTCAGGAA
The DNA here is from genome assembly GCA_027422415.1 of Schizothorax lantsangensis. Lineage (NCBI taxonomy): Eukaryota > Metazoa > Chordata > Actinopteri > Cypriniformes > Cyprinidae > Schizothorax > Schizothorax lantsangensis. Next base: position 40,253,695 of record CM049841.1, on the reverse strand, counting down.
CTGAGACACTAAAGAGTGTTTACCAACACTTACACCATCCACTAACGAATGGAAGTGTGAGATGGCTGCAATATAGACCTTTATAGTATTAACCGATCTCCCCGAATCCAACAACGACCGAAGGAACCGGAGAACAAAATTAGTTTCACAATTGGTAGCATCTAGCAAATGGTCTTGACACCATGCTGAGAATATCCGCCACTTGCTAGAATAGTTACTCCAAGTAGAGGGTGGCTTAGAACTATTTATTGTTCTCAGTACAGCTTCATCTAAGTCTGTAGGGAGGGACTGAGTAGAAGCCACACCCACAATTGTAGAATCTCTGGCCTCGGGTGCCAAATTTGCCCCTCTGCCTGAGACAGAAGATCGGCTCTCCTTGGTAGCTGCCAAGGATGACCTTGAAGCAAACGTACAAGTGTCGGGAACCAGTGTTTCTTTGGCCATCTTGGGGCCACAAGCAAAACTTTGTAACGACCCAGTGCTACCCTCCTGAGCACCAAGGGAATCAAAGGTAGAGGAGGAAAAGCATACAACAACTCTTCCGGCCATTCTTGAGATAGTGCATCTATCCCCAGGGGATCTCCCTGGCTGTTCAGGGAGAACCATAGATTGCAATGAGCTGTCTCTGCCGTTGCAAACAGATCGATCTTCGCCATACCGAACTGTCCCCATATAAGTTTTACCACTTCGGGATGGAGATGCCACTCTCCTGGAAGAGGTCCAGTTCGAGACAGCAGGTCTGCTGCTTTGTTCGCAACTCCCGGTATGTACACTGCCTTGAGAGACAGGAGTTCCAAGAAAGCAGTTTCTTTGTCACCTGGAGACATCGTGCTGACCTGGTGCCACCCTGGTGATTGATGTGATACACTGCGGACATATTGTCCGTCCTTACCAAAATATGTTTGTTTTGCAATGACGGGAGAAAAGCCCTCAGAGAGAGGTAAACTGCCCTGAGCTCCAACACATTGATGTGCTCCAGAGTCCAGGGAGGTTCCCAGAAACCTCTGATAGACCTGCCTTCCCAGACTGCTCCCCATCCCGTCAGAGAGGCATCTGTTGTTATCACAGACCGCCTCGCTGGGATGTTCCCTAAAGGAACCCCTTGTGATAGTAATATCCTGGTCTTCCAGGGGCGTAACATCTGGATACATCTCCGTGTAACCCTCAGCCTCACATGTTTGTCTAATTTGGATGCAAGTTGGCGCCGTTCACCCATCTTTGTAGCGGACGAGCTCTGAGAAGACCTAGGGGAATCACAGTTGCTGCCGCTGCAATCATACCCAGCAACTGCTGGAACTGAACAAGCTTCACTCTCCTGTTCAGATGAAATGACTGAGCCAGACTGGACAATTTTATCACCCTCTGAGGAGATAAAGACGCCATCATTAGTTGGGAGTCCAGTGAAATCCCCACAAACACCGTCTGTTGCCGAGGATTTAGATTGCTCTTGTCCCAGTTTACTTTGAGACCGAGAGCTTGTACATACTGAATTACCATTTCTGTGTCCTTCATGACTTGACTGTGAGAAGGAGCACAGATTAACCAGTCATCCAGGTATGCTAGAATTTTTATTCCTACACACTGAAGAGGACGAAGGGCTGCTGAAACCACTCTGGTGAAGACCCTTGGAGACAATAAAAGGCCAAATGGTAGGACCCTGAACTGGTAAACCCGATCTTGAAAGGCAAAGCGAAGAAACGGGTGATGATCTTGACAGATGGGCACGTGGAAATATGCGTCCTTCAAGTCTATGGAAGCGAATCATTCTCCTGGTTCTATGGATTCTAGAATTTGTGCTGTTGTCAGCATTTTGAAAGGCAACACCTTTATGAATCGATTCAGTTGCCGTAAGTCCAGAATGGGCCGAAGTCCACCATCCTTCTTTGGTACTAGGAAATATTTCGAATAGAACCCAGTGAGCTGTTTGCTGGTGCTTATCTGAACAATTGCCTTCTTCTGCATTAGGGTTGTAATCACGTTGGCCAAAATTTGTGCCTGGACTGGGTCTTTGACCATGGTCATATGGACCCCGGAAAAAGTAGGAGGACGCCGCCGGAACTGTATCCTGTATCCTTTCTTGATGATATCTAGGAACCAGGGATCTGATGTGCATTTCTCCCAACTGTCCAGGCGTAGTTGGGAGCATGCCCCGACGGCTCCTAGACTGCTATGCAGGGCCTCCCCGGAGTTTGGAACCCCTGGGAGTACGCTTCCCCAGAGATCCTCCCCTAGCTGGAGTGTGAGACTGGTCAGTTTGGGGAGCTTGATAAAATTGTCTGGTGCTCCTATCATGGGGCTGATAACCCCTAGCTCATCTTCTATCATACCCCCAAGGTTCTGAACGAGGAAAGTGTGAGGGCTGGAAGGGCTGAGCACCTTTATGGCCATATCTAGTGGGTCCAACATGACCAAATGTTCGTTGGACTGATTCTTTTCTACGTCTTGCTTGATCAGCAGTGTAATATTACTTAATATTAAATATTAAGATAAGCATGACTGTACAGAGAGGAATGTGCAAACAGGTTGTACATGGTTGACATGAAGCAGCCAATCACAAAAAATAAAATAAATATAAAAATAAGATAAGATATGTTACAAGACACAGAAAGTGTTGTGTGCAAGTGTGCAAGTGTGCAAGTGTGCAAATGAGCAAATGACACTGACAGTTATGAGGTAGAGAGTAATGAGTGTGTGATTAGTGATTTGAAGTAAGTCAGATGATGTTAAGAGGCTGAGTTTGAGTTCAGGAGCCTGATGGCCTTGGGGAAGAAACTCCTCCTAAGTCTCTCGGTTTTTGCCATCAGGCTGCGGAAGCGCTTACCAGATGGCAGCATAGTGATGAGACAGTTTCCAGGGTGATTTGAGTCCTTGATGATTTTGACAGCTCTGCCTCTGCAGCGTTTGAGGTAGATGTCCTGCATAGAGGGGAGAGCCGACCCAGAGATACGCTCAGCTAAGCGCACAACTCTCTGCAGGGCCTTGCAATCTTGGCTGGAGCTGTTTCCATACCACACTGAGATGCACTGAGTCAATACACTTTCTATGGTCCCTGCATAGAAAGTTTTCAGGATTGTTGGTGAGACCCTGAATTTCCTCAGTTGTCGCAGATGGTACAGTCTTTGCCTGGCTTTCTTAACCTGTGTTTGGATGTGTGTGGTCCAAGTCAGGTCCTCGGAGATGTTTACACCGAGGTACTTGAAGCTGCTTACTCTCTCCACAGGGGTCCCGCTGATCACAAGAGGAGTGTAGGGCAGCAGGTGTCTCTTTCTGAAGTCCACAATCAGCTCTTTGGTTTTGCTCACGTTCAGAGAGAGACAGTTGTCCTGGCACCATGATTTAAGTCTCTCCACCTCATCCAAGTATGCGGTCTCATCATTGTTGGAAATGAGGCCCAGAACCACAGTATCATCAGCAAATTTGATAATAGATGTGGATCTGTGAGAGGACACACAGTCATGTGTGTAGAGAGAGTATAGCAGGGGACTCAGAACGCAGCCCTGCGGGGCTCCTACGTTCAGGGTGATGGAGTTTGAGGTGAACTGGCCTACCTTCACCACTTGAGGTCTGCCGGTGAGGAAATCTTTTATCCAGTCGCAGAGTGAAGTGTTTAGGCCAAGGCCTGTGAGTTTGGAAGTCAGCTTGATGGGGACTATGGTGTTAAAAGCTGAGCTATAGTCTATGAATAGCAGTCTTGCATAGTTCCCATTGCTGCTGTCAATGTGTGTGAGGGAGGAGTGGAGAATGTGAGAGATGGCATCATCAGTTGATCTATTGGAGCGATAGGCAAACTGAAGAGGGTCCAAAGTAACAGGGATGGAGGAGCTAATGTGGCTCTTAACAAGTCTCTCAAATACCTTCATGACTATAGATGTGAGGGCCACTGGACGATAGTCATTCAGGCAAGAGAGTTTATTGTTCTTAGGCACAGGGATGATGATGGATTTTTTAAAGAAGGTGGGAACTACAGAGGTAGCAAGGGACTCGTTGAAGATAGAAGTGAACAACCCAGCAAGCTGATCAGCGCATGATCTCAGAACCCGGCCTGTGATCCCGTCAGGTCCAGCCGCTTTCCTGATGTTCACTCCCTTTAGTGCCCTCCGAACCTCATCCTCCGTCACGGTGATCACATGATTCTCGCTTCTCTGCCTGCTGCTTCCTGACGCGCTGATCGGCAGAGCCGCGCTGCCGCCGTTGCAATCAAAGCGGCCGTAGAAGGTGTTTAATTCTTCGGCCATGGACGGATCTGCACTCACCTCCGCGGAGGATTTGTTTCCAAAGGCACAGATGGTCCTTAGTCCCTGCCACATGCGTCGAGAGTCATTGAGCTGAAAATGAGACTCAATTCTCTCTTTGTAACGATGTTTGGCGGCACTTACTGCTCGTCTGAGAGCATAACACGCTGCTTTATACTCGCTCATATTCCCGGACAAAAGAGCCTCGTTGTATGTGGCAGTGCGTTTGTTAACCGCATCACGGATTGATCGGTCCACCCACGGTTTCTGATTAGGGAAAGTCCTTACAGTAATCGTTTCTGTAGCTTGTTCGGTAAGTGTTTATAAAGCTCACTGCTACCTCCGTGAACTCGCTGACGTCAGATGAGCTCGCCCTGAACATGTCCCAGTCGACGTCATCAAGAGCCGCCTGTAGCATAGCTTCAGAGTGGGAGGACCAACGCGTCACTTCCCTCTTCACCGGGGGTTCCTGTGCGAGCCTTTGTTTATCAGGTCCCAAAGTAGTTAAAGCAGCAATCTCCCGCTCCACTGAAGGCATGTTACCCATACCACTCTCAGGGGCATAATCTATCTTGGCAAATCGCCTACATCCTGCATTAAATTGGGGTGCTGCTTTTGGATTATTCCAGGCTTTCCTCAACATCTGAGAATAGTCTTCAGCCACAGGAATAGACACAGGGGGCTGAGCACGAGAAATACTTGTCCACACACCTTGTTGGGGAGCTGAAACTGCAGCTTCTTTAGTATCAAGACCCAAGATTTTTGCTGCACTTAGAATGTGAGAAAGAATGTCAGAGTGTGGGCTCCCCTCCTCTGAAGCGCCAGACTTGGATTCATCCTCATCATCCTCTTCATCCTGCCCCTCACTACCATAAAGGGAATCATTTGCATGCAGTGAAATGATATCCACTGAATCATCCTTTCCCTCCTGGTGTGATAACTCATCACCCAAAGAGGCTGCAGACGGGCGGGTACAGGGTTGCGTGCTCACTGCAGTCGTACGTGTTCCAAACTTACCAGCTAAATCACGTAACGCTGCTAAAATCTGTGACTGAGTATCATCTTTGGGATTCTGTACTACTGTGGCCCTCCCACGTTTATTCTGAGGTATGTCAGGACGTGAGGACCTAGTAGAACTGTCGAGGGTACAATCCCTTTTGCACTTACAAGGATGTTCCTCTACTAAGGGGTTTTTAGAATATACTTCCTTCCTATTACCAGTTGAGTGTCTGACTCTCTGCACCCTTTCCTGTAATGTTAACCCTACTGCGGCTGCACAGGGTTTCTCAATATCATCAAGTAAATGCTGCATACCCAAACAGGATGGGCATTCTCTATGTCCATCTCGTGGGTGAATATCAGTCTGACAAAATCGACATTTTGAGTGACTCATGTCAATAAACCAAGATGAACTGTAATGAAACAGTATATCAATCAGTTCAAAGCTTCTCGATTACTCGGCATAAATCGAAGTAGCCTACACAACAAAACAAACTGTGACAAACCACTGTTCATTAATTATCTTTCAACATAAAATTCCTTTCCTTCTAAAACAAATAGCAACAAAAAGATTCACATGTAGTTTGTGACGAATCACCACTCATTAATTATCTTTCAAATAAAGTCTGCGAACAGAGCTTTTTGAAAATCAATGATTAAGTAAACAAATAGTATTTGAATATCCCACTCTACGTGCGTACACACAGTAACCGGGATAGAAATATCACGTCCGCTGCGAACAGCAGTCTCGAACAAAAACACCTGTAAACAACTTGCAGTAAAGTAAAGTATGGGGACACTCACCAACATTCAGCATCGTGTCCAGAATATAGAGGAGAAATCCAACACAATCCTCAGGGACCTAAAGCGCCTGCACGAAAACGTGACGGATTGAAACAGTAATCTCTCCTGAGTTTTAGCTTCAAAAGCAATCAACCGATCCGGTCTCAGATGAGGCGAGAAAGGCAAAGAGGAAGTGGTTGGTCCATCCGGATGTTATATAACAGCCAACCCCTAAGGTCAGTTACCTGACATTGTTGTTATTAGGTCTCGAGGATAGGCGGAGGAATGGCATCATTCAAGATAAGACCGTGGTGACGGTCTGAGTGAGGTCGAAATAGATCCACGGTGTCAAACTCAGTTCCTGATGAGCAACAGCCCTGCAGAGTTTGGATTCAACCCTAATTAAAGCCACCTGGTCCAGCTAATCACGTCATTCGGTGTTATTTGAAAACTACATGGTGTCTTTAGCCCTATTCGGACGGTAATTGTTTCTCAGGGGGACGTAAGTGATTTTCACCATACACAGGGGGTAGTCGGTGATTTAATTGCGGTCCGAATCCAGGATGTCAGTGTTTTTCTCTCACCACCCCCGTGAAAATCCCCGGCCGAAATACCTAATGTTTTTTGACAAACACCGAGGTCGTGTGGTAATTTAATTTAATTGCCATCCGAATCCACATCTCTGAGTTTACGAGAATAAATCGATTCAAAATTCAGTGTTTAATCCCTTTTTGAGCACTCCCGAACACCGTAACGTTGTACATCGGTGTAATGTACATATTATTTCTGAAATGCTGGAAAGTATTTAAAAGAACAATACTTCATGACTGCTCAACCACAGCGACTGGGAGCAGAAAAAGAAGAAAAGCACATAAACTTTCAAATGGGTCTTTATTATGGCAGCAGCAGGTATGCAATACAATTTTAAAATGTGTATTATAAACAGATATACATCACGTATAATTATATACAACTATAGCGCGTCTATTTTCCTATTTTTAAACAGGAGATTTAAATAATCAAATAATAAATATTATAAAATATGCTTGGAATAATAAGAATACATTTTACATAATAAGTATTTTAAATACATTATACACAACAATAAGAATAAATTTGTAAATAAAATTAATTTTATTTACAGCAGACAATCATGTGACTGGCCACGTGAGCAGCGCGTTCCCGGGTGCACAGGATCACAGAACTCACTCCTCCACTGTGAATAAATCGCCATCCGAATCCATGAGTTTTATCACTGAGGTGATATGTAAATTTATTTTTACAGACGTCCATATGAGAAACAATTACCGTCCGAATCGGGCTTTTGTTGAAGCAGGGCTGGAACTAAACTCTGCAGGGCTGCGGCCCTCCAGGAACTAAGTTTTACACCCCTGGTCTAGAATTATCCTCACCTGTAGAAGTTAAACTAGTAGATGCTGTAGAAGTTGAACTAGTAGATGCTGTAGAAGTTGAACTAGTAGATGCTGTGGAAGTTACAGGCTGTGAAGAAACTATATAAAAAAAACAGATGGAAAAAGATGTTAAATCAGACTCAGATGATGAAGTACTGTGTTCTGCAATAAAAAAATCATTGAAGGCTTTCTTTTAAATGGTTACATTCAGTCTAGAATTATTCTCACCTGTAGAAGTAGAACTAGTAGATATTGCGGAAGTGACTGGTTGTAAAAGAACTGAAATAAAGTGGAAATAGAAATTCAGCATCTAAAGCTTATTTAACATCTGTGTTCAACATGAAGAAAATTATTAGGATGAGCTTCTCTTGAAAACCATATTCCAAATCAGCAACACATTCACCTGTAGTAGTGGGACTGATAGATGTTGTGGAAGTGACCAAGTGTAAAGGAGCTGAAACAATACCAGATAGAAACAAATGTTAAATCAGACTCTTCATGAAGAAAATCTTCAAGAGGAATTTCTTTTAAGAAGCCATATTGAGTCTAGACCCGTGGTGTCAATCTCAGTTCCTGATGAGCAACAGCCCTGCAGAGTTTGGATTCAACCCTAATTAAAGCCACCTGGTCCAGCTAATCACGTCATTCAGGGTTATTTGAAAACTACATGGTGTCTTTAGCCCGATTCGGACGGCAATTGTTTCTCATATGGACGTCTGTAAAAATAAATTTACATATCACCTCAGTGATAAAACTCATGCATTCGGATGGAGATTTATTCACAGTGGAGGAGCGAGTTCTGTGATCCTGCGCACCCGGGAACACGCTGCTCACGTGACCAGTCACATGATTGTCTGCTGTAAATAAAATAAATTTTATTTACAAATTTATTCTCATTATTGTGTAAAATGTACTTAAAAATACTTATTATTATGTAAAATGTATTCTTATTATTCCAAGCATATTTTATAATATTTATTATTTGATTATTTAAATCTCCTGTTTAAAAATAGGAAAATAGACGCGCTATAGTTGTATATAATTATACGTGATATATATCTGTTTATAATACACATTTTAAAATTGTATTGCATACCTGCTGCTGCCATAATTAAGACCCATTTGAAAGTTTATGTGCTTTTCTTCTTTTTCTGCTCCCAGTCGCTGTGGTGGAGCAGTTATGAAGAATTGTTCTTTTAAATACTTTCCAGCATTTCAGAAATAATATGTAAATTACACCGAAGTACAAAGTTATGGTGTTCGTGAGAGCTCAAAAAGGGATTAAACACTGAATTTTGAATCGATTTCTTCTCGTAAACTCAGAGATGTGGATTCGGACGGCAATTAAATTACCACACGACCTTGGTGTTTGTCAAAAAACATTAGGTAATTCGGCCGGGGATTTTCACGGGGGTGGTGAGAGAAAAACACCGACATCCTGGACTTGGACGGCAATTAAATCACCAACTACCCCCTGTATATGGTGAAAATCACTTACGTCCCCCTGAGAAACAATTACCGTCCGAATAGGGCTTAAGTTGAAGAAGGGCTGGAACTAAACTCTGCAGGGCTGCGGCCCTCCAGGAACTAAGTTTTACACCCCTGGTCTAGATGCAGTAGCAGTTAGAGGCTGTGAAGAAACTATATAAAAAAAAACAGATGGAAAAAGATGTTAAATCAGACTCAGATGATGAAGTACTGTGTTCTGCAATAAAAAAAATAATTGAAGGCTTTCTTTTAAATGGTTACATTCAGTCTAGAATTATTCTCACCTGTAGAAGTAGAACTAGTAGATATTGCGGAAGTGACTGGTTGTAAAAGAACTGAAACAACAGAGTGGAAATAGAAATTCAGCATCTACGGCTGGCCACACACTAGAGGATTTTAAGACCGATATTAAAACGATTTGCTCCCCCGAATGATTGGGGGTGTGGCCCGATTTGGGTCTTGTCGCAAGCGTTTTTTTCGTCCAAAAAAAACCCTCTATTGTGTGGTGTCATTACGATTATTTATCTGCTCCCATTCGAGATGGAGCGTCCCCGAACTCAAATCGTGAAAATCAAACATGTTTGATATTTACGACTCTTGATCGGGCTGCCTCTGACGTGATATCCGCGATAGCCAATGAGAGCGAGCAAGCGTCACCTACCGGATGCTGCGGGCATCTATAGCGGAAACTTGGCAGCCACAAATATGACAAGAAAGCAGAGAACAACACCCATATTCTTTTTCTATACTTTGTTTTTCACTGTGAAACAGAATGCACGCCAGGAGAGCCAGCTGACAACATTGATTGTCCTCGGTTTGTTTTTCTTCTCTAGTCACGTTTGATCTCGCGAGTCTCCGTGAGATCTCGTGTCACTGTGAAATCGTTACTACAATCTTCAAGTGTGCGGTCTCGCGGTCTGCTCGAATCATCTAGTGTGCGCGTTCAGAGGATTATAAGGCTAAAAATCGGTTGAAACTGTCTTCATATCTGTGGTCTCCCATGGTTTTAAAATCAGTTAAGATTTGAAAATCGTCTAGTGTGTGACTTGCCTAAATCTGATTCAACATCTGTGTTCAACATGAAGACAATTATTAAGAGGAGCTTCTCTTGAAAGCCATATTCCAGATCAGCAACACATTCACCTGTAGTAGTGGGACTGGTAGATGTTGTGGATGTGACCATGTGTAAAGGAGCTGAAACAATACCAGATGGAAACAAATGTTAAACCAGACTCACATGATGAACTACTGTCTTCTTCATAAAGAAAATCATCAAGAGGAATTTATTTTAAGAAGCCACATTCAGTCTAGAATTATCCTCACCTGTAGAAGTTGAACTAGTAGATGCTGTGGAAGCTACAGGCTGTGAATAAACTAAAAAAAAAAAAAAAAACAGATGGAAAAAGATGTTAAATTAGACTCAGATGATGAAGTACTGTGTTCTGCACCAAGAAAATCATTGAATGTGACCATTTAAAAGAAAGCCTTCAGTCTAGAATTATTCTCACCTGTAGAAGTAGAACTAGTAGATGTTATGTAAGGGCATGGTTGTAAAATAACTGAAACAACAACATGTGGAAACATGTTAGATCAGATTTAGATGCTAATTTAGATTACTGTTAATCATAAAGACAATTATTAAGAGGAGCTTCTCTTGAAAGCCATATTCCAGTTCAGCAACACATTCACCTGTAGTAGTAGGACTGGTAGATGTTGTGGAAGTGACCATGTGTAAAGGAGCTGAAACAATACCAGATGGAAACAAAATCAGACTCAGACGATGAACTATTATGTTCTTCACGAAAAAAAAAATCATCAAGAGGAATTTCTTTTAAGAAGCCACATTCAGTCTAGAACAGCGGTTAATCCTGGTCCTCACGATACCCGCTCTGCACATTTTGCATGTTTCGCCTCCAAGATTTGTTCCATTCGACCGTAAGTGCCCTGAGAAGTGAACATCAGAGGATACTACACCATGTTTCCAGTTCAAAAGGAGCGTATATATTCCTTTCAAAGCGTGCAAGACTTGACTACTATGCAAACGTCCTTATCACGTTAAATAACCCTTCTCACTTCTGTAGTAAGTTTTGTCTGCGTGTGAAGATGCTGCAGGCAGTGATCTAGCGCAAAATGGTGTTTTTAAATGAAGCAAACTACAGCCAATTTTCATGTGTGCAGGGAGTAGAGAGCAGTGAACAATGTGAAGGGACCATGTCAATCTGAACACAGTTTATTCATGGAGCTCTCTTCTAATGAGGTGGTTATTTGAATGAGGTGAGTTAGAAAAGATCGACATGCAAAATATGCAGAGCATTTGGGAGGGGAGGGGAGGGGAGGGGGTGTTCAAGGACAACGATTAAGAATCGCTGGTCTTACTTGGTTACTTGATTTGTTTTTTTATCCGTCTTTTTTCTCGCTTCCTCCCCTCTTTTTCTCTTTTAAAATGTGATTTATTTTTATTGTAAAGCACTTTGGATCAACAAGGGCTGTGTTAAACTTGTGCTCTATAAATAAAATTAGCCTTTGCCTTGCCTAGAATTATCCTTACCTGTAGAAATAGAAATACTAGATGTTGATGAAGTGACTGGCTTTAAAGAAACTAAAAAAATAACAGATGGAAAAAGATGTTAAATCAGACTCAGGCGATGAACTACTGTGTTCTGCAAAAAGGAAATCATTGAAAGATTTCTTTTAAATAGTCACATTCAGTCTAGAATTATTCTCACCTGTAGAAGTAGAACTAGTAGATATTGCGGAAGTGACTGGTTGTAAAAGAACTGAAATAAAGTGGAAATAGAAATTCAGCATCTAAAGCTGATTTAACATCTGTGTTCAACATGAAGAAAATTATTAGGATGAGCTTCTCTTGAAAACCATATTCCAAATCAGCAACACATTCACCTGTAGTAGTGGGACTGATAGATGTTGTGGAAGTGACCAAGTGTAAAGGAGCTGAAACAATACCAGATAAAAACAAATGTTAAATCAGACTCTTCATGAAGAAAATCTTCAAGAGGAATTTCTTTTAAGAAGCCATATTGAGTCTAGAACCGCGGTGTCAAACTCAGTTCCTGATGAGCAACAGCCCTGCAGAGTTTGGATTCAACCCTAATTAAAGCCACCTGGTCCAGCTAATCCAGTCATTCGGGGTTATTTGAAAACTACATGGTGTGTTTGTTGAAGCAGGGCTGGAACTAAACTCTGCAGGGCTGCGGCCCTCCAGGAACTGAGTTTGACACCCCTGGTCTAGAATTATCCTCACCTGTAGAAGTTGAACTAGTAGATGCAGTGGACGTTACAGGCTGTGAAGAAACTAAAAAAAAAAACAGATGGAAAAAGATGTTCAGTCAGACTCAGATGATGAAGTACTGTGTTCTGCAACAAGAACAGAATTGAATGCTTTCTTTTAAATGGTCACATTCTGTCTAGAATTATTCTCACCTGTAGAAGTAGAACTAGTAGATGTTGTGTAAGGGACCTGGTTGTAAAAGAACTGAAACGACAACATGTGGGAATGAAACAGATGTTAGATCAGATTTAGATGCTGAATTACTGTGTTAATCATGAAGACAATTATTAGGAGTTTCTCTTGAAAGCCATATTCCAGTTCAGCAACACATTCACCTGTAGTAGTGGGACTGGTAGATGTTGTGGAAGTGACCATGTGTAAAGGAGCTGAGACAATACCAGATGGAAACAAAATCATACTCAGACGATTAACTATTGTGTTCTTCACGAAAAAAAAAAGATTTTAAGAAGCCACATTCAGTCTAGAATTATCCTCACCTGTAGAAGTTGAACTGGTATATGCTGTCGAAGTTACAGGCTGTGAAGAAACTAAAAAAAAAAAAAAGAAATCAAAAATAAAAATAACAGATGGAAAAAGATGTTAAATCAGACTCAGATGATGAAGTACTGTGTTCTGCAACAATAAAATCATTGAATGATTTATTTTAAATAGTCACATACAGGCTAGAATTATTCTCACCTGTAGAAGTAGAACTAGTAGATATTGCGGAAGTGACTGGTTGTAAAAGAACTGAAAAAACAACATGTGGAAAGAGTAATTCAGCATCTAAATCTGATTTTAATCTGAGTTCAAACGAAACATTATTAGGAGGACTACTGTTGAAGGTCACATTCCAGTTTGACAACACATTCACCTGTAGTAGTGTGATTGGTAATGTTCGGAAGTGACCATGTGTGAAGAAACTGAAACAATACCAATGGAAAAAAAGCAGACTCAGATGATGAACTACTAGTTCCTTTTGAAGAAAATCTCAAGAGTAATTCTTTTAAGAAATGTAATTCAGTCTAGAATTATCCTCACCTGTAGAAATACAACTAGTAGATGTTGCAGAAGTACTGGCGGTAATAGACTAAAAAAAGAACAGATGATGAACTACTGTGTTCTGCAACAAGGAACTAATTGATGAATTTCTTTTAAAGGTCACATTCAGTCTAGAATAATTTTAACCTGTAGATCATAATTAGTAGAGGTGCAAGTGATGTGAAGTTTTGAACTGAAAAAAAACACAACATGTGGAAACAGATGTTAAACAGACTTTCTGAGTCACATGAAGACAATTTTTAGGAGCTTCTCTTGAAAAGCCACATTCCAGTTTGGCAACACATTCACCTGTACACTGTAAAACCCAATAATTAGGGTAACTCAAACCGTTTGATAAACCGTTGCTTTAAAAACCGACAAGTTAAGTTAACTCAAAAATTTGAGGTAACTGGTTGCCTTAAATATTTAAGTTTTTACAACTAACAGTTTTGAGTAGTCTGACTTATTTCACTGAGTTCACAACCCAAAAAGTTAGGGTAACTCAAACCGTTTGATAAACCATTGCCTTAAAAACCTGACAAGTTAAGTTAACTCAAAAATTTGAGGTAACTGGTTGCCTTAAATATTTAAGTTTTTACAACTAACAGTTATGAGTGCTCTGAACTATTTCAGTTGAGTTCACTAAATAATTAAGTGATTAATTTAGTCTGATTGAGCTTAGTGATGACACCTGCTGTTATCAACCATTATCATGAAAGAAAGAGAAACACAAGAACAACAACTAACTTTAATCAACTGAAATAAAATACATTAAATCTCAAGATCTAAACAACCCCACAAACAGCATCACCAGCTCCACTATTAATACCAGACTAACTTTGTTTCCGTCAGACATCTGCAGAACACTTATTGAGAATTAACTAAGGTTTAGATGTTGATGTAGTTTCATTTACGTAACCATGTTAGAGATAGTGTCTCTTTAGTTGTGCTCTTGACCCTTGACGTTAGTTTTTTTTTTGTTCTTACTTTTCTCTGGCTGTTGAACCATGTGTTATTCAACTATTTGTTATAACTCAAAAGCCCAGAGCCAGTGATCAGTGAACTTCTATTGGATAATTGATCTCATTGAGCATGAGCATAGTTTCATTGTGGTCTAATCTCTGATTAAATGGAAGTTGGATTGATTATAGTAAAAGTGATTTTAAGAGCCAGTGGTTGTGACAGTAGTTAATAAAAGACTTTCCAAACAGTTTGTCCACATAACGTTTTCATCTATGTAGTACTAGACTGTCACACCGACATCAAGAATCAGCTTATGAACCTCAACATGGTGACAATAAAAAAAAAAAAAATCAGCAGCAATGCATGCTGGGAGCCATGGATGAGTTTTGACTATGCTAGTACCCAGCATGCATTGCAGCATGATTTTTTTTTTTTTGTCTTGTTTAATGGTCACCATTGTTGAGGTTCATAAGTTGATTATTGATTCTGTGTGAGTCTAGTGCTACCATAATGAAAACTTTACGTGGACAAACTGTTTAAAAAGTTATTTATATTATTGACTTTTATGTAATCAATACAACATCCATTTAACCAGAGATAACTCTCAATAGTCAGTTCACTAATAGATGATTGTCATTATAAATATATAACAACCAACCACTAATCATTTTCTCTGAGCTTTTGAGTTATAACAAATATGTCGAGGAACATGGTTACAACAGCCAGAAAGAAAAACTAACACAGAAGTCAGGGTCAAGAGCTCAACTAAAGCAGACACTGATCTCTAACATGGTTACTTCAAATTAAACTAAATCAACATCTAAACCTCTGTTAATACTCAATAAATCTTCTGTAGATGTCTGACAGAAATAAAGTCAGTCTGTTATTAATAAGTGGAGCTGGTGATGCTGTTTGTGGGGTTGTTTAATCAGATTTTGAGAGATTTAATATATTTTATTTCAGTTGATTTCACTAAGGCTTGTTGAAGTAGTTGTAGAGTTCTTGTGTTTCTCTTTTCTTCAGTGATTCTGTTTGTTAACAGCAGGTGTTCATCACTAATGCTCAATCAGCACTTAATTAATCACTTAATTATTAACTGCAGTTTTAAAACTTACATGTTTAAGCAAGGGGAATTTGTTTACTCAAACGGTTTGATTACGCTAACTTGTTGGGTTTTACAGTGTAGTAGTGGGATTGGCAGATGTTGTGGAAGCGACCATGTGTAAAGGAACTGAAACAATACCAGATGAAAACAGCTGCTAAATCAAACAGATGCTGAATTATTGTGTTTTTAATGTAGACAATTATTAGGAGGAGCTGCTTTCGAAGGCCACATTCAGTCCAAAAACATGCTTACCTGTAGTAGTGGGACTGCTAGATGTTGTGGAAGTGACTGTCAGTAAATAATCTGAAAAAAAAAAATACAGGATGTTAAAGGAACTGAAAGGATACCAGATGGAAATGGAAACAGTTGTTAAATTAGACTCAGATACTGAATTACAGTGCATCACGTTTCATCAGTTGTGTTTTATTTAGTTTCATTTTAATGGAATTTTAGGTTGTTTCTGTTCGTTTTCCTTTTTCCTTTGTTCTAATTTCAGAAAACCTTTAGTTGTCATGGTTACTGAGTTGATTGTGTCATTCTGTTCAGGTGTTCATCATTAATTAACATGGTTTATTCTGTGTATTTAAGTTCCCCTTGTTTGAGTTCATTTTGTCCGGTCTCGTCTATGTTATGATTGTGTTTGCTTGTACCGTCGTTGTTGTGTGATTACCACAACCAATTTATGACACTGTGTTCGTCATGAAGACACTGATTATGAACAGTCACATTTCAATATTACAGTCCAGTCCAGCATAACACTTACCTGATGAAGCGGAACTAGTAAATGTTGTGGAATTCTCCAAATGTAAAGTTACTGAAACAACATTTAGAAAAATGTTAAATCAAACTCAGATGCTGTGTTCTTTATGAAGACAACTATTATGGAGGGTCATGTTTCAAAATTACAGTCATATAATCTTGAGCAGACCACCAGAGCACTGGCACAGATTCAAAAGTATTGAATCTGTATATTGATCAAATGTGTCATGTTCTGTCTGTTCTCTGTGCTTTCGTTATATTCAGTTGGTTGAGATGTTAAATGACTCGCGATACAATTGGGGTAGGAGATTATATGAATGTATCTCTGAGGGGAACTGTCTGTCTTCAGAAATGTTTCAATTATATATTTTTTTATCTTGCCTCTATATAATATATGCTTTGTTTACAGCGGTAACCAAGTAAATGCTGTCACTGCATTTTGCGTTCTCGTTTAGCCCGTCTGCTGTTTTTGTTTCGTTCAGAGCATGTGAGCGGAGCTGAGCGGTGAGAATTCCCCGCTCACGTGGGTGTTCACTCCCCCCGCTCCACCGCTCAAAGTCACAGCAGACCGCTCCGCTCAATTCCGCTCCCCGCTCACCTACAATTTCATCCCGCTCCGGTGAAATCGCTCCACGCTCGCTCACATTTAAAATTCCTCTGCACGCCTAACACCTGCCGTTTTCAACCGAAGCCTTGGGACACACTGTCTGCGTGGCAGACGTGGAGCGGGTTTGTTGCATAACTGCTGCGGAAAAATCCGCTTCACTTCTATTCTGTCGCGGGGCCGCGGTCGTGGTGTGGTTGGACCGCGCACCTGATACGCGCATATTCCGCAGGCAGTGTGGCTGCTCTAATCTGTTAACATAGGCGCGGAAAGGAAAATCAGCACGCAGCAAACCCGCTCCGCGACGCGTCTGCCACGCAGCCTATATCCTATAAAGAACTCACAGCAACATCAGTCAAAATAGAACAAATATTTATATCTCTTTCTCTATGAAATAAAAAATCACGGACAGGGTTAAGTAGGCTAAAATATTCATATGACAAAACTTATTTAATTGATTATTAGCCAATATTTCCTATTTCAACCATATTCAAACTGCTCACGTTTTCATCCTCCCCATGTTCGCGCAGCACACTGTCATGTTTCCGCATGATGTGTCTTTTTAGATTAAAATACGAATCCTTACTTACTGAAATCGTATCACCACATTCCTGATCATGTTCAACATCGTTATCATCTATTTTTTTGACAGGAATTGTGCACCTGTGTGACCTGTCGGTTTGCTTTTGGAAATATTTCACGAACTCCATCTCTCCTTCACAACGAACGATTTTTGAAGTGTAGGCTGACAGTTTTGTTAATTGTTGAAGGCACAGGTGAATTCTGGGTGGATTTGTGCATGCCCTAGACTCGTGGTGTGAGCGGTATCGAGCGGAACCGGAGCGAGACAGAGCGATCGCTCCGGCCTTTGGATAAAAACCCGCTCCGCGCTCCGACTATATTTCGCACGCTCCGCTCCGTGCTCGCTCCACGCTCCGCTCCGCTCACATGCTCTGGTTTCGTTCATAAGTTTTATGTAGCATAATTTCACAAAGGAAGTCAGGCCATTCTGTTTTTACTTCAAATTTTGAAATTATATATTACCTAATTTCATAAAAGTGTATTTCAAAACCTGTATGGGGTTCAAGCCTGAAGTACTGGAACTGGCCTTTTAAATTTTTCAGAATTATATGTTGCCCAATTGGCAGTAGATTTGCTAGAGAATTACTACATTTATGATTTCCAGTACAATTTTCATGTATAAGGCTTGTTCAGGCAAAGTTGTTGTTATTTCACATTTTATTATTTATTATAATTTATTATTTTCACATATTATTATTTAGTTTTTTTATTATTATTCATTAATATTCATCAGTAATCTTTTTTCTTCAGATGTTTCAGCTGCAGCAACACGCCCCCAACTCGGAAACTCCAGGCTTAACGAAAATTTTGAGTTTCCCACTCGTAATAACGAATTTGTGGTGGAGTTCATGTGTGTTCAACTCGTAAATACGATGTATCCGACATGACTTGAATGCACCATAAGTGAGGGCTGCCCGTGCAGGGCCAGTGCTAAGGGGTCAACTTTTTGCCTATGAGCAAATTCTCAGGGGCCCTGCGCTGGCAGCCCGTAAAGGGCCAGTGCAGGCTTGTTTGCAGGGTACTTTCTGAGTTTGCCCATGTTACAAAAATATTTGATTTAAATTATTCAAAATTGAGGAAGAAAGCCTCAAAACTACTGTGTTAACTTCTTTTATATTACCTTAATTAAATAACCTCATCTCATGGTCTGAAGAGTACAGTGAGTTACATTACCAATTGAGATGTTCACTGGTTTGTCGGCTGTAGAGATAGTGTTGAACAATAATTAATAAGCGCATTTCTTTTAACACAGCTCATACATCTTACACACTCTTTTATCCCTTGTTTTTACCTAGAGACACAAGCACACTCACACATCTGTTCAATTCTACAGATCCACAACCATTCAATCAAAACACAATCCAACAGATGAAACATCAGACTACATTACCAGCTGAGCTCGTCTCTGGTATGACTGTTGTATCAGGGCTGATGATGTTAGCAACAGCTGAAAAAAAAGACTGATAAATATAAATTAATCAACAATAAAAAGGACACATGAAAATGTCTGCAATTATCTACTGCACATTTAATTCTCTTTTATCCCTTGTTTTTACCTAGAAACACAAACACACTCACACATCTGTTCAATTCTACAAATTCACAAACATTTAGTTAAAAGGCAATCCAACAGAGGAAACATCAGACTACATTATCAGCTGAATTAATGCAAGATGGTGGGGTTGTTTGACCAATCAAATGAAGGGGTGTTTCAGTGCTGCCCACACGTGAAATGAAATATTGAAGCCATAAACTGATTTGTAAACTACAAACAAAAAAGATGTCGAGCCAAAATTGACAGTTGATGTTCCAGAAATAGTAAGATGGCTCTTTTGTTTTGTTTTGTATAACAAATGGAAAATTAGATAAAAAAAAAAAAAACGTGCCATCTTACTATTTCTGGAGCATCAATTGTCCATTTTTTGGCACATACAGAAAATTGAAATATTGACCGTTTTTAGCATTTTTGATTTGCCAGATTGAATGGAATAATTGAATGATCGGATGGGAGCCGATTACATCTATCCTACATTATTTTTCATAAATTAAATGACCTCATTACTTGGTCTTTAGAGTACAGTGTGTTACAAAACCAGTTGAGCTGGTGTTAATGCTAAAATGCTAATTGATAATTGTTAACCACGGAATCAAATTGAAATAGCAAATTGAAAATACATCTATTAGAAATAAGTTGATTTCGCATAAACTTCCATATATCACAAAAACGTTTTTTATGCTTGCATAAGGTAGTTTTTATGCAATTTAAAAAAGGAATATATAGCATTTACAGGTCACCTGGCTTATGTAAAGTCACGTGATCATTCATCATTTAATGTACTATAACCTCCAAGAAACCGTTCTCAAGAATTAAGGGCTTTCCTTGACATTAACGCTTGCAAAACCCTTATTTACACTGCACATGTGTGGTGCATTATGGCTCCGACACGGCCACTCTAGTCAATGCTTGTGCATGCTTCAGATGCATCCCAGAAGTGACCAAGTACTCCAGAGTGCAGTCTGGACGATTGGGGAGGGGCGACACATTGGGGCGGGGCGACACGTGTCGCTCCGCCCACCCCCAATTCTATTGGTTTATAACATGGCAAATCTTATTGGTGTAGACCTGAGCATGCGCATTCCTTTGTGAACGATTTTGTCCATATTACAGAAATATTATGTGCTAACTCTATAGAATAGGCCTATCTTAATTATTATCTGTTTAGTAACCATGGTCATTTTAGACAGATGAAGTCATTGTTTACAAATAAACTTGATGACAGCACCTCCGGTGCACCTCCACCACATCACTTATGCACAATCATCATTTAATTAGTCACTTAATTATCTAATTATCTTTAACTCTTTGAGGACTTGGGATTTGACTTGAAGACTTGTTTGTGACTTGAAAGGAATGACTTGGTTCCTCCTCTGGTGAAATCAGCTGCTGAGTTCATGGGTGGAACAAAAATATGGCAGGACTTTTACTCTTTGGCCCCTGGACTTTCCGCCTCTGATCATAAACCAATGAAATTGGGGGTGGGCGGAGCGACACGTGTCGCCCCACCTTAATGTGTCGCCCCGCCCCATCGTCCAGGGTGCACTCTGGGGCTACTCAAAGTGACTGTCCACGCTGCTCTGCTAAAGATGCATGCATACGTCCTCTTCGATTAAAAATAATGGCTAGTGGCTGTGATATACGTAAACCTACCACATCCATTGCCATGACTTGAGGAAAAAAATTATATTAGTCACATAACATCAGTTAATGGAAACGCCGTCAATTTACAATAGGTTTTTTATCGATATTTATAAAATATCGCAAAGTTTTTGCGCAAATATGTATAGGAAACCTGCCGTCTGTCTCGTGCTCCCTGTCTTGTGTTGGGCATGTTTATGATGCTGTCTAGTTTGTTTTCTTTAATAAATAAATATTCACTTGGATCCACACCTTCCTCTGCCTAGCATTACAGAATGAGTATAGGTATGGATCCAGCAAGAAGGTTAATTCAGCTTTGCCAGGAGACCGACATGCAATATCTTACAGACTTTCCAGACACCTGTCCCTTGTCAGCCCCTTGTTAACCTGTGTGGTCATGCCACTGTGTACAGGTGTGGGGGATTAATTGGTATGCTAACTAGCAAGAGGTTTCTATGGTGACAAACAAGGCAGTGAGGGAAACAATGTTTTGGATAAATAGTAATTAATAAGCACATTTCTTTTAACACAGCTCGTACACAGATGCTCATGATGTAAAAACATGTGTGTAATGATATGCAACTGCACATTTCGTATGCTTTCATTCCTTATTTTTATATAGACACACAAACACATTCACAAATCTGTTCAGTTCTACAGATTCGCAAACATTCAGCCAAAACACAATCAACAGAGAAAACATCAGACTACACTACCAGCTGAGCTTGTCTCTGGTGGGGTCATAACTAACAAAACAAGACAAAAACAAAACATGAATATTAATTAATCAACAATCACAAAATAATACACAATAAATTCCAATAAATACCTGTGACTAAACTTTTATTTGCCTGTTACGTGTTTTATATTGTTGAGAAGTTGGTAGGTTTAGAGTAGTGATGACTTCAAAATATCTATAGTATAAATGTATATGCAGTAAAATGATTTGTATTTTTACAAATGCATGCAAATAATTAAATGCATTTGATCTGATGCATAAAACATACAACTGAAAGCAACAAAGTACTATGGAAGGATATTTCAGACTAATTTAAAAAGAAATTGCAAATTGTATTTTTAGTTGTGTTTTCCAAATGTGGACACATAAATTGTGACATAATCCAAACGCAAACGCAAATCTTGCATTACCGTTTGCGTTTTCACTTTCGAGAATGCACAGTGACTGCCAAATTTCAAATAGAAAAACAAAGTAATTTTGCAACTGTATTTTCAATGTCTTAAGAGTTATGACTCTGTCATTTCAAGTTTTAAGTTTCAAGTTTTATTTGTCACATACATGACTATACAGAGATTTTATAACCAGCAGTGAAATGTGAGTCAGGTCCGCTCCATGGACAGTGCAAATATTGTAGAATACAACACAAGGGAAGTATACATAAAATAAAATTAATAAAAAATAAGATATAAAGAACAAAATATAAAATATAAAGTATAAAAGAATGTGCATGACAGTATGCTGTAGAATTAAATATTAGGATAAGCATGACTGTACGAGAGAGGAATGTGCAAACAGGTTGAACATGGTTGACATTAGTGATGGCCAGATTAAGCTTCATGAAGCCTCAATTAATCACTTAAATACTAAATTGCAATGTATATCTTATTTTAGTGAACTCAACTGAAATAAGTTCAGAGCACTCATAACTGTTAGTTTTAAAAACTTAAATATTTAAGGCAATCAGTTTCCTCAAACGGTTTGAGTTAACCTAACTTGTCAGGTTTTTAAGGGAATCGGTTTACTCAAACGGTTTGAGTTACCGTGACTTGTCGGGTTTCACAGTGTGCTAAATCTCCAACAATCCATCCAAAACTATTACATTCCTGTTTTCCATGCTTCCAACATTTCCATAGTACTTGTATTTTGGGATGTGAATTATCCTGTGCCATTAGATTTGCCAAATATACTGCAGTTAACTGTTGTCTTCTTAAATTGAAAGGCATTTCACTCACTTCTACCTAATACATAATAATGACTGATGAATATCAATTAATAAACAGAGGAAACATCAAACTACATTACCAGCTGAGGTCGTCTCTGGTGTGACTGTTGTATTGGTGCTGCTGATGTTAATAACAGCTGAAAAAAATAATGCCTGATGAATACAAATGAAGCCACAAACAAACAAACAAATAAATAAGGCATACAATACTCAAAATAATACTGTGTACAAAGGGTACACTTAAATATATTTACCATAAAAGTATGTGAAATAACAACAACTTCACCTGACCAAGCCTTACACATGAAAACTGCATTGAAAATGGTACATGTAGTAATGCCCTATAGCAAATCTACTGCTTGGACACCAAATATTTTAGACAAAATGTAAAAGCCAGTTCCAGTACTTCATACCTGAACCCCATGCAGTAGACTAGCTTGATAAATGTAGATCAAAACAATATGAACATATTTGCTTTCTTCCAATAAAAATGCTTTATAGCATGAATGGGTATATAAACCTGCTCGGTGGTGCAAAACATGAATTCCAACTTTACATTTAAATCATTCCATTCTTGTATATATGAGTCATTGTGGCTCATATGCACATTTTTTGTAATCTATATCAGAGGTGGAAAGTCCAGGGGCTCAGCAGTTGATTTCACCAGAGGAGGAACCAAAACATTTCTTTCAAGTCACAAGCAAGTCTTCAAGTCACTACAGCATACAAACAAAGTGTGTCTCTAATAGTTACAGTGAATGAATTTTAAATCAATGTGACACATATAAATATTTGAGCTCCGGTACAGTTTAGACACACACAGACATCAAGAACCAGCTTATGAATCTCAACAATGGTGACAATCAACAAAATGCTTCATGCTGCAATGCATGAAAAACTCCCATCATGCAATGCAGTATGAATAATTATTGTCACTACCGTTGAGGATCATATGATAAATGTTCATGTCTAAAAGCCTGATCCTAAACAGGCTTTTTTTCTTCATATTGAAGCATTATGGTTGCACTTACTTAATAGGAGCTTTTTTTCTTTACTAATTAAATGCAGTTAATGAACCAAAGACAAAAGTACTAAAACCAGAGAGATTTAAACCAAGAATGTCCATTCATCTTAAGCACAAGCTAGTCTGCTATTTCAAGTCTCGATTTAACATTGCACAAATGTTTGTTATTAAACAATATTGCAATTGCTCAGAATATTTTTTTTTTTGAACTGCTAAAAAAAAGCTCAACTAAAGCAAACACTGACCACAATTATGGTGGCAATGTTTTTTTGTTTTTTTCTTCCAGTTGATTTCATCCAAGGCTGTGGCTGAAGTCAGTTGTAGTTCTTGTGTTCTCTTTTCTTCAGTGATGTTGATTGTTAACATCAGGTGTTCATTACTAATGCTCAATCATCATTTAATTAATAACTTATTCATATCATTAACTTTAACTCTTTGAGGACTTGGGATTTGACTTGAGATTTGCTTGTGACGAAATAAATGTCTTGGTTCCTCCTCTGGTGAAATCAGCTGCTGAGTTCATGGGTGGAACAAAAATATGGCAGGACTTTTACTCTTTGGCCCCTGGACTTTCCACCTCTGATCTATATGACTTTTTAGTCCATCCCAGAGCATTGGAGAAGGAGAAGATCATGAGAACATATCATTTCAATCTGTTTCTCATATAAAGGACACATGACTTGGAAGACATGGGAGACAGCTATGTCATATGTATTACTCAAAGGATATGATTTTGTAGCTTGATGGCTTCACACTAGGCTACTTACATAGAATAACAGAGATGATAGTCAGGGCTCTTATAAAACCTGAAATATTAAGAAAAAATTAATGAAATCAATGAAAATCATAATCTTATGACATTTAACAACTTTTGACAACAACAACAAATCAGTTTTGAGTTAACTGCATTCATCATCTGACTTCAGTTCGTCTTATAAAGGTTCAGTTGAAGGTTGGAGATTGTTGGGGCAGTGTGAACTAGTCTTTACTAATCATGACAAAAAATACTCACTTTTATGAAAAGAGGAAACCATTGTCGGTGTTGACAGTCTGATGTATTTCTCTATATCCAAAAGCCAGTTCAGCACTCTAAAAAAGGATGTGTTAAATATTAACAAATGTTTTGTGTTGTGGCTATTTTAACACATTTTGTGTCATTTTAAGTTGATCATGTGTAAAAAGAAAGAGAGAGAGAGAGAAACAACACAGTGTGTCCAACACGATATGTGTTAACTATCATCCAAGCACATTTCTGCCTACGTCACTCCACAAGCTGTTAACCAAATGCACGCCTCTTTTTTCATTGGTGGATGACGTGGATGCACTCATGTCAGGTATATGGATTTCCCCGCTAGAAATGTAATGTTCCCAGAGCTTTCTCAGAGCATCCCGCCGGTGTCAATGACGTTCCCAGAATGTTTACCGAGATGGTCATGAAGTGGAGTTCTTTGAAGGGTTGGGGACGTTATTTGGAGGAACTTCAGGGATTAACACTGATTAGAGTGTGTTTGGTCCCACAATACAGTGTGTTAAAGTAACACTGAAGCAGAGTTGAACTTAATGAGAAAGTTAACAAGCGGAATTACTGAAGGAAAGAGAAACAGAAAAACAGAGAGAGACAAACAGAAACACAACTACTACTGACTAAGTCACAGCCTCAGATGAAATCAACTGAAATACAACACATTAAATCTCTCAAGATTTCAGCAGAGGAAGATTAAACAACTCCACAAACAGCATCACCAGCTTCATTTACAGTATTATTAACCAGTTTTACTTTATTTCTGTCATACAAAAGTTCTTAATGAGAATTAACAGAGGTTTAGATGTTGGTTTCATTTCACAAAACTTCAACATCACCATCACTGTGGTCAGTGTTTGCTTTAGTTGGGCTCTCGACCCTTAAATTTATATATATATATATATATATATATGTTTTCTTATTTCTCTTCTTGCTATACTTCTGTTCACAGAGCAGATTGTTATAGCAAAGAAAAACTTGAAAAAAAATGTGATCAGATGATGTCGGCTATTTGATGCTGAACACAATGATCATGTAGTGGCTTGATTCACTGATTGCTATGTTTTACACTGTTGAATATTGACGCTCTTTGTTTCTACAGGTTGAACTTTAACTGTTTGGACAATTTAAACAAATAAAAAAAATTGAGCACAAGAATTTTTTGTATATGGCACACAGACATGGAGAATCAACATATGAATCTCAACAATGGTGACAATCAACAAAATATTCAGATAAACAGATCTTTTATCATCACAAAACAAGCTACTAAAAAGTCACAACAAAATAGCAAAAATTAAAGCAAATAGTAAGAATAAAAGAAAATACTAAGATAATTCGGGTGCTTAATTTATTCATGTTGCAATGCATTCTGGGGGCCATGAATGAGTTTCGATTGGTGCACCCAGAATGCACTGCAGCATGAAGCTTTTTGTTTATTGTCACCATCGTTGAGATTCATATGCTGATTCTTGATGAATGTTTGTGATACAGTGATACAGATGTTCAAAATGTCTTGTGTGCAAAGTGTTTTTAAAATCCATCAAATTATCTGATTAAAAATTAATTTTATTGATGTCACAAGTTATTTTTATTTGTTAACCTCAAACAATCACACACTTGGACTCTAGATGAGAGCTGTGAATTAGGGCACTACACGACCAAGACCAACTAATCAGGTTTTCTTCAGGCCTTTTTTTGCCATAACAAATGTGTTTTGCAAACAAAGATTTATAGCAGTCAAAGAAATATTAATGTTAGATAGTCAAGGGTCAAGAGCCCAACTAAAGCAAACACTGATCACATTAATGGTAAGTTCAAATGAAACATTCAACATCTAAACCTCTGTTCTAAATAACTTTTTTAGACAAACTGGTTAGTAATGAGTGAAGCTGGTGATGCTGTTTGTGGAGTTGTTTAATCCTCCTCTGCTGAGATCTTCAGAGATTTAATGTTTTATTTCAGTTGATTTCATCTAAGGCTGTGACTGGAAGTCAGTTGAAGTTGTTTCCGGTGTTTGTTTTTTTTGTTTTGTTTTTTGTATTGCATTAATTTTAACTGGTTAATAATAGCACATCTATGACACAAATTGTGTGATTTTTGACACATTAGTGTGTTAAATATTTTAACACACAGCCTGTGTTAAAAAGAATAACACACTGGTTGTGTTAAAATTTAATTAACACAAAATGTGTTGTCCCTAACTTGACACACAGGTGTGTTAATACATAACACATGTTGTGTTGTCTTTAACACATCTGTTTTTTTAACACACTAATGTGTCATAAATCACACAATTTGTGTCACATTTGTGTCATTATGACACATTAGTGTGTTAAATATTTTAAGAATATCAACCTGTGTTAAGAAGAATATCACACTGGTTGAGTTGAAATTAACACAAAATGTGTTGTCCTTAACTTGACACACAGGTGTGTTAAAATATAACACAGGTTGTGTTGTTTTTAACACATTTGTTTTAAGAGTGTAGCAACATTGCAGACCCCTTTAGCAACGTTTTTCCCTTCAAAAAACTCTCTCTCTCTCTCTCTCTCTCTCTCTCTCTCTCTCTCTCTCTCTCTCGCTCTGTCTGTGTCTGCTCAGTTTCTCTTCAGCGCGCGGCAGAGAGGAGCAGCGCTTTAATTCAGTTAAACACAGATATTATGATGCTTCTCTAATTTTACATGCAAGTATAGCCGAAATCACAGCACAGCTATTGTCTTTATCTTATGTGTATTTGATTTCATCAGACAACGGTAGATTAACATCTTGGAAAGGAGAGCTGGTTATTTAGTCTTAATGGGTCGCGTTTCAGTCACTATTCCGTTGTCTGACAACAGAAACAGTAAAATATACCAATGAAAACAGTTTTATTGAGAATTTAGCTTCATCAAAATACAGTATGTGGGCACAGAGAGGGAAACAAATGTAATAATAAATAATAAATGTACATTTAGCTTTTTCAGAAGAAGAGCTGCCCTGTGTGCAAAAATGTAAACAGGTTTGTGTCAGTAAATTGCTCAGTGCAAAGAAAGAAGTAATGGGAACCTGGAATTTCTTTTTTCATGCGTCTAATAGACATGAACAAGTTCTTTGAAAAAACATCTATGATCTTTGAAACATGTCTACTCTTCATGCTTTATGTTGACTATGGTTTCAATAATAATAAACATACATTTGCATAAAGCATCTATATTTGTCCATGCCCATATTAATTAGAGTATAAAAAATTGAAAAGTATTAATTTAAGGTACATTTAGAACAAATAAAAATGTGTGATTAATTGTAATTAATCACGAGTTAACTCATGACAATCATGCGATTAATCTCAATAAAAAAATGTAATCGATTGACAGCCCTAGTTTATATACATATAAATATATACATATTAACTAGGAGAAAGAAGCTCTTACCTGATGTGAGCTGACACACAATGATCCTCACAGACACTGATCAAGCGACTGATTAACTAAGATAACAATGCGTGTGTTTAGATGTTTACAGAGATGATATTTGTTCATCATCATGATAAGGAAATGTGTGAAGTCCACAAATTCAAATTCATATACAAATGTATATATAACAATAGCTCACAGATACAGTTCCTTTGTAATGTATTTTTAAAATCCTTCCACACAATGACGTATGCTTAATTTCCTATCAGGTTTGTATTATTTGTAATCAAATGAATTTACATGGACTGAGATGGTTGATAATAATTGATCATTAGAATTTTTTTTTTTCAGCTTCACAACATTTCTCTCTTAACTTCATCAATAAGATGGACCACATCCATTCCTCAAACCTTTATTATTGACTCATATTGTATGAACCTCAACAATGGTGACAGTCAACAAAATATTCAGATCAACTCTGAACATCACAAAACAAGCTTTTCGTTGATTGTCACCACTGTTGAGGTTCATACACTGAATCTTGATATCTGTGTGAGTCTACGGAAACGATGGCATTTGGGAGGACCGCTTCTGTTTGCCAAATCTAGGCCAAAAGCAGGCCATAGCAATGCCACATGTCAGCCAAAAGCAAAGAAATAAACCACACTGGATTTTATCTGAGCCACCAAATCTTCATATATTATTTATAGAGTACTCTCAGCTGTCTAAGCTTAACAAGCAAACTCACTGAAGGAAAGAAGAGAACAGAAAAAAGAGACCTACAACTGACTGCAGCCACTGCCTTAGATGAATTCAACTGAAGATAAAAGACATTAAATCTCTGAAGATCTCAGGAGAGGAGGATTAAACAACTCCACAAACAGCATTACCAGCTTCACTTATTACTAACCAGACTGACTTTATTTCTGTTAGATGTCTACAGAAGTTCTTATTGAGAATTAACAGGGTTTAAATCTTTGATTCATTTGACGTCACCATAATGGTGACTGCTGTTTCCATTAGCCGGGCTCTTATTACAATTATTAACTTTTGTTATAATTAGCTGCTTGTTGCTGTGCTTATCAAACACATTTGCACTAGGAAATAAAGACAGAATGAGATCAGGTGATGATAGTCAGCTATTGATGGTTCATCGTCATAATTAAATGCATGATTCACTGATGTCATTTGACGCTAACGATTGTGTTGTTCCAATAATACATTTGCTGTATAAATCTGTAGTACAAGATCAACAGTAGTGTAGAACCAGTTAAAGATTTAAAAAAAGAAAAAGTTAAAATGTAATAACACAAAGTCATCATAAATCAACACATGAACCTCAACAATGGTGACAATAAAACGTGTAATGATGCAATGCATGCTGGGTACCATAGTACAAAACTCCCAGCATGCATCACAGCATGAATAAATTATGCATCTGAATTGTCCTATTTTCTTTAATCCTAACTTTGGTTCATGTATTTATTTTGTATTTTTTACTGTTTTTTTTGTTGTGTCTTTTAGTAGCTTTTTGTGATGTCCAGAATTTATCCGATTAGCTGAATGTTTTGTCACCATTGTTGAGATTCATATGCTGATTGCTCATATCCGTGTGTGTCAGTATTGCTCACCTTTTTGTGCATTTTTTTTTTGTATATTTCCAAACTGGCATTGCAGTAACAGTATTCATAATGTGAAAGCATTAAATTACACAGCTTCAAGATTCAAACAACAATATATGATAATTGTGAAACCATCAACAGCAAACTATCATGTACTGCAAATGTGTTAAACACACTATCACAGAAGACAACTGATCAATAATAAGAGTTAAAGAGCCAAACTAATGGAAACACCAATCACCATTATGGTGACTTCAAATGAATCAAACATTAGATTTAAACCCTGTTAATTTGCAATAAGAACTTCTGTAGACCTCTAACAGAAATAAAGTCAGTCTGGTTAGTAATAAGTGAAGCCGATGATGCTGTTTGTGGAGTTTTTTAATCCTCCTCTGCTGAGATCTTCAGAGATTTAATATATTTTCTCTTCAGCTGAATTCATCTAAGGCTGTGGTTTAAGTCAGTTGTAGTTCTTGAGTTTCTGTTTGTCTTGAGTTTGTTTGTTTTTCTGTTCTCTTCTTTTCTTCAGTGATTTTGCTTGTTAACACGCTTAGACAAGCTGAGGGGACTCTTTAAAAATATATATGAAGATTTTGTGGCTCAGATAAGGTCCAGTGTGGTTTATTTATTTGCTCTTGGCTGACATGTGGCATTGCTATGGCCTGCTTTTGGCCTAGATCTGGCAAACAGGAGCGGTCCGCCCAAGTGCCATCATTCCACGCCACGTGGGCCAGATCATCATTCCACACGTGCCAGATGTGGGCCGGATCTGGGCCGACATTATGTTGCTATCTGGGTAATCATCTCCTCATGTCTTAAATAGAAAATGTGCAAAGACCATGTTATCTGATTCTCTGGTTATTTAACAGATATACAGTGCCTATAGAAAAACTAGAATAAGTTGGAAAAATCCTCTGTCCCTTCATTTAGTATGTGTAGAGACACCTTTTGCTTTAATTACAGCCATTAATCTGTTTGGATATACTGTATCTGTACTAGCTTTGCACACCTAGATTGCAGAATATTTGCCCATTCATCCTTGCAAAATTGCTCAATTTCAGTCAAGTTCCGTGGTGAGCAGCAATGGACTGCTCTCTTCAAGTCCATCTACAGTTTTTCTATAGGATTTAAGTCAGGGCTTTGACTTG
Source organism: Schizothorax lantsangensis (assembly GCA_027422415.1). Classification (NCBI taxonomy): domain Eukaryota; kingdom Metazoa; phylum Chordata; class Actinopteri; order Cypriniformes; family Cyprinidae; genus Schizothorax; species Schizothorax lantsangensis. Next base: position 40,223,071 of record CM049841.1, on the reverse strand, counting down.
GCCACTCAAGGGCATTTACCCTTCCGACTCTTAAGCCATTGCATTGTTCTTTTGGCAGTATGTTTAGGATCATTGGAGAGTTGAAAGGTGAATGACCTGCCCAACTTCAGCTGTCTAGCAGAAAGACACAGGTTTTCCTCAATAATTTGCTTTCCTGTAGCTCAAATAGTAGAGCATGGTGCTAGCAACGCCAAGATCATGGGTTCGATTCCCAGGGAAAGCAAGAGCTGATAAAATGTAAAACTGTAACTTGAATGCAATGTAAGTCGCTTTGGATAAAAGCGTCTGCTAAATGCATAAATGTAAAATGTAAATGTAATTTGGATGTACTTGGCAGCATCCATTTTCCCTTTAATAATGACCAATTGCCCAGTCACTGCCGAAGAGAAACACCCCCACAACATAACACTGCCACCACCATGCTTCACTGTAGGTATGGTGTGTTTTGGGCAGTGTGTTGTCTTTGCTTTTCATCAAACATCGTGCTAAAAAAAGAAGCCTTTCCTTAAAAAGTGCCACACTCAGTCTCGTTTTCACTATGCAAAAACACACTTGGAAGACAAAGACTATGATGCCATCTGGCAAAAAAGTGCAATGGTCCGATGAGACCATTTTTGGACTGAACTCCAAGCACTATGTTTGGTTTTTGATCTCCAAAAACAAAGCAGAATTTTCAGTTAAGCTTTTCTGATTTAATGTAAAGTTCAGGCTAAAGTCAAGGTGAGGCATTTAGGGGATGTTAGTAGCTTAACAACCCAGAAAACAGCCAGGAGGTTGGTGACACAGCAAAACTGACGGAGGAAGGAACCATGGTAGAGTTCTGAGCTCAACCGATGACGATGATGCCAGGAGATGTGGAGACCCAGGCTGAATCCAATGGACCGAGAGACCAGTTGTTACCAAAGGTACAAGAGAACAAGGTGAAGCAGTGGAGACAAGTGGCCGAGGTGAAGCCAGGGTGCTGGAAGACTGAGGCAGAGCCAGGGAAGCAGGAGCCAGATGGAGCCGAAGGAGTGGAGGAACAAGGCGCAGTTGAAGGCCATAAAGTCTGTGGCGGAGGTAGCGCAATGATTGACCAAGGTGGAGAAGAGGAATGAGGGAGCCCGGTGGGGCCAGAAAGACGAAGGTCCCAGGTGGAGCCGTGGGAGGGAGGGATAATAATGTATAAAAGCATGATGGCATTGTTTGCAAACTGGCTTAAGACTAGCTTAAGAGCAACAATAATGCACCTTGAATCCAAAGTACTTCCATATTCAACTCTCTGCACCTTTCTTGCCAACGAGTTGGGGCAGAGCTGAACTCCTTGCCATTTTCCATGTATAGAAGAGGTGGGAGTAGGGATGGGCAGATGAAGCCTCATGAAGCTTTTCAGCTTTGCAACCAAGTGGTTCACAAAAGGGTTAATTTCTGGAGACTTCATTTGCTCACAATACCACCTGGTGGCCAAAGAGTGTAAAACAAGCAGATATATTACAGACAGAGGTGTAAAGTCCAAGGGGTCAGAAAGTAAATGTCCAGCCATATGTTTATTCCACCCATGAACTCAGCAGCTGATTTCACCAGAGGAGGAACCAAGTCATTCCTTTCAAGTCACAAATGAGTCTCAAGTCAAATCCCAAGTCCTCAAAGAGTTAAAGTTAATGAGATAATTAAGTGACTAATTAAATGATGATTGTGCATAAGTGATGAACACCTGCTGTTATTGAGAATTACAGAGGATCAGATATTGTTTTATTGGTTAAAAAATGATGCCACCACATGGAGACCAGTGTTTGAATTACTAAAAGATCAAGAGCCAAACTAAAGCAAAGTAATTTATTTCTGAGAAATTGCAATATTGTTACACAGCGTTACACCCCGTCTAGGGGTAAAGGCGCAACCTGAAAAGAGTGTGAGGAAACAGAGAGGTTTTGAGTAATGAATGAACAATATTTTAATGAGAACAATGAATTCCGCTGTACAATTGGGGTGTTTAATTTCAAGAACCAACCAGCAAAATAACAAACAAAAGACAACTAAATTGATCTTCTAAACTCCCTAATTCGTAAAAATAAAATAAAATAAAATAAATTCTTCCCTAACTCTCTAACCAAAAAAAACAAAAAACTTCCAATAACAAAAATGGCGCGTCTCCCTACTTCCCCAAATAATGAATATGTACAATCTTTACAATGGTAGCAAACAAATCCAAAATAGGTCAATCCAGAATCTAGGTCAGAAAACAGGCGGCAATCGGTAACATAAACAAATAAGGCAAAACAAACGAACAAAAGCTATCAATCTTTCTCACAATCAAATACGGACAGACTCAAACTTACTAACAAGTGTAACGATTTAACATAGGTAACACAAGACTTAGCAAACAACTAGTGATCACAAAAGCTGACACACACACAAGAGTGAGCACAGAAGGTGCTGAAGCAGGAAGTGATGAGCCAGTCTCTTATAGGCCAGCAGGAATGTGCAGGCAGGGTGTGGCCAATTAGACCGCAGGGATCCAATCAGGAACTTCCTGGACAGAAGACATACAAACACTTCCCAAAAGAAAACAGACGAAAACAATAGGGACGTAACACACGCAAACATTTGTGTTATTAATGAAATTATTATCACATCATCTATACCTTTAGACATCAGTCTCTAGAATCAGACCATTACACGATGATTATATCCTCATCATTACAGTTTTTCTTGCTTGACTTGCCATAATAAACACAGTTAAATCAACCAAAGAAAAACTAATGTTAAAATGTTTAAAGCAAATGCTATTCTCCAAAATGGTGACAAATAATACTCTTCAATAAAACCAACATCTGAACCTTTGTAATTCTCAAAAACTTTTGTAGAAGTTGACAGAAATAACGTCCAGTTATTATGTAATAATAGTGGTTAGTAATAAGTGAAGCTGGTAATGCTGTTTGTGGAGTTGATTAATCCTCCTCTGCTGAGATCTTGAAAGATTTAATGTCTTTTATTTGCAGTTGTTTTGCAGGCTGTGGCTGGAAGTCAAGAGTAGCTGTTGTGTTTCTGCTTGTCTCTTTCTTCTTAAGCAGGCGTTCGTCACTAATTCAATCAGTACTAGATTAATCACTTAATTATCTAATTAACTGCAGTGCTGCTTCAGTCTTATTTTTAACACTCTGTAGTATGCATACTGAGCTGTGTTCATTTCATTGTCTCATCCGGGCTGACCCATGTGGGGCCCTCATGGAAACCGAGGACAAAACTGGCTGGGCCCCAGTTAGATAGCCCAGGTGCCACCCATTGGGCCCCACATGTGTTTGCTGGCTGGGTGAAGAGAGGTGACAGAGACGAGCCTGGCAGAGAACGCACCTTGTTTATTTTAATAATTTTAGAAAAGCACATTGTTTAGTTGTATATGACTATGAAATAAAATCGACCATTTGCAGTTTCAAATGATACCTTATTCTTATCTGTACAATCAAAACTGACAGAGTAGTTTTAGTTCTTTTCGCGGTTAAAGAAAATGCGAGACAGCCCGCACCGGTGTGGGCTTCGACCCCAAGGGGTTAAAGGGCCCAGAGGGACAAGTAATAGAAGCCCTTCGAGGAAGTGGGCCAAACTCATTGAGATCATGCCCGGCCTGGGCAATCGTCAAAAACTCTGAGGGGCAGAGAGCACAAGTAAGTAGAGATGGGCAAAATGAAGCTTTAAGCTTTTTGCCAATGGTTCACAAAAGGGTTAATTTCTCAAAGAGTGTAAAACAAGCAGATATATTACAGACAGAGGTGTAAAGTCCAAGGGGTCAGAAAGTAAATGTCCAGCCATATGTTTATTCCACCCGAACTCGCAGCTGATTTCACCAGAGGAGGAACCAAGTCATTCCTTTCAAGTCACAAATGAGTCTCGAGAAAAATCTCAAGTCCTCAAAGAGCTAAAGTTAATGAGATAAATAAGTGACTAATTAAATGATGATTGTGTATTAGTGATGAAACCTGCTGTTATTGAGAATTACAGAGGATCTGGGCCCGTATTTATCAGCTTCTCAAAGTGCCATTTTAGTCTTAAGTGCTGAGAATTCATGAAATTTACTCCTACTTTCAAACTTAAGTATAAAAGCAAGTTATCAAATTTCTTAAAGCTAAGAATCACTCTTACTCTTCCAGTTACTTAAGACAGCTGGTGAGGTCTCTCAGTGGTTAGGAGTTGCCAGAGGGGCTTGTGATGGCGCTGAAGAGACAGAGACGTGCGCGAATCTTTCAGGAGAGGAGGAATGTCTTTGAAATGTTTGGCGACGAGCAGTTAATCAAACAAGTTACTTTTCCTCAGTTATTCAAAACGAGCAAAGAACATTCACATTACCAAAGAACATCATAACTGACTTCAGTCTAGCGCGAATATTATACGATCTACACTGTATGATGAATACTCTTACCCCTTATTTACACTGCACGTCTGCGGCGCGTTACAGCTCCAAGCCACCGGAGCTGGTCAGCTGCGCCGTGGCAAGTTTCTGAAGCGGCTCTCCGCGCTGCATCACTAAAGATAAGCACCTAGTCTATTTTTGACGGATAATAATAATAATAATCGTCTCGCTGTCGTCAAAGGCATCAGCAACAGTCGATACACTATACTATCATCTATCGGCACCCTAAATTAAGTTGTGATGATGCTTCGTTTCCTTGCCATAATGTGTTATCTTGAAAAGTCTTTATTGTCAAATGTGTGTTGAATGTAAACTCCTATTAGGAATTTAACCATTCAATGTGAATTTATCTGAGAATATTCTTAATTAAGGAAATCTATTCAGTGATTGGTCCATGCGTATGTCGTCATCCAAAATCCCGTTTGTGGCACAGCAAAGTGTCGTGAATCATCTCTAAGGCTGACACTTAAGATTTAGTCCTACACTTCGCTTAAATTACGACTGAGATGATTGATAACTAACTTTTAATCGCAGCTTTGAGCCAAGAATTTTTTTCCACTTAAGTCAATTCTTAGCAGTGTTCTTGAGAGTAATTCTTAGAGGCTTGATAAATACGGGCCCAGATAGATGATAGTATAGTGTATCGACTGTTGCTGATGCCTTTGACGACAGCGAGACGATTATTATTATTATCCGTCAAAAATAGACTTTAATCTTTAGTGATGCAGTGCGGAGAGCGGCTTCAGAAACTTGCCACGGCGCGGCTGATCAGCTCCGGTGGCTGTGGAGCTGTAACGCGCCACAGACGCGTGCAGTGTAAATAAGGGGTAAGAGATTTATTCATCATACAGTGTAGATCGCATAATACTCACGCTAGACTGAAGTCAGTTATGATGTTGTTTGGTAATGTAAATGTTCTTTGCTCGTTTTGAATAACTGAGGAAATGTAAATGTTTGATTAACTGCTCGTCGCCAAACATTTCAAAGACATTCCTCCTCTCCTGAAAGATTTGCGCACGTCTCTGTCTCCTCAGCGCCATCACAAGCCCCTGCTGGCAACTCTTAACCACTTGAGAGACCTCTCCAGCTGTCTTAAATAACTGGGAGAGTAAGAGAGATTCTTAGCTTTAAGAAATTTGATAACTTGCTTTTATACTTAAGTTTGAAAGTAGGAGTAAATTTCATTAATTCTCAGCACTTAAGACTAAAATGGCACTTTGAGAAGCTTGGTAAATACGGGCCCAGATGTTGATGTTTTATTGGTTAAAATGACACCACCATCATGGAGATCAGTGTTTGCTTTAGTTGGGCTCTTGACCCTTGACTCCTGTGTTACTTTGCTCTCTGTAGCAATGCATGTGCTGTTGTAAAGCAGAGAGATCAATGTTGTGCAATGAGCAGCCATTAGCTGTTTTCATATGATGAGGTAATCATCAGGCCTGACCTGTTTACATCCAAAATAAATAAAAAAATAATTTATATGTTTGGGTTTTCAATAACCAACTCTGTGAAACTACAGCGTGCAATGAAAGTGTTGCTCTAGTAGTTATATTGAGTGAATTTTAAATCTATGTAATGCATATAAATATTTAAACTCCAGTGCTATTTAGACACACACAGACATCAAAAACCTGAGCGATATAGCCTGAGTGATATAGTAGTTATTTTTTCCAATATTTAAGTATTACAGTGACTTATGTTTAATAGGACTTTTTTGCAGTTCAGTAATAGCTGAAAGTCAGTCAATAAACCAAAGAGAGACATCTTCATGATGTTCATTCAAGTGACTTAAAAGCAGAAAGTGTAAGCTAATCTGCTTTCTCAAGTTTTTAATTCAACAATGTGTAAATGCATCAATGTTTGCTGTAAAACACTATTGCAATTGTTTAAAAGCAAACTACTTTCAGTTATTAAAAGGGTCAAGAGCCCAACTAAAGCAAACACTGATCTCCATGATGGTGGCATCATTTTAACCAATAAAACATCAACATCTGATCCTCTGTAATTCTCAATAACAGCAGGTTTTCATCACTAACGCACAATCATCATTTAATTAGACACTTAATTATCCCATTAACTTTAACTCTTTGAGGACTTGGGATTTGACTCGAGACTTGTTTGTGACTTGAAAGGAATGACTTGGTTCCTCCTCTGGTGAAATCAGCTGCTGAGTTCATGGGTGGAACAAAAATATGGCAGGACTTTTACTTTCTGACCCCTGGACTATCCAACTCTGTCTGTAATATATCTGCTTGTTTTACACTCTTTGGCCACCAGGTGGTATTGTGAGCAAATTAAGCCTCCAGAAATTAACCCTTTTGTGAACCACTTGGCTGAAAAGCTTAAAGCTTCACGAGGCTTCATTTGCCCATCTCTACAAGTAAGCAATACTGGCGAGTTGGGCATGTTCCCGCCGAACTCTGCTCAGTGCTGTCCTACCTACTAAAGGTTAGTGCCCATTATGCAGAAAGGACCCTCGCCTGTAAGGCAGGGCCGTCCAGGTTATAAAACCAAGCAATTGTGGACGGCGAGGCTCAGCCGGCCGCCACACAAATTTCTGCGACGGACATCCCGCTAGACCAGTGGTTTTCAAACTTGTTCCTGGGGACCCACATCTCTGTTATCTCATTAGGAAAGAGCTCCATGAACTCAAATCAGTGTGTCAGATAAGGGAGACATGCAAAATGTGCAGAGCATTTGGTCCCGAGGAACAGGATTGAAAATCACTGCGCTAGACCACGCCCACAATGAGGCAACGCCTCTTGTGGAGTGGTCTCGTACTCCAATGGGGCATTGCAGGCCCAAGGAAGAGTATGCTAGCGTAATAGTGTCAACTATACACCTTGAAAGTCTCTGCTTTGTGACCGCATGCCCTTTGGTGCGGTCACCGAAGCAAACAAAAAGTTGTTCTGACTGCCTAAAAGGGGTGGAACGCTCAAGGTAGATTCTCAGCGCCCTGACAGGGCAGAGTAAATTCAACTCCTGGTCCTTGTCTGAGGGAGAAAGCGCAGAGAGCGTAATGACCTGTGCTCTGAACGAAGTGGAGAGCCCCTTAGGTATATAACCATGCCTTGGCTTCAGGACGACTGTAGAGTCGTTAGGCCCAGACTCAAGGCAGGTAGGCCTCACAGAGAGCGCCTGCAAATCTCCCATTCGCTTGACCGATGTGGAAGTGGCCACTTATATAGCTAGATAGCCTCACCTACTCTAGCAGGCTCTGGCGGGCTTCGTCGCCATAGGCTCGTGCAGCTCCGCTGCCTCGCCATTGGTTCATTTTTATAACACTGCACGAACCAATGGCCGTGCAGTTACACTGCGTTATTGAAAAGGCTTCAGTCATCGGAGAAAAAGGAGTTTCCCCCATAGCATCTTAGCAGACGCAGTACAATTGAGGTATTGATAGGGAACTAATGAACAGGTGTGTGAAATCAATGAACAATCATTACAACCAATGAAACACAGGAAACAAAGACAAACAAACTAGAAGTCCATGAAACTGGAACTGAAACCAAAACTACATGTGATAGTTACATTCTAAATACAGTTATATTGCAGAAGATATATTTTAAATTAGGTTATTCCTCTCAAATCAGAATCAGTCTAATTATATGGAGCTTTTTTAGTCTTCCGTGGAATGAAACATGTTCACTGATAGGCTACAGTTATTGTCACACTGTTTGTAAAGACAAAACTTTGTAACTTTGTAAAAATAAAAGCCATATGACAATGCAGATTCACTTTGAATTTGACAAATCAGCTGTTCCTTTATTTTAATAGTTTATTTACAAAGGTAAATACACTATACCTGTAAAACCTGTGACACTCCATTCTGAAAGTATACTGCCAGATGGACATTTAAAGTAATATAAAAAATAATATTCTAACCACAAACAAAAATATAAGTGTACAAGATTAATACATGTATTAACATTATTTTATATTTGACACAAGGCTCATTTAAAAACTTAACTTAAACTGTCAAGTGTAAAGTCATGTTATTTTCCTTCACCATGCACACATGAAACACACATTTTTCAATTTGCCAGCATTTAGCAGAACATTTTGTGGATTCTCTGTAAAATATGCTTTTCTCTCACCACCAATTATGTTTAAAAAATATTGATATATTCTGTATTTACAACTGTAATATCAAAAGTCTTTACAGATAGGAGCTGAAACTACAGTTACATTTACATTTTACATTTAGTAATTTAGCAGATGCTTTTATCCAAAGCGACTTACAAATGAGGACATTAGAAGCAATCAAAACCAACAACAGAGCAACAACATGCAAGTGCTATGACAAGTCTTGGTTAGTCTAAAGCAGTAAATGTAGAAAGGTTTTTTTTTTTAAGAAAACGAGTGGATAGAATATAGAAAAAAAGAAAACTAGTGTTTTTTTGTTTTTTTATAAGAAACAAGTAGATAGAATAGAAAAAAGAAAGCTAGTGTTAGTTTTTCAATAAATGCTAGCAGTTAGAGAATAAATATGCAATTGATAGAGGGTCAAATGTGTGTTTTTTTGTTTATTAATAAAAAGAAGACAGATAGATAAAATAGAATTAGAATAGAGAGTGCTATAGTTAGAGGGTCAAATAAAGATTAGTTAACATCTAAAACATTGATTTTACTGTAAGAATGCCATCATCTCTATAATAATGGCACTTTAGCAGTACTTTTTACTTCCTGAACATGATGCTGTAGTTCTCAGTGTTTTTTGCGTCCAGAGCAAAGACATCTGAAGAACTTCCTGTACTGCTGCCTGACCTGGACAAAAATGAGACGAGAGGAGCTGAGTGACTTCATGAGATCTATTTAACCTCTAAAACTCATGAACCACAATGGAGTTTGATTTTAAATAACAGGTAAGAAACTACTGCCACTGGAGATTGATTAGTTTATTTACAGAGTAGGATGGAAAAAAGTCTGACCTCATTATTGAGGACACAGTAGATCAGGAAGATGAAGGTTCCCTGCTGGGAGTTCAAGATCAGGAAGAGGATCTCCAGCACATTACTGCCAGTAGTGAAGAAACCCAGAATCCAGGAGCAACCAAGAACCACAAACTGAGCCAGTGTTTTAAACACCATAACCCTGCAGAGAAACAGAGAGAGTTAATGTGCCTTCATTGACTATATGTTCTTTATTTATAGTGTTTTGATTATAATGTTTGTTACTTGGTTTGTTTCATCTGTGAAACCTCAGCATTCAGTTTTTTGAGAGTTGAGTTCAGAGTGATGACGATCTTGATGAAAAGAATTGTGTTTAACTGCAGAAAAAGAAAAAATGATCAAATTCATTTTTTGGCTTCAACAGTCCATGTGAAAAATGTTTATATTCAGAACTTACTGCTAGTATGACACAAACAGGACCCAGAAAACTCCAGATAAAACCTTTATCATGTTTAATCCAGCAACTGTTCAGAGGAAAACAAACAATAACTGAATAATGCTATTTCAGATGTGCGTGCCTTTAATATAGCATGTCAAAAAATTATTTTAGCAGATAGCAGAAATCTGCCCTGAGCAATTTACTTCTTTCTAAACAAATGACCTTAAAAACAACATCAACTCACTGTTCACTGCCGTATCCTCCAGGAACCAGACCGACAGACACACACACCACAACCAGAGCAACCACATATCCAATCACACACAGGAATCCACTGCTAAGCACCTCCCTCTTTTTGGAGCTGATCTGTGATAGGTTCTTCACACAGATGAAGAGCAGCACAGCTTCAATGAACATCCACACAAAGCCGGAGAGAAAGAGGAAGTGCAGAAGGCCTGAGATCACGGCACACAACACCTGGAGACCATGAGAGACTGTTATTATGATTCTCAGTGAGGCTGTGCTGAGCTTCTTCGTCATTCTCACCTGCTGAGGCCGTATGAGGCTCAGGAACTGCTGTGTGAGCAGGAACAGAAGGTGAGCCAGCAGAAGACTGATGCAGATGTTGATTCGAGCCACATTATTCACTCCAGGACTCCACCGACAAAGGGCAAAGGTCAACAGGGCCACACTGAAGAACACCAGCCCCACGATCACACACACCAAATTCAACAGCTCCATCGGTGAGCCGCTCTGAGAAAACATGTCAGAGAACATGAGTGTCAAATCTGTGCTGTTCTTCAGTGTTCACTAGAAATGTTCTCGTACCTCTGGTGGGCGGCTGGTTTGCATGATGAGAGCGAATGTGGACAGATGAACACAGGAACACACAGTGCAGCTGCTGTTGGTCTTTAAAACAGAACAACCATCTACAATCCACTCGCTGATATTCCAGTACACACAGGACAGAGAACCACTGGGATCAAACTCCTGCAAGAAGAACAAAGATGCAGGAAATATTAGAACATTTAACATGTTCAGATGTTCATCAGTGCTCAGGTTGGACAAAAACACATTTCAGTGTCTCACTCCGATGTGTCTGAAGGTGAAGTTGACTGGTTTGGTGAGTTTAGTGTTGGTGGTTTTGGGAAGAGTAGCTGAGATCACAGTAGACATCATGGTTTTAATCTTGTCGTTTGATGTGTTGAAGAAGTCTGGCTTCAGTAGATTCAGCATCATCTTGTAGCTCATGAAAGCCACATTAGCTGATCCTGAGTTACAGGCCAACAATGGACAAAACGTAGTGAAAGAAAATCACATCAGTTAACAAAGTAACTCAGACAAAAATTAAACATTGGGCATTCACAACGGCAAATTGAAGTTCTCAAAAAGCAAATGTATATGTGTGTATTTTCATATGCAGTCAGGACACATTCATGCTTCTCACACACCTGAAGGACTGCTCTTGGCAATCTCAAAAAGGTTAATCTCCATATCAGCCTTTTCTGTACTGATTGAAGGAATTATTTTTTCAGATGCATTTGGTCCAACTGCAAGAACTCTCACTTCTAAGAGAAACAAACAAATATGGGACTTTGTTAATTCTTATTGCAGTTTTCCTGTAAACTGCGATTCTTTTCCAAATTTTAATGAGATATATGCATTATATATAAATATATATGTCCCAAATTTTCAAATAAAAATTAGGATTTTAGTTTTTCAAAGAAAGTGTTTGTTTGTTTGTTTTTCTCAAGTCTTTTTAGATAACTGGTTTCAATCTCAGACAGGTTTGTTAAATAATTTGCCAGGTCTTCTAAGGTAAATGGAAAACCTACTTAAAGAGATAGTTCACCCAAAAATGTTGTACATTGTTAAGCAAGTCAGTTCTCCGTGTAATTTGGGGAGGAAGAAAGATCTTTCTTAAGATAAAAAGCATGAAACATTGCAATGTCTTGCAAAAGGCATGAAAACAACATTTTTTTTTTGCAAAAACTGAACAGAGATTATTGAACATGATCTGGATAGAACAGCTATTGTTACAAAGCACATACCAGCTGTTTAATGCAAAATCAACACTAGTCAACAACATCTAGATATAGTGACCACTTACTGCTTTTTACTAAGTGAACACAAAAGTAACATTTTATATCAATGAAATATAAAACATGAAAATTACACAGAAAGTGCAATCTTTCTACAAAAAGTTGCGATCCGAGCCACTGAATATTGAGTATGTACCGATACCGAGTCCCGATCCGATACTTGTATATTCCTAGTGTTTGATGCACAATTCAAGTACATAAAAGTTATTTAAATCAATCCAATATACAGAGTTGTGCAGAGAGTAAAAGTAATATCTCTCTCTGTGTGTGTGTGTGTGTGTGTGTGTGCTCCGCCCACCCCCAATTCTATTGTGCATGTACAAGATCACTCTCTATTTGCACACACTGTATAAAGATATTGGTAGGATATGTGACTACTGTTGTAAACAAATTATGATAATTTAGATGCATTTTTATACAATAAGAAGAAAAATTACAACATAAAGGTAAAAAAGTGGCGATATGGTTAGAAAGCATGAAGCTCAGTCGAATATTAAATCACTCCGAAGCAAGACGCAACCCATAGTAACGCATTATGACAACACTGTCTCAGATAGTCTGAAAGTGAGTGATCGTTACAAATGTGCACATCAAATACACAAACGCTTATCCACCACATTTCTTCTTGTTTTGCATTTTTTCATGGCAGCTGAATGTGCACATTTGAGCTAATTCTTTTCCTTTTAATGGCGGTTGGAAAATGTACTGAAAGGTGAATACTGCCACCTACTGCACATCACCGTATATAAAAGGCATGACAGCTGGCATAAAATGAGTATCGGGCTTAGGAGAGCCAATACCAATCAGTTAAAAAAAAAACTTGATCGGCCCCATTTCCCATCCATGAGATCAGCTCGGGACATCCCTAGCTGTAACAACAAAGCGAGTTCTTTGAAGAACGAAGAAACCCATAACATAGAACAAGCGTCAGGTCTTTTGGTTTGCATTTAATTACAGCTATTAATCAAGAAACTTTGCAGTGTGCAGCTATCAGCATGAAAAAAAAATGTTTATACAAATTGTAATTTCATTATAAACAAAGTGTCTAAAGAGCACTCCCTTTATATTTACTAAAACATTCAGTGCAAGTATGCTTGCTGACTGAGCAAGGGCTTTTGAAAGCAGTGTCAATCAGCTGTCACAGTCGTGAGACATGAGTGAAATTCGCTTACTGTCTTTATTAGCTAAACTTTGAACAGTATCACAATATACACAATATTCCCTAATTTTATATCATCAGTAAAGATTCCGCTAATATTTGATGTTTCACACAGAACATTTTCAAAAACACAGGGTTCTTTATTAGCATCAATGCCTCCATGAAAATCCTTAAAAATCCATTGAACCTTTCCATTCCACAAAAGGTTCTTTAAAGTGGGATTTTTTTTTTAACTCTAGAACATCTGGTCTCATTCCCTAATAATTGTGTAGATTATAAGTATTTATCTTGACTGTTCTATTCAAGATGGCGCCGCACATGGCCACCTTGGTTTGTTGCTCCTTGGTACTTTTACTCTTTTTGTTTGTTTGTCCTGTCTTAATCAACGTTTTTCCAATCAGCTTCACTAGAAACAAACTCTTGGACATAAGAAATAGCACACCAGATAACTTTTTGCCGACGTTTGAACATTCAGATGTTTTACTGGACATTTTAGTCAGAGGAGCTGCGTTCCTATTCAAGCGCTCCAGGCGACGCAAGCGAGGGAAGCGCGCTGGTGCGCTCATGAAATTCCGACAGCGCAGTTTTAGGACTCCGCTGCCGAGTATTCATCTGGCGAATCTCTGCTCCCTTGTAAATAAACCAGACAAACTACAACTCCTCCCTGGTTGAACGGAGCCATTCCAGACAGCACGCTTCATCTAACGGGCTTCCAGCTGTTCAGAGCGGACCGCGTCATCGAGTCGTCAGGGAAAACGAGAGGCGGTGGATTATGATTTATATCAATGAAGGCTGGTGTACAGACGTGACAGTTTTGAAGAAGATGTGCTGCCCAAATTTGGAAGTGCTCTTTATTAACTGTAAGCCTTTTTATTCACCACGGGAGTTTTCCTCGTTTATTCTGGTGAGTGCGAACATTCCTCCTGACGCGCGTGTGAGCTAGAACTGTTGGCCGATCAAATCAAACACACAGAGCAGCATTATCCGGACTCTTTCATTATCATTCTCGGTGATTTTAACAAAGCTAATCTCACCCGCGAACTGCCTAAATACAGACAGCACATCACGTGCCCAACCAGGGACAGCAATATACTGGACCATTGCTACACTGTTTTAAAGGATGCATACCACTCTGTCCCCCCGTGCAGAGCTGGGACTCTCTGATCACTGTTTGGTTCATCTTCTACCAGCCTACAGGCAGAAACTTAAATCTGCTAAGCCTGTACACTGAAAAAAATGTTTAGTCAGTTCAAATTAGAAATTGTACGTCAACTGGTAACATCTAAAATAACTGGTTTTGTTGAAATGAAATAAATGGTTTAAGGTTACTGATTATAACTGAATTCAACCAATCTAAAAAAACAAGTTTTACTGAAGCATAACTGTTAGTAGATGTAAGCTGATTTCTCCAGTTAGGTAAAATTACTTAATAAGTTTGATATAATTTTTTTTATGATTATTATTTTAAATGATGAGTCATTTTCCACATTGTAAAAAAAATAAAAATAAATAAATAAACACGGTGAAATGCATGGCAGCACAGAGTACTAAACATTTACCGTTAATGGAAATAACATTCCTGAATTATTATTGTGAAACACTCTCTGTAAAACATAAATCTCTTGCAGTTAACTAGAGGGTGACACGGGAGTGGATTTTCAAACCTCTCCCGTCCCACTCCCACAAAAAAAAAATCTTGTCCTGTCCCAATCCCACGAAAAAAACTGGGGGAAAATATCGTCCCGTTCCAATCCCGGAAGAATGACTCCCATTCCCTCCCACTCCCATGTTGTGTTTTTTGGCCGGAATCTGTCAGTTACAGTAAAAATACAGTACAGATCACAGCGTGCCCAATAGAAATCCAAAATGTAGTTTTTTGTTATTATATTGAACTGAATGCCAGCTTAAACAATGCACAGTGTGTATTGCACACACATTAAATTGCATGTAAATCATCCATGCTAACACACACGTTTTCTATTTGAATTTTTTTCATTTGAAAGTAGACATTTCACTCTCTATAGATATATTTTTCATAGACGGAGTTTCGATGTTTCTCGCTCAAGTTCACAGAGACCTAGACGGCAGAAAGCGCATCCTGTTTGCTTTAATTACTTTACAGAAGCGCAACGTTTCATTGTTATTCTGAGTGCACACAAATAAACGTAGAGTCTTTACAGATTCGAAAGATTTATTAGGCTACTTTTATCTGTATGACCATAAATTACGGAGATTTTAATAGCAAGTGAGTGCACCGGCGCCTGTCCTGCAGCTAGCGCGCTATTCAGCTTCCACTCTCCACACAAACACGTCAATAGCGCACATTTCTCTAGGACTAGGTTAACATCATATTGAGAGGCCATGTAAAGTTGCTACTACATAAATCTTTCAGAAGAAAAGCCATATTTCCTGCCCGAGTGTATTACTATATATACCAGCCGTTAACAATCTGTCCGTCACGGACTGCATCATTCACTTAACCAACCACACTAAAGCAAACAGGAGGAGAGCATAAAGAGACAGGGCAACTAGAATTGAGTTCAGAATTAAAATATACAGTTTATAGTTTATTTATATAAAAGGTATATTTGTGTATAAAGTTGGGTATCATTACTTTTCCCGGTCCCGCCCACATTTTTTTCCTGTTCCGTCCCAATCACGTGATTTGTAGCGATTTTGTTTCCCATCCCGCGGGATTCCCAAAAAAATGTCAGCCTCTACAATTAACCATTAGCTAACAACAGTACACATGCTTGAGTTAATGTAATTATCACTGCATCAGCAACAGCACAGCTACTGACTTTAAATAAACAACATGCAGCATAACATCAATGTTTCTTGGTCTTCTCCTGGACTGAAGCACAGACTCTACTCTTCAGCACAACGGTGACCCACAAAACTCAGACAACAGAAACCCTTTAAATCCCAACAGAACATTGAACACTAATATATCTCTCTAGATCTCAGCATCTTCAGTTATTACAAACCAGTCTGACTTATTATCTTCCATACAAAACGTCTTATTAAGAATTAACAGAGGTTTAGATGTTGATGTTTTATTGACAATAATAAAGTTTGAAGTCCCCGTTGTGGAGATAAGTGTTTGCTTTAGTTGAGGTCTTGATCCTTGTCTCTTTAGCATTATTTTTTTTTCTGGTTGCTGTAACTGTGTGTTTCTAAAGCACATTTGTTACAACTGAAAGTGCTTGAGAAAATCTAGTGAGATGAGAATTCTATTCAGGCCAAAGAGCACGCCTACAGGAGTGGGGACAAAGCCTTGTACAAATAGTCCAAGTACACACTAAAAAAGGAGATAAGAGTGGCAAAGAAAAACTACTCTGGAAAGCTAAAAAAACAGCTCTCAAGCAACGATCCTACATCAGTGTGGAAAGGCCTGAAAGCCATCACCAGCTTCTAGACCCCATCCCCCAGCACTGAGGCCAATCAACAATTGGCTGAAGACCTGAACGAGTTTTACTGCAGGTTTGAAAAGCAAGAGCCTGGTCTGACACCCCACACCCACTCTGACCGTTTCACAACACAGCCATCAACACCCTCTCCCTCCCTCCCCCTACTGTTTCTAAGCCTGTACTCAAGATCTGTTAATATGATGTAAGCAAAGTCTTCAGGAGACAGAAGATAAGGAAAGCCAAAGGCCCAGACGGTGCCTCTCCAGTCTGCCTCAAAGCCTGTGCTGTCCAGCTATCATCCATCTTCACATCGATCTTCAACAGATCACTGGAGCTGTGTGAAGTCCTCTCCTGCTTCAAACGCTCCACCATCATCCCTGTACCCAAGAAACCAAAAATCACAGGACTCAATGACTACAGACCTGTTGCTTTAACATCTGTGGTCATGAAGTCATTTGAGAGGCTCGTGTTGGCCCACCTGAAGGACATTACTGGATCCTTGCTGGACCCCCTGCAGTTTGCTTACCGAGCAAACAGGTCTGTGGATGATGCAGTCAACATGGGACTGCATTTCATCCTGCAGCATCTGGACAAATCAGGGACTTATGCAAGGATCCTGTTTGTAGACTTCAGCTCCGCTTTCAACACCATCATCCCAGATACCCTTCAGAATAAACTAACACAGCTCTCTGTACCCACCTCCATCTGTCAGTGGATCACCAGCTTCCTGACAGACAGGCAGCAGCTAGTGAGGCTGGGAAAACTCTCATCCAGCACCTGAACCATCAACACTGGAACTCCTCAGGGCTGTGTTCTCTCCCCACTGTTTTTCTTTCTCTACACAAATGACTGCATCTCTAAAGATCTCTCTGTCAAACTCCTGAAGTTTGCAGATGACACTACAGTCATCGGCCTCATCCAGAACGGCGACGAGTCTGCTTACAGACAAGAGATTGAGCAGCTGGCTGTCTGGTGCAGTCATAACAAGCTGAACATGCTCAAAACTGTAGAGATGATAGTGGACTTCAGGAGAAACCCCCATGCTCTCCCCCCACTCACCATCATGAACAGCACTGTGGCTGCAGTGGAGTCATTCAAGTTCCTGGGAACCACCATCTCCCAGGGCCTGAAGTGGGACACTCACATTGACTATAACTGTTTGGTTTGGGTCATCAGATATAAGAAGATTGCAGCGGACTGTTAGGACAGCAGAAAGGATCATTGGTGTCCACCTGCCCACCCTTCGGGACTTGTACTACTACAGAGTGAAGAAACGGGCAGGTAACATCATCACAGACACCTCTCACCCCGGACACAACCTGTTTGCACTTCTCCCCTCAGGCAGACGCTACAGATCTCTGTGCACTAAAAAATCTAGGCATAAAAACAGTTTTTCCCTCATGCCATCTCCAACCTAAACAGCTAACACAGGAATTATTACCTGTGTTCTGTAATTCATGCCTGTAATTAATTTTCCATCTCTAATTATTGCCTCTGTCAAGTACTATGTAAATACATATGCATATTTTCTATACAGTATGTATGCATGTATGTACCAAGAGCTTCTTAAAAACCACAACCAATTCCTTGTGTTTGCACACACTTGGACGAATAAAGCTGATTCTGATTCTGATACATCCATTCGAACTTCTCATGAAAACTTTCCACCTAGTTCACAACACGTGCATACGCACATGAATTTGTTCTTAAACTTGTCCTAATGTTATTGAATTTGGGGTATTCTAAATGAGTCGCCACATGCACGAGGTTAGTCATTTGCATAAAACATGCCCAGACCATCACCATATAAGGCAGCTTTCCCAATCCCAGTCCTCACACCCCCCCGCTCTGCATATTTCGTATGTATCTTTTATCACGTACGATGTTTGTTCTATTCGACCGTAAGTGCCCTGCGAAGTGGACATCACTGGATATTCCACCATGATTCCAGTTGGAAAGAGTGTATGTTCCAATCAAAGGGCATTAAAGTGTGCGAGACGTGATTTTCAATTGTATTTATTTACAGAGGTATATGATGTCCACTCGTCTGTGTGTGAAGATGCTGCAGGCAGTGGCGCAGCGCACATCCGTGAATGTTCCGAAGTGAAGTAAACTTCAACGGATTTCTCCTGCTCAAGGAGTAGGGAGCATTGAACACGGTGTAGGGATCATATCAATCGGAACACAGTTCATGCGTGTAGCTCTCTTCTAACGAGCTGGTTATCTGTATCAGGTGTGTTAACTAAGAGAGACATGCAAAATATGCAGAGCAGGGGACGCGAGGACTGGGATTGGGAAACGCTGATATAAGGGCTTTCCGCACACACTTTCCTTTACCGCCTTTCATCACTCTCATCAAAGATACTACATGCAACCCCATATGACACTGTCTACATACAAGCTCTCTCAGGATCTTTGAGCAATGCCAACATCCATAAAGATGTATTTCTCTCTAAAGGAATACAATTTATTACATAAATCCAATGTGGAGATGACGAGTCAGGATCAACTTCATATTTTGCGCCACTGACTCAGAAAACACTAGTTTATTGATAAATAATTAAAATATCTCCTTACTATTTCCCCCACCACCCCCCGACACATTTATGGTAATTACTACAAGCCTTAGCCTATTGGGTATTTTGACCGCAGAACTCTTCCAGCTGCACTGAAGGCTGGCAGAGACACCAAACACCGTCCGAGCCAAGACCGAGTCTTGACAGTTGCGGTAGCATGGTCTCGTGTTGTTTCAACCAGCTCAGCAATTTTTTCACCACCATAATTGATGGATGTCTAAAATATAAAAATAAGGAGAAGCCTAAAACAGCCCCAATGCCCGGCCCACGTTTGAGCTATGACATGAAATTTGGCCTGAAGCCCGGCCCTAGGGGTGTAAATAAGTCGGGGCCCATTGGGCTGAAATGCAGGGCTCTAATTTCACTTGCTGAAGACAAAACTAAAGGCAGAAAGAATCACAAACAAACAACAACTGAAGTCAGCTGCAGTAAAGGCCTGGCAAAGCACCACAAGGGAGGGAACCCAGTCTCTGCTGATGTCCATGAGTTCCAGACTTAAGGCAGTCATTGCCTGCAAAGGATTTTCAACAAAATATTAAAAATGAACATTTTATTTATGATTATATTTATTTGTTCAATTACATTTGAGCCCGTGAAAATGGGGGGACTGTGTATAAAAATGGTTGTAATTCCTAAGCATTTTGTTATATTTTTGTTCGACCCCTTGAAATAATGCTTAAAGTCTGCACTTCAATTTCATCTTGATTGTTTCATTTCTAATTCTTTTCTGGTGGCAAACAGAGCCAAAATTATGAAAATTGTGTCAGTGTCCAAATATACATGGATCTATTGTCCTAAGATGAAACACACATCGTTTATACAGGTCTATAGATTACATAGATTATTATTTTTGCATAAGTATGCTTTCAGCTGTTCCTGTTTTTTCTTCAATTTAGAATACATTTTAGTATTAAAGTTTTAGTGAATCATGATTTGTTTGTGAAAACGCAGGTTTCACGCACAAATTTGTCTGTACACAGCAAAATCCCCGGAGTCAAATTAACACTGTTGGGTGTCTATATGTGTCCACACTACAGAGTGTTAAAATGCCCCTATTATGGGTAATGAAAGGTTCATATTTTGGTTTTGGGAGTCCCCAACAACAGGTTGACATGCATGCAAGGTCAAAAAACACTTTCATTTTCTTATAATATGCATTTATTTTTACCTTATTTGCTCAACGACTCCCAAACGATTCGTTCAACGATAATTTTTTCCAAACCCCTCCTTTGCGTGATGCTAATCTGTGGTGATTGGTTGATTTCATTTAAAGCAGTGTTTGAGAGCGCATTGCTGCTTTGTGTTCAGCGTTACCGGGGAAACCGCTATAAGTAAAGCAGCACCTAGTGGCAAAGAATGAATTTGCATTTTCATTCAGACCAACGCGAAAATCAAGTTTTCCCAGGTCTGCGCACACAACAAGTGGGCGGGCAATATGCTAATGTTTCATGTTGACGTCAACATGAAACGGCTTGGGATTTGTTTTAAAAATGACTCGTTTCAATGATTCAGAGTCGACTCTTTCTTTTGAGTGACAATAACTTTATGGCAGTGGCTATTTACACTAAGTGTAAATAGCAGGATTTTCTGCTATTTATACTACTTATTGCAAATAGTGGCAATTATCTGCACCTC
Source organism: Schizothorax lantsangensis (assembly GCA_027422415.1). Lineage (NCBI taxonomy): Eukaryota > Metazoa > Chordata > Actinopteri > Cypriniformes > Cyprinidae > Schizothorax > Schizothorax lantsangensis. The sequence goes on along the minus strand of CM049841.1, from coordinate 40,202,471 downwards.
AGTATTGTAATACATTATAAAACAGTATTCAATAATAACTTATTGAGTGTAAATTTACATTTTAATTCAAATTATTAAATGGATGCCACCTTATTGGGACAAAAGCCCTCCCTACACCAACCCTAACCCTACCCGATACTTTATTTTCAACTTTTTGATTATTTCCTTTGATTATTTCAGATTTAAAACTTTGCAGGATGTTTTCCTTCACTTAGAGCTGTGTTACACACTGCATGAAAGGTAATTTTCAAAAATCCATAATAGGGGCACTTTAAAAGTAACACTGAAGCGGTGTTAAAGTTAATGAGGTAATTAAGAGATTCATTGAGTTATGATTGACCATTATTAGACCTTGTGTGGTGTTCATATTTTTGTTACTCAGCCAGTGTTCGTGGGTCAGTTTGTTAGATCACATTTATTAATTAAAGTGCTACAACCTTGTGCGGAAATGACAGGGGCAGAAACACAAAACTCACACTTGCACTCACAGTCCTACAGACCCCCCCCCCCCCTAAAATATACAAAAAAATAGTATAATTTTTCTTTTAATAAAAAGTGAAATCGGGTCCCACAGACCCGAACACCATACAATGGTTAAAGACACCTGGGGCCTCATGTATAAACGCTGCGTACGCACAAAATGGGCATAGAAATGTGCGTGCGCTGTTTTCCACGCACGTATCCGGATTTATAAAAAAATAAACTTGCCGTAAATATGTGCGCACCGTACGGATGCTCTTGACTGTGCGTACGCACTCTTTTTCCTGGAGTGAGAAAAGTAATGAACTAAACAAGGATTTTAAACTCTGTTTTCATTTCGATATACACATTTACATTAAATATTCCCCTCTCATTAATGGAGATAAGCACTGAAATAAGCCTGCATAAAGTCATTACGCAGGAGTTAAAACAAAATTATATGAATTTAGACATATTTGTAGTGGATGTGCTTGATCACTTTTCCTGTGGCATGATATGTTTTAATGACAGCGAGTACTATAATAATTCATATTTATACTAAACTGCAGATCTCATGTTATGAGAATGTTTTTTTTTTTTTTTTTTGCAAGAACAATGATCAATGATGCGCACTTACTTAGATACTGGTGGACACTGCTGAATTCGGTGGTCAGACGGTCCATTGTCCGATTTAAATAGGTCCAATGATGATAACTTATTGTACAACAGCAGCTGCACGGAGGTATTGATGGCATGTCAACGCATATTCACAACATTATGAAAAATACCACAGTATTTGAAGGATACAGCTTGAAAAAAATGGTAAGATTTGCGTGTTTCCTTTTTAAAATACTTTGTCAGTGACGCGCGAGTCAGACAATTGTATTTACACGGCAATAAATAGCTTACCTGTTTCCGCTAAAAATAGCTAAAAATATGTTCCTTTTTCAGCCAAACTACAAAAATTTGATTTGATTTGAGTTGTTTAAAACAATTGAAATACTATTTGGTCAGTGAAAGAATGAGGTCAAGTATATTCTAAAAAAGTTTTGTTTTTATGGATATATTGATATATTCATTTCAAAACATTCTGGATGATTTTGGTGATAAAAATTAATGTGGCACAAATGGCATTTAGTCCATATCTCATATTTCCTTAACATCTTGTACCTTTGACGGTGTTAAACATGGTGTCACGTGGATGGGATTATGCATGGAAATGATATGCAGATGTTGTTATGTATCGTAAAACGAGGCGTTGTAAGCTCCATATATGGTGATTTCTGGGAGGAGTTGGGGTGGAGATGCACGTACGCACAATCTTCCCCTGACTGGGATTTATTAAGGGATTTTTGCGCATGTTCTGGCATACGCATGCTTTTATAAATCTGAAAACTTTTGTGCGTACGCAAAATCTAGCTTTTGTGCGTACGTACACTTTTAGGATGAAATCTACGTAGAGTTTTATACATGAGGCCCCTGATGTTAACAAGCAGAATCATCAACAGAGGTGGATAGTCCAGGGGTCAGAAAGTAAAAGTCCTGCATTATTTTTGTTCCACCCATGAACTCAGCAGCTGATTTTGCGGCATCATTTTGCGGCATCATTTTAACCAATACAATATCAACATTTGATCCTCTGTAATTCTTAATAACAGCAGCTGTTCATCACTAATGCACAATCATCATTTAATTAGTCACTTAATTATCTCATTAACTTTAACTCTTTGAGGACTTGGGATTTAACTTGAGACTTGCTTGTGACTTGAACGGAATGACTTGGTTCCTCCTCTGGTGAAATCAGCTGCTGAGTGTCATGGGTGGAACAAACATATGGCAGGACTTTTACCTTTTAACTTTTACTTTTACTTTTACTCACCTCTGCTTTTAACACTCTGTAGTGTGGACACATATAGACACCCAGCAGTGTTAATTTGACACCAGGGATTTTGCGGTGTACGCATGCTTAGTGAATGAGAACCAATGTTAGATGAATTATTTTTTAGGGAGCCAGAAATGGTGTTCTACAGCATTCCAGCAAAATTGACTTTTGGACAATCGCTTATGAAAGAAAAACATTAAAAAAAATGGAAAAGCAAAAACTTCTCGAGAAGAACTTATTTGACTATGACTCACACAGTGTGACTGATCCCGGAACATGTCATAAACACAAATACAAACAGGGCCTTTTACCTGTATTGTCGAGACTAATGTTCAGCAAGTTGTGAGTTTCTGTTGGCATCACCAGTGCAGACACCAGGCTCTCAAAGGCGTTCAGATAACTGTTTCCATATGACACCAGTTCACTTTTATCTTCCTCTTTGACCAAATCGGAAATCTTTACCTGTGTGCCATCAACAATCTTCAAATAGTTTTTTGCCGCCTAATCAAATACCAAAAGAGATACTTCTGTAGAATGCAAATTATTTCTATGGAAAAAGAGTAACACCAAATCTATGGGTCATTCTCAAAATACAATGACAAATCTGCCCCTTGACTTTATAATCTTGTAAGAAAATAGTAAAGAAACTACTTGTAAAGGCATGTTATTTGTAACATAAGAGTGTGAAATAGTTTACAGTTTACTCTATTATTATTATTATTATTATTATCATTACCAGGGTTAACCATTAGTGCAATGTCTAACAACTGTGGTCTAAAAAATCTAAATAAGTAATAAAATAAATAATTTAGGAAAAATAACTACAGGAAAAATGCCCCTCGATTTTATTTTTTATCACTGCTTATATTAGTGTTAAAATCTTAGTCTTCTGGTAAAAATACAAAAAAATGCAGAAAAGTACTTACAGGAGTACTTAAGAGTAAGAAGCGGCTGTTTAAATGTGCATATGGGGACTTTCCACCATGTCCACCAAAATGTAGATTACGTTATTTATTTATTTATATTTGAGTGTAAATAGATTTAGTATGGTTCATTTTTAGTTGTGTCATTAATGTTACTGCCTGTGTAAAAGATTTTCATTTTAAAATTATTTGAAGTTATAACTCAAGTATTTTTGAGAAAATTGTTAAAAAAATCTTAATTTGCGAAATAAAAATATAAAAAGACAAAACATAAAAAACAAACTTTTATGAGAGAAAAATAAACTGAATTCACACTGGGAAAAGAAAAAAGTAAAAAAAAAATTGAGAATGACCCCTATATTGGCCAAGAACCGGAAACATTACTTACTTCCGTAGACATCAGACCTGTCATATTTGCAATCTGGTCAACAAAATTCACTATGTTTTCTGCAGATATCTGCAGCTCCAGAAATTAATATATAATAACAAAACAAAAAAAAACAAAATTAAAAAGATGAAAGAAAAATCATTAGTTTTTAACAATGATTGTATAAGATTTATAGAGTAACAACCATCTTTTAGAAACTCATTCCCACTTACCCCTTGCATGCTGTCCTGAGTGTTCAACATATCTAGAAGGAAATAATTGAATAAATTATGAGGATGCCTGTGAATAAAAACGGCATATGAAACACAAGGGCAGTGCAGTACACACCGTTCAGGCAGCTGCAATTATCTGCATTGCAACTACAGAGTTCTGGAGAAGGTTTGTAGCTGCAGTCGCTGCTGCAGTTGTAGGATCCGATCATGCAGGAGCAGCCGGGACTCTGAGGGGTGCAGGAATAGGCCTTGCAAGAGAAATTTTGTCCATGACAGTCCACGTAACTAGAAATTGTGCAGCTGCTTGTGTTTGCCGAAGGAGGGCAGTACCAGTGCCCTTGATATTTGGTGATCGCTGCATTGCTTATGATTATCATGAGCTGCAGCGCTAGAGAGATAAATCAGTCAGTTACTGTATAATCACTTCTACATCACAGTATGTCTTTGATCATTAGAGAATTACTACACACTGAAAAAAAGAAAATAAAATACCTAGTTTTTAAATCATTTTGGCAGCTGTGGTTGCCAAAATAATTTTGTAAAAAATAATAATAATAATAATATTAACAATAAATATAGAAAAACTGTAAACACATTTACAGAACTGTAAAAACTGTAAAACTTTTAAACTTTACAGTATAAAACTGTAATTTCCACAAGCTGGAGTATATACTAATATACACAAAGTCCACAGAGTAATTCTCGCAAACACAAATATTATACATTGAGTTGTTATTTTTACTGTAAAACTAACAGTATTTTAATTACTGGTTACATGTTAAATGTCTGGTTACAGTTTTTTACAGTGTTTCCCTGTATATAGTACAGGAACTTACTGTCTATTAACCACAACTGGGGACTTCAATTCAAGTCGCTCAAAGTGCAATAAGGATTTAGACGAGTTTTGCTCATGTTGCATGTTCCCAAAAGCCCTCATCAGGCAGACTTTCTTAAATGAACATTTGTGTAACATGAGGTAGGAGAGATTACTTACCAGTCAAATGAAGGATCATGTCCAAAGCGCTCTGCATTGATGATCCTCTATAAAGAAACCAGTGTCTACTGTCCACTGCTGAATATCAAACTAACTGCTGTTTAGTAAGCTAAACAATTCTACAAACTCCGAGGAAGATGCATTTGCATTTTGTATCAAAATGCAAATGCAAAAGTTTCTATAAAACTTCATTTACATACTTTCAGGAACATGTCGAGCCTCTTTCAAAAAAAATTAACAAGCCAATAAAGGGTTGTATTGTTTGACAGCAAGTTGGAAATGCATTAATAACTAAACACATCTCACTCATTTAAATAAAAGGAAAACAAGAGCTGGTGATTTAAATAGACATTCGCTGTTGTGGGTGTATTTTGAGAAAGACTGATTGACCTCTCTGAATGCAGTTTCAGGGATCGAATCACAGTGCATCTTGTGGTAAAGGACTATTTGATTTTGAACCGATCACAAAAAAATGTCATGCTAGGGGCCTGTGAGTTTCACCAATGTACTGACACAACATGACATGCTGTGACTGATGTGAGAAGCATTACTGATCCGAAGTGCATGCACTTTACAGGCTAACGCTCACACGAATGCCGCCTAGTAAGAGCTTCACTTTCAGACTGATCTACTGAGCTCAAATGTGGTCCACAACAACTGACAAACACCACGAACTGATCTCAGCTCTGTGTGAGAAAGCTAACAATGCCAACACACTGCTGCAAAGCAGATGATGTGGTCATTCGGTTTATCAGTCTGTGTATGAAAATGCTAGAGGGCTTTACCCACACCCATATGCATATTTAAGTTTCTAAGAATGACACACAACTCATGTCATTACCAGTCAACCACGTGACCCTAAATGTCATGTGACTTATGGCTATAGAGCTGCAAGAAAATAGGCTTGTTTGACTTGATGCGGCACTGCACAGCACTGTGTAGACAAAATAGCGCAAAATTGTTTAGAGAGCTGATTGCACCATATGCCTGTAATCACTCTCGCGGTACTTTGATGTCATACACAGATCGGTCTGCACAGCAATCAAGTGAACACACCTAAAGGCAAAACTGACTGGCACAGAGCACAAATCCTTGTGATCCTTGTCAGACAGGGAAAAACAGAAGTCCATTTCTCACATTTTGAGCCTCCAAAACATCACTATAATAGAATATTAGCAATTTAAATGTTGTTTGCAAAGCATGCTAACAGGTATTTCTGCAGGTATTTCTGAATGGCTGTCAACAGAGAAAGATGCTCTGCAGCAGATGGTGTAGTTATTAACTTGCAAGCATGCTAAAATCACAAGTTATTTGTACTCTTTATATCATGCATTCATCTGTGGTCTAAAGACATCAATGCACATCCCACCATTTCACACTGATCTGAATCATTGCTCAGTCACATCTTATCAAGCATCTATCAGGAAGCACAAACACAGACCTCAGACTCTGTGAAAAGCTTGTCAAAGCACATGTGTTAAAGGAAGTAGTTTAAAAATATTGAGTTCCTCAATATGACAAAGGCTTTGCACAACAGTAGAGCCATCAAGGCTGCTTAAGAGTACAGTAATGACGTAAACTAGGAAGTACTGATATAAAGTGGTCTACAGTGGAATATAACAAGGTTTACACACAATAATGAAGCTCCTCTATGTTTTTGGGATCTGGATTTGTCTGTCAGGTGAGTTCACTCCGCATTTACATTGCTGTTTTGTATTCAGGATGTGTTTGTTCCTCTACTTAAAATATCAGTCACTAGATTGATACCCTTGTTATGCCTCATCTGTGTTCAAGTAAAGAAGTCAAGTCAAGTCAAGTCACCTTTATTTATATAGCGCTTTTAACAATACAGATTGTGTCAAAGCACTTAACAGTATCAAGTTGGAGGATAGAGTGTCAGTAATGTATGATAATAAGATTAAACACTCAATTTTCAGTTAAAGGCATTTCATTATTGAATTCAGAGATGTCATTGTCTAGCTCAGTATAGTTTAAATAGTATCTGTGAAATCCAATTGACGATAATCGCTAGAAATTAAGTATCCCCAACTGAGCAAGCCAGAGGCGACAGCGGCAAGGAACCAAAACTCCCTCTGAGACAGAATGGAGAAAAAAACCTTGGGAGAAACCAGGCTCAGTCGGGGGGCCAGTTCTCCTCTGGCCAGGATATTATTGTTTATTTATTGTTTTAATTAAGACTTTAAATGTTTTATATTTCTATTTTAATATTGTTGCAATTTCTAACAATAATAGTATTATGTAGTTAGGTATTTTATTATATTTTTAGTTATTTGTTTTATTTTTAGTTTTATTGTATTTTAAGTCGAGGTCTTCACTGGGATTATGTCCCCGGGGCTCATCCAGGGGTCCGGCCTCCGCCGACAATCTGGGCCGCAGACATCATCTCCCGGCGCCAATCCACCATCTGATCCAGACACGGACTGAGAAACAGAATAAGAAAGAAACAGACTAATATTAGCGTAGATGTCAATATTTTTATGATGTAACAAGTACATCATGTGTTATGGGGAGTGTTCCCGGTTCCGGTTGATCTAATTAATGCAGCCTAACAATCCTTTAACGGATTTGAATAATAGAAGTGTAGTAGTGTGTTATGTGTACGCCAGGTTAAAGAGATGGGTCTTTAATCTAGATTTAAACTGACAGAGTGTGTCTGCCTCCCGAACAGTGTTTGGTAGATTGTTCCAGAGTTTGGGAGCTAAATAGGAAAAAGATCTGCCGCCCGCAGTTGATTTTGATATTCTAGGTATTATCAAATGGCCAGAGTTTTAGAAGACGGACGTGAAGGACTATAATGCGATAAGAGCTCGCTCAAGTATGAGGAGCTAAACCATTCAGGGCTTTATAAGTAATTAACAAGATTTTAAAACTATACAATGTTTAGTAGGGAGCCATGCAGTGTTGACAGAACCGGGCTAATGTGCTCATACTTCCTGGTTCTAGTAAGAACTCAGGTCATTTTGAACCATCTGTAATTTGTTTATTATGCGTGCAGAACAACCACCCAATAAAGCATTACAATAATCTAACCTTGAGGTCTAAACGCATGAATTAATATTTCTGCATTTGACATTGAAGCATAGGTCTCAGTTTAGATATATTTTTAAGATGAAAAAATGCAGTTCTACAAATGCAGAAACGTGGCTGTCAAAGGAGAGATTCTATTAAATAGCACACCTAGGTTCTGACTGATGACGAAGAATTTACAGAGAGCCATCAAGTGTTAGCAATGTTTAGGTTATTCTTGTGGGGGTTTTAGGTCCGATAAGTAACACCTCTGTTTTTTCAGAATTTAGCAGTAAGAAATTATGTCATCCAGTTTTTTTATCGAAGCATTCCATAAGTTTCTCAATTTGGTGTGTTTCACCAGGCCGTGAAGAAATTAAGCTGAGTATCATCAGCATAACAGTGAAAGCTAACCACGTGTTCCTCAATATGACAAAGGCTTTGCACACTGCACAGTAGAACCATCAAGGCTAATGCACTTCCACTAATGCCAACAAAGTTTTCTAGTCTATTCAAAAGAATGTTGTGTAAGTGTCGAACGACGCTAAATCCTAGAACTAATAGAAGTACAACCACGATCAGATGATAAGAGTAGGTCATTTGTACTCTATGAAGTGTCTCAGTCTATGATACGGTCTAAATCCTGACTGGAATCCTCACAGATATCATTTTTCTCTAAGAAGGAATATAATTGTGAGGATACAATCTTCTCTAATATCTTTGACAGAAAAGGGAGATTCGAGATCGGTCTGTAATTAACTAGATCTTTGGGGTCAAGTTGTGGTTTTTTAATGAAGGCTTAATAACAGCCCTCTAATGACAATGACGAATTAATTAGCCAAAAGAGGATCTATGACTTCTGGAAGCACCTCTTTTAGAGTTTAGATGGAATAGGGTCTAACATCATGTTGTTGGTTTAGATGAATTAACAAGTTTATACAATTCTTCCTCTCTATAGTAGAGAATGAGTGGAATTGTTCCTCAGGGGATCTATAGTACACTATTTGATGTGATAATATACTGACGGCGCATGGTTACAATTTGATCTCTAATGTATCAATCTTGGAAGTAAAGTGTTCATAAAATCATTACTGCTTTGTTGGGAAATTCAACACCTGTTGAGCTTTATTTTTTGTTAATTTTGCCACTGTTTGAATAAATACCTGGGGTTATGTTTGTTTTGTTCTAAAAGAGACGAAAAGTAATAATCTAGCAGTTTTTAAAGCTTTTCTGTAGGATAGGGTACTTTCCCGCCAGGCTAAAGAAATACCTCTAGTTTTGTTTTCCTCCAGCTGCGCTATTTTCCGGGCTGCTCCTTTAGAGTGCGAGTTGCTCATTTACCACGGTGTTGCTTAAGCTCATCTAAAGTGTAGAAAGAGAGAGTTCAAGTTTCTAGTTTAAGAAGTCCATAAACAACCAGTTTCATGTTGATACAAGCTAAATCAGAGTTATTTTAAACAGCCACTGCTGTAATCTGTTGCCGAAATTTAAGCAGACAACCTGTCTCTGCACAGTGTTTGAATGAAACATTGTGTATGTTTTGGAGAATTACATATTTACTACTGAGACAATAACAATCAAAGGTCATAACCTTTTGTCACAACACAACATTACTAAGCAAATGTATGGTGCCATATCCCTTTAGTCCAGGAAGAGTAAGTGTGTAACGGGAGTGTAATTAGAGTATAATATGGTGCAGCCAGTCTCGGCAAATTTGATTTATGCTCATATTTCAATTTCACTAATGAACTAAAACTTTAATTATAGGTGCTATTTAATGTATAGTAACCCTGCAAACAAGCCTGCACTGGCCCTTTACGGGCTGCCAGCGCAGGGCCCCTGAGAATTTGGTCATTGGCAAAACTTTGGCCCCTTAGCACTGGCCCTGCATGGGCAGCCCTCACTTAGCCTCCAGGAAGCCTTAGCGCTGTTTTATTGAAAATAATAAAGTTTGAAGTCACCATTATGGATGTAAGCGCTTGCTTTAGTTGTGCTCTTGAGCCTTGACTTTTTTTACTTCAGTTTTTTCTGGCTGCTGTAACTGTGTGTTTTTGAAGCACATTTGTAATAGCAAAATTTGCAGAACGAAAAACTGATTTGATGATTCAGTCATTACGTAGTGGCCTGATTCCCTGTTCTCATCCAGAGTTTGATCTTTGAGGACATTATTTAGAGTTATATTTTTTTTCAAATTATAGTAGGCCTAGAATACACCTGCATTAAATTTTGTCCTGCTTTAATATTTTGAACATTAAGTTATGCAAGCTCATGTAGACTCACACAGATATCAAGATTCAGCGTATGAACCTCAACAAGACAGTCAACAAAATATTCAGATCAACTCTGAACATCACAAAACAAGCTTTTCGTTGATTGTCACCATTGTTGAGGTTCATACGCTGAATCTTGACATCTGTGTGAGTCTACCTGATCCTGTCCAAATAATTTCTGCATAATGACTTAAAAACATTCAAAATATTAAAGCAGGATAAAATTTCATGCAGTGGTGTTCTAGAGCTATAATAAAATGAAATTATTATTAGGGCCTGTCACGGTGAAGGAATTTCCCTTGTGGTAATTTTGAGTGGCTCAATAGCACGGTATGTGGTATTACCGCACATATATATGTGTATGTATACATACCGCATATATACCGCATATACACATATATGATATAATCTGTGATTAGATTATATATATAATCTGTGTGTACGTGTTACGATGTAACAAGGTCATATTCAGAAACCAATGAAACTGAAACTAAATCACGTTGAAACAGGAAGTGAAGTAAACAGAAGAGAATGACAAAATAACGGTCCACATAAAACTTAAACCTGACAATAAGATCATTAGTCTATTGTTAGCCTATATATATATATATAAAACAGTTAGTTCTGATCCTCGAATCTGACTGACAAGATACTTTTTCTGTTGATATTTCAGCTGCGTGTTCTAGACGGGCTGTCAGTCAGTGCAGTTTCATTGTTGCGCCACACGGTGGCGGTAAGGGACTGTCTTTGAGTGGGTCTTAAACCAGGGGTCATCAAACTTGTTCCTGGAGGGCCGGTGTCCTGCAGAGTTTAGCTCCAACTTGCCTCAACACACCTGCCTGGAAGTTTCAAGTATACCCAAGACCTTGATTAGCTGCTTCAGGTGTGTTTGATTAGGGTTGGAGCTAAACTCTGCAGGGACACCGGCCCTCCAGGACCGAACTTGGTGACCCCTGTCTTAAACCATTCATTCAACTACACGTTCAAAAACGCTGATTCATTCGAGATATGTAATGAACAAGCTGCTGAAATCATTTTAACTTTGAGTGCCACTTTTAAAGGCTCAGCTGACCAGCAGAGCGTCGATGCTAAGACAGATTTCACTTTCCTTGGACATGACAACCTGTTTTCACAAATATACATGACTCGGCCTGAAGGACAGACTCAGGTAATCGCACGCGATCAGTCCGTCTCTCTCTCATTCACTGTCTGTTTAGGCTTGTTAAGTGCAAATTTACTGAGCCTCTGTACAAATCAGCATGGTACACATTGTTATCATTACTAATATTCAGTACATATGCACTAAAAATAAAACGAGAAGGGCATAACCTTACGAGATAAAAAAAAAGGAAATATCAGCGGTTGTTGCATTGCTCTGCGGCTATGCTCGTCAATAGCGCAGTATTGCGGTTATCCCGACAGTCCTAATTATTATACCTAAATAATGTTCTCAGAAATCAGCCTCTGGATGTTTGCAGGGAAGCTGTCCTCACTATTCTGTCTGTGCAAAACTATACAGTCAACATGTAGTCAAATACTACTGTACTGAAATCTATGAAATGTGACTAACAACTATAATATTGAGAGAACAATATCCCAGCAGACTGTTAGATTAACACACACACCACCATGTTACGTATAACTATGCACTAAACTAAAATTAAAAGTTATTGATCAGAAAAATTTGATATTATTAAAACACTGGTCATAGAACTGAGAATGGCATGTATTTTGTGAATATTGTTGAAACATGTTGTTTATTGCATCAAGCATAAATTGGGATTTCAGCTACAGATGGAACTGATATACATGGATACATTGGAAAAGAAGTCAAAATAACTTGTTCCCACGAATGGGCTGCAACCAATAAAAAGTATTTCTGCAGAGCTCCATGTCAATCCGGAGATATTTTAGTGAAATCTGACCAGACACCTACAGGAAGATACACACTGAAGGATCATGGAGCTGGAACCTTCACTGTGAGCATCACTGATCTACAGGAGTCAGACTCTGGGATTTACTGGTGTGGGGTGGAGAGATTTGGCAAAGACTCATATAAGAAAGTCAAACTGACAGTATCTAATGGTAAGAATGATACATAATATTTGGTGTAGATTTAAAGAAATATAAAATACTCAGCTACACTGTAAAACCCAACAAGTTAGGGTAACTCAAACCGTTTGAGTAAACAAATTTCCCTTGGCTTAAACCATGTAAGTTTTAAAACTTGCAGTTAAGTAATTAAGTGATTAATTAAGTGCTGATTGAGCATTAGTGATGAACACCTGCTGTTAACAAACAGAATCACTGAAGAAAAGAGAAACACAAGAACTACTACAACTGACTTCAGACACAGCCTTAGATGAAATCAACTGAAATAAAATACATTAAATCTCTCAAAATCTGATTAAACAACCCCACAAACAGCATCACCAGCTCCACTTATTAATAACCAGACTGACTTTATTTCTGTCAGACATCTACAGAAGATCTTATTGAGAATTAACTAAGGTTTAGATGTTGATTGTTTCATTTGAAGTAACCATGTTAGAGATCAGTGTCTGCTTTAGTTGAGCTCTTGACCCTTGACTTCTATGGTCTTGTTTTTTTCTGGTTGTTGTATCCATGTGTTTCTCGAACATATTTGCTACAACTCAAAAGCCCAGAGAAAATGGTCAGTAGTTGGTTGTTATATGTTTATAATGACAATCATCTGTTAGTGAACTGATCTCATTGAGAGTGAACATAGACTCATTGTGTGTCCAATCTCTGGTTAAATAGATGTTGTATTGATTATAGTAAAAGTGATTCTAAGAGCCAGTGATTCTGTGACAAACAGTTAATATAAAGGACTTGCCAGACAGTTTGTCCACAAAAAGTTTTCATCTATGGTAGAAATTAGACTCGCTTAGACATCAAGAATCAACTTATGAACCTCAACAATGGTGACCATTAAAACAAATAAAAATAAATACAAAACTCATCCATGGCTCCCAGCATGCATTGCTGCATGATTTCTTTTTTTTCTTTTTTTAATGGTCACCATTGTTGAGGTTCATAAGCTGATTCTTGATGTCTGTGTGAGTCTTATTTCTACTGTAGATGAAAATTGTTTGTGGACAAACTGTTTGGCAAGTCCTTTATATTAACTGACGGTCTTAGAATCACTTTTACTATAATCAATACAACATCTATTTAACCAGAGATTAGACACAATGAGTCTAGGTTCACTCTCAACGAGATCAGTTCACTAATATATGATTGTCATTATAAATACATGACAACACCAACTACTGATCATTTTCTCTGGGCTTTTGAGTTATAGCAAATATGTTCGAGAAACACATGGTTACAACAACCAAAAAAAAAAAACACTAACACAGAAGTCAAGGGTCAAGAGCTCAACTAAAGCAGACACTGATCTCTAACATGGTTACTTCAAATGAAACTAAATCAACATCTAAACCTTAGTTAATTCTCAATAAGATCTTCTGTAGATGTCTGACAGAAATAAAGTCAGTCTGGTTATTAATAAGTGGAGTTGGTGATGCTGTTTGTGGGGTTGTTTAATCAGATCTTGAGAGATTTAATGTATTTTATTTCAGTTGATTTTATCTAAGGCTGTGTCTGAAGTTAGTTGTCGTTCTTGTTTCTTTTTCTTCAGTGGTTCTGTTTGTTAACAGCAGGTGTTCATCACTAATGCACAATTATCACTCAATTAATCACTTAATTACTTAATTGCAATGTTTATCTTATTTTAGCGAACTCAACTGAAATAAGTTCAGAGCACTCATAACTGTTAGTTTTAAAAACTTAAATATTTAAGGCAATCAGTTTCCTCAAATGGTTTGAGTTAACTTAACTTGTCAGGTTTTTAAGGCAATCGGTTTACTCAAACGGTTTGAGTTACCCTAACTTATTGCACTGTAAAACCCAATAAGTTAGGGTAACTCAAACCGTTTGAGTAAACCGATTGCCTTAAAAACCTGACAAGTTAAGTCTTCAGAGGCAGAGGGACTAGCGACACCTGATGAAGGTCCAGTAGAGTTGAGTACTGTACCCGATGATGGAGCCACCCCTGAGCAGGAGGGAATAATGTTGTTATTATTCTACTACCACATTGTACTACCACAGAGGCTATATCCTTTAAGAAAACGAAAACACAAACATACATTTACTTACCATACCCTAGGAGAACCCACGTTAGAGTAGTACATATAATAGACTTATATACACACATAGGTATACATATATTATATATAAAAAAAAAAAGATAAACACCTGTAGACAGAAAAAAATGCACTGACTCCGATTAGTTTAAAAATGTTGACCTTTATTCAGTGAATAGCCCATTTTAAGTTACAGATTGGTTAACATTGTTGTTATGGATAAGTTGTCATTTCCATTGACCCTGTTCAATCAGATATGTTAACGACAGACGGAAAAAAAAGAAAAGGCAAGGAGGGACTGTGAAGTGTGATGACAAAAATCCGAAGCCGGTGATGTGTTTAATAGGTTTTGTTTGAGCTAATGGTACAAGAGACCTGCAGCAGGATACAGCGTCCGGATTAATAACGGGGAATGTAGTTGCTTTCATGGTGCACAATGATGCCAGCTACAGAAACATAGCAATAACATGGGAGGTATTTGTTAATGTGATTTTTGGGCCTAAGCCATCATTGTATCCTTAAATAGTATTTACTATAGCTGACTCCTGTAGCTCAACAACTTAGAGATGTCTCGGACATGATGATAAGACAGGGGATGTCGGGACGACATCATTTTTGAAGGGGAGAGTGTAAGGGTTGAGTCCCACCCCCCCCACAAATTTATTATTGGATTTAATGTCAGTGTGTTTAAACAATTACACAGTTATTTAATTTTTCTGCATTCTTTTAGGTCTTGTGATTTATATTTAATGTTTCTGTTGTTTTCATGCTCTATCTGCACAATAGTATGTATGTATAAAGTCTGTCTGTGACTTTTAAGCTGAAGCTTGGCAGACGAGATTTGAAGAAGACGAGATTTGTAGAAGACAGATGTGTAGAATCGCGAGATTAAGAAAAAACGGAAGAGAGAGTAATATAGAGACGGGTGGATAAGCATGTGTTGTTGATGTTCCCCGGAGTGTAACTCTGTGTTGAAAGTGTTCTTGAAATAAAACTGACCTTATATCTTCATAAAAACACACGTGTGGACTTCGTGTGTGTAACACATATAAAAACACTGATAGACATTATTCTGCTTAATACTGTCCTCACTATTCTGTCTGTGCAAACTAGAATTTATGAGTATACAAAATAAACTACTTTACCAAAAATCAAAAAATGTGACAACGGCAGAGCTGTACTGACATCTGGACTAAATTGATTATGCCGATTACATAAATAAATTGATTTGCATGTATTGTGTTGACGTGTTGCACTGTTTACATTAATCCTTAATCATCTGACATGTTTCACACAAAAACAAGACTCACTAGAACATATGCTAATGGATTGTATGCAGATGTGTTTTGGTTTTACGAGTGTGACCACTGCATTGTATAAACCTCCATAAGTGCACATTTTCAAGACTTGCATTAAAGACTATAGAATACCCAAGACATGTCACTCATATCCACCTTAGTTTTCAATGTGGAAGTAAGCCGTTTTCTATTAATTGCAAGACGTCTTTTTTTTTTTTACAGCTTAAAATGCCTGGAAGCGGTTGACACCGGAAGCCAGACACATTAAATTTACAAATGGACGTACCCGCTCTTACGGGAAAAATAAAGGTGGATACTTGTGAATGGGGAAAAATCAAAAACACATAATATGTTCGCTCTATCACATTAAGCCCCATATATATGTATAAGTAGATGCCTCATTAGCGACTGTTTCTATGTTTTTATGTAAGACGTCCGCCATATTGTAATGGTCAACTTGACGTCATTCATCATAGTAATCACTGAATATTCGAAAGAATCACAGGAGGATCTTGTCAATGATCTCAAGGCAGCTGGGACCATAGTCACCAAGAAAACAATTGGTAACACACTACGCCGTGAAGGACTGAAATCCTGCAGCACCCGCAAGGTCCCCCTGCTCAAGAAAGCACATGTACAGGCCCGTCTGAAGTTTGCCAATGATTCAGAGGAGAAATGGGTGAAAGTGTTGTGGTCAGATGAGACCAAAATCCAGCTCTTTGGCATCAACTCAACTCGCCGTGTTTGGAGGAGGAGGAATGCTGCCTATGACCCCAAGAACACCATCCCCACCGTCAAACATGGAGGTGGATACATTATGCTTTGGGAGTGTTTTTCTGCTAAGAGGACAGGACAACTGCACCACATCAAAGGGACGATGGACGGGGCCATGTACCGTCAGGGCCAGGGCATTGAAAATGGGTCGTGGATGGGTATTCCAGCATGACAATGACCCAAAACACACGGCCAAAGCAACAAAGGAGTGGCTCAAGAAGAAGCACATTAAGGTCCTGGAGTGGCCTAGCCAGTCTCCAGACCTTAATCCCATAGAAAATCTGTGGAGGGAGCTGAAGGTTCGAGTTGCCAAACGTCAGCCTCAAAACCTTAATGACTTGGAGAGGATCTGCAAAGAGGAGTGGGACAAAATCCCTCCTGAGATGTGTGCAAACCTGGTGGCCAACTACAAGAAACATCTGACCTCTGTGATTGCCAACAAGGGTTTTGCCACCAAGTACTAAGTCATGTTTTGCGATGGGGTCAAATACTTATTTGACTCATTAATTTTTCTGGATTTTTGTTGTTGTTATTCGGTCTTTCACTGTTCAAATAAACCTACCATTAAAATTATAGACTGATAATTTCTCTGTCAGTGGGCAAACGTACAAAATCAGCAGGGGATCAAATATATTTTTTTCCCACTGTATACTGTCAGTCGACGCAGGTGTTATATCTACATAATAAATAATATTTTAGCATCCAGATATGTAACGGATATGGAAACATTTGAAATCGTGCCAAATGAGAGAGGGAGGCTTCAGTTCTGCTTTAATTCATTTTGGCTTGATGCTTATACTGTATAGCCAAGCCTAAATACTGTTAACTTTAGAGGATTTGTTGTGAACAGAGATACACAGAGAAGGGAACAAAAATAGCCTAGTTGTGTTAATAATGTTTGTAAACACTTTGCTTTATTTACCAGTATTTTAGCCTACATTATTTCTGAATGTAATAATAAAATATGACATACAGTTTACGTGTCTTGTTTTTTTTCCTCTCAAAACTTTTTTTTTACCATGCAGCAAACATTTTTAAATATCTTGAAAAATGCTTTAATGTCTTTAATGTTTTTCCTTTCATTTAATACCAAAAATCTTGATTTGGCCAAAATCTTGTTAGAAAAGATGATGTATCTGTATTGGCTATGACTATATGACAAAACAAAAAAAGACACCAGACCAAGACTCTCTACTTTAAAAAACAAACAAAAAAAAACATTAAAATACCAATTCTGCTCGGAGTGACCCGATTGATTGATTGATTGATTGGATTTTCATTTTTAAGCCCTGCCTGAATGCAGTATTCAAGTCGTTCATAGAGAATAGACATTCAACTTCAATCTGCTGTATTAAGAGACCTGTATGCAAATTATGTTGTCAATCCTAAACAGTGATTGTGAATGCAGCACAAACATTTGTAGATGCCTTTTTAATTGTGGGCACTTTCATGTTGGGATTTATTTTTATTTTTTTGTAAAGTACGTATTTTATGACAAAAATGTTTAAATATCATGTTGAAATATTAATGGCAGAAGTGATGGTCATTGTTTATTGGTAGGTTAACTAAGGTTATTGGTAAGGATTTAGAATCTAACAGGAAAATAATAGGCCAAAACAGATACAATGTAAAAAAAAATAAAAATAATGATTAATCGAAAAAATAATTGATAGACTGAGCAATCATCAAAGTAATAATTTGTTACAGCCCTAGACAGTAGCAACTATGATACTGACAGAACACTACCCCCAACAGACTGTGTCAGATAATTTGCTATCAGTTGGTCTATGGCACATCCTTGTGTATTATATACGTTTTTATTGCATTCAACAGGAATTGGGATTTCGGTTCCAGATGGAGCTGATATATATGGATACATAATGGTATCATAATTACATGTTTCCATGGCTGGGCTTTTACCAATATAAAGTATTTCTGCAGAGATCCATGTGGACACAGAGATATTTTAGTGAAATCTGACCAGACACCTACAGGAAGATACACACTGAAGGATCATGGAGCTGGAACCTTCACTGTGAGCATCACTGATCTACAGGCAGAGCAGATCCTCCCTATACGCAGAATACGCAAGCTGCGTAGGGCTCCCGAAACATCAGGGGGCCCCCTTGCTCTCAAAGATGTTTTAATTTTAGTTTAGTTTTTGAGTTTGGCAAGCGGTTATGAAAACATGAATGATCATTTAATTTAATGTGGTGCGCGTTCACCCTCTCTACGTAAAAATCAGTCAAATCATGTAATGTGAATGTTGTACAGTCTCTTGTCAAAGGCTCGAGACCAAAAAAAAAAACAGTTGAAAGCGTACCGCGAAGAGACACTGTTTCTCGAGCGCCCTCTGCGAGCGCGATTCGAGACGGAATGAAACACGGACAAATGCGTTTCATCCATCCCCCCCCCCAAGTTTTGTGTAGGGCCCCCAGAAGTCTAGGATCGGCACTGTCTACAGGAGTCAGACTCTGGGATTTACTGGTGTGGAGTGGACAGATCTGTTAAAGATACATATCAGAAAATCAAACTGACAGTATCTAATGGTAAGAATGATGCACAGTATTTGGTGTAGATTTAAGGAAGTGTAAAATACTCATCTACTTGTTAGTGTATTAACTATTATAGACTCAGACACAAACACTAACAGACCCACAACTCCTAAACCAGCAGCAACTTCTCAATCCTCAACAACAAAACATTCATTCTCCACATCTTCAGCATCTGGTGACACCACAACCTCATCTTCAACAGGTAACACTTAGCTAAACAGGATATTATTGTATTTATCTGTGAATCAAATTATGGGATGGTGTTGTTCCTCTTTTACATTTAAAGGATTTAATGGTCCTGTTGTTTCATCCAAACCAGCATTTAATGAGAGCAGTGCACAATATTCACTCTCCTCAGGTAAGGATTATTTCTCTACACACTATAAAATGAAATTAACAAACATCAGTTGCCACATATTTGCATGTAATGTGAGGTCTGCCAGAAACATTTCATGATCAAGCTACCTTCCAAGCGCAAACCCCAGTAACTTAGTTTCTACACCAGGTTCACCCTGGTTAGATATTACCGCAATGTTAGTGTGACATCAATCAATTTCATCAATCACATGACTAACATCACAGACAGTCTGTCACGTTTCCCCTGTCTATGTATGTTTTAGTTCCTCTGATGATCACAGCCATCCGTCTGACTGTGATGGTGATTATACTTGGAGTGGTGGGTTGGAGAAAGTCACACAGCTCCGATCGTAATCACAAATGCATGGCACTTTTTTCATAAAATATTGCCTACAATATGTCTAACAAAGTTTTATTTTTATTTTTTTACTGTTTAAAATTTAAGTTGATGCTAATATCCAAGACACCACTTATACTACAGAGGTGAGAGACAAAAACCTTAATACTTATTATAATATTTCAAAGTATGCATATTTACATTTTACATTTACCAGACGCTTTTATCCAAAGCAACTTACATTGCATTCAAGTTACAGTTTTACATTTGACTAGCTTTTGCTTTTCCTGGGAATAGAACCCATGATCTTGGCATTGCTAGCGCCATGCTCTACCATTTGAGCTCCAGGAAAGCCCTGTAGCTTAATAGTGTTTTGTAATAAGGCATTCAATTGCACAAACCTCAGAAGTTGACAAAAGACAATGGCAGAGCTGTTAGCTTTCTATTTGTTCATTGACAAGTCTTCTAAATATCAGTAAATGATGCTATGTGCTGTTGTATGTATATGTTTAGCAATATCTGTGTTCATCCCCTTTGATACTGTCCTCTAGTGGATTATTTGTGTAGCACGCTATTTATGGACATAATTGCTGTTACATAGTGAATTGACTTGTGATTATATCTAAAATACAGATTTTTTTTATTTTGATCACATTATGATAAATCATGACTGACTCCACAAACTGCTGGTGATTACAAGGAGCTCACAGAGACCCAGCTGCAGATTAATACACACACGAACCCCAGCACTTGTACAACAGTCATTTACACATGCAGCCATTAGCATGCATGCTCAAGGTTGTGGACCAAGTACTGTTATATGGTCAGAAGACACAGTAACCTATAACAAGGTTACTTGCAGCAAGGTTTTTATTTAGTATGTACACTGTTACATTGTGCAGGCATTTCACACTGATTTAGGATCAAATTGCTTAATTTCCAAAGACTCATTCCAATCGAGAACGGTAGCACCAACACTTATCTCAGATCAGTGTGAAATGGTTAGTGTGCACACACATAAAGTGTTAAAACAAGAGGAAGTCATCTACAGTATAGTAAAGATGGGGTGATTAGTTTAACGCCATCATCATATGCATTTAGCAACTCTGACTTCCTTTGCATTCAAACAACGCTTACATATTTATCAGAAAGTATTTGTGTGATAACAGCTGAATTTCAAAGTACTAAACTGACAAGAGTGTTATTGAAGATGAAGAGCTTCCACATGCTGTGGATCTGGATCTTTCTGTCAGGTCAGTTTCATACTTTGGCTTTCATTATACAGTGTGATCAAACCACATGCACAGTTCTAGGTTTGAATACTGTGAAGTACCTTTGTCTTTCGGAGCAAGTGCACAATGCTAAAGGCCATCTCTAGCTGTGTCTAGTCTCTCTAGTTGTACATATTTAGTAGATGTATACACGCTGAACGAATCACAATACCACAATACTGGTCTGTTCATCCAAAAAAAAACAAAAAAATAACTGTTGTTTAGTTTGAATGAAATCACTTTTGAAATGCATGTAAAAGTTGTGGTTATTACATCAGTATGAATGCCCCAACTTAAAATTCTGATCTGGCACAGGCGTTTGAGCACCAATTCTGAACTAACACCAACAACAAAACTGATCCCTGTGTTCAGGGCTAACAGCTAGACTTGCAACAAGTGAGACAAAGAGAGGAAGTGGCCATTACACTCAGATCGTGTCTGTGAGTGGTCTGAGCTGGTTTCTAATGTTAAATAATAGAGAGCATATATCTTCTTGTTCCAGATTAAAACATTAGTGTGCACTTGGCTTGATATGTCAGTTCACAAAGCACAATGCACAATCAAAACATATGTGCTGTTTAATATGTGATCCTGGACCACAAAACCAGTCATAAGTTGCTGGGGGTATATTTGTAGCAATAGCTAACAATACATTGTATTGATTTTTCTTTTATGCCAAAAAATCATTAGGACATTAAGTAAAGATCATGTTCCATGAAGATATTTTGTAAATTTTCAACCATAAATATATAAAAATTAAATTTTTGATTAGTAATATGCATTGCTAAGAACTTCATTTGGGCTAATTTTTTGCACCCTCAGACTCCAGATATTCAAATAGTTTTATCTCTTCCAAATATTGTCCTATCCTAACAAATATCCATACATCAATGGAAAGCTTATTTATTCAGCTTTCAGCTGATGTATAAATCTCAATTTCAAAAATTTACCCTTATGACTGGTTTTGTGGTCCAGGGTCACATATACAGTCAGGTCCATACATATTGGGACATCGACACATTTCTAACATTTTTGGCTCTATACACCACCACTATGGATTTCAAATGAAACGAACAAGATGTGTTTTAACTGCAGACTGTCAGCTTTAATTTGAGGGTATTTACATCCAAATCAGGTGAACGGTGTAGGAATTACAACAGCTTGCATATGTGCCTCCCACTTGTTAAGGGACCAAAAGTAATGGGACAGAATAATAATCATAAATCAAACTTTCACTTTTTAATACTTGGTTGCAAATCCTTTGCAGTCAATTACAGCCTGAAGTCTGGAATGCATAGACATCACCAGACGCTGGGTTTCATCCCTGGTGATGCTCTGCCAGGCCTCTACTGCAACCGTCTTCAGTTCCTGCTTGTTCTTGGGGCATTTTCCCTTCAGTTTTGTCTTCAGCAAGTGAAATGCATGCTCAATCGGATTCAGGTCAGGTGATTGACTTGGCCATTGCATAACAGTCCACTTCTTTCCCTTCAAAAACTCTTTGGTTGCTTTTGCAGTATGCTTTGGGTCATTGTCCATCTGCACTGTGAAGCGCCGTCCAATGAGTTCTGAAGCATTTGGCTGAATATGAGCAGATAATATTGCCCGAAACACTTCAGAATTCATCCTGCTGCTTTTGTCAGTAGTCACATCATCAATAAATACAAGAGAACCAGTTCCACTGGCAGCCATACATGCCCACGCTACCACCACCATGCTTCACTGATGAGGTGGTTTGCTTAGGATCATGAGCAGTCCCTTGCCTTCACAGTTCTGGAACAACATCCTATGGACAGATGAGACCAAGATCAACTTGTACCAGAGTGATGGGAAGAGAAGAGTATGGAGAAGGATTTATGATTATTATTCTGTCCCATTACTTTTGGTCCCTTAACAAGTGGGAGGCACATATGCAAACTGTTGTAATTCCTACACCGTTCACCTGATTTGGATGTAAATACCCTCAAATTAAAGCTGACAGTCTGCAGTTAAAGCACATCTTGTTCGTTTCATTTGAATAGTGAATAGAGCCAAAAATGTTAGAATTGTGTCAATGTCCCAATATTTATGGACCTGACTGTATAACTATGAGATTTCACTGTGGGTGGGGCTACCCAACAAGATGCTGCAGAGGAGATAAAATAAATAAATGTGCAACATAACCACACCTGTTTTTGCGGTGACAACAACACAGAATCAGACATGAACAAAGCCTGATGATCACATTCTCCAACATGATTTTGGACGATCAAAAGAGCATTGAGACCTTTAGTGAGGGAAAAAAAATCTGTCTGTCTGTACTAAGACTTGATTAAATGACACTTTATCTACATATGATTTAGTCTCAGCCTCAGACGTTACGCCCACAGACCGTTGGCTAAACGTCTGATGCATATGGCACCCAAAAGTGGGGAGACGTGTGTGTCACGTTCATTAACGCATTCTTTAACGTTCCGCCTGGAAACAAAGATGCCGTGACGCCAAACCCCCTCACGAAAGAAGAAAGCTCTCGTGTTTACAACTGTGACGACAAACGCTTATCAGGATCACATAAACGCTGGATTTTCCAAAGTATGTGAAATATTTAAAGTTCGCAGCATAGTATAAGTCTGAGAGTTTTACACACCGGTCTCTTATTGTGGCGACATTTCCACCCCCCGAAATGGACACTGAACGAAAAGAACTGTGATTGGTTGTTTGACATGTCAGTCAAACGGCATCATGGGCAGGCCTTGGCGGGGGGGCAATAAATAGGTTACAAACAATAGCATAAAAAATATGTTTCCCTCCTTTTTTTATTTACGGAAACCACGCTTTCCTTCTCCCACTCTCTCTTCAAATGAACACGTACAGTACAGACACACACTCGCACACACACGCCCCACAAATTTATTAATAAAATAGTTTCAGTGGTAATGTGACCACAACGTTGGGGCCTATTAATAGGCTTGTTCGATATTAACTATACTAGCCTGCCACCGGCTGGCGAGAGGAGCCGCTGAGTAGTAGTCGGGGCGGAAATTAAAAGCGGAGACTTCAAGTCGCAGACTTTCTGCTCCAGGTAATGACGCTCTCGCAGTGTTTGCATACTCTATCACAGATGAAGTGAATTAAATGCAATATTTGTCAAATACACAGACGTTTCAGAAACATTTTCATGAGCAACAGAAACACTTTTTACATACTGCTTAATACAGCGCCATCTGTTCATGAATAATGTTCAACATGAACATATACTATTTAAATATCAATAAAGTGGGGGGTAGCCTATATATGCTTTTATTAGTGTTTTTTATAAACGTGACTCAATATAACAGTGCGACTACACTAAAAAGCTTTACTGTTATAAAAACACGTTTTGTGAGCATTATTGGAAATTAATTGTTAGAATAAACACACACAACACACGTTGTGCCTGTCATCACAGATTCTGACCAATGAGAATAAAGTGTGTTGTCATCAAGGCTCTCGCAGCCGATTTTGAGCAACTGCAGCACCTGACCTCGGCGGCTGGTCTCATTTTGCTCTCGCTGTACTTTGATGGCACATGTGATCGTAAGGCGGCAGCAACGCCGATCAAAGTCGGACAAATGTTCTAACCAGAATGCACACTCTGGATGCCAACCGCCGTTAAACATTAAAAAGAAGAAGAAGAACAAGAATGCACTGCTTTTGTTAGGCAGCAGCCGATCTTTGCGGCGCCGCATGAAGCCGAACAAGTCTGGTGAAACAGTATTTCTCCATTCTCAAATTAATTTTGTTTGCTGGGGTGGTAATATTATATATTAACAGGGAAGGGGAGCCAAAAACAATATTTTCCATATGACACGATTTAGAGGTAAATTCAGCCCTTGAAAAAAAAAAAAACTAACAACTTATCTTTATTTCATCAATCAGGGTTTAGGGATTTAGCCACAGATGGAACTGATATACATGGATACACTGGAAAAGGTGCCACAATTACATGTTCTCACAGCTGGGCTTCAACCAATATAAAGTATTTCTGCAGAGATTCATGTGGACACAGAGATATTTTAGTGAAATCTGACCAGACACCTACAGGAAGATACACACTGAAGGATCATGGAGCTGGAACCTTCACTGTGAGCATCACTGATCTACAGGAGTCAGACTCTGGGATTTACTGGTGTGGGGTGGAGAGATTTGGCAAAGACTCATATCAGAAAGTCAATCTGAAAGTATCTAAAGGTAAGAATGACATACATTATTTACAGCATCTCTCTACTATTCCCAGTGTTAATGCTTTATTATTATTATTTTCCCCACACACAGATCCAAGCGAAAGCATCACTACATCCACACAACCTTACAAAGACATACAAACGTCCACGGATTCACTCACAACTACACCAGCAGCACATTCAGAATCACCATCTGTCAGCACCAGAGATTTCAGCCCAGATGACACCACACACTCTCTCTCAGCAACAGGTAACAAAGTAATTAGCTTCTTATTATATTGTCTTATTTTATTTATTTTCTTATCACCATAAAGGAACACCCTAAAACACCTTACTCACAAGTGTATTTTAAACATACTTAAGTAAATATATAGCTCTAGTAGGGCCCTATGATTTCCGCGATGCAGAAAACGCGGACGGAATCGCGGAATCCAGTCATAAAAACGGAAATTACAGTTTAAAACCTGTTAACCCGCACCAGGACGCCGGCGCACTGAAAGCTCTTTGTTTGCACATGTCATTGTTTTCAAACAGATAAAGTAAAACAGGACAAAATGAATCTTGACAAACTATATATCATTTTGAAGGTCTAAGCCTCTAGCATCGACGACAGATCGCTGTTTTTCGATAGAAAGCTTATAAGGAATGTATTTGCTAAATTTGTGTAAGCAGTACACATCAAAACATGTAGAAAAAACCCCGCAGTACATACCATATTCATCCTGATAACGACTCTCAAACGTATCCACTGCTGTAAATCCTGGTTTAGTTTCAGAGATAAGGGTCCACGGAACAACATTTCATCGAGCACTTTTAGTCCAAAGAAACAACAAAGTTGTAATTTAGATCGATAATCCTTTGTTTACGTCTCATCTCTTGAGGGAGAGTTATTGTTTGTGTCCGTTATGGAACAGATTACGCTCAAAAACAGCGTCTTGGTGGTAAAAAAAAACAGCATGATTTTGTAGCAGACAATGTTCCAAACAGAATGAAATCATCCAAAAAAAAAAAAAGTCAAAGATACACGGAAGATTGTTTATTTGAATTCTGGCGCTCCCTCGCGACGGCGCGTGACGCACGCTGTGACGCACCTGTCATCTGATGGGGCGTAACTTAGCGATCTTTTTAGCACAAATAAACATTTCTTTTTTTTCTTCTTCAGCAGTTTTCATATATGTTTGCGTGTTTTGTGGAGAATGTGCCTGTATCTGTGTGATTAACATCTGTATGGCTGATAATCAGCATGTAATTACTGACTGTTCACAGATATCAGTGTGAATGCAGTCTATATAAAAGGCCATTATAATGTGAATATTGACTATATTGGGCAGCAATCAGTATGATTAGCATCTGTATGAATGATCGTCAGCATGTGATTACCTAATGTATGAGCAGGAGAGCATCTGAATGTCAGGAAATCAGTATGTACTTAAGTTATTATTTTTTATTATTATTATTTTTTTTCATCACTCAAAAATTATTATTATTGTATTTTTCTAGTGCTCAAATAAATCACTTATACGATGTCGAAGATTCTGTCTACTGTTTTATAATTGAAAAACTGCAGTGGCATGTATAAAGACTAAATAGTTTGTAGTAGAACCCTTCAATAATTTGGTAAATATTTTTCCTCAAACAGAGGGGAGGGGGGGGACTAGAAAAATGGCTGCATGAATCTCATTCTTCATGGTATCTTCTTCAGATTTGAAATATAATCTCATGAGACATGTGACTTTCAACCCATTACTTTTCTGGATTGCTCCAGGACTGATTTCATGTATTTTTATATGAAATTAAAAAAAAATTCAGTGTGGTACAATTTTTATCAAGGCACTTCAGTGTCTATAACTTTTTATATTTTTGAGCATTATCAACTCTGGATGATGGATAGTAAAGCCCAAAGGGTCTTCTTTCCAAAGACACCAAAATTGTGTGTGTGGCACACTGAAGTCAGGAGCTGTTACCATTTTAATTTAGTTAGTCATTTTCAGCTGTGATTCCCAATATGGGGGGTGCAGGTTAACAGGTTTTAACGCGGAATGTCACGGAATTTGTCAAAGTTTGGATGAATTCATCAAAAGTAGGTCATTACACAAATCAAATCGCGATGGACTAGTATCTGTAAATATTAAGCTGCAAAAGTCGATTTAAATACGAGTTCTGTGCATCTCTGTATGAATGGAGCAGACGCGCGGTTTTCTTTTTTACTACATACACAGCGCGCGTGACGCTCGCAGTGATTTCAGCGTCTGCCGTCTCAATGAGGACATAATAAATACATGAACAATATCTCCAAAACTGATCTGAGAGTCACTTCACGAGCATTTTACCATTTCATTTCAATAAAACTAGCGTCATATCATATACACACAGAACTTTAAAGGTATTCACGTCAACCCGTCAAAATAAAAGTTTGGTTTAACTTATTAAAGGCATTGTGCCAGAAATAGGCTATATTACTATTATTTAGTACAATGTACATACTACTACTTCTACTACTACTACTGTTGAAAAATAATAAAACTTTATTTTTTAAGAAATAATCACAAAATATTTCTTCCATGTTTTAATTTTAATAGTAAATCCCCTTTATTTACCCAAAAATTTTATGTGTTTAATTTTCATTAATTAAAAGATAAATTAAATCAATGTTTTATGCCTTTATCTGATAACCAGTCAAATTTAAATACACAACACAGAATTTCTGAGGGGGGAAAAAAACATGTCATAAGGCTGATGTAAGAATAAATAAAAATGGTTTGTATGCATTCAAATAATTAGACATTCTAAAACACAGAATTTCGTAACAATAAAACATAAGGTGAGAAAAGAATAAAACATTTCATTCGGTCCTAAACATGTCATTTTTGTTACACTTTTAGTAAATTTATGTTAAATTGTATAAGTTTCATGGTTTTAATTAATTAGACATGCTTTTTGATTAATGAAATTTAATTTGACCATTAAAAAGGAATCCAGAAAAATTTAAATGGAAAAAACGCAATTTAGAAAAAAATAAAACGGATTTCATAAGGCCCTACTCTAGATATTTAGTACTAAAGTCCTGCTCTTTTTTTTCTTCTTAAGTCAATGCATCTTTAAATGAAGGGAAACAATGCAGATGATTGTGCAGTCAGGGCCAAACAACCTAACTACACCTTTAATGATACATGAATCTCATTCCCTCTCTTCCTCAGCATCTGTGAAGTCTACAGTGTATATACTATATGCTGTCGGTGGTCTGGGCATGATTATATTTGTAGTTGGATTGGTCACTGTTCATCAGTACAGGAAAAAATTCAAGATATCAGATGGTATGTGCACATATATAAACAAACCCTGTCTAATATTAACATTTTAAAACCAATTTAATTTAAATACAATTAAATAGAGCCATTACTATGTTTCCCCTGGTTCTCTGCATACATATTTCCATATGCTTGTTGACAGGCTTCACGCTGCCCAATGAAAGCAAAGCTGAAGAGGTGAGTGATGCCAAAGACTGTGTACAACTCTCACTGACCTTAATAAGGATCAAAAATACCCAGCCTCATATTTTTTTGCAATGACCCAGTGCACTTGTGTTTTCTTGATGCAGGATGACCGTGTATACGAGAATGCCGCTCCTAAGACAAACAGCACACAGATGAAACCTATCAACAGGACTACAAGCAGACAAGAGCAAAAGAGCCAAGATTCAGTCTACGAGAATTCACATGCACTCTATGGAAATCTCTGATCCTAGTGTTAAGCAATGAAATTCAGAGAATCAGTCTAAATCTGACGGTTAAAATATCAAAACAACATGTCCAGTAAAAGGCATTCTATATATAGGTGACAAGAATACTTTTGTGTGACCACAAGGGGCACTGTGACTGATTCTGTTTCTTTTTCTTTTTCTTTTTTATTTATTTTTTACTAGATATTTGTTGTTCCACTTGTTGACAATTCCTGCTCCTGTACTGAGTTTATTTTGTGTAATCATACTTTGCATGGCTGTTTGGTTGTATCTTGGACAACCTTACACATAGATATCAGTTCAACTATCAATATGTAAACATTACCATTATGCCAATAAAACTTCATAATCATAGTCTTTACATGTGTTTTTCTAAATAATTATTCTATTTACATGCATTAACCACTTAGTATTGTGTTGTGTATTTATCAATGTCAAATTTAAAGCTGCTATGTATTTTATGTTGAAATCATTTTACCTGCATAATATGCAGTAGGCTATACGATAATTAAGCTTTTATACAGATGGCCCATCTCAAAACATACCACTTTTCACCAAACAACAAGTGTTTCTGGTTTGGCAAAATTAGGTTCGCACTGCCCATTGGCCACTGTCTGTCTTGAACTAGAACCACTAAAGTTAATTACAGGATGTTGTAAGTTTTCAGATGCGTTCAGTGTACTGATATATCAGTACATACAGACAGAAACATTACGGCTCAAACCAATACATTACAAAGGAAGTGGTCATCTGCAAGCATCTGTGGTATTTCAGGGCTGTGAAGACACATACATGCCCCATTCCCTCCATTATCTGGAGACTTAAAGGCTACTCGGTTAAAGCGGAAAGCTCGCACACAACACAATTACAGCTCAAAATAAAGTTATTTTGTGTTGTTTGGCTCGGGATCTTTCTGTCAGGTCAGTTCTCTCCATATTCATGGCTGTCAGTTAACAGTGGGAGGATCTATTTTGCTTGAGAGGCTCTCCTCTTTTTAAAAAGATAATTCAGACAAAAATTAAAATAGTCTTCATTCGCTGACCCTAATGTTTCTCAAATGTGTATAATTTTGTTTTTCCTGTTCAATACAAGAAATATTTTGAAAATGTGTTTTTCTTTTTCATTTTTCAAAATATCTTTTGTGTTAAACAAAACAAAGAGATGCATACAGGTTTGGGACAACATGAGGGTGAGTGAAAGCTATTTTCATTTTTGGGTGAACTATCTTTTTAAGGCTCCCTTCTATTAAGTTTCCAAATTTTGTTTCTTTAAAAAAATGTGTTTCTTATGGGACAATCTCTATGGCACACACTGATTTAAATCATCACTAAATGTGATGTTAATCTAAAATGAATTTAGTGACAAACTGAGATCTGTTTCTTTCTTTTTTTTAAATCCAACAGGATTTGTGATTCCTATCACCAAAGAGATTCATATACAAGGACACAGTGGAAAAGATGTCGTAATTACATGTTCCCATAAATGGGCATTAAAAAACACCAATTATTTCTGCCGAGAACCATGCACATATAAAACTGGTGTTCTGGTCTCATCTGATCAGTCACTTAGTGGAAGATACAGACTGGAGGATTTTGGAAATGGCACCTTCACTGTGAACATCACTGATCTACAGGAGTCAGACTCTGGCATTTACTGGTGTTGTTGAGTGAAGAGAGCTGTTACAGACACATATAACACAATCAGACTGACGTTATCTAAAGGTAAGAATGTAACTTGTCTCCAATGTATTTCCCTATTTTCTTGGTGGTATTATTTTTTCTTGCCCCACACATATATAGATTCAAATGAAAGCATCATTATTTCCACACAACCATACAAAGAAACACAAACATCCCTTGATTCGCACACAACTACACCAGCAGCACATGCAGGATCTCCATCTACCACAACAAGCCTAACCTCCAGAGATACAAGTCCCGATGCCCTCAAACTCTCAACCTTCATGGCATCCGCCAGGGTCACTCCAGGACAAGGTTTGATAACCAACGATGTATATAAGATGATGCTTTCGAATAGTTTCCAAGCAAAGTTCAGTAGTACTATTCGATCTGCAGATATTTTTATGCCAATTTTCTCTCTCATTTCCTCAGTGTCTGCACACACTTCACAATATGTTGACGGTGGTCTGGTCATAGCACTGATCTTATTTTTAGTTGGATTGGCCACTGTTCATCAGTGCAGAAAGAGAGTCGAGACCTCAGAAAGTATGTGCACATGTATACACACACACACACACACACATACACAGACCGCGCTAAATATCAAAATAACTCAATGCCTGATTTGAATTTTAAAAATAATTAGCCAATACTCTCGTCTCTTTTTAACAATTTTCTTAGGTTGCGCAACAGCAACGCCTGTCAACAGAAACAATACAAGCGAAGTTGAAGAGGTGAGTGATGCCAGTATTTCTGCAAGGCAGATACTGACCACAAACAGAACTAAACATCTTTGCCTCTTGTCGAATGTCTAATCTTTACATCTTTTTACAAATGCCTGGCAGCCACATTAATGTGCTTTCGTTTTCGCACAGAACAGCACAGAGATAAAATCTACAGACAACACTGAAGTCAGAAAAAGCCAATCAGATTCAGTCTATCAGAATCTAAACCTCAGCACGGTCCAATCAAATGAAGTATATGGAAATCTCTGATTGCTGCATCAATTAATAATTTCAGAGAACCAGTCTCTAGAGTCTAGACCAACAATCCCAGATCTCAAGTTCAAGACAAATGCATTTAAATCAACAAGCCTGTAAACAACAAGTTTATTATTAAATAATCAAGTACTATCAAAATATCAAATATTAGCTCTTGATGTTTAACATCCTGCGCATCTTGATGGCAGAGTGATCATCCCAAATTAATCAGAAGAGCTGCATCCCTTTCTAAGACTATAGGTCTGTCAGTCGGAACTGCATAATATGCAGGTGTACAGATAACTTAAACCACATTTATATTTGCTGACAAAAGCAAATAAAATAAAATAAAAAGTGATTTTAGATGTAAATATATACTGCTTATTTTATTTGCATATTGTTGAGCAACTGTCAATCACTTGCCATTTTGCAATCGCATTAAGACTGTCATGTTAAGGCACTGTTTTTTTTTTATGTTGTTGCTCTATGTATACATGCATCACATGTGTTATGCCACTGTTTAATGTTTTTTTGTTTGTTTGTTTTTTTAGTTTTTTAAGATAAAAAGTGAATTTTCAAAAAAAAAAAAAAAAAAAAAAAAGTAAAAAAGCTGATATATTGTTTCTGTTCATCTGCTAATGTTCATCATTTGTATCAGGCAAAAATGTCTGCTATATGAATAAACTTCACACACACACAAAAGTCTAATTCAATAATTAGTTCCTGGAATCTTCTGTAAACTTCTGCAAACAACCAGAGAGACTAAAACTATATGAACAGCAACCAAAAAACAAAATATCAAAGAAAGTGAAAATGAGGCACCTCGTTTTGAGGGAAGCGGGTAGTGATTGTTATGTGGCTTTCCAAGCTACTCTTTTGATAGCAGTTTACTAAACTACACTAACTAAAGCTAACTATATTTTATCATGTTTCTGCCAACAACAAAAAACAGAGTTTAAAATGATTCTCATTTTGGTTGACAGCATTAAAATTACATTTACACTAAGTAACTACAAACTAAGAAATGCTAGAGATGAAAACTTCATGAACGAAAAACAATAATGCATCTTTTCTTTATTGTAACAGATTACTTAACATTCACTGGTGAATGACAAACAGCACTTTAAAATTAACATTAACTGATTACTAGTAGTGTTTAATCATTCTGTGGTAAAGGCATTGGTTTAGTTGAAGATGGATTTTTCTTTGTGCTCTCTCGTTTAATAATATTTTTGTTATTTTTTATTTTTTTTTTAAACTCAAAGAGAGTTAGTTTGAAATATTCTGCTGTAATTAAGACAACCTTAAAAATGCCATTGCAAGGATTTTAATTGCCATGGATCCCTCCTAAGAAACCCTTTCACAATTAATCAAAGCAATGTGATATTAACAACACTGCTGAAAAAAAAACAACACTGTAGCGTTTTGTCGCGCTATATTCATTCAATGGAAAAAGTATTTATAATGCGACAATTTGTTAGAACAGCTTTTAGTTATTCCCACTAATTCTCTAACCACTGAAATATCATTCTGACTAATGTACAGGCAGCATGCGACTCTCTCTGAAGGGGTTATTTCACACGGGCCTAGAATCAGACTGCACACCTCAACCCTCACATTTATCAACAATGACAGGCAGAACTAACCTGACCCTGGTCCTGTGTGAAAAGGGAATGTCCATTCAAACCAAAAGTTAATCAAGAGGAAGTGGTCAGGTTCTGGATATGAGTTGTGTGGGCGTCTAGAGAAACCAGCTGTACAAGTGAGAAAGAGTGCACAGGAGGACATGGGGCATACAGGTTTACTACTGCGCTTGATGGTATTATCAGAGCTCCAACATCGCCAACAGTCAGTCAATATCACAGCATTAAAACAAAATCGGACATAATAGGATCCCGATTCAAAATGAAGTTCCTCCATGTTCTCTGGATTTGGATGTTTCTGTCAGGTAAGCTCGGCTTTATGTGATTTCAGTTTGCTGAATGATGAAAGCATTAAGAGGTTTTATAGCAGGGGGGGGGGGAAGAGTTTTAAGCAGGGCGCTTTTGGGGGGGTATTTGGTGTGAAATGTCAGATGAAATGTTTAAAATGTTACAGGGAGTTAAGTACTCTGAGAAACATTTGGTGTGGAAACATGTTTTTACTCGAAAATTGCAAAACAGTTTCACAACTTTTTTGTAACTTTGGTAAACAGTAAGTAACACACTGACGTAAACATGAATTACAAAATCTGAAATAATATTTTCTTGAATACTCCAATATCTTTTCTTTTTTAAAAAAAATAGTTATTTTATCTACTTAAAAAATCATGTTTTATTATGAACAGTGCTTAATTCATTTAAAATGAATGTGCTTTAGTGAGTCTAACAAACTTTTACGCATTTAGTTTAATTTAAGTGCCTCAGATATATATATATATATAGATAGATAGATAGATAGATAGATAGATATGTGTACTTGCGAAAGTATTCATACCCCTTCATTTTTTTCACGTTTTATGTTGCTGCCTTATGTTAAATTGCTTTTAAATTACTTTTTTACACTCCATACACACTCGCCATACACTATAATGGCAAAGCAAAAAAAACAGGCTTTTAACATCTTTGCAAATTTAATAAAAATAAAAAACTTAAATGATTCCATTGCGTAAGTATTTCAAACCCTTATCTGGGACAGTTGAAATTTAGCTCAGGAGCATTCATACTGCGTGTAGATGTTACTACACTTCAGGGCCGCTGCTGGCCAAATGGATGCCCTAAGCAGAATTGCATTGTTGTGCCTCTTCCGTCAAATATTATGGAAGTAAATATAGAGGTCGAAATAGAACTTTAATAAAAATATAAATGTAGGCTAAATAAATAAATTGTAATTAAATTATATTATTTACTAATTACAATTGTAGCTCTAGACAGTTACCTATGGCTCTGATTTTATTAATACACTCTGATTTTTTAATCTCAAGCATTCAGAAATCATGCAAAAGAAAATTAAGCAGTTACGATAAAACCATTGTTAATTTTTGTAAGGGTTGTGATGTCCACATGTTTTTGAAATTATAGAGGCTGTAGCATTTCTATCGTTAAAAACGTGGCCAAAAATGAAAGATTAAGTGCATATTTTGAATTAGCCTAAATGTTTGGTCATTATTAAACAAGGATTTGATCATCCTGTAAGTAAACAGCAGCAATTACCAGGCCTTTGGCGCCCATTTGTAATAATAGGCTATGTAATGTTACATAAATTGTTTATTTTGTATTACATTATGTTTTTTAACACTGTTATTCATTATTTTAACAGTTATTCCATATAATTATTAATTAACCAATCATTATTGCCTCATTGTTTTTATATAATGCATTTTAAGTCATTTTAAATGCTGTTGTTGGCTTAAGTCTGTTTTTTATAACCACAAAAAATTATTATCCTAATACTTCTTTGTAAAACTATTATTTGAAGTAACAAAACCATGGTTAATTTGTAGTTACCATAGCTACAAGAACCATGGGGGGGGGGGGGGGGGGGTTTCGAAGTAAAACCGTAGCTAATTTTCATAAGGGAACATGGAAACTCAGAGAGAATATTAGATGCGTTTAAATTATTACCGACATTTAAAACACGTTATTAACGTCAACAACCAAAAAAGTTTCATGGGATTATGAACTTGAACGTGATGCACGGGCTTCATCTTTCTTTTCTTTTTCTTTTCTCTGTGCCGGATTGCTGATGTGTGTTCACGGGCATAGTTGTCCATAAATTATGAACATTTGCATTCAGCCGCAAACATGTGGTGCGAGAGGAGCACGGATGCAGGAACGGCGCGTCACGTGTGCGTAGTACTGCTGCTCACTGTAAAATGAATTTATAATGCATTCACTGTAAAATGAATTTATAATGCATATTATATGTTATATGTCATGTTACACATGTTCATGTTTATATTTTTATTTATGTATATGTTAATTTTAATATTAATATGTTTTTTTTTATTTAACTGGGATGGTGACCCCTGGGAGTTGGTTCCCTATGCAAACTGCATACTCTGCTTATAGGGTGCGGCGGTTACTGAGTGAAGGTAACCTGTGGCAAATTCAATTGAATGGGTATGATTTGGAAAGGCGCACATGACTTATAAAAGGTCTAAAAGCTGAAAATGCATATCAGAGCAAAAACCAAGCCCTGAGGTCAAAAGAACTGCCTGTAGAGCTAAGCAACAGGACTGCATTAAACCACACATCTGGGGGGAAGAGTTCAGAAAAAATTATGCTGCATTGAAGGTTCACAGAATCATGTAGCCTCCATTAATCCATGGAACAATGGAAGACGTTTGGAACAACTAGACTCTTCCTAGAGCTGGCCTCCTGCTCCTGATGAGCAAGGGCCTTGATAGGGCCTTGGTTAGTGTGATGACCAAGAAGCTGATGGTCACTCTAGTTGAGCTCCATATCATGCAGATGCAACCTGGGAAGGGAGAAAACGAAGAAGACAAACAATCACTGCAACACTCCACCGATCTGGGCTTTATGTCGGTGTGGCCAGACTCAATCCTCTCCTCAGTGAAGACACACGAAAACACTTGGAATTTGCAACAAAGCACCTACAGGACCTTCAGACTGTGCGAAACAATATTCTCTGGTCTGATGAACCTCAATTCCAAACATCATGTTTGAAGGAAACCAGGCACTACTCATCACCTGCAGAGTACCATCCCAAAAGTAAAGTGTGCTGGTAGCAGCCTCATGCTGTGGTATTGTTTTTCAGTGGCAGGGACCGAAGGACTCATCAGAGTAGAAGAAAAGCTCAATGCACCAAAATATTGCGATAGCCTTAAAGAAAACCCATTCCAGAGCATTTATAACCTCAGACTGCACAGAAGGTTCACCTTCCAACAGGACAATGACCCAAAGCACACAGAAAGTGGCTTATACAACTCTGTGAATATTCTTGAGTGGCCCAGCCACAGCCTGGGATTGAACCCATTCAAATATTTGGAGAAACCTGAAAATGTGTGTCTGCCCCATCCAACCTGACAGAGCTTGAGAGGTGAAGAGCTGAAGAGGAAAATGGCAGATAATTGCCAAATACTGATGTGCAAATATTCACGCATACCCAAAAGGACTTGAGGCTGTAAAGGTGCTTCAGCTAAATACTGAGTTAAGGGTTTGAATACTATTGCAATGTACTTATTTCAGTTTTTTATTTCTAATAAATTTACGAAGTTGTGACAGTACTGATTTTGATTTGACATTATAATGTATGGAGTGTAGATTGATGTGGAAATAAATTAATAACAAGCAGTTTAACATCAGGCTGCAACATAACAAAACATGAAATAAATGATGGGGTATGAATACTTTCACAAGGCACTGTATATATATATATATATATATATATATACAGTGTGTGTGTGTGTGTGTGTGTGTGTGTGTGTGTGTGTGTGTGTATATATATATATATCAACCAGTGATCGAACCATAACGCATTGAATGGAGTGAAGAAGAGACTATCTTGTTTGTTTGCTTCTGTATATTTTTACAATACTTACAACAACCAAAGCAGACATGGCAACATTCTATTATCAAAAAGGTTGAACTCATAAATATGCAAATAATAATGTACAATATATAAAACCCTAATGGCTCTGAGTTAACAATTGTAAGTATGGCAAAAATCCAAATGGAGACATGGGCGAAAAACAGCAATAACCTCTAGCTGATTACAGGAGGTCATAGTAGTTAACACACAGAGAAAGATCATAAATGTGTGTTAGCCTGAACTCTTTGACCCAGGGGTATAGGCAGGTTTGGTCCTAGAGAGCTGCAGTCCAGCAAAGTTCAGCTCCAACAATGAAAAAAAATGCACCTGCCTGTAGCCTTAGTAATCCTGAAGACATTGACTAGTTTATTCAGGTGTTTGATTAGGGTTGAAACTAAACTCTGCAGGACAGCGGCTCTCTAGGACTGAACTTGCCTACCCCTGCTCTGACCAAATAATTTATCCACTAACTGTATCTGTCAGTTTACATTTGTGCTGTAAATAACACATTTATAGGAAATAAATACAGTGGTTGTGAAGCATTCACACTTCCTATTGTAATATTGTCAGACCATAAGTGCAGTAAGTAAGTAATTTTTGCAAATGAATAACTGAAACCAAAGTGTCTTGAAGAGGAACTGACAGTACCAACACAATATTTCCTACAAACTCCCTAACCCTAACAGACATTTGTTTATCTACCAGAATTTAATTCAACTACTGGTGAAATTTCTGGACAAGGATACAGTGAAGGAAACATCACAATTACATGTTCCCACAGCAGGGCTTCAACCAACAAAAAGTATTTCTGCAGAGATCCATGTGGATACGGAGATATATTAGTGAAGTCTGTCCAGACACCTACAGGAAGATACACACTGAAGGATCATGGAGCTGGAACCTTCACTGTGAGCATCACTGATCTACAGGAGTCAGACTCTGGGATTTACTGGTGTGGAGTGGAAAGATCTGGTCCAGACACATTTAAGAAAGTGAAACTGATAGTATCTAAAGGTAAGAATCATGAGCAATATTATGCATTTCATTACACTGCCAGATGATTAATCGTATATTCCCAATAGCAATATTGCCTAATGAGGCAAAATAATAAAGGGTTGCAGTACTACCATGTTGTTTCATATTAAATAGCAAAATAAGACGTTTTGAAGAGCTATTCTTTAGGCTGACACCAGAAATACAGACATGTCTTTGAAATTACTCTAAAACTTACAAATAGCCAACACTGGAAATGTGGAAGAAGTGACTCATCACAGGATGATGGAAACACAAACAAGCACTGAAATGCACTCGACTAAACCAAGACACTCTGTTTTCATATCTTCAACCACTAAGAACAGCACACTCTCACTGACATCAACAGGTAGTCAAACCTCTTATTTCATTGCCTGCATTCTATCGTAAGGGTTTACTGATGTTGTTAAGTCCTCTTTTTAAAGGCTTGTTTAAAAAACCTTGAGCCAAAAACTCATCACCAAACACCAATGACTTGTACATATGGGTTCAGTCATTTTAGACACTTCCAAAACTGTTGCAACAGAGATGGAAATACAGTTTTTAAATACATGAATTATGTTCCCATCGTTGTTTCCACAGATTTGGAAGTGCATTTTTCTGTTCTAAAGAAGGGGGTGTCCCAATACTTTTGTCTATATAGTGTATGTACAAGTCATTGGTGTTTGGTGATGAGATTTTGGCTCAAGGTCTGCATTTACAGTCACACCAGAGGTGTTAAACTGGGATTAGGACTTGGTTTTATGCAGACCAGTCAAGTTCTTCCACACTGACTGAATCAATCATTTTCTTTTTGAACCTTGTCTTATACACAGAGACATTGTCATGTTAGAATAGAAAAGAGTCCAAACTGTTGCTATAATATTAGAAGCACACAATTTCATAGAATATCATTATATGCATTAACATTAAGATTTGTACTCATAGAAATTACTAAAGTAGTCAGAGCTGTTCATTAGAAGGGGGTGACCCAATACTTTTTGCAATATAGTGTGTTATGTAATGAAAATCAAAAATGGTATGACCCAAATTGTTTCTATATAATATGCAGGTGCTGAACACAACAACTCATCCTCAATTGACCATATATTCCCAGTGCCTTTCTATTATATTCCTTACGCTGCTGCTGGTCTGGCCATCACGGTCATCATGTGTGCAGTTGGACTGGTCACTGTTTGTCAGTGCAGAAAGAAAGTCAAGAAGTCAAGTGTGTAAACATTTAAATACTACATCCAAAGCTGTATTTTGTATATAAAAACAGTTTAAAAACTGTATTGTTTGCTTTATTTCAGGATATGTTATTGATAGATCTATATACAATTCCCATCACAGCGAGGAGGTGAGTGGAGCACAGAAACATCATAAGATCTGAGCCACCACAATCACACAACTTTTATACTTTATAAGCCACTTCAACAGCTTATTAACAACAGAATTATGCTTTGTTTATCAGAACACTCCTGATGACAGAACATACGCCACCATGAAGAAATCCAGTACCACGTCTAATGATGAGAGCCAATCAGACCCAATCTACCAGAACCTACAGTTCAACACTACCCAGGGAGAAGCTATATATGGAAATCTATAAAACATATGCAATCCAATATCCTCAATCTCAAACACGTTCTACAGGGCACAAGCTTGTCCGGACAATTTGTCTGGACATAAACACCATTTCTGAACAGTATATGGCAAAAATACAGTACAAGATTCAAAAATGTCACTTGGAAATATGATCTCACTATTATTTGTGTAAATAAATATCACTTTTGCATGTAAAGTTTGCATGTGAAACAACAATGAAGGGTTCCAATGCTACTAGGTTGTTTCATTTTAAATGGACAAATGTGTAGGGTTATTAAATTATTTAGCCAATACAGCTTACTGCTCCTTTAATGAATATCTAGACTAGCTTGAGGTTAGAGTAAAAAAAAATAAAAAAAATCCTAATATGTGAAACTAAAGAAGGGGTTGGAAAACAGCATTCATCAACACTTACCTGTTCAGATAGTTTTAAGTTCTGTACTCAGTTCATCATCCTCAACATCTAGTGATGAAACTTCATAAACACACATTTTAACATGATATTAAACAATTTCCAAAACTATATTGTGTTTTATGAAACACAAGTTAGAAATTAGTCAGCAAGTTACAAATCCAGCTCTCACGCGCTCTGCGGGTTCAGCTCCCCTAGTGGCTGAGTTTACAGTACAGCAGTTTACTAAGTTTTGACGGTAAGGCTATAAAATGACAAGAGAATGTGGGTTATAATAACTATGACTAAGCTTTTATTATTTTTATTATTATTATTAATATGAAAAAAATAAACATTTGCAACACAAATCGATTCACAGTTACTTTAGTATTATTGTAGCATGTTTATTTATTTTTAGCAATTTACTAAACACGTGAGAAGTACGTGATATTAACTGCCCAGTCTTAGATTCAAGGGAAGACTCTGAAATCACTGAAGTGTTTGTACCTTTTTATTAGCACAGGAAATATCGCAAAGCAGTCTGTAAAGAGAGTTTTCCCCCAGTTGAGTAGATGTCACGGTTCTCACCTTGATCAGTATGTCTGACATGTCTTCATGTTCCTGCAGTGCTCTGGGGTTGATTTAAGTACTGGTAGAAATAAAAGTGTGTGTATTTTACATTGTACAAAAGTAGAAAGCTTATGTTTTACATTTACTATGCTTGAAATGCATCTTGAATGAGAAGTAAAATGTCAAAACACACACATATATACATAGCCTACAGGTCCTATTATCAGATGGTACTTGGACCAAACTCTGTGTTTGCTGTTGGTTTGTTTATTTAGTTGGCTTTGGTTTACAAGGGCTGCAATGCATTTAACTAAAGCAGATGTTTAATAATGCACACTCAAAAAAATAAACATGATTAAATAGAATGCAAATGCTAAAGCAAGATTATTAGCAAGTTATTTCTTATTATGGTCTGGTTTAGATGATTTTTCAAGACTCAATCCCATAGTTAAGTAGATCTTTTGATGCTGCTGTAAATCACAGACAGATCATTCTCTTGACCCGCCGTAGATCTGTAAACAGAAAACATGTGATCAACATATGTATTTTGAAGTTGAAAAGATGTTTTAGAACTGCTGTGCAAGGTCTGGATTTTAATGTCTGTAGAAACTGAACTTAGCAGCGTAAACTGGGGTCTTATATTAAATAGAGGCCACACAAGGTCATAAAGGTAAGGACAGAAATAATAATGTCTCACTTGGCTTCAGTAGCAGGTTGGTGAACTGTAACGCTGGCGTACTGGATCTCATCCTCTTCAGGGTTATTTGTGTCTTTATTTTTTTTGTGAGACTGGACAGAAGCATAGAGTATCTTGTCATCATCTCCAGATTCAGAGGCATTTCCCGCAGATGTCTGCAATAGAGTGATCATATTATTTCAACTTTATTTGTTAATTTAAAGCAATCCAAAAAATAAAAATAAATAAATAAATCAGCTCCCCACATCTTAAAAGTTTTAAAAGTGTCATAATGTGACATATCAATTAACATGCAGGCCCATGAAATGTCTGCCACATTATTATTCTTGTAATTATATATTTTATTATTATTATTTATGTAAGATTTAATATTTCTGTGTTTCAGAAATAATGGCATCAGTGATCAACCTTACCTTTTTTGGCTCAATGTCCTGAGAGCCATTTAAATGATTGTCAGTGTCCTGAGAGTCATTGTTTTTTATCTTCTTCCTGTTGTTAAAGTATGAGCAACTTTTTTTTAATCAAAGTTTGATAGTACATTTAAAAACCTTAAACTGTTCTTGCTACAATTTGATAAATATTTACATTGAAATATCTGTTGCTAAATATACAAATTTACAATGTCACCGTATTTTTCTAATATTCTCTGCTCAGAACTGAAATTATCTGCAAGACAAATTCAGGTTTTTAGGATTTGTCGACCTCGCTGACCTTTTGTGCACAATGATGACGATGATGATGATGAGAAACAGGAGCCCAAATCCAGCTGCAAGTGCAATAGTGACATACAAACCAATGATATACATGATATTCCAAGCACCTAAAAGGAAAGGCAATGACAAGAATATTTATTTTTATTAAGGTCATTAAACATAAGGATGATAGATATAGTTAGGGAGTGGATAGACTTCACCCTTAATACATTTAAACATGATCAGCACAGGAGTGTCTGTTTATAGTGAATACCTTTAACAGAGACTGAAACAGAGGCTGATCTCTGAGATCCATATTGATTCTGAGCCTCACAATAGTAGCGTCCACTGTGACTGGAGTTAAAGCTGGAGATGATGAAACTCTGTCCAGATCCAACAGCTGAGCTTTGATTCTCCTTAAACCAGCTGAAGTTCAGAGCAGGAGGGTTTGAGTCACTGCTGCAGCTCAGAGTCACTGAATCTCCCTCCACTATTTCACCAGACGGACTGATGGACACCGAGACACTCTTTGGAGGATCTGAAAGTGTAAATATTATTTGTAGTCATTTCTGTTCAGAAATCAGTTCAAGATACCAGTATTGGCCACAAAACAAAGGTTTGGAATTAGATTTTAATAAATGAATGAATGTAAGTGTAATTAGCCATGTTGTTATCTCTAGCCACACTCCTTGATTTACACTAGGAAGTCTAATACCTGGAGAAAGACACGTGCATAAAAAATAAAAATAAAAAAATAAGTCAAAATACATGGCTTTGACTGGCTGTCAATAGACAAAGATGCTGGTGGATCCGTGTACATTTTGATAGTTTGTTTTTCAGACAAACTATAAGCAGAAACGACAAAACGGTCGTTTTTTTTAGTTTTTTCATTTGTTCAAAAAAACAAAAAAACAAGATTTTGGCTCGATTTTCGTTTTTTTGGTTTACGGGTAGAAAACGGATAAACGACTTCAAAATTTGTGAGTAGGGGGAGGATGCAGACCTGGAGCAGGCAGATCTACGGCCCAGACAGTTTTACGCCCCTGTTGTTCCTGAGGCTGTACAGTATGAGCCATCAGAACAGAAGCGACACAAATAAGAGGCATGTTAAATAATAATAAAATAAAAGTATATGATTAGATAAGTAAATGATTAGCTAAGAGTTGATGTCAATTAATTTTAATATGTTAATACGGTGGTTTTCAAACTTTTTACACCAAGTACCACCTCAGAAAATATTTGGCTTTCCAAGTACCACCATTATGACCAACATTAAAATGCAGTAGCACTATGCACAGTTTAAAAAAACAAAACAAAAAAAAAAACAATGAGTTTTTTTCCTAATAAGAATATTTATTATTGTCAGCCTCTTAAAACATTGTAAATACACAGTTTGAACATTAACACTGCACTGTGCTTACTTCCAGGTAAATAAAAAACTTAATTATTAAATTAAAATATATTGTACCTAAAAGTGAAATAAAAACTGTTCTGTACTTAAATATAAAAAACTGTACTTAAAGATTAAATGAAAATGTATCGTACTTAACATTTAAGTACAGTAACTTAATTTTTATTTAACTTTTAAGTAGCTACAATACATTTTCATTTAATCTTTAAGTACAGTACAGTTTTTATTTAACTTTTAAATAAAAAAGTACTTGATTAATTTTTTTTTAACAGGCTGTATGTGTAGCAGCAAGTAACAACAATCAGGCCACGTGTTCACCAAAGCCAGCTGAAAACGCCCAGCTGTGAGCGCTTGAGAGGGCAGCGTATTTTTTTTTTTTTTTTCAGTTGAGATGCTGTGGTTGCTATGATACGGAATATCTGCTGAAGTAATATGGCAGACTCATCGCGAATGAAATGTTTCTCCAAGCATTATTTTTCATAACAATATTATGGTACTCCGGCAATTCCATCTGGTAAAGACATAAATACTCGGAGAGAAGCAATATTAACTTCTCCATTGTTGTTCAGTCGTAGTACAAGCAGGGTGTGACGGTATTAGTCCCACCCCTCCTCCACTGTGATTGGTTAGCTGAATAAAAAGTGACAGTGATGAGTGCTAAGTTTTACCCAAAGTTGAACATTCTTCAACTATCGGCGTCGAGAAAAAAACGCCAGAGTGGTCAGCATGAAAAAGA
Organism: Schizothorax lantsangensis; assembly: GCA_027422415.1. NCBI lineage: Eukaryota > Metazoa > Chordata > Actinopteri > Cypriniformes > Cyprinidae > Schizothorax > Schizothorax lantsangensis. The sequence continues at coordinate 40,158,310 of CM049841.1, read as the reverse complement.
CGCTCCCATTTAAAACAATTAAAAAAATTAGCTAGTCTCGAAAAAAAAAAAAAAACGCTTTGGTGGACACTTGGCCTAATTTATATTTAATTCAGAGATTCCTCTGCGTACCACTATCGTACCACACTTTGAGAACCACTGTGTTAATAGATAGGTCTATAAATGTACTTATTGATGGTCAGGTAGATGTAAGTAGTAACATTTGCATGTAACGTTATGCTATTTGTTTTCTTTGTTTAAAGAGCTTAGACTTTTGTATGTGTGCTAGCTATTTTGATTGTTTCTCTTACAGATTGGAAATGCCTGCATGAAACTCGTCTATGAAGAGGTCTGAGCACATGTATAAATCTTTTTCACATTATTTTATATCAGCTGTAGTTTATTTGAGACTTTTTAGAGAGTTTCTTCATTTCATACTTGAATGGCAAGTGGTCTGCTTAATTTTTATTTTTACTCTCACAAGGCAAAGACATGCATGTTATTGCCACAATCCCCTAGCCTACTCTCCAGTGAGTATTGAATGCATAAACCATACTATTTGACATCTACCATACGTCAGAAGTAAAATAAAAGGTATTCTTTATTGGTGTTATTTGTGTTTTTTAGGATAATGCTTTCATGAAGGATGCCCTTGTGTTCCCTGCATGAACACAAGCCACCGGCCCAGACATTATCTGTTATGTGTAAGATTTTACATGGTGTAGCTCATAAGAATATAGTAATTAGTAAACTTTGTGGTTTGGAGGGATTGTTCTTTTATGCTGGTTTTACGGAGGGTGATTTTACCCCCAATATCATAAGGCAAAGATAATGTAAATGTGAAAAGGATTGTCATAACACTTTTTTATACTCCCTGGCCATAACCATTGCTTATGCATCCCTATACTGTAGGTACTGAAGCCACTCTGAAGAGAGATAATCAAAGTAATCAAAGCCTGGTTTTGGAGATGACCAGCACAGAGACATCTTTAGGTCCACAGCTAAGAGACGATTGCCACGTTCCTATGGCAGATAACGTTGACAGTATGCCCTCTACACCATGCTGAACACTCCATTCAAATTTCCTCCGGTGAGCTTTTCTATTTTCTTCAGTAAAAGGTTGCTAAACTTGCTATAAAGTTGTACTTTATTGCTGGTCATTGAGTTCTACCAATAAGATCTGAATACTAATCCTGTAACATTTCAATTTCTATTAGCTTGACATCCCTGCAATCAGAGAGTGGTGGTGTCTATGTCTGATTGAGCAGTTTGAGACAGAGGGGTATGTGTACTAGTTTCTGAACATCTCAGTTTGTTGTTTCATCCTTGAAGTCTCTTCCTCGCCAAAGGAAATAACTGACCAAACTGAGGCAACACAGCACAGATGAAAAAATGCAATAAATCATCAGCATAGTCATAAGGCATCAATCAATCATGCCTCGTCATTGTTTTCATAATCACCTCAGTAAAATTCCCACATGGGAATATTCACATTTCTATTCTTGATAACCTACATTTAAACAATTTAAATGAAATTAAAACATTTGAATTATGAATCTGCTTGTTTATGTCACTAACTACAGTTGCTGTATTGCAAATTAGAATGTTTTCTTTCTTTTGAAAGACAAGGCAGTTGCCAAAATAATTCAAAGTGGCTTTACACTTTTTCCAAGCATTCTGCCAGATCAGCACTTGTGCTGATATACACTGAAGATCAGGAGCAGATTGATGAAATCCACTCTCACCTGAATTAAATTCTGGACAGCACACCCACAGTGACGAGATCAAATTCATTATGGATGCCCTTTTTCCAGAGGTAGGTCTCATGTGTTAACTGTGCTCTGCATGATGTCAGTTTCACATTGGTTTTCATGTTTTCAAATAGTTTATCCAGTACCGCCGCTCCCTATATGCAGAGTATGCAGTTTGCTTAGGGCACCAACTCGCGGGGGGGCACCATCCCAGTTTCTCAAAAAAAAAAAAAAAAAATGTGACGCGCCATTCCCGCACCCGTGCCCGCAACTGCTCACACCTCATGTTTGTGGCTGAACGCAGATGATCATAATTGATGGACAATTATGCCCTTGAAAAGACATCAGCAGTCAGGCGCCGAGAAAAAAAAAAAAAGATGAAAACGAAGCCCGCACGTCACTTTCAGGTAGGCTACATTCATAATCAAAGAAGTATTAAGATGATATATATTTTTTGTGGTTATAAAAACAGACCTAAGCCAACAACAGCCTTTAAAATGACTTAAAATGCATTATATAAAAACAATGAGGCAACCCTGCTGAAAAAACAATAGAAATTCTAACACCATCACAAATAAATCACAAAATAAATAAAAAATGCCATTACAAACCATCAACTTTTAACCATTAAAACCATTTAAAAAAATGGTTTTCTGTAGAATGTTTCGGGACATATTCCATTAGGATTTATTGGTTTTAACAATCCACCAATAGAAGGTGACCAATTACCAGTAGAGACCCACAGGGTCCATTACAGTTTCCATTAAAACCAATACAAGTCCCATTAGAACCAGTAAAACCATTACACATTTTGTGATGGTGTCTATAGTTTTTTTCAGCATTACATGTTATAAAAGCCTGTAAAAGGAGCCAAAGGCCTGGTCATTGCTGCTGTTACACTTACAGGACGATCATATCCTTGTTTAATAGACTATTGACCAAACATTTAATTCAATTATCCAATTAATCTTTATTTTTGGCCACCTTTTTGTTATAGATGACACAGCCTCTATAATTTATTCAACAAAAAACATGTGGACATCACAACCCTTACAAAAATTAACCATGGTTTTCGTAGTAAAACTGCTTAATTTTCTTTTGCATGATTTCTGAATGCTTGAGACCATAAAATCAATCAGACAACTGTATTACTGCCATAGGTAACTGTCTAGAGATACAATTGTAATTTGTAAATAATACAATTTAATTACAATTTATTTACTTTTATATTTTATTAAAGTTCTATTTTGACCCCTATGGTAGGTATTTTTTTTTTACTTCTATAATATTTGAGGGAGGGGGCACAACAATAAAATCCTGCTTAGGGCACCCATTTGGCCAGCAACGGCCCTGAGTTTATCCATAAGGTGAGATAATTGCTCTAGAAATAATTGTTTTTGTGGTTATTATAGAAGAGACACTTTTCATTTTGTTGTAAAAAGCTAAACATGTGAAATGATACTTGGCTACTTGGGGTGTGTGATCAATCTCAATTCTTTCTCTGGTAGTCCATTATCTGTGCCCTACCCATATGAAAAAATACTATAGTAATTTATAGTAAATACTATAGTGTTTTTGAACCATACAATAGTAAAGTACTTGAATTAATTTGTTGTAATTCTATAGTTGCTGTGGTAATATAACAACTATAGGAATATTAACAAATTACTTTACCCAATACTGTACTACGTTTTCTACAACTATAGGGTATATTATACTACAATACTCTACAGTTTACTGTAGTAAAAACTAAAGTATACTACAGTATTTATTAGAGTTTATCAGTTCACTATAGTTAATACTACTGTATGCTGTGGCACTCATTAACAAAGTGTTGTAAATACTATAATATATACCGTATAATTCACTCAAAAACACTATAGTATTTTTTCATGTGGGATGGCTTTTGTGGAAAATCTATCCATCCTAAAGGCTGAGGAGAAATTTCAGCGAATATCTGTCATTTGTACTGTAAGGATACTATAAAGAAAACACATCCTGCCATTATTCACAAATAACCATTTCTTTCTACAACTATCCAACTATTGTTTTTGTTTTTTATCAGTGAGCGGAAGCATTTTGACAGGAAGACTGAACAACAATTACATTTACATTTACATTTACATTTAGTCATTTGGCAGACGCTTTTATCCAAAGTGACTTACAATTGGGGAACAATTAAACAATTAAAAGAAAGTCATCCTAGTTCATGTTTTTAATAAATGGTGTTAATAAATAATATTGTTGTACACAAAAAAGTTGTCTTTTTCTTCTCAGATGGCTAAATGGCCCTTGGAATTTTAGAAAAGGGTGAATTGTGTTTGTCTTTATAAAATGATTTGTAGGACACTGTTCTGTTGCTGTATGACAACCAATAGTGAATACTAAAGCATAAATAAATATTGAATAAATATTTCATTGATGGTCCTATGATTACACTGTATGTCTGATGGGCTAAATATGGTTAATATCTAAATGTAACTTTATATATAAATTCACAACAACATATAGATCAACAGTAAGACAACAACAGTAGATCATGTATCATTACATTGTCCATTTGATCCAAATAAGTGTATTATTAACTTTTTAATTCACTAATTAAATGTGTAATGTTAATGTAGATTAAAAAAAAAAAAAAAAACTAATTCAGTTGTCTCCTGTAGGCTATGTACTGTATGTAGACCAACAGTGAACATTTAAATATATTTCAAGTTTCAAGTTCAAGTTTCAAGTTTTATTTGTCACATACAAGACTATACAGAGATTGTATAACCAGCAGTGAAATGTGAGTTGGGTCCGCTCCATGGACAGTGCAAATAATGTAGAATACAACACAAGGGAAGTATACATAAAATAAAATGAATAAAAAATAAGATATAAAGAACAAAATATAAAATATAAGGTATAAAAGAATGTGCATGACAGTATGCTGTAGAATTAAATATTAAGATAAGCATGACTGTACGAGAGAGGAATGTGCAAACAGGTTGAACATGGTTGACATGAAGCAGCCAATCACAAAAAAATAAATATAAAAAATAAGATAATAAGATATCAAGACACAGAAAGTGTTGTGTGCAAATGACACTGTCAGTATGAGGTAGAGAATAATGAGTGTGAATATCTTACTGATTGTGAGTGATTAATAAGTGAAGTCATGATGATGTTAAGAGGCTGAGTTGAGTTAAGGAGTCTGATGGCCTGGGGGAAGAAACTCCTCCTAAGTCTCTCAGTTTTTGCCATCAGGCTGCGGAAGCGTTTACCAGATGGCAACAGAGTGAAGAGACAGTTTCCAGGGTGATTCGAGTCTTTGGTGATTTTGACAGCTCTGCTTCTGCAGCGTTTGAGGTAGATGTCCTGCAGAGAGGGGAGAGCAGACCCTGAGATGCGCTCAACTAAGCGCACAACTCTCTGCAAGGCCTTGCAATCTTGACTGGAGCTGTTTCCATACCACACTGAGATGCACTGAGTCAATACACTTTCTTTGGTCCCTGAATAGAAAGTTTTCAGGATTGTTGGAGAGACCCTGAATTTCCTCAGCTGTCGCAGATGGTACAGTCTTTGCCTGGCTTTCTTAACTTGTGTTTGTATGTGTGTAGTCCAAGTCAGGTCCTCGGAGATGTTTACACCGAGGTACTTGAAGCTGCTTACTCTCTCCACAGGGGTCCCACTGATCATAAGAGGAGTGTAGGGCAGCAGGTGTTTCTTTCTGAAGTCCACAATCAGCTCTTTAGTTTTGCTCACATTCAGAGAGAGACAGTTGTCCTGGCACCATGATGTAAGTCTCTCCACCACATCCAAGTATGTGGTCTCATCATTGTTGGAAATGAGGCCCAGAACCACAGTATCATCAGCAAATTTGATAATAGATGTGGATCTGTGAGAGGACACACAGTCATGTGTGTAGAGAGAGTAGAGCAGGGGACTCAGAACGCAGCCCTGCGGGGCTCCTACATTCAGGGTGATGGAGTTGGAGGTGAACTGGCCTACTTTCACCACTTGAGGTCTGCCGGCGAGGAAATCTTGAATCCAGTCACAGAGTGAAGTGTTTAGGCCGAGGCCTGTGAGTTTAGAAGTCAGCTTGATGGGGACTATGGTGTTGAAAGCTGAGCTATAGTCTATGAATAGCAGCCTTGCATAGTTCCCATTGCTGCTATCAATATGTGTGAGGGAGGAGTGGAGAATGTGAGAGATGGCATCATCAGTTGATCTATTGGGACGATAGGCAAACTGAAGAAGGTCCAAAGTAACAGGGATGGATGAGCTAATGTGGCTCTTAACAAGTCTCTCAAAAACCTTCATGACTATAGATGTGAGGGCCACTGGTCGATAGTCATTCAGGCAAGAGTGTTTATTGTTCTTAGGCACAGGGATGATGATGGATTTTTTAAAGGAGGTGGGAACCACAGAGGTAGCAAGGGACTCGTTGAAGATAGAAGTGAACAAACCAGCAAGCTGATCAACGCATGATCTCAGAACCCGGCCAGTAATTCTGTCAGGTCAGCCACTTTCCTGATGTTCACTCTCTTTAGTGCTCTACGAACCTCGTCCTCCGACACGGTGATCACATGATTCTCACTTCTCTGCCTGCTGCTTCCTGACGCGCTGCTCGGCAGAGCCGCGCTGCCGCCATTGCATTCAAAGCGGCCGTAGAATGTGTTTAACTCGTCGGCCAGCAACGGATCAGCTCTCACCTCCGCGAAGGATTTGTTTCCAAAGGCACAGATGGTCCTTAGTGCCTGCCACATGCGTCGAGAGTCATTGAGCTAAAAATGAGACTCAATTCTCTCTTTGTATCGATGTTTGGCGGCACATACTGCTCGTCTGAGAGCATAACACGCTGCTTTATACTCGCACATATTCCCAGACAAAAGAGCCTCGTTGTATGCGGCAGTGCGTTTGTTAACCGCATCACGGATTGTTCTGTCCACCCACGGTTTCTGATTTGGGAAGGTCCTTACAGTTATCGTTTCTGTAGCTTGTTCGGTAAGTGTGTTTACAAAGCTCACTGCTACATCCGTGAACTCGCTGATGTCAGATGAGCTCGCCCTGAACATGTCCCAGTCGACGTCATCAAGAGCCGCCTGTAGCTCCGAGTGGGAGGACCAATGCGTCACTTCCCTCTTCACCGGGGGTTCCTGTGCGAGCCTTTGTTTATATTCCGGTGTGAGGAAAATGGCGGCGTGGTCCGATTCGGAGATAAAGTGTCCTGAACCAGGTTAGTGAAGCGGTTTCCAATGTCCAAGAGTGTACTTTTGTCGTAGAAACAGTTTAAGTTTTGAACAGTGCCGACGTTATGTGTGTAAAAAGAGAAATCAAAAGTAAGTAAAAAAGTAAATAAAAGCACAGTCTTAGCGGAGCGACCCGGACGGCAACCGAACATAGCAGCGCCATCTTGTAGGCATTATTTTATTCCGTAGTGCAGATCATCTGATATCTTAATGTAATTTTTATATTTAAATTCACACAAAAACACAACAACAAAACTCTCAATTAGTCAATGTCTATGGACGGGATGGTTATTAAAGTTTTGAGCGTCTGTTTTTTTTTTCGCCGTATATCCTCCTCCCCCTACTGGACGCATCAGTAACAACAGGGGCATAAAACTGCCTGGGCCGTGAAACTGTCTGGGCCGTAGATCTGCCTGCTCCAGGTCTGCAGCCTCCCAGTATAGAAATTTGTTTTCCCCTTGTGGGCGGTCGTGACACGCCCCTTTCCACCGATTGGCCAACCAAATCTGAGCCTGTGACATCATCCTCAGTTCGTTCAACAAAATAATAGTCCTCTGCTGCTGTACAGGACAGGTCCTAGATCGGGCTTTCCTCTGTGTAACCTAAGGCGTTTCACAGAAATATTTATTTCAGAAATGTTAATCAGCACCCAGCCTGTTTTATTTAGCTGTGCTTGTAGTTAATGTTGAAGCTGCACTACCCATAGACAGCCCAAAATAGATGAGAAGCACAGATAAAAATAAATAAAATAGATGTAGGGGGGTCCCCCAGATATTTTTTTAGTAAAAAAAAATAACAACAACAAATCTGATTAAGCTCACGCAGTTAGGATACGGTACGTTTTGTTACTTAATTATTTACTGTCATTCATGTGAATGAAGTCTGTTTTTAGGCTGTCAAAATGTAAATGCCTCAACTACATCTCTATAGACCGCTAAGCGCATGACATCATTTAGGGGCTACTAGTTTTGTGTCGCTCCAGTGAAGCTGAGTGAAAAAAATGAGTCAGGAAGAGAATTCTTCTTATGCAACTGACTTTTTTTGAGAGTAATTTTCTCTTTTTCTATCTTTCTACTGTATTTATCCACTCCATGTCTGAGATTTTGTATCTACATACATTTGAAACGTGCACTAATTTTTCATTATTATTTTTAATTAACATTTTATACATTTACATTTAATCATTTAGTAGATGCTTTTATCCAAAGTAGTTTACAAATGAGTGCTGTGACAAGTCTGTAATTATAACTGATCATTAATTATTAGTCTATATTTAGGATTATTACAAAGTCATCAAAACTGGCTCATGGCATCAGAACTAACCAAAATGTCTAAAATGAATCAAAATGATCATGCACGACATTCTTTGAAGTATACAGTATGCATGCAGTCATACAAACTCATTAGTGAAATCTCCACCTGGTGGCGTAAAGGGACAGCTGGGACCATTGCTCAGACTGGAATTTTCACTAGTAAATGAAGATTAAATAATAAAATTAATTGCTACTGAATTTGACAGTGATACCCTCCAGTGAGTTTATTTATTTTCTTTTTTTCTATTTTTATTTTTATATGTCAATGTATTTGGAAGTTACATCAAATATTAATTAGGGCAAGCAATTAAAAAGAGAACAATGGCTTGTCTCTCTTTGTTATATAGCCTAACATTGCATTGACTGAATATGTATATTTTTGTATATATTGTTGATTAACTCAAAAGCATATTCTTATAATGATATTTAGCCTATAGTCATGGATACCATGATCAAACAAATAGTCATTTAAATATATATATATAGCAACACAATATATATATATATATAGCAACATATAACCCCCAGCCTCTTCAAAAAAGGCAAATTGGTTGAGGGTGGATTTCATTTTTACTGGCTAATCATCGCCGGGAACGTGCATTTAACTAAGGATTTATGTTATGAGTGTGCACAGCCCTCGACGCTTAGTATTGATAAATAACTATAGATAAATAGCTTGCTATTAAAGGGTTACTCCACCCCAAAATGAAAATTTTGTCATAAATCACTTACCCCCATGTCGTTCCGAACCCGTAAAAGCTTAGTTTGTCTTCAGAACACAATTTAAGATTTTTTGGAGGAAAATTGTGAGGCTTGTGACTGTCCCATTGACCGCCAAGTAAATTGCACTGTCAAGGTCCATAAAAGTATGAAAAGCATCGCCAGCATACTCCATCTGCCATCAGTGGTTCAATCATAATGTTATGAAGCGACGAGAATACTTTTTGTACGGAAATAAAATAAAAATAACGACTTTATTCAAAAATTAGGCACAGTAACGTCTCCTCTGTGTCAGCGTAGCGCCATTTTGGAGATTATCCCCTGGATGTAAAATGCATACACTCTTCTGTATCAGCCGGGCCACAAGGGTGCGCTGTTTGCGTTCAAATCAGAGCGTAAATCAACGAAGAAGATGCATCCCTGTGTCAAGGCTGATACAGAAGACAAAGGCTGCGTCCGAAATCGCATACTACTTGTGTAGGTACTACATTTGAATTCAAACGTACTTCTCGACCGTTAAAAAAGTACGTTCTATATAGTATGAATGAGGGTAGTATGAATGGAATTCGGACGTACTACATCCGCCATGTTTATGTTGTCACGTGTCATGCGTCGTCACAACAGCGCGAAAATTTAAAGAGCCCACTCTACTGCGCGAACATCAGCAATGTTGCTCGTAATTCTTACCGCTTTCATCGGCGTTTTAACGTTGATTGGTTCAACAGCTCAGAGGAGGCATAGGTCAGCTGCTCGCAGATCACGCCTTCGAAGACAGTTGGTAAAATATTTATCAAATAATGTAAGTATAATCACATATTTAGCTAGCAAATTTTACCTCAGAATAAAAAGACACCTCTAAACACCGTGACAAAGGCTGATTTGGAGCAACGAAATAAAGTAATTTATTGTTATGAATGAATACATATAAAAATACACTGGACAAACAAAAGACACATGAATCACTGAATAAACTTGAATGAATGCATACACAATACACATACATACAGAGAGAAAGAGAAAAAGAGAACGAATGCAAACAATATATACATAGCCTAAATAAATATTATAAATAGATACAATATATACATAAATAATATATACAAAATAAATTGTATATACATATTCTAAAAAAAACAACTATATACACATTTGCAGACTGTGAGCCCTACAACCTACTGCCACCTGAATGCTGCTGTGCCAATTCTTCGATTATATTTCGAAGATGGATCTGACCTTCGTCCCAACCTCCGGCTTTCACGACAGTCCATCATGTCCCTCATCGCTGCTTTGAAGTCAGATTCAGACCATGGCTGGGAGAATGATATAGAGGTGCTGGTGTTTCTCTACTGGCTGGCCCATGCAGCATCATATCGGGTAGTGTCACTGGCCTTTGACATCCCAAAGTCCACGGTGCACGACATTGTGCACAGAATCAGCAGGGCAGTCATCGGTATTTTGAGGAGAGTGATCGCTTTACCGACCCCGGATGACCTGGAGGAAGTGGGGGCAGGTTTTGCCCAGCTGGCTGGGTCTCCAGCTTTCCGTATGGTAGCTGGTGCAATAGACGGATGCCACATCCGGATCAAACCACCAGCAAATGACGCCCCGTGCTACTTTAACAGAAAGCTGTTCCACTCAGTCCAGCTGCAGGCCATCACCGACCACAAGGGGAAGTTCGTAGACATCTTTGTCGGGTATCCCGGGTCTGTGCATGATGCCAGGGTGCTGAAGAACAGCCCCCTTTACACTGGCCGCCTGTATCCACCTGCAGGAAAATGCATCCTTGGAGATGGTGGGTATCCCTGTTTGAGTGCGCCCATCTGCCTCATAACACCATACAGAGAGCCTGTACAGAATCCTGTACAGGCTCGCTTCAACGCCAAACATGCTCGTGCACGTAACATTGTTGAGAGAGCCTTTGGGATGCTGAAGACACGCTGGCGCTCCATCTTCTTCAAGGCCCTGGAAGTGAGCCCTGTCTTTGTGCCAGATGTTGTTGCATGCTGTGCAGTGCTCCACAACCTCTGCCTTCAGAACGGGGACATTGTTGATCCCGAGGTTGTGGAGGATCCTGCCGATGACCCACCTGAACCCCAAAACACAGAAGCCAGCGCAGGAGAAGATGTGCGGGACAATCTGGCTGCAGCTGTGTCCGCACCAGACAACTGTGTGCCTGCTCTCCATCAGCATGATTACCTGTGAGACAATTTAACAGGTTAAGACTCTGCAAATCAGTTCTTGTTCTCAGATTTTTCCTATTGTTTAAGCTTGTTAGCAGGTTAATATGTAAATAGTTAGTTGTGTGTGGGTGGGCACAGCCCACAGGGTGTTGTGATGCAAAAAAGTGCAGTAGCAGTAGCTAGAGAGAGGTGGAAGTGCATAGCATCTGTGTGCACCCCTCTTGCTTACTGCTCACTGAAAAGCAGTTTTTTGGGTTTCTGCAGATTTTATGAAGGTAAATTTAAGAATTTGTTTTTAGAAAGTTTAACGAATAATCTGAAGGGAATACAACTCATCAATATGTTCTCTAAATGTAAATTTATATGGAGCAGACATAAATTTACAAACTAAGCAGACACTTAAAAGTTTACAACACTTCAAAAATATAAAAAATAAATAGATTTGTTCTGATCTCTATTAATTAATTTTTTACAAAGAAATAGTTTAAGGTATGAATAATGCTCCCAAACAAGAATATGGAAATAACGTTTACTGTACTATCAGATCACACTGTAAAAAGTGATGTTCTTGATTAGCATTTTTGTCTTGTTTTCCAGTGCAAATGTCTACAGATTCATAAATCAAGAAAAATATTTACTTGGGAAGCAAAATTATGATACAAGTAGTCTTGGTTTCTGTGAAATTGAACAAAATGAAGTTTATGATTAAAACAAGAACAAATAACCACCTGTGGGCTTAGAAAAATCTACTTAAATACAATGGAAAAATAATTTTCATACCACAGTGACAGATATTGTTCTTGTTTTAAGCATAAACAAGACAATTTCTTCATTTTGCATCTCAAATAAATGTATCTTGATTTAATATTTATATTCAGTATTTGTATTGGGACAAAAACTCAGGAAGACATTCATTTTTGGCAGTGCATTTACATTTATTTCCTTGATGAATTTAAGACTTTCTGCTCTGTTTTAAGACCTTTTAAGGCTTAAAATTATGGAAGGGTTAATTAAGACTATTTAAGACCGAAAAACCCTGTTTTTATACAAGTTTTCCTCTGCCAGTGCACAGCCTCTCCAACACCAAGACTCCTGTCGGGCCTCCTCGCGGCTGCACATGGTAACTGGGGATATTGCAGCCCCAGGCTAATCGACAGGGGATCTCGGAGCAGCAGTGGTCCCCAGAGGTGGCACCCACCAACCACTGTCACACTGCCTAAGGCCGTGTGTGAATTTACATAACAATTCTTTGAAACTCTAGCTACATATCACAAATGTCACTAGAGGGTTATATTTATTTGAGCTTAGTTTTAAAAATTACTTTATTTCTGGAGTAATAAAGTGAAGCCCTATAAATTAGATTAGTAGATAATATTATTGTCTGTGAAAGTTACCTGTCTGAAGATGCTGAAGTTTATTTTCCTGGCACCATTATAAAATGTTTTAAGAAATATCCAATTGGTGTTGCTTTAAACTCTATTATACTACTTGATGCGAAAGTGATTTTGTCTTAAGCTTTGTGCTCTTATTCATGTAGAAGTTAAATTTGAAAAAAATAAAATGCATACATTTTAAAAGCTGTCTGGCCTGGGTATGCCACATATTAAGCACTTTGCAACTGACAAAATCTAGCTACTGTAAATCCCTGGAAACTAACATTGCAACAAAACTTGATAAAACAGCATGAAACAAGGACAACCTCAACATAAATAAATGGAAAGAAAGTGTAGTTTAATTTTTTTTAACTTTATTTTTTTGCCATGAACTCTAAAAGCTGAAGAAATATCTCCTCTCTCTCCTTTGTCTCCCTGTCTCGTCTTTCCTCTCTCTCTCTCATTTCTCTGTCTCTTCTTTCTTCTCTTTCCCTGGCCTCTTGTTCACGCCTCTCCTCTTGCTCTCGTTTCTCTCTTTCTCTTCTTTCCTCCCTTTCCATCATCTCTCTCCATCTCCTCTCCTCCCTTTCTACTGCTTCCATTTCTTTTTCTGCTTCCCTCTCCTCCATCTCGTGGATCAGCTCCTCTATGTCCTTCCTCTTCCTCCCTACTCTTTCAACTGTTGACCTCACCGAGGATGGTGAGGTTACAGCAGCATCTGGTCCGGATGAGGCAATAAGGTTGGGTGGTGTGATGGAAGGTCTGCACCCTATTGCCTCATCCAAGACAGAATACCACTTCCAAGATGCTGCTGTAACCTCACCATCCTCGGTGCTGACACCAGTCTGTGGACATTTAAGATCCTGCAAAAATGTAAAAGCAAAATATCAAGACAGTCAATTATAACATGGAAAAACATTAGCATGATCAAATCATGAAAGAATTAAAATTTTGGGGCGAACTAATGTTTTTTTTTTTTTAAATCTTACTTTATATTTTTGTTTTAGGTTTTCCCATTTCCGTTTCACTTGAGGAGCAGAAATTTTGCCCTCAAGCTTCTGCTCTGTCACAAAAGCTCTGTCACAATAAATGCACAGAAATCAAGCACAAAAAGAATTCAGTTAGACCTTTGCTTGAAGTGTTATTATGTACTACATTCAGTGTCAACAGCACCTGAATAAAATTACATTTTACATTATTTGTTTACTTACTCAAAACCTTTGATGGCAGCATTACGCTTTCCAGTGAAGAGGGCTTCATTAGCCACTCTCCACTGGATAAGCAGCCGAGTGTGTTCTTCAGTCCCTGTAAGGTCAAAACAGTAAACATTAATCATGATCAATCTATTAATGCTAACAAACTGAGGCATACTTATTAACAGTGGCTTGCTATGTAGCCAACAAAATATATACTAACTTAAAAATAAACACTAGAAAAAGATGGGAAGAATCGTTGTAATTGTTGAATTTTCTAATTTCATTAAACTGCTAAACAATGAACGTCTCCATTAAAAAAAGCAGTGTTAACAAGCTGATGTACAGCATTGACGTTAGCTCGATCTGTTCGTTCGCTTGATGTGCTCAGTAAAGATTAAAAAAACTTTTACAGCCGATTCATGAAGTCATCTCATCGATTTACAATGTTTAAACTTTTAATAAGTCAGCCGTTTACTTTGATTATTTTAAACAAGTGCAATTTAACCACAATAAACAACGTTTTTCCCTGAGGTACTTACACTTGAAAAGAGCCGCGTCTCCGCTTTCCGCCATTTTTCGAATATGACGCCTGCTCTCCCGTGGCCTCATGGGATAGTAAAGTGTCCATCGTATGCCTACTACAGAATTCGGGCGGAAGTAGTAGGTCATCCGGGTATTCTCGCCTACTGTTTTTCGAATACTATGAATTCGGACATACTACTCGCCTCGCATACTGTTTTTCGCATACTATATAGTAGGGAAGTATGCGATTTCGGACGCAGCGTGAGGCTGCATCCGAAAACTTAGGCAGCTGACTTGCTGCCTCGCTGTCTTCTGAGGCAATGACTTTGCAGCCAGTGTTTTTGCATGAAGGCACCTCACGAAACTGATTTCAGACAGGCTTCTGAGGCAGCGTAACAGTTTAATGATCTACAACAAAATAGAAAGAGTTTTAGTTATAACTAAACAAATATTTAATTACTATAATACTAATTTCTCACTAGAAATAACATCAAAAGTGCAGAAAGTTAATCAGAAATATACATTTACACACAAACTAACCACCAAACGCAACTTTCAGACGCCATCTTTATTTTTTAGCTCAACCGTCACGGAATGGAACGCACAGGATTGTGGGATATCAAAGGCAGCGAAGGATACATCTATGCTGCCTTAAAAAAATCGATCAGATGAAGGCATCTCATGAGAGAGGAAGCGAAGCTAACTTTGGATTCGGACGTGCCTTGATGCCTTCCTGCCTTGGAATGTGTCCTCCGAAGGCAGCATTTTTCAGTTTTCGGATGCAGCCTGAGACACAGAGGAGACGTTACTGTGCCTAATTTTTGAATAAAGTCATTATTTTTGTTTTATTTCCGTACAAAAAGTATTCTCGTCGCTTCATAACATTATGATTGAACCACTGATGGCAGATGGAGTATGCTGGTGATGCTTTTCATACTTTTATGGACCTTGACAGTGCAATTTACTTGGTGGTCAATGGGACAGTCACAAGCCTCCCGGTTTTCATCCAAAATATCTTAAATTGTGTTCTGAAGACTAACGAAGCTTTTACGGGTTCGGAACGACATGGGGGTAAGTGAAAAACAACAAAATTTTCATTTTGGGGTGGAGTATCCCTTTAAGGCTTGTGCCGGTGTGTTCCGCCATCCACCCATTTTATAGCTATAACATCAATAATTTAGAGTTGGACCGCAGACAAGCCTCCGCTTATACAGCACGAGCCACGCAAGATTGACAGGACCATAGGACACCGACAAACGCGCAGAACTTTTGTTAATAATAATATAATAATAATTATTATTATTATTATTATTTGTTTAATAGCCTATAAGTGAGTTTGTCTTTGTGTGTGTGTGCGTGTGTGTGTGTTTTCGTTAAAGTAATAATGGACCACAAACTGAGCGTTCGTTTTAATGGTGGAAAAAGTTTGTTTTAACGCGGATATAGTCGTTTTGTTAGTATAGGCTCATTGCAAACAGGGCAGCCTTTCACCGTGCCATCGTGCCAGCGTGAGCACCGGTCCACTGTGGCATATTTTTGCTCATTATGATTTTTTTTCCGTCAATACTGGAACGTGCGTGAACTACAAAACCTAATAGGCCTATATAGCTTCAAATAGGCCTATATCACGTATATGGAAACATTTGGATTTGTGCGAATGAGCGAGGTAGGATAACTTTACCTTTAGTTTCGCTTTGTTTTGGCTTGTTTATAGCTAACAATATTATATACTGCAATTAGGCTATATCCATTATAAATATTATATAAATATATTTTTTATTTTTGGTCCTCTGAAAAACGTAAAATTTATTTTTTGCATGTTAAATAAAAACAAAATTCAAAAAAATTGTGCGTGCCCCCTCACTTTGTGCTCTCTGGCGCCGACCCTGATAGAGGCATTTACATTTTGACAGCCTAAAAACAGATTTCATTCACATAAATAATTAATTAACGAAATGTACCGTATCCTAACTGTGTGAGCTTAATCAGATCTGGGGGACCCCCAGTTATCTGTGCTTCTCATCCATTCTGCACTGTCTATGGGTAGAGCAGCTTCAACATTAAATGCTGATTAACATTTCTGAAATAAATATTTCTGTGAAACGCCTTTTACACAGAGGAAAGCCCGATCTAGGACCTGCCCTTGGGTGTATTCCAGAAAGCAGGTTATGTGACATACCTGGGTATGTTTGAGTATAAGAGAGTGGATAACCTCAGCTTTCGGTTCCAAAATCGGAGGTTACTTTCAGGGTATGTAAGTAACCATAGTAACTTCTCTGAAGATAACCTGCGCCGGAGCAGGTTCTGTTCCAGGTTTTGTTCACTTCAGAGACATCAGGGCATGTGTGATCTACTGGCGAGACTTCAGTGGGCGTGACAGATAGCACACAACATTATATATTATTATATAGTTATGTAATATAGCCTACTATGTATATATATATATAGTTGTATGATATGTTAATTATAAAGCGCTAATATAAGTAATAAATAAGATAATATATTATTCTAATATGGTTATTATATTTATTTTATTGGCATATATAACATCTTTATAAATTATAAAACACTATTGTGACAAGGTCATTTTTAATTTATTATATTATATACATTTATTCCATTTTATATTATCATCTCACACATGGATCGGCATTTTCTATAATGTATTTCTATAATAAAAATACATATCTGATATGACTTAATATATAATTAGCATCAAACAAACAATATAATTCTTATTCTCAAGGAATAAAGTCTAAATGGAAAAAAAAAAGATTGCACAACCATCAATTAGGTGGCGATATGCACTAAGCATGTAAACGACCATTGAACAAAAGAAGAAGAAAAACAGCATGGTCCGTTTCCATAGTGACTCGTCGAGTCGTCGCTGTGTTGAGGATGTCTTGAGTCTTAACCAGGAACTGGGGCGGACTTACCCATTAGGCAAAGGTAGGCGACCGCCTTGGGCCCCCAAAAGCCAAGGGCCCCCTAAAAAGCTTTTCATATACCAGATGCGCATTAAGCGCGGCCGCGGACACGCGAACGGTTGCTGTTTACTGTGTTTATTGCCACGACAACCGTCTGCGTGTCCGAGTTGAACGTGCTTCTTGTGTATTCTGCTTGTAGCAAATATAAATATAATGCATCTGAAGATGACTGCCGCGCGAGCGCGAGGTCTCTCTCTTTCCCATCGCGCGCACACCTCTCTCTCTCTCTCTCTCTCTCTCTCTCTCTCTCTCTCTCTCTCTCTCTCTCTCTCTGCGTCTGCTCTGTTCTGAAAGGAGCTGCGCTTTCAGTTAAACACAGATATGTTGCTTCTCTAATTTTACATGCAAGTATAGCCGAAATCACAGCACAGCTATTGTCTTTATCTTATGTGTAGCCTATTTGATTTTATCAGACGACGGCACGATTATAAATCAGGATTTTTGTGCAGATTAACATCTTGGAAGGAAGAGCTGGTTATGTAGTCTTAATGGATCGCGTTTCAGTCACTATTTCATATTCATCCCATTGTCTGACAACAGAAACAGTAAAATATATTAATGAAAATTTATTGAGAATTTAGCTGCATCAAAATACATGTGGCACAGAGAACCAAACAAATGTAATAATAAATATACGTTTTGCATGTTCAGAAGAAGTGAGCTGCCCTGTCTTGCGAAAATGTCAGTAAATTGCTCAGTGCAAAGAAAGAGAAGTAATAGGAACATGGTATTTCTATGTTCCTTTTTTTCATGTGTCTAATAGACATGAACAAATTCTTTGAAAAACATCTATGACCTATGAAACATGTCTACTCTTCGTGCTCTATGTTGACTATGGTTTCACTAATAATAAACATATATTGCATAAAGCATCCATATTTGTCCATGCCCATGTTGATTAGAGTATTAAAAACTTGAAAAGTATTAATTTAAGGTACATTTAGAACAGATAAAAATGTGCGATTAAGTTGTAATTATTCGCAAGTTAACTCATGACAATCATGTGATTAAATATTTTAATCGATTGACAGCCCTAAGTTACAATGACTAAAATTAAATGTAGGCTTACGCTGGTAACATCAGTGGACTTTCCTCGTCAATATAGGCTATATTTTTCACACTTATTTTTCATAAGAATGAACCTCTGAAGGGAACCGATTCTCTTCAGAAAAGTTTTGATGGCATTTTCTTTTTACCTGATAAAGTATCATTTATGAGCTGAGCGCTGCTTTGTTTACAGCTGTTACCGGAGAAACTGCTATATTTCTGATGTTCCAAAAGCACCTCCTACTGGCAGAGAATGAATGTGCATTTCAATAATCCAGTCTGCAGTTTTTGTTCAGACCAACGCGAAAATCCACCCACATAAACCCGTTTTAAATAATATAATAATTTATACTTCTGACTCATCCCTTTTCTTAAAAAAAAAATGGTTTAAAGGTTCAATTGTGAGGTTTATCATTTTATATATTTTTTTAATTTATTTTTTGTTAAAACTTGTATCTCAATGGTAAATCAATTGCTATTTCGTGGTCTACAACATGAAATAATAAAAGTGTCTGCTAAATGAATAAATGTAAATGTAAATGTAAATGAAAGAATCCCATTATAACATGTACATGAAAAATGTAGAAACATTGGACACAATGGGGCACCATTGTGCAGCAGCAAGCATCACGACAAAAAAGGAACCTCAAGGTTGATCTAGGTAAATGTGTGCAAATGTATAGGGCCCCATTTCTATATTTGCCTGGGGCCCCCAATTCACTAAATCCGCCCCTGACCAGGAACATACTCTTGAGTTGAATGAACTTACTCCCGGATGCATTTTTGAACCACATACCTCGAGTAAGCAAGGTTTGGGGTTAATCAACCGAAAGTTCAGGGTTTAGCTGACGGTATAAGTTAACCGTGCTTTCTGGAATACACCCCTGTACAGCAGCAGAGGACTATTATTATTATTACTATTATAAAACGACCGTTTTCTCGTTTCTGCTTATTTAATTTCAAATTGAAAAACAAACTATCAAAACGTACACGGAGGCAGGCAGATGGTGTAGTTACAGCATCGACCAGCAGGAGGCTGAAGGGACCATACTGATCAGCCAAATCTTTCAGCCATCGGTCTGACAGGCAGAGAGTGACTAAATATCTACTCACACATGACCGTGATGCTGACAGCAGGAGAGGGCAGGTGTTGATGTCCTCTGACGGCGCAGCTGTAACGGCCAGAATCACTGCGCTCTGACTGAAGCTGGAGTGTTTCGCTCTGGATCTTTAAATCCTGTCCATTTTTGTACCAGATGAATCCGTCTGTCAGACTGCATGTGGTTTCACAGGTCAGATTGACTGTTTCTTTCTCCAGCACCAGCTGTGGTGCCTTTACCTGAAGAGCTGGAGAAACACATCTGTCTAACCAGGACCCAGAAATGAAATTATATAGAAATGAAGGAGTGAAGTGAATTACCAGAAACTTTAAGCTGAATTCCTGTTTGACCAATCCATTTTTGTCCTTCATTATCAGTTATTAATCTGAAACAATACGCTCTCTCGTCATTTTCAGTGATGTTGTGCAGTCTGAGAACGGCTTTTTTGTTTTTTCTGTCTTCAATGTATTCAACCCTGTCTTTATATTCGGGATATTCTTTTAAAGATTTAATATCTTCTGTTTTGTTCTGTTTCTCACACATTATCCAGAATGTATCAGTCAATTTATAAAGCTGACGGTATGTATACGAGCATGACATGTTTACTGTGGATCCTTTAGGAGCACATATTGATTTAGTTTCATAAGTCACATTCCACTTTTCTCCAAAAACTCCTGCAACACAAAACACACAGCAGTAAAGCTTGAATTATTTGCACATATAGCTAAATAATATGAATCATTCATTGCTGTAGAGAAACACGCACACAATGTGAAAAGCACTGCAGAAGGGTGTTGCAGAAAAGCAGGAGTGATCACACTGACACAGAACTGTCCAAACTGAGCACATCGACCATTTAAAGGTTTCTGAATTTAAAGTGATTTCAGACATTTTGCCAACATAACCACACGCACTCTGTCTAAAGCCCCACCCTCTATATATCAGCCAACCCAAAGTCAGTGAGAATGATTGACAGGCTGGTAGTTCTGACAGCGTTTCTGATTGGTGGGCCCTTCCCATGACTGATGAAGTGTAGAATAGACATTTAATGCATATTTAAAAAAGAAAGAAAAAAAACTGTAAGCAATACTGTAACAATTATGACTCACCAAAGGCCATCAGCAGAAAGATTAGAGGAAAAAGAAGGATCATTCTGACCTTCATCACTACGAGAACCTTCAAAGACCTAAAACATAAGATTACAGTTAAGCACAGTATACTGAAATAATCACATACACTGCAAAAAATGCTTTTCTTACTTAGATTTTTTGTCTTGTTTCCAGCCAAAATATCTAAAAATTTCTTAAATCAAGAAGGATTTTCTAGACAAGTAAAAAGTACCCCATTGGCAGAATTTTTTGCTTGTTTCAAGCAAAAACTCACTTAATTTTGACTAGTTTTTTCTGAAAACAAGACAATTATTTTTTACTTGTCTAGAAAATCCTTCTTGATTTAAGAATGTTTAGATATTTTGGCTGGAAACAAGACAAAAAATCTAAGTAAGAAAATAATTTTTTGCAGTGTACATATATAATCCATGTTTAGTACAGTGAAACAGTTCTGCTGCTCAGAAGCTTGCTGTTTTGCTGACTCACTAACACCCAAACGTCTGATAAAATCATGAGAGACATGAAGGTGTTAAAACTGCTAAACTGCAATCACGCATATTAAGAGTTCATCTTAACAAATCATATTCATTACAGTATTAAATGTCTACAAGTTTGCAAATTAAATGAATTGGTGTCTCCTGAACTTATTTACAAAACTTAAAGAAGCAGCGTCCTCATTTATACACCAATGGTGATGTTATACATGTCTTCTCACTCAATCACATAAAAATGAACAAAATAGCCCTAATTGTTTTTTTTTTCCTCTAAACTTTATACTGTGCCAATAACGTCAAAACAGTGGTAGATGTTCAAAATTGATCTGAACCTCATGTGATCAGTGTTTTTAAAGTAGTTACTTGCTGGATAATTTTTCTGGATGTCATGGTATTTTTAAAGAAACAATATATTTTTTCACATAATTCATCTGATCTGACCATCTGTTGTTTAAAAAAAGGCTTGTCTTCAGTGGGGACTAACAGTAAGGATGTCATGGGGCTCCATTAAGGTCCTGTATGGTATAACTCGGTACTCAACTATAAGAGCGGCCCACCCATAAATACAGAGATTTAGTCCCAATAGCTTACATCAGTTTCTACTCTTTTCACACATTTTGCACACTCTTTATCAAATAAACTCTCTTACCTTGTTCACTGCAGCTTTCTTCACCGGTGCCCGAAGAGAAAATGATGAGTTTGAAGACAGAAAAGACACATTAAGCAGAATTGGCAGTGGTTATAACACTTCCTCTTTTTATTCAAATGAGTCTTAATATTCATTATTATGATGTTAATTTCTCTGTAGAAATGAAATCAAAGTGGAAAGAGTTGGTCAAAAACATTCATTTCCAACTGACTACCAATGCTACTTTCAGACAGCATTTTACCTCATCTGTCATGGAATCAAAAGCCAGAGCTGCCAACTCTCATGCATTTAGCTCAAAACTCAAACAATCACCACTGTTCTCACGCTCTCACGCCACACAACCATTTTCTCACGCAGTGAAAGCACCCTAAAATGAAAGCAAGTGCAGTTCACTTAAAACTGTAATAATAGCATATTAGTGTAACCCACTAGAATATAATTCTAGAATGTAGTGGGTTATGTTGTTTCATTTACTGTTTGTGTAATTTAGTCTCTCATTCAGAAATGTTAATGGAGTCTAACGCTTCATACACACGTGGTCAGAATTGTTGGTACCCTTGGCAAATATGATCAAAGAAGGCTGTGAAAATGAATCTGCATTGTTAATCCTTTTGATCTTTTATTTTTTTTAAAAATCACAAAAATCTAACCTTTCATTGGATAATAAGAATTAAAAATGGGGGGAAATAACATTATGAAATAAATGTTTTTCTCTAATACACATTGGCCACAATTAACGGCACCATTTTATTCAATACTTTTTGAAACCTCCATTTGCCAGTTTAACAGCTGTTCTCCTATAATGCCTGATGAGGTTAGCGAACACCTGACAAGAGATCAGGGCCCGTATTTATCAAGCTTCTCAAAGTGCCATTTTAGTCTTAAGTGCTGAGAATTCATGAAATTTACTCCTACTTTCAAACTTAAGTATAAAAGCAAGTTATCAAATTTCTTAAAGCTAAGAATCACTCTTACTCTCCCAGTTATTTAAGACAGCTGGAGAGGTCTCTCAGGTGGTTAAGAGTTGCCAGCAGGGGCTTGTGATGGCGCTGAAGAGACAGAGACGTGCGCGAATCTTTCAGGAGAGGAGGAATGTCTTTGAAATGTTTGGCGACGAGCAGTTAATCAAACAAGTTACATTTCCTCAGTTATTCAAAACGAGCAAAGAACATTTACATTACCAAAGAACATCATAACTGACTTCAGTCTAGCGCGAGCATTATGCGATCTACACTGTATGATGAATAAGTCTCTTACCCCTTATTTACACTGCACGCGTCTGCAGCGCGTTACAGCTCCAGAGCCACCGGAGCTGATCAGCCGCGCCGTGGCAAGTTTCCGAAGCCGCTCTCCGCGCTGCATCACTAAAGATTAAAGTCTATTTTTGACGGATAATAATAATAATCGTCTCGCTGTCGTCAAAGGCATCAGCAACAGTCGATACACTTTACTATCGTCTATCGGCACCCTAAATTAAGTTGTGATGATGCTTCGTTTCCTTGCCATAATGTGTTCTCTTGAAAAGTCTTTATTGTCAAATGTGTGTTGAATGTAAACTCCTATTAGGAATTTAACCATTCAATGTAAATTTATCTGAGAATATTAAGGAAATCTATTCAGTGATTGGTCCATGCATATGTCGTCATCCAAAATCCCGTTTGTGGCACAGCAAAGTGTCGTGAATCATCTCTAAGACTGACACTTAAGATTTAGTCCTACACTTCGCTTAAAGTACGACTGAGATGATTGATAACTAACTTTTAATCGCAGCTTTGAGCCAAGAATTTTTTTCCACTTAAGTCAATACTTAGCAGTGTTCTTGAGAGTAATTCTTAGAGGCTTGATACATACGGGCCCTGGGCCCGTATTTATCAAGCTTCTCAAAGTGCCATTTTAGTCTTAAGTGCTGAGAATTCATGAAATTTACTCCTACTTTCAAACTTAAGTATAAAAGCAAGTTATCAAATTTCTTAAAGCTAAGAATCACTCTTACTCTCCCAGTTATTTAAGACAGCTGGAGAGGTCTCTCAAGTGGTTAGGAGTTGCCAGCAGGGGCTTGTGATGGCGCTGAAGAGACAGAGATGTGCGCGAATCTTTCAGGAGAGGAGGAATGTCTTTGAAATGTTTGGCCCTGGGCCCGTATTTATCAAGCCTCTAAGAATTACTCTCAAGAACACTGCTAAGTATTGACTTAAGTGGAAAAAAATTCTTGGCTCAAAGCTGCGATTAAAAGTTAGTTATCAATCATCTCAGTCGTACTTTAAGCGAAGTGTAGGACTAAATCTTAAGTGTCAGTCTTAGAGATGATTCACGACACTTTGCTGTGCCACAAACGGGATTTTGGATGACGACATACGCATGGACCAATCACTGAATAGATTTCCTTAATTAAGCATATTCTCAGATAAATTCACATTGACTGGTTAAATTCCTAATAGGAGTTTACATTCAACACACATTTGACAATAAAGACTTTTCAAGATAACACATTATGGCAAGGAAACGAAGCATCATCACAACTTCATTTAGGGTGCCGATAGATGATAGTATAGTGTATCGACTGTTGCTGATGCCTTTGACGACAGCGAGACGATTATTATTATTATCCGTCAAAAATAGACTTTAATCTTTAGTGATGCAGTGCGGAGAGCGGCTTCAGAAACTTGCCACGGCGCAGCTGATCAGCTCCGGTGGCTGTGGAGCTGTAACGCGCTGCAGACGCGTGCAGTGTAAATAAGGGGTAAGAGATTTATTCATCATACAGTGTAGGTCTCATAATACTCGCGATAGACTGAAGTCAGTTATGATGTTGTTTGGTAATGTAAATGTTCTTTGCTCGTTTTGAATAACTGAGGAAATGTAAATGTTTGATTAACTGCTCGTCGCCAAACATTTCAAAGACATTCCTCCTCTCCTGAAAGATTCGCGCACGTCTCTGTCTCTTCAGCGCCATCACAAGCCCCTGCTGGCAACTCCTAACCACTTGAGAGACCTCTCCAGCTGTCTTAAATAACTGGGAGAGTAAGAGTGATTCTTAGCTTTAAGAAATTTGATAACTTGCTTTTATACTTAAGTTTGAAAGTAGGAGTAAATTTCATGAATTCTCAGCACTTAAGACTAAAATGGCACTTTGAGAAGCTTGATAAATACGGGCCCAGAGACCTTTTTTTTTTTCATCCAGAATCACTCCCACTCACTTCCCAGCTCCATGACTGTGCTTCTTCTCTTCAGTTCACCTCACTCATTTTCTACAGGGTTCAGGTCAGAGGACTGGAATGGCTATAGCAGAAGCTTGGTTTTGTGCCCAGTGGCCCATTTTTGTGTTGTTTTTGAGGTTTGTGTTTGGATTATTGTACGATTGGAAGATCCAAACATGACCCATTATAAGATTTCTAACAGAGTCAGTCACTTACTGATTTTTTATCTGTTGGTATTTGATGGAATCCATGATGCCCATGTGTCTAAACAAGATGTCCAGGACCTCCAGCAGAAATATAGGCCCACTACTTCAAAAATACAGGAGTATATTTCATTGTACACATGGGGTACTTTTTATCCCTGTGTTCACCAAACCCATCTTGAGTGTTTGCTGCTAAAAAGCTCATTTTGTAGTTTCGTCTGACCATAGAAGCCAGTCCCATTTGAAGTTCCAGTCGTGTCTGATAACTGAATATGCTGGATATTGTTTTTGGATGAGTGAGGAGAATTTTTCTTGAAACCTTCCCAAACAACATGTGGTGATGGAGGGGCTGTGTGACCATTTTTTTTTAAGGTTTTCTGACCCCGAGACTCAACTATTTCCTGCAATTCTCCAGCTGTGGTCCTTGAAGAGTCTTTAGCCGCTCAAACTCTCCTTCTCACTGTGCATTAGGACGATATAGACACACGTCCTCTTCCAGGCAGATTCATAACATTTTCTGTTGATTGGAAATTCTTAATTATTGCCCTGATGGTGGAAATGGGAATTTTTACTGCTCTAGCTCTTTTCTTAAAGCCACTTTCTAATTTGTGAAGCTCAATTATCTTTTGCTGCACATCAGAAGTATATTATTTGGTTTTTCTCATTGTGATGGATGATTAAGGGAATTTGGACTTAGTTTTCCCTCCTATTTATATTTCTGTGAAACAGGAAGCCATGGCTGGATAATTTCATATTCATAATCCCACTGGAGTGCTCAAAATTGTAAATATGAATAGGAATATACTTCAGAGATATTTTACTTATTAAAATTTCTAGGGGTACCGATAATTGTCCAACATGTATTTGAGAAAAACATTTATTTCATAATGAGATTTTTCCCCATTTTCATTTGTTTTAGTTCAATGAAAGGTTATATTTTTGTGATTTTTTTTTTAAATAAAAGATCAAAATAATAAACAATAATTAATAATGCAGGTTTATTTTCAGAGCCTTCTTTGATCATATTTACCAAGGGTACCAACAATTCTGACCACGCGTGTATCCTAAGTCACAAAAAAAATATGTGTGCCTGTGTGTCCTTAAGAATGTCATTATTGGTATTAAAGTTGATTGGGGTGCACAGGTGAAAAACTTGCTTTTGCCCTACGAGTTAGGTTGATCTTTATTTTCATTGGTTTGTATGTGTTAAAGGGATACTCCACCCCAAAATGAAAATGTGGTCATTTATCACTTACCCCCATGTCGTACCGAACCCATAAAGCTTTGTTCGTCTTCGGAACACAATTTAAGATATTTTAGATGAAAACCTGGAGGCTTGTGACTGTCCCATTGACTGCAAAGTAAATTACACTGTCAAGGTCCTGAAAAGCATCGCCAGGGTAATTAATCTGCCATCAGTGATTCAATCGTAATGTTATGAAGTGACGAGAATACTTTTTGTATGGAAATAAAACAAAATAACGACTTTATTCAACAATTAAGCACCGTAACGTCTCCTCTGAGTCAGCATAGCGCCATTTTGGAGATTAATCCCCAGACGCAAAATGCGTACGCTGTTCTGTGTCAGCTGGGCCACAAGGCGGCGCTGTTTGCGTTCAAATCAGAGCATAAATCGATGTATAAGACGCATCCCTGTGTCTAGGCTGAACAGAAGAGTGTACGCATTTTGCGTCCAGGGATTAATCTCCAAAATGGCGCTACGCTGACGCAGAGGAGACTTTACGGTGCCTAATTGTTGAATAAAGTCTTTATTTTTGTTTTATTTCCGTACAAAAAGTATTCTCGTCGCTTCAAAACATTACGATTGAACCACTGATGGCAGATGGAGTATCCTGGCGATGTGTTTCATACTTTTCTGGACTTTGACAGTGTAATTTACTTGACAGTCAATGGGACAATCACAAGCCTCCCGGTTTTCATCTAAAATATCTTAAATTGTGTTCTGAAGACGAACGAAGCTTTTACGGGTTCGGAACGACATGGGGGTAAGTGATAAATGACAAAACTTTAATTTTGGGATGGAGTATCCCTTTATGTCCCTCCCTCCCGGGGAAAATAAAAAGATGTGAGTGGTTAATTGATCGTTTTCATGTAATGTCACACACTTATAGGAACGCCCACCTGGAGGGCAAAACGAAGCTTTGCTCCACTGACCGCCAGTTATTTTTACATAGATTGCATCAAGTAATAATGTAGTAAAACGCAGATATTAAAGGGCGAAATTCAGTAAAAAACTTATTGTTGAATGTGTAAATTATCCAAACCACTAGGAGGTGCTCTTGCCAAGGTCTGCTCGAGAACGCGTAATACAGCAGTTCATGCGGAGACGAGCGGATAGATAACACAGAATTGAGATGCTCCATATGTGATTGACTTTATACGGTCATATCTTTTCTTGCAGGTAAGAATAATTCAGTATATTTCAGTTAAGGGGTCCATGAACCGCTTTCACTGTAGTTTTGGTGCTTTAAGTAGGTTTTGAGCACCACAACTATGTATTGTAATTGATCGTAGATAGAACGCGATCAGAGACAACTGTGGTGGAAGTTTGTACATGAAACAAAGATCGGTATTGTGCACAGGAGTGACAATATGTTGTGAAAAGTAACCAGTTTATGATTTTGATGGTTAGACGGGTAAATTATTGAAGTGTGGCATGAGTTAAAGGGGTCATATGATGCTATTTTAAAGATCATTATTTTGTGCATTTGGTGTAACAGAATATGTTGACATGCTTTTTGTACGAAGTACTAAATAAATTTCAGTAGTTCAATACTTTGTATTATAGTTTAATACTACATGTATGGATTACTTGGGCTGTTATCGACATCTGGTGAAAATTTCATATCAACAGCACCTTTAGAAATATACAGTATTTACTAAGAAAAATAGTGATGTGTTCAATACTTATTTTACCCGCTATATGTGCATTAGTGTAATGGTGTGAACAGAGGAAGTGTGCGGATCCATTTGCAGAGCTTTATTCAAGAGCAAGGTCGGAAACAGGCATGGGTCAGTACACAGCAAACAGACATGCATGAGGCATGAAAATAGCTGCTTTTCACTATTGGGCCGAACGGTTCTAAGAACTGTCAGGTACGGTTCCAGTTGTATTTCCATGTGAGCCTGGTACGGCGCGGCACAATTACAAACCGTTCTCAGCCAGGAATTCATGACAATTAGGCAATGTAATATATATATATATATATATATATATATATATAATAAAGAATATATATATAGCCTATACGGTACACAATAAAGTGCAAATGGTGAGTCTGAAGACAGAACAGATGTGTTATGATAACATTTCCTGTTTCTATGCAAAAAGCTGTCATATATTTAGAAAATTACATACTTTAAGTGGTCTTTAAATATAAAAATTGCATGCGGTTACAAATAGCTCTAACATTCTCAGCGGGTATAGCTCCCCCTAGTACAGCAGTTTACTGATAGGCTATAATCTAAGAAAAGAAGATAAGTTATGAGTATAGTTATGAGTATGTTTTTTTTGTGTTGTTGTTGTATGAAATAAAATAAAAATATTTGCACCTCAAATCGATCCAGCTCTCTTTTCAGAGGAGACTGGGTTTAGTCACACATTTTACTTTAAGTCAAGTCAAGACAAGTCACCTTTATTAATATGGCGCTTTTAACAATACAGATTGTGTCAAAGCAACTTGACAGTATCAAATAGGAAAATAGTGTGTCAATAATGTAAAATGTAATGTAATGTAATGTAAAATTTTCATCTAAAGGCATTTCATTATTGAATTCAGTGATGACATCGTCCAGCTCAGTTCAGTTTAAATAGTATCTGTTCAATCAAGTTGACGATATCGCTGGAAATGAAGTGTCCCCAACTAAGCAAACCAGAGGAGACAGCGGCAAGGAACCAAAACTCCATCGGTGACAGAATGGAGAAAAAAAAACCTTGGGAGAAACCAGGCTCAGTCGTGGGCCAGTTCTCCTCTGGCCAGACAAAACCAGCAAAGTCAGATTGTGTAGAGGACTCATCTGGTTCCCGTGGTCTTGTCCCGATGGCTGTCTAGGTGACAAGGTCTTCACAGGGGATCTGTCTCTGAGGCTCATCTAGTTGTCCTGGTCTCCGCTGATGTTCAGGGCTGTAGAGGTCGTCTCTAGGTGCTGATCCACCATCTGATCTGGATACGGACTGGATCTGGGTGGCTACGGTGACCTCGGAATAAGAAAGAAACAGACTAATATTAGCGTAGATGCCATTCTTCTTATGATGTAACAAGTACATAGAGTGTTTTGGAAAGTGTTCCCGGTTCCGGTTGACCTAATTAATGCAGCCTAACAATCCGGATTTGAATATTAGAAGCGTATTAGTGTGTTATGTGTACGCCAGGTTAAAGAGATGGGTCTTTAATCTAGATTTAAACTGACAGAGTGTGTCTGCCTCCCGAACAGTGTTAGGTAGGTTGTTCCAGAGTTTGGGCACTAAATAAGAAAAGGATCTGCCGCCCGCAGTTGATTTTGATATTCAAGTATTATCAAATGGCCAGAGTTTTGAGAACGCAGCGGCCGTGGAGGACTATAATGCGATAAGAGCTCACTCAAGTACTGAGGAGCTAAACCATTCAGGACTTTATAAGTAATTATCAAGATTTTAAAATCTATACAATGTTTAATAGGGAGCCAGTGCAGTGTTGACAGAACCGGGCTAATGTGGTCATATTTCCTGGTTCTAGTAAGAATTCTAGCTGCTGCATTTTGGACCATCTGGAGTTTGTTTATTAAGCATGCAGAACAACCACCCAATAAAACATTACAATAATCTAACCTTGAGGTCATAAACGCATGAATTAATATTTCTGCATTTGACATTGAGAGCATAGGTCTCATAGATGGAAAAATGCAAATGCTAGAAACGTGGCTGTCAAAGGAGAGATTGCTATCAAATAGCACACCTAGGTTCCTGACTGATGACGAAGAATTTACAGAGCAGCCATCTAGGTTATTACTTGTGGGGGTTTTAGGTCTGATAATTAACACCTCTGTTTTTTCAGAATTTAGCAGTAAGAAATTACTCATCTAGTTTTTATATCAGCTGCATTCCATTAGTTTCTCAATTTGGTGTGTTTCACCGGGCTGCAAAGAAATATAGAGTTGAGTATCATCAGCATAACAGTGAAAGCTAACCCTGTGTTTCCTGATGATATCACCCAAGGGTAACATGTAAAGCATAAAAAGTAATGGCCCTAGTACTGAGTACTCTAGTACTTTAGTATTAGGTTTATTTTTATTATTTTTTAGCAATTTACTAAGCACGTGTGAGAAGTACGTTATATTAACTGTCCAGTCTTAAAAACAGTGGAAGACTCTGAAATCACTGGAGTGTTTGTACCTTTTTATTAGCACATGAAATATGGCAATGCTTTCTGTAAAGGTGAGTTTTGTCCACAGCAGAGCAGATTTCATGGCTCTCATCTTGATCACTATGTCTGACATGTCTTCATGTTCCTGTAGTGCTCTGGCGTTAATTTAAGTACAGGTAAATAAAAGCTTATGTATTTTACTTTGCAAAATTACGTTCATGCTGCGACTTGAATGAGAAACAAAACAGCAAAACCTTTAAATGTCATTATAGAGACAGAGAGATATCACAAATGCCTCACACTACATATACTACACTCGGTGTTTGCTTGTAACTAAGATGGAGCTGCAGATACTTAATAAACAATGCACACTCAAAAACATGATTAAATGAAACAAAAAAAAAACTAAATCAAGAAAAAGTCTTATTATGGTCTGGATCTACATAGATCAGTCTGGATCATCTGATGCTGCTGTAAATCACAGATAAATCTGTTTCTTGGCTTGCAGCAGATCTGCAAAAATAACAAACACATAAATGAGAGTGAGCTCATCACAGAGCATGAAACTTAATGAAGCTAAACAGATTTTAAAGGTGCTGCGCAAAGACTGGCCTCTAATGCATGTTTCATGAAACAATAATGTGATCTCTTGGTTTATTATATTATTATAATTGCAAATAACAATGATTTATGTTAAGACAGAATAATTGATGTTTTCTCACTTGGCTTCAGTAGCTGGATGGTGAATTGTAATGCTGGCGTACTCAATCTCCTCCTCTTCAGGTTTCTTTGTGTCTGTATCTCTGTCATCTTGGACGGAAGCATTTTCAGCATCTCTGGATTCAGAGGCCTTTCGTGCAGACGTCTGCAACAGAATCATTCTGACATAAACTGGAACTTCTTTTGTGATTTTACTGCAATCCAACAACATTCAGCTCTGCACATTTGTAACGTTTGAAAGTGTATGATAATTAACATACTACCTACAGAACCTCATATAAATTAATGTCAATTCATGATTTTTTCAGGTGTTTTACTCATATTTTGAATTATGCATTGCACTGGTTTGTGTATTAAAGTTAAAGGAAATGTTTATTTAACAGGAAATACAGGTAATTTACTACCAAGACATTATCTATTTTTCAACATTTTGTTTTACAGTGTAGAATCTAAGCGACTTACCTTTTTTTGCTCAGTGTCCTTAGGGTCATTATTTATTTTCTTAGTCCTGTTGTTAAATATATGAGGACAAATGCATATGTAAAAGTTATGTAAAAAAAAAAAAAAAAAATTGCCAAAAATACTTGTAAATACAACAGTCGCTTTAAAATAGTCCCTTTCTATTTTCAATAAAAAAAAATACCCGAAAAAGACCATTTTGAAAGGATGTATGATTCAGTAAAATTAGAGAATCTCTCATGTTTCTGAATATGCTAAAAAAAAAAAAAAAAAAAATCGGCTCACTGACCTTTTGTGCACAATGATAATAAGAAACAAGAGCACAAATCCAGCTGCAATTGCAGCAGTGACACAGACAGCAATCATATACAAGAGATTCCAATCACCTAAGAGGAAAGGCAATGATGAGATTGTTTATTTTTATTAAAGTCTTTAAACATATGGATGATAGATATAGTTAGGGAGTGGACAGACCTTTAAACAAGACAAGCACAGGAGTGTCTGTTTATAGTGAATACCTTTAACAGAGACTGAAACAGAGGCTGATCTCTGAGATCCATATTGATTCTGAGCCTCACAATAGTAGCGTCCACTGTGACTGGAGTTAAAGCTGGAGATGATGAAACTCTGTCCAGATCCAACAGCTGAGCTTTGATTCTCCTTAAACCAGCTGAAGATCAGAGCAGGAGGGTTTGAGTCACTGCTGCAGCTCAGAGTCACTGAATCTCCCTCCACTATTTCACCAGACGGACTGATGGACACAGAGGTATTTTGAGGGGGATCTAGAGGAAAAAGACTGACTGAGAATATGTGGACCGAAGTCTGGGCAGAAAGAGACCAGACTACTGCAGTACAAGTCTGGGCCCGTATTTATCAAGCCTCTAAGAATTACTCTCAAGAACACTGCTAAGTATTGACTTAAGTGGAAAAAAATTCTTGGCTCAAAGCTGCGATTAAAAGTTAGTTATCAATCATCTCAGTCGTACTTTAAGCGAAGTGTAGGACTAAATCTTAAGTGTCAGTCTTAGAGATGATTCACGACACTTTGCTGTGCCACAAACGGGATTTTGGATGACGACATATGCATGGACCAATCACTGAATAGATTTCCTTAATATTCTCAGATAAATTTACATTGAATGGTTAAATTCCTAATAGGAGTTTACATTCAACACACATTTGACAATAAAGACTTTTCAAGAGAACACATTATGGCAAGGAAACGAAGCATCATCACAACTTAATTTAGGGTGCCGATAGACGATAGTAAAGTGTATCGACTGTTGCTGATGCCTTTGACGACAGCGAGACGATTATTATTATTATTATCCGTCAAAAATAGACTTTAATCTTTAGTGATGCAGCGCGGAGAACGGCTTCAGAAACTTGCCACGGCGCGGCTGATCAGCACCGGTGGCTGTGGAGCTGTAACGCGCCGCAGACGCGTGCAGTGTAAATAAGGGGTAAGAGATTTATTCATCATACAGTGTAGATAGCATAATACTCGCGATAGACTGAAGTCAGTTATGATGTTGTTTGGTAATGTAAATGTTCTTTGCTCGTTTTGAATAACTGAGGAAATGTAACTTGTTTGATTAACTGCTCGTCGCCAAACATTTCAAAGACATTCCTCCTCTCCTGAAAGATTCGCGCACATCTCTGTCTCTTCAGCGCCATCACAAGCCCCTGCTGGCAACTCCTAACCACTTGAGAGACCTCTCCAGCTGTCTTAAATAACTGGGAGAGTAAGAGTGATTCTTAGCTTTAAGAAATTTGATAACTTGCTTTTATACTTAAGTTTGAAAGTAGGAGTAAATTTCATGAATTCTCAGCACTTAAGACTAAAATGGCACTTTGAGAAGCTTGATAAATACGGGCCCAGGGCCCGTATGTATCAAGCCTCTAAGAATTACTCTCAAGAACACTGCTAAGTATTGACTTAAGTGGAAAAAAATTCTTGGCTCAAAGCTGCGATTAAAAGTTAGTTATCAATCATCTCAGTCGTACTTTAAGCGAAGTGTAGGACTAAATCTTAAGTGTCAGTCTTAGAGATGATTCACGACACTTTGCTGTGCCACAAACGGGATTTTGGATGACGACATATGCATGGACCAATCACTGAATAGATTTCCTTAATATTCTCAGATAAATTTACATTGAATGGTTAAATTCCTAATAGGAGTTTACATTCAACACACATTTGACAATAAAGACTTTTCAAGAGAACACATTATGGCAAGGAAACGAAGCATCATCACAACTTAATTTAGGGTGCCGATAGACGATAGTAAAGTGTATCGACTGTTGCTGATGCCTTTGACGACAGCGAGACGATTATTATTATTATTATTATTATCCGTCAAAAATAGACTTTAATCTTTAGTGATGCAGCGCGGAGAGCGGCTTCAGAAACTTGCCACGGCGCGGCTGATCAGCTCCGGTTGCTTGTGGAGCTGTAACGCGCCGCAGACGCGTGCAGTGTAAATAAGGGGTAAGAGATTTATTCATCATACAGTGTAGATCGCATAATACTCGCGCTAGACTGAAGTCAGTTATGATGTTGTTTGGTAATGTAAATGTTCTTTGCTCGTTTTGAATAACTGAGGAAATGTAAATGTTTGATTAACTGCTCATCGCCAAACATTTCAAAGACATTCCTCCTCTCCTGAAAGATTCGCGCACGTCTCTGTCTCTTCAGCGCCATCACAAGCCCCTGCTGGCAACTCCTAACCACTTGAGAGACCTCTCCAGCTGTCTTAAATAACTGGGAGAGTAAGAGTGATTCTTAGCTTTAAGAAATTTGATAACTTGCTTTTATACTTAAGTTTGAAAGTAGGAGTAAATTTCATGAATTCTCAGCACTTAAGACTAAAATGGCACTTTGAGAAGCTTGATAAATACGGGCCCTGGGCCCGTATTTATCAAGCCTCTAAGAATTACTCTCAAGAACACTGCTAAGAATTGACTTAAGTGGAAAAAAATTCTTGGCTCAAAGCTGCGATTAAAAGTTAGTTATCAATCATCTCAGTCATAATTTAAGCGAAGTGTAGGACTAAATCTTAAGTGTCAGTCTTAGAGATGATTCACGACACTTTGCTGTGCCACAAACGGGATTTTGGATGACGACATACGCATGGACCAATCACTGAATAGATTTCCTTAATTAAGAATATTCTCAGATAAATTCACATTGAATGGTTAAATTCCTAATAGGAGTTTACATTCAACACACATTTGACAATAAAGACTTTTCAAGAGAACACATTATGGCAAGGAAACGAAGCATCATCACAACTTAATTTAGGGTGCCGATAGATGATAGTATAGTGTATCGACTGTTGCTGATGCCTTTGACGACAGCGAGACGATTATTATTATTATTATTATTATCCCTCAAAAATAGACTTTAATCTTTAGTGATGCAGCGCGGAGAGCGGCTTCAGAAACTTGCCACGGCGCGGCTGATCAGCTCCGGTGGCTGTGGAGCTGTAACGCGCCGCAGACGCGTGCAGTGTAAATAAGGGGTAAGAGATTTATTCATCATACAGTGTAGATCGCATAATACTCTCGCTAGACTGAAGTCAGTTATGATGTTGTTTGGTAATGTAAATGTTCTTTGCTCGTTTTGAATAACTGAGGAAGTGTAACTTGTTTGATTAACTGCTCGTCGCCAAACATTTCAAAGACATTCCTCCTCTCCTGAAAGATTCGCGCACGTCTCTGTCTCTTCAGCGCCATCACAAGCCCCTGCTGGCAACTCTTAACCACTTGAGAGACCTCTCCAGCTGTCTTAAATAACTGGGAGAGTAAGAGTGATTCTTAGCTTTAAGAAATTTGATAACTTGCTTTTATACTTAAGTTTGAAAGTAGGAGTAAATTTCATGAATTCTCAGCACTTAAGACTAAAATGGCACTTTGAGAAGCTTGATAAATACGGGCCCAGGGCCCGTATTTATCAAGCCTCTAAGAATTACTCTCAAGAACACTGCTAAGAATTGACTTAAGTGGAAAAAAATTCTTGGCTCAAAGCTGCGATTAAAAGTTAGTTATCAATCATCTCAGTCGTACTTTAAGCGAAGTGTAGGACTAAATCTTAAGTGTCAGACTTAGAGATGATTCACGACACTTTGCTGTGCCACAAACGGGATTTTGGATGACGACATATGCATGGACCAATCACTGAATAGATTTCCTTAATATTCTCAGATAAATTTACATTGACTGGTTAAATTCCTAATAGGAGTTTACATTCAACACACATTTGACAAAGACTTTTCAAGAGAACACATTATGGCAAGGAAACGAAGCATCATCACAACTTAATTTAGGGTGCCGATAGATGATAGTATAGTGTATCGACTGTTGCTGATGCCTTTGACGACAGCGAGACGATTATTATTATTATCCGTCAAAAATAGACTTTAATCTTTAGTGATGCAGCGCGGAGAGCGGCTTCAGAAACTTGCCACGGCGCGGCTGATCAGCTCCGGTGGCCGTGGAGCTGTAACGCGCAGCAGACGCGTGCAGTGTAAATAAGGGGTAAGAGATTTATTCATCATACAGTGTAGATCGCATAATACTCGCGATAGACTGAAGTCAGTTATGATGTTGTTTGGTAATGTAAATGTTCTTTGCTCGTTTTGAATAACTGAGGAAATGTAACTTGTTTGATTAACTGCTCGTCGCCAAACATTTCAAAGACATTCCTCCTCTCCTGAAAGATTCGCACACGTCTCTGTCTCTTCAGCGCCATCACAAGCCCCTGCTGGCAACTCCTAACCACTTGAGAGACCTCTCCAGCTGTCTTAAATAACTGGGAGAGTAAGAGTGATTCTTAGCTTTAAGAAATTTGATAACTTGCTTTTATACTTAAGTTCGAATGTAGGAGTAAATTTCATGAATTCTCAGCACTTAAGACTAAAATGGCACTTTGAGAAGCTTGATAAATACGGGCCCTGGGCTTGTGATGGCGCTGAAGAGATAGACGTGCGAGAATCTTTCAGGAGAGGAGGAATGTCTTTGAAATGTTTGGCGACGAGCAGTTAATCAAACAAGTTACATTTCCTCAGTTATTCAAATCGAGCAAAGAACATTTACATTACCAAAGAACATCATAACTGACTTCAGTCTAGCGCGAGCATTATGCGATCTACACTGTATGATGAATAAATCTCTTACCCCTTATTTACACTGCACGCGTCTGCTGCGCGTTACAGCTCCACAGCCACCGGAGCTGATCAGCCGTGCCGTGGCAAGTTTCTGAAGCCGCTCTCCGCGCTGCATCACTAAAGATAAGCACCTAGTCTATTTTTGACGGATAATAATAATAATCGTCTCGCTGTCGTCAAAGGCATCAGCAACAGTCGATACACTTTACTATCATCTATCGGCACCCTAAATTAAGTTGTGATGATGCTTCGTTTCCTTGCCATAATGTGTTCTCTTGAAAAGTCTTTATTGTAAAATGTGTGTTGAATGTAAACTCCTATTAGGAATTTAACCATTCAATGTAAATTTATCTGAGAATATTAAGGAAATCTATTCAGTGATTGGTCCATGCTTATGTTGTCATCCAAAATCCCGTTTGTGGCACAGCAAAGTGTCGTGAATCATCTCTAAGACTGACACTTAAGATTTAGTCCTACACTTCGCTTAAAGTACGACTGAGATGATTGATAACTAACTTTTAATCGCAGCTTTGAGCCAAGAATTTTTTTCCACTTAAGTCAATTCTTAGCAGTGTTCTTGAGAGTAATTCTTAGAGGCTTGATAAATACGGGCCCAGATCTCCATCTTCATTAGTAAATCGCAGGGGTGGAAAGTCCAGGGACCAAAGAGTAAAAGTCCTGCCATATTTTTGTTCCACCCATGAACTCAGCAGCTGATTTCACCAGAGGAGGAACCAAGTCATTCCTTTCAAGTCACAAGCAAGTCTCAAGTCAAATCCCAAGTCCTCAAAGTATTAAAATTAATGATATAATTAAGTGACTAATTAAATGATGATTGATCATTAGTAATGAGCACCTGATGTTAACAATCAACATCACTGAAGAAAAGACAAACACAAGAACTAAAACTGACTTCAGCCAGAGCCTTGGATGAAATCAACTGGAAGAAAAAAAAAAAAAACATTGCCGCCATAATTGTGGTCAGAGTTTGCTTTAGTTGGGCTCTTGAGCCTTTTAGTAATGCAAAGAAATTTGCTTCTAAGTAATTGCAATATTGTTTCACAGCAAACATTTGTGTAATGTTGAGTCAAATCTTGAAGTAGCAGATTAGCTTATGTTTTTGATGAATGACCATTCTTGGTTTAAATCTCTCTGGTTTTAGTATTTCTCTCTTTGGTTTATTAACTACATTTGACTATTAAAGAAAAAATATATATATTGAGCAAATGCCACCATAATACTTCAATATTGAGAAAAAAAAATCCTGTTTAGGATTAGGCTTTTAGACATGAACATTTATCATATGTCATAATTTATTATAATTATTCATACTGCATTGCATGATGGGAGTTTTTCATGCATTGCAGCATGAAGCATTTTGTTGACTGTCACCATTGTTGAGATTAATATGCAGGTTCTTGATATCTGTGTGTGCGTCTAAGAAGTACTGGAGTTCAAATTTTTATATGCGTTACATAGGTTTAAAATTAATTCACTGTATCTGTTAGATAAACACGTACATGCTGTAATGTCACATGGTTGATTATGCAAAACCTAAACATATAAATGAAACAAGGAAACAAAAGTTATTTTGGATATAATCAAACCAGCTCATGGTGATTGGCTCATCACTGTAGACCACTGATCTCTCTGCTTTACAACACCACATGCATTGTTACAGAGAGAGATCTAACACAGAAGTCAAGGGTCAAGAGCCCAACTAAATTCAAAGTCATTCATAGAGCATACATAACTCCTTACAAAAGATTTAAAATGAAACTACAGTCAAATTTGAACTCCCATATATGTAACACTACATCATCAGGCACTTTTCTTCATCTGTTTTGGGAATGTCCTGTCGTCATCAGTCTATGGACACATGTAAACCTGGTTTTGTCATCATTACTGAGAATTGATTGGTCTGTTAACCCAAGTTTGTGTCTTCTTAATGATGATTCTGGTCTCTGTATAAGTTCAATGCAAAAGAGAATGTTGTTTGCTGGTTTTACAGCTGCGAAGAAGACAATAATCCAGAACTGGTTTACACCACACATGTGTAGAAAAACATATTGGATCCGTAGCCTCCTGCAAATAGTGGCGTGTGAATGTACAACAGCGCGAGTCGGTGGGGCCAGGCTTTCAACCATTGATGCTTGGCAGTGTTTTTTGTTTGATATACGTGATTGTATAAAGGTGTGACTTTTGTGTTCTTGTTGTCCTTCCCTCTCTCCCTCCCTTCCTTCCTTCCTTTTGACTGAACTTTGAGATGTTGAGTATGTGTCTGTTGTTTTGTTTTGTTATATTTTGGATGCTGTGTTGCATGTGTGAAAAAAATAAAAAATGTTGATTTAAAAAAAGAGCCCAACTAAAGCAAACACTGATCTCCATGATGGTGGCATCATTTTAACCAATAAAACATCAACATCTGATCCTCTGTAATTCTCAATAACAGCAGGTGTTCATAACTAATGCTCTATCATCATTTAATTAGTCACTTAATTATCTCATTAACTTTAACTCATTGAGGACTTGGGATTTGACTTGAAGACTTGCTTGTGACCTGAAAGGAATGACTTGGTTCCTCCTCTGGTGAAATCAGCTGCTGAGTTCGGTGGAACAAAAATATGGCAGGACTTTTACTCTTTGGCCCCTGGACTATCCAACTCTGTTAAATCGGGCCAGTTTCTGAATGATTTATGTATATTTTGTTAGTATTGCAACAAACAATTACATTTAAACAACAAAACAACACAGTATATAATTAAATTTTGAATCCAATTCTAGCAATTCAGCCATTTTGTAAATCTTCACACACACACACGTTTGTTTCTGTGAATTGTGAGGACTTTCCACAGACTTCTATTACTTTTATACTGACCAAACGATATTTTCTATCCCCTAACCCTAAACCTACCCCTTACAGAAAACCTGTTTGCATTATTTCACTTTCAGATAAACATCATTTACTATTTTTAATCATTTCTTTTCCCTTGTGGGGACCGCAGGCCGGTTCCCACACTGTCAAAAATTTCAGGTTTTACCATCCTTGTGGAGACATTTGGTCCCATCAATGTAGCATAAACAAGCACAAACACAAATAATTGTTTTATCAGAGTACATGCTATGAATGGCGTGTCGCTCCGCCCACCCTTAATTCCACTGGTTTATAACACGGCAAATCTTATTGGTGTAGACCCGAGCATGCGCATTCCTTTGTGTATGATTTTGTATTTGATTTGGCCATATTACAGAAATATTATGTGCTAACTCTAGAATCATAGGCCTATCTTAATTATTATCTGTTTAGTAACCATGGTAATTTTAGTCAGATGAAGTCATTGTTTACAAATAAACTCTTGATGACAGCACCTCTGGGTTCTTCAGCTTCATTCATATTTCCTTGAGGATCAGCACTAAGTTGGGATTTTATACGCAAATGATGATAATTTACTGTATTTTAGAAATGGACAAACACGAACATAAGCAGCTGATTTTACATTTTTGTTGTTGTTTAAAGAGATGTTACGTTGCTCAATGTGTCACAAACTTGGTTATAAAGTGCTAATAAATGTTTTCATGGCAAGCTCAATGTTTCCCTGTTTATATCTTAATAAAATATTTGAGCCTATATTGATTCTCTATTGATTTTTAAAGGTTCCTATCTTATAGTAAATAAGTGTCAGTGACATCAGATATTAAAAATCCAATTATTTATGTATCCACACCCTCATTGTGTGTGTGTGTTAATCTGTGTACGGGATGAATTTAGATTCAGTTATTAACACTCGATCATTGTAGCCGTATAGACCTGCATAACTATTGAATATTAAATCACTCAGAGCTGTAAATCTGTGCAATATCAGCACTTTTAATGAGTAAAAGAGACCATCTCTGTGATTAATATTTTTTTATTTATTAATGACTATAATAACTACTAAAAATCTAAAATCAGTAGGCCTAATATAGTACAGTGATTCCTGGTTCTTTTTAAAGGATTGAGCCTCAAAACCAGTAATTTCATTTGTGCATATAGCCTATATATATAAAAGTATAAATAAAAATGTTGCAGAGAAAATGAACATTTATTGCTTAAATACGCACTAAAGCACATTAATAATAATATTTGCTGTAGGTCAGATTTAATAACAGCTGTTTTAGTAAACAAAAACATTTAAAATAGGCCTATATGCAAAAAAAAAAAAAAAATAAATGTTTCAGCAAGGTTTTTATTTCCATTATCCACACATAAAACCTCAGTTCACGCTGATGGGCTATTTGGTATTATTGTCTTATTTGTCACCGCAGTTGTTCTTTAAAATAAAACCATTTGCAGGTTTGTCCTATGTCTTACTGAACTACAGTGAATTATCATCATATCCGAAGTTTTTGCTTATCCACCGATCCTAAAATAAAGAATATATGCTAAATTAAATATACATTATACAAAACAGCTAAATCTCAAACAGGGGATCATTTCTATCAACATCGCCCAGCTAAAACTGCTCAATGTTTAAGTATCTGCTTCGTGTACTGTGAAAAGTGCAATAATATCTGACTTCATTTAACGTGCTATAACATAGATAGGACCATATTATGGCCATGAATTAAGAATTTGTTCCCCAGACTTAATTTGTGAGCCGCACATATTACACAGCTCTGTTCTGCCCGAAGTACTCGGAGATGCTGCCACCAAGCGTTTGATAGGGACTTAATCTAATTCGTCATAAGTAAAAAAAAAACACATTTGCTAATTGATTCTAACTAAAATCGCTGTTGTTAGCACTTAATATTTCTGTAGTACAGCCAAACAGCGTAGATCATTCATAAAAACGTATGTAAAAGAATGCTCATGTGCAAACGTCTACACCAATAAGCTCTGCTGTATCATAAACCAATGAAATTGGGGGTGGGCGGAGCAACACGTGTCGCCCCACCTTAATGTGTCGCCCCGCCCCATCGTCCAGGGTGCACTCTGGGGTTACTCGTTTTTGCAGCCAGATGATGTAGTTACACCATCCACCAGCAGGGGCTCATGTGCAAAACCCCTTGTTATTTAAACGCAGAGAGATTTTATGATTGGTTGTCTGGTTGAAATATCTACTCACACATGACAGTGATGCTGACAGCAGGAGAGGGCAGGTGTTGATGTCCTCTGACGGCACAGCTGTAACGGCCAGAATTACTGCGCTCTGACTGAAGCTGGAGTGTTTCGCTCTGGATCTTTAAATCCTGTCCATTTTTGTACCAGATGAATCCGTCTGTCAGACTGCATGTGGTTTCACAGGTCAGATTGACTGTTTCTTTCTCCAGCACCAGCTGTGGTGCCTTTACCTGAAGAGCTGGAGAAACACATCTGTCTAACCAGGACCAAGAAATTAAATTATTAATAGAAATGAAGGAGTGAAGTGGATTACCAGAAACTTTAAGCTGAATTCCTGGTTGGCCAAACCATTTTTGTCCTTCAGTATTAGTTATTAATCTGAAACAATACGCTCTCTCGTCATTTTCAGTGATGTTGTGCAGTCCGAGGACAGCAGTTTTGTTTTGTCTGTCTTCAATGTATTCAACCCTGTCTTTATACTCGGGATATTCTTTTAAACTTTTCATCTCTTTATCCAGTCTCTTTATCCAGAATGTATCAGTCAATGTATACTGAGGGCTTGTATACGAGCATGACATGTTTACTGTGGATCCTTTAAGAGCACATATTGATTCAGTTTCATAAATCACATTCCAGTTTTGTCCAAAAACTCCTGAAACATAAACATATAGACAATCAGCTGTGAAGCTTGAGTTTTTGCAAATGTTAATAATATCAATCAGTTGTTGTGAACTGAGAAGTCATTCAAAAGTGCTGCAAATGAGTATGAACAGTGTTGCAAAAAAGCACAAATTTCATTATGCAAAAATGAAGAAAAAAAAAAAACCTGAACAAGAAGCACAACAACATGCAGACTAAAATTTTCAATCCAACTAAATCCAAGACAACCAAGGAAACCATCATTTAATTTCTAAATTTCACCTGTTTTGCTAACTTCCACTAACTTCAACCAAACATTCTCTCTCTTAAGCCCCGCCCTCTAAAGACATGTGAGCCAACCTGATGTAAGCAAATGTGAACATGCAAAGTGACTGACAGGCTGACACTAGCAAAAAAAAAATATCAGGGATAAAATATAACTGATTTTTTTTTTTATGT
This sequence comes from Schizothorax lantsangensis, assembly GCA_027422415.1. Taxonomy (NCBI): domain Eukaryota; kingdom Metazoa; phylum Chordata; class Actinopteri; order Cypriniformes; family Cyprinidae; genus Schizothorax; species Schizothorax lantsangensis. The sequence continues at coordinate 40,115,347 of CM049841.1, read as the reverse complement.
GCTATTACAGAGAACATTTTAAAGTGGTGCTGTAACAACTGTGACTCACCATAAACCATGAGCAGAAAGATGAGAGGAAGAGAAAGAGTCATTCTGACCTTCATCACCACTGCAGTCTTCACAGCCATAACAAATGAGATTACTTAACAACAGTTATATGTACACTATACAGGATGGTAACAATCACTGTCAGTTAGGGAAGTTATGCCCATAAGTATAATAATACACATTATAGCAGGTAATTTGTTTTTAATCAACTCATTTATTTGATGCAATTAATTTGTTGTACAACAGGTTTTGTGCTGCTCCATTAAATAGTTTTATTATATCAGCTCATATGTGTCAGAGGTCCATAGACACTTCATAAATAACAGTAATCAGACAATATTTAGTCCTGTATTTGGTTTTGTAGTTAAAGTCCAGCATCTAAAATGTTTATTTTCATCTACAAAGAACATTTCTTTATTCTTCACATATTTGCATACCTTAAAATGAAATTCACATTTGAATGTACAAGCTCTTTATTAAATAATCTGTAAAATCGCTCATACCTTGTTCACAGTGGATTTCATCAGTTGTACACAGAGTAAATGTTGAGTTTGGAACAAGTTAGACAAGTTAAGATAATCTGTCAGTGAGTATAATGACTTCCCGTTTCTATGCAAATATGTTTTATCTGTAACACAACTAAAAAACAAAACAAAAAAAAACTTCTCCATATTTTCGTAAAATGATCTACTGCCTTTACTGTTAATGTCAGTTCAAGACAGTTTTATTTGTCTGGCATTTCATTGTTGTGTTAAAGAAGCTTTACATTTGTGCCAATGCATAAATGTCTTTAGTGAACAGGAATGTAACATTCAAAAGATTTATGCTGCATTAAAAGACTTTTAAGATACCAAGATACATTATTCTGTAAATTCATTAAGCTCACAAGTCCTACGGCCTCTTCCCATCAAGCTGATGAAAGAAAGAAGAAAGAAAGAAAGAAAGAAAGAAAGAAAGAAAGAAAGAAAGAAAGAAAGAAATAATTAAAACATAAATAATATACTTCAAATTTCTGGTTGGTGTAAATTGACTTGAGTTAAAATTAGTAAATTTCAGTCCTGCCCCACTACACCAGTTTCTAAATTAGAAGACTTTTCAAATAAGCTCTAATTGTTACTTGAATTTCCATATTATTCAATAAACATTGGATATTTTCACACTGACATTAAAGAGCATTTAATGTTTTTCTTGCTAAGGTGAACAGAGTTTCATCTTTCATGAAGGAGGAACTCTTACCGTTATATTCTCATACACAGGTTCAGTCACATCACAAGCTTTATGTCTGTCATGTTGAGGTCTGGGATGATTCATCTTGGCCATTAAAAACAGAACAGAGAGATCATAAAGAACTAATGTCTAAACAACTTGAGTCATGAACTGTAGTTGCCAGTTTATCTCCATGATCAGAAATCTATTGCTAACCAAACTCTTTTTTTCTCACCCAAGACTCAACAGAATCATTTCTCTTGTTTATCCATCTGCTTCTCCTTAAATAATATACTTCAAATTTATGATTGGTGTAAAATAACTTGATTTATTTTATAGTTACAGTAAATTTAATCCCACCCCACCATGTTATACAGTTTCTAAATCTGAAAACTTTTCAAAAACGCTTTTTGTGTTATCTGAATTTTCATACTTGTTCAATAGACATTTAACATTTTAGACACTGAAGAGCATATAATTCATTCTGGCTAAATGTGAGGAGGGTTTAGTGTTTAGTGTTTAGTAACTCTTACCGTTATATTCTCATACACAGGTTCAGTCACATCACAAACTTTACGTCTGTCATGATGAGGTCTGGAGTTATTCATCTTTGCCATTGAAAAACAGAGTAGAAAGATCATTAAAAACTAATGCATCTCCATGATCAGTAAACTACTGCTAACCTAAATCATTTTTCTCACCCAAGACTCAACTGAATAGTTTTTCACCCACCTGCTTCATATTGCGTTGATGTGTTTTTTACAGCATTAAGCATAACCAATCACACACGATTCTGTTGAGCTTATTAATGCAATAACCAATCAGAAGCGTTCAGATGAGTCATCGCTGAAACGCTGGTGTTTTGTTCAGTGAGCACGCTCGCTGACTGAATTCTGCTCTCTCGCCATTAACCTCATCATAAACAATGAAGTGCAGATGTACGTACTATGTAAGTAAGAGGTTCATATCACAGTGTAAACCAAGTACTCCAGAGTGCAGCCTGGATGATGGGGCAGGGCCACACACACCACCCCCAATTCCATTGGTTTATAAAACAGCAAATCTTATTAGTGTAGACCCTTGAAGCATGAGCAGGCGAGGCGGGTTTCAAACCCACAATTGCCTGCATGGGAGTCGGACGCGCTAACCAGGAGGCTAAATGGCTGCCTCCACTAGCATTAATCGCTAGTGCATCATTGAGATCAGGGAAGTGAGGTTTACCTGCGCAGCATCTCACTGGCCTCCGTTACACATGCACATTCCTTTTGTGTACGATTTTGAAATTGACTTGGCCATATTACAGAAATATTAGTGCTATCTCTAGAATCGTATCCTATTACCTGATTTTACGCAAATGATGATCATTTACTGTATTTTAGGAATGGACAAACACAAAGATAAGTGACTGATTTTACTTTAAGGTATTAAAAATCCAATTATGTATCCACACCCTCATTGTGTGCACATTTGTTTTAATCTGTGTATGTACGGGATGATATTAGTTTCAATTATTAACACTCATTGTAGCCATAGGCCTAGCTGCATAACTATCAAATGTTAAATCAGTCGGAGCTGTAAATCTGTGCAATAGGTACGTGAGCAATTTTAAGAAGGAGTAAAAGAGACCTTCACTGTGATTAATATATATATATTTTTTTTTATTAAAGACTAACTACTAAAAAGCTCAAATGGGTATTCAGTAAACTATACAGTTATATTTTACAGTGATTCCTGGTTCTTTATAAAGCATCAAGTAATTTAATTTGTGCATAATAGCCTACATATAAAAGTAGAAATAAAAATGTAGCAGAGAAGTGATATGAACATTTATTACCTAAATACGCACTTAAGCACATTTATAGTAATATTGCTAGGTCAGATTTAATAACAGCTGTTTTAATAAACAAAAACATTCAAAATATATACAAAGATATATTGTTTCAGCATTGCAAGGTTTTTATTCCCATTATCCACTCATAAAACCCCAGTTCACGCTGATGGTCAGGGCTATTTGGTATTAATGTCTCATTTGTCACCGCGGTTGTGCTTTAAAATAAAAACCAGACGTAAGCAGCACATATTACACAGCTCTGTTCTGCCCTAAGTACTCAGAGATGTCGTCACCAAGCATTTGTTTGTAATTTAACCTAACCAATTCATCTTACATTAAAAAATAAAAATCTGAAAATCTGAAATCACTGTGGTTAGCACTTAATATTTCTGTAGTACAGCCAAACAGCATAGATCATTCATAAAAACGTATATAGAAGAATGTGCATGGTCAAGCGTCTATGCCAATAAGCTCTGCTGTTTTATAAACCAATGGACCATCGTCCAGGCTGTACTCTGGGGCGACTCGTGTAAACAGATTCAGTTGTTATAACAGGAGTTTTTTTCTGAGAGTGCTTAAACTAGTGCTAGACATATAAGTCAGTGATAAGTCAGTTCTTTGATCATGTAAATGTTCTTTTCTCGATTTTTGTATCCACCTTATTTTTCCCATAAGAGCAGGCATGGCCATTTGTACATTTTATGTGTCTGGCTTCCGGTGTCATCCACATCCAGCTATTTTTAGCTGTACAAAACATTTCATTTTGCTGCTTGATATTGCAAACTAGTGTGTCTTACCATATTTTAATATAACATCTTAATTAAGAACACACTGGTTTGTAGCACAACCAGTTTTACCGTTTACTGCACTTTGTTATTCTTCTCGTTATTTCCCTACAGCGGTCTTGCACATTCACAGAAAATGGCTTACTTCCATGTTGAAAAATAAGGTGGACATCATTTATTTGCTTTTTAAATAATCATGGCTTTACAATTAGTAACTTACAATGTTTTTTATTAAACTGTGATTTTGTTGAATAAAATTCATTCATATTAAAAATATTTTATGATATCACATATCTGATACTTGCCTAAAAAGACAGGTTATGATGTGTGTTGTTAATAGATTTCATTAACATTAGGCTACTTTTAGCCTTATCCTGGAGTTGGTTTACCCTCTGCCTAGATTGCAGTTGATACATGACAGTGAAAAATGACCTGAAATAATCCTGAAGGTATGTTTAGGTAAATATTAAGGTGTGTCCACTAAAAGCACAAGTGGCCTCTGCCAGTTAATGTGGTCTAGAACCGCCACTGATAACAGTAAATTAAATCCTGCCTGCATGTTTCTAAATTTGAAAACCTTTTAAACAAGCTTTTTGTCTTATATGAATTTCCAAACTTATTCAAAAATACATTTGATATTTTCACACCAACATTGAAGAGCATTTAATTAATTCTGGCTTAAGGTGAGGAGGGTTTAGTCAGAGGAACTCTTACCGTTATATTGTCATACACAGGTACAGTCACGTCACTAGCTTTACATCTGTCATGATGAGGTCTGGGATGATTAATCTTTGCCATTAAAAACAGAATAGAGAGATCATAAATAACTAATGTTTGAAAACACTTTGAGTCATGTATTTTTGAGTTGCCAGTTCATCTTCCTTATCAGTAAACTGTAAATAACCAAACCCATTTCTCACCTGAGACTCCACTGAATCATTTCTCTTTTTCATCCACCTGCTTCTCCTTTAAAACAATGAATGGAACACGAATATAATATATAATATGCTATCATAAAACAAAGTGTTAACAGCTGCCAATAAAAACAGTGGGAAACAAAAATGTCTGTATTACATCATTATGTCCTAAGCAGATGTGACATGTTTCCAGCTTCAAGCAATTTGTCTGACCAACAATTACAACCATAAATGAATCAGTGCAACCAGTCAGAATATTTGTGGCCAGATTTACTAAAAAGTGCAGATTAGCATGAGAGCACAATCCCACAACAGTGCTGATGGGAGTGAAAAGTTCTGTGGTTTATCTACTGACAATGCATTTCCATAATGACCAAGATCTACCAAAATGGGTTGAGACATGTTTTTTGGGTGGTAAATAATAGTGCCGCAAACACCAGTAAACGGCCTACCGCAAACCTTAGTAAATCACCTTGCATGATTCATTTAAATACTGTCCTCCCATAAATGTTGCATCTGAAAGTGAAACTGCTACAAGTCCATTTGTCCATGCCTTTTTATCACCAATTTTTTACTGCCTCTCTGTAACTGACTGTACAGTACATATTAAAAAATAATAGTTTTTGAATACTTCATGTGAGAGATTTTGGGCATCTTACCAAATTAGAAATATCACAATGCCAACTGCAGCTCCACAAATCACTCCAATGAATATGTACAATATCACCAAATGTCCTACAACTGAGACAACAGAGTAAAACATCAGAACTGATTAATTTGCTTCAGTTTAGAAAGAGTAATGTGAGCAAACATGCTGCTCTACCTTTAACAGAGACTGAAACAAACGCTGATCTCTGAGATCCATGTTGATTCTGAGCCTCACAATAGTAGCGTCCACTGTGTCTGGAGTTAAAGCTGGAGATGATGAAACTCTGTCCAGATCCAACAGCTGAGCTTTGATTCTCCTTAAACCAGCTGAAGTTCAGAGCAGGAGGGTTTGAGTCACTGCTGCAGCTCAGAGTCACTGAATCTCCCTCCACTATTTCACCAGACGCACTGATGGACACCGAGACACTCTTTGGAGGATCTAGAGGTTAAACAACACGGTCTTCTTATTCATATGCCATCTTTATTTGTTTGCTGGAAAAAACTGCTGCATTATTTGTTGAATAATTTCACTTTCAGTTTACAAAACACCACAGTTGAGAATTATATTTTAATTGATTTTAACTGCAAGTGATTTTAGCCATTTTTTAACTTTATATGTGGACTGACTCACAATAATAAGTCTAATATCTGAAGATAATACACCTAATACTTAAAAAGAAATGGTAAAACATCTATTCTGTAATAAAATATTTGTAATGTATTTTGCAGTCAGATGGTATAGGTACAGTTACATTGTATTGACGGGCTGAGACTGTCTCTGAACTTGGTTTTCAAGCTTGATTTCAACAGCAACTACATGATATTCAGGAATATTTACTCTGTTGTTTGATATAATATTTCAAAAATCTTAGTGACTAAATATCTACTCACACATGACAGTGATGCTGACAGCAGGAGAGGGCAGGTGTTGATGTCCTCTGACGGCGCAGCTGTAACGGCCAGAATCACTGCGCTCTGACTGAAGCTGGAGTGTTTCACTCTGGATGTTTAAAGCCTGTCCATTTTTGTACCAGATGAATCCTTCTGTCAGACTGCATGTGGTTTCACAGGTCAGATTGACTGTTTCTTTCTCCAGCACCAGCTGTGGTGCCTTTACCTGAAGAGCTGGAGAAACATATCTGTCTAACCAGGACCAAGAAATGAAATTATTAATAGAAATGAAGGAGTGAAGTGAATTACCAGAAACTTTAAGCTGAATTCCTATTTGACCAATCAATTTTTTTCCTTCAGTATCAGTTATTAATCTGAAACAATACTCGCTCTCGTCATTTTCAGTGATGTTGTGAAGTCTGAGAACGGCTTTTTTTTTCTGTCTGTCTTCAATGTATTCAACCCTGTCTTTATATTCGGGATATTCTTTTAAACTTGTCATCTCTCTATCCAGTCTCTTTATCCAGAAAGTATCAATCAATTTATACTCTTGAAGGAATGTATACGAGCATGACATGTTTACTGTGGATCCTTTAAGAGCACATATTGATTCAGTTTCATAAATCACATTCCAGTATTGTCCAAAAACTCCTAAAACACAAACATATAGAAGATCAGATCATATACAGTAGAAGCAGTGAAGCTTGAGTTTTTGCATATGTTAATAATATTAATCAGTTGTTGTGAAGTAAGTGAGAAGTGTTTTAAAAGTCCTGCAGGTGAGTATGAAAGGTGTTTTTTATTAACAGAAATTATTATGATGCTAAAATGTAAAACCATGAACATCAATATGAAGGCAACAATATAAGATCCAACTAATAAACAAGTTGATTTGATCAAATAAATCATCGTGCCAATTTTAAATTTCACCCTCTAAACGTGATGTGACGTGAACCTGGTGTCAACAAACATGAACACCCAAAGTGATTGACAGGCTGAGAGCATTTCCGATGGCTAAAAAGTGGGGCTGCTTGAATATAAGGGATATGTAATGTGTGCTATTGCAGAAAGCATTTTAAAGTGATGCTGTAACAACTGTGACTCACCAGAAATCATGAGCAGAAAGATGAGAGGAAGAGAGAGAGTCATTATGTCCTTCATCACCACTGCCATAACAAATGTGATTATTTAGCAACAGTTATTAAGTACAGTAAACAGGACGGCAACAATAACAGTCAGTTTATGTTACTGAAGTTATGCACATTAGTATAATAATATGCATAATAGCAGGTCATTTGTCCTTAATCAACTCATTTATTTGATGCAATTCATTTGTTGTCCAACAGAGGTTTATGTGTTGCTCTATTGAAGAGTGTTATTATATCAGATCATATGTGTCAGAGATCCATAGACACTTCATAAATAACAGTAATCAGACTATATTTAATCCTGTTTGACCCTGGTTTTGTAGATAAAGTCCAGAATCTAAAAATTGTATCATCTACAAAGGACATGTATTTATTCTTCACATATTTACCTACTTTAAATTAAAAATTCACTTTTTAAATGTACAAGTTCTTTATTTAAAAATATGTAAAAACTCTCATACCTTTTTCGCAGTGGCTTTCATCAGTAGTACACAAAGAGCAAATGTTGAGTTTTGAACATGTTAGACAAGTTAAGATAATCTGCCAGTGATTATAATAACTTCCAGTTTCTATGCAAATATGTTTTGTATGTAACTCAGTTGAAATAAAAAAAACTTATTTCGGATGAGACGTTAAACCGAGGTCCTGACTCTCTGTGGTCATTAAAAATCCCATGGCACTCATCGTAAAGAGTAGGGGTGTAACCCCGGTGTCCTGGCCAAATTCCCTCCACTGGCCCTTGTCTATCATGGCCTCCTAATAATCCCCATCCACTTGATTGGCTCGATCTCTCTCTCCTCTCCACCTGTAGCTGGTGTGTGGTGAGCGCTCTGGCGCCGTTGTCCTGTGGCTGCTGTCGCATCATCCAAGTGGATGCTGCACACTGGTGGTGGTTGAGGAGAGACCCCCCCCCCCACATGATTGTAAAGCGCTTTGGGTGTACAGCAATACACAATAAAGTGCTATATAAATGCATCATTCATTCATTCATTCTTCATATTCATAAAATGACCAACTGCCTTTACTGTAAATGTCAATTCAAGACAGTGTATTTGTATTGAATTTCAAATCATTTAAAAAAAAGCTTCATACTGTATGTATCAATGTATAAATGTATTTAGGCCATATACTGAACAGGAATCTTATAATCCAATTGGCCCATCAAAGGTATCCAATGGTGGCTGAAGGTTTCCTGCGTGTTCTGTCTTTTCGGTGCGCAAGTAATTTAATTTAAATTAAATTCTAATATGACTCCATTTTATTATGACCTCGAATTTAGGTTAGAATGGCAATTATTAGTGATCATTCATAGGATAATTTGGAGGTTGGGCGCACTAACCTAGGAGGAAAGACTGCAGCCTCTACACATCATCGCTAGAGTGCCTCTTGAGATCAGGGGGGAGGTTACACGCACAACTCTTACTGGCCTACGACAGTTACACTAATACTTTTTAGATAGCCACCCCATTCTTGCTCATTGTAAAAGTACTTTTATAAAACAATATTATCCCTAGTCAGAGGTCATGATCACTGTTATAGATATAAGCTGACCAACTTTAGTTTTGGTATGGTCATGTCATGATTTCCATGCACACTTAGCTAGAATAACATTACAAGGAAATGTTTTATTCAATATATTGTAATGTATTTACACAATATATTATTCTGTATAATTTCTAATATACTGTTATGTCATGTAATATATTGATTATTCATATATCAGGAAATATATTTTCTCTTGTGTAAGGGTTGTCATTTTGGCCATTGAGCTTCAGTTTCAGCCTGTGTTAACTGTTTTGAAAATGTGATGTCTGAGTGGACAAGTTTGTTTAAGCAATTGAGAAAAACTGTAATACACTCTAAAAAATGCTGGGTTAAAAATAACCCAGCGCTGGGTTAAAAAGGGACGAACCCAGCGGTTGGGTTGTTTTGACCCAGCAGTTGGCAGAGGTGGAAAGTCCAGGTTTCAGAAAGTAAAAGTCCTGCCATATGTTTATTCCAACTCAGCAGCTGATTTCACCAGAGGAGGAACCAAGTAATTCCTTTCAAGTCACAAGCAAGTCTCAAGTCAAATCCCAAGTCCTCAAGAGTTAAAGTTAATGAGATAATTAAGAGACTGAAGAAAGCAACATCACTGAAGAAAAGAGAAACACAAAAAACATGATTTGAGCCACAGCCTTGGATGGAATCAACTGAAAAAAACAACAACAACAACGATGCCACCATAATTGTGGTCAGTGTTTGCTTTAGTTGGGCTCTTTAGACTTTTAGTAACTAATTAATTTGCTTCTAAGCAATTGCAATATTGTTTCACTGCAAATATTTGTGCATTGCTGAATCAAACCTTGAAGTAGCAGATTAACTTTTGCTTTCGGCTTCTGAAGTTGAAAATTAATTTGAATGAACATCATGAAGTGGTTTTTCTTTGGTTTGTTGATGGAAATTCAGCCATCATTGAATTGGAAAAAAAAAAAGTCATATTATACAAATACTACCGTAATGCTTCAATGTTGAAAAAAAGTAACTGTATAGGCTCAGGCTTTTAGACATGCACACTTATCATATGATCCTCAACAGTGGTGACAATAATTTTTCATACTGCAGTGCATGATGGGAGTTTTACTATGGTGTTACCCAGCATGCATTGCAGCATGAAGCATTTTGTTGGTTGTCACCATTGTTGAGATTCATATGCTGGATTCTTGATGTCTGTGTGTCTAAGTAGTACAAGAGTTCACATTTTTATATTCGTTACGTAGATTTAAAATGATTTCACTAAAACTATTGGAGCAGCACTTTGCTTGCATGCTGTAGTTTCACAAGGTTGTTAAGCAAAACCTAAACATATAAAAGAAAAATAATTTGATCATAACCAGGCCAACTCATGATGATTATCTGCTCATATGAAAACCGTTAAAACCTACTTACTGCATAGTAGTGATCTCTCTGCTTTACAACAGCACATGCATTGCTACAGACAGATATCTAAAACTAGAACTCAAGGGTCAAGAGCTCAACTAAACAAACGCTGATCTCCATGATGGTGGCATCATTTTAACCAATAAAACATCAACATCTGTAATTCTCAATAACAGCAGGTGTCCATCACTAATGCACAATCATCATTTTATTAGTCTCTTAATTATCTCATTAATTTAACTCTTTGAGGACTTGGGATTTGACTTGAGACTTGCTTGTGACTTGAAAGGAATGACTTGGTTCCTCCTCTGGTGAAATCAGCTGCTGAGTTGGAATAAACATATGGCAGAACTTTTATTTTCTGACCCCCGGACTTTCCACCTCTTCCAACTGATGGGTCAAAATAACCCAACCGCTGGGTCAAAACAACCCAACCGCTGGGTTCGTCCTTTTTAACCCAGCGCTGGGTTATTTTCAACCCAGCATTTTTTAGAGTGTACACTGTGTGTGTTTACTGTATCTCATAAGATCAAAGTGTCTGAGGTTATTCAAGTCTTACATAACCATTAAGCTCACACGTTCTACGGCGTCTTCCTGTCAAGCTGAAAGAAAGGAAGAAAGAAAGTGTGAATTAAAATATTCATAAATAATACAGTGTATTTCAAATTTTTGGTTGCACTAAAATTAATTTATAGTATTTTATAGTAACATTAAATTAAATCCCACCCCACCACATTATCTGCACTTTATAAATCTGTAAAAATTTCAAACAAACTTTTTGTGTTATCTGAATTTCCATATTCATTTAACAGACATTTGACATTTTCACACTGACACTGAAGAGCATTTAATTCATTCTGGCTAAAGATGAGGAGGGTTTAGTCTTTCATGAAGGAGGAACTCTTACCGTTATGTTCTCATACACAGGTTCAGTCACATCAAAGCTTTACGTCTGTCATGATGAGGTCTGGGATGATTCATCTTGGCCATTAAAAACAGAGTACAGAAATCATAATTAGCTAAAAACAAGTCTGAAAACAACTTTGAGTCATGAATTTTTGAGTTACCAGTTCATCTTCCTGATTAGTAAACTGTAAATAACCAAACCCATTTCTCACCTGGAACTCCATTGTATCACTTCTCTTTTTCATCCACCTGCTTCTCCTATAAAACAATGAATATAACAATGGGAATAATTAATATGTTCTTGTAGAACAAAGTGTAAACAGCTGACTATAAAACAGTGGGAAAGAAAAAATGTAACTATGTCCTGAGAGAGCAGATGCGACATGAAATGTTTTCAGCTTCAAGTAATTTTTCTGACCAACAATTACAGCCATAAATGAATCGATACAACCAATCAAAACATTTGATGTTTAAATAGTTTATGTTAGAGATCATGGACCAATCAATAGTCAAGGGTATTGATAGCCAAAAAAAATAAAAAATGATTTCTGTAGTCTGTCTGCACTATGGGATATGGCATTTCTTGGATGGGTAAATGTTTGTGATGTTGAGTTAAATGAAGATAGCTTAACTCACAAAGTGAAGCCACAATCAATGTTTATTTACAGTAAGAAACAGTACAGAACCACATTGCATGTATCATGGTGCAGTCATCAGACCCAAAAGTCACAGGTTCAAGGTAGGGAGAGTGAATGAACAGCGCTCTCTTCCACCTTCAATACCCACGATGGTGGAGGTAAACAGAATAAAGAGGTATAAACACTCAGGTATCCAAAATATACACTAGGGGGTTTGATTCATATGCTTACGCGCTGTGAGGTTACACTTGTAGCTCACCGTTACCTCATTTTGTGACCTCATCACGAGTATCCTGTGAGCTCATGGTGAGATCACTGTGAGATCAAATTGTTGACTGGGTAATGAACGGGGAAAAAATGTGTAGTTGCAGGATCTACCAGCAGGGGGCTGATGAAGCCTTGCTGACCAGCCAAGCCATTTGATTCACAGGCAAAGAGAGTCTCTGATTGGTTGGGTTTTTAGGTTGAAGATATAAAGGCCATTATACCAACTCTTTATTGCAGATTACAGAGTCTAGGACAAAGAAGAATTTAAAAGAATATCTACTCACACATGACCGTGATGCTGACAGCAGGAGAGGGCAGGTGTTTATGTCCTCTGACGGCGCAGCTGTAAAGGCCAGAATCACTGCGCTCTGACTGAAGCTGGAGTGTTTCGCTCTGGATCTTTAAAGTCTGTCCATTTTTGTACCAGATGAATCCGTCTGTCAGACTGCATGTGGTTTCACAGGTCAGATTGACTGTTTCTTTCTCCAGCACCAGCTGTGGTGCCTTTACTTGAAGAGCTGGAGAAACACATCTACTGTATGATATTTTTTTAAGACATAAAGATAAGATCTTTCTAACCAAGTTGTAAAACTACTAACTTTTGTTAAATATATAATAGAAATAGAGGACAGAAGTGGATTACCAGAAACATTAAGATGAATTCCTTCTTTACCAATCCATTTTTTCCCTTTAATTTCAGTTATTAATCTGAAACAATACATTCTCTCATCATTTTCAGTGATGTTGTGCAGTCTGAGGACAGCAGTTTTCCTTTGTCTGTCTTCAATGTATTCAACCCTGTCTTTATACTCGGGATATTCTTTTAAACTTTTGATCTCTACATCTGGCATCTTTATCCAGAATGTATCAGTCAAATCATACTGCTGAGGGTATGTATACGAGCATGACATGTTTACTGTGGATCCTTTAAGAGCACATATTGATTCAGTTTCATAAGTCACATTCCAGTTTTCTCCAAAAACTCCTGAAATACAAAACACAGAGCAGCAAAGCTTATTTATACATGTAGCTGAATAAAAATTATTTGTTGCTTGAGTAAAAAGTGTGAAGAGTGTAAAAAGTACTGCAGGAGGGTGTTGCAGAAAAGCAGAAGTGATCACAGAACTGTACAAACTGAGCACATCAACCATTTAAAGGTGCTGAATTCAAGCCCTGCCCTCTACATGTCAGCCAACCCAACGTCAGGAAAGATGACTGACAGGCTGAGAGTGCTTTTGAAGTGTAGAATGGATACTTAATGCATGCTTTACAAATGCAATACAGCATTATAACAACTGTGACTCACCAGACATCAAGAGCAGAAAATTCAGAGAAAGAAGAGTCATTCTAACAGTCATCACCACTTGAACCATCACAGCTCTATAAATAAACACATAAATACAAACACATCCACTTTATAAACACCACGACTATTAATAAAGCTTCTGAAAAGGGTTTATCATATTTAGTTAGTACAAAGGAATAATTCTTAATAGCACAAGTGCTACTCAGAAACCGTCATGTGACCCGCCATCACCCAAACGACCGATAAGATCAGGGGAAAGTGGAGGTGTTGCACTGCTAACTGTGGTTACATTGCTTATATATGTTAAAAATTAGTCTCAAACAAGCTTAAGCCTTTTCCTTTGGCCTTTCTATTTGTCTTTTCTTTTTGCAACATCATAATATTTTTTTTAGCATGCTAACATCATGTTTACACTGGATGGCATCAGTTTACTGTCGGGGATTTGTCATGTCACATCGTTTTGTGCTGCATCCAGTGCGGAAAATATCACTGATTATAATGGGTTTTATTGTTTTTTGCTGTGTCACACTGCTTACGTCTGGAGTAGGCACTGCGTAATAGTAAAAGTCACAGGACTCAAAAAGGGAATGAGAGCTTAAAGTTCCATACATTGCCCAGCTGACCTACTACCAAATCATATTCATCATAATAAATATCTACATATTTGCTTACTTTAAATGAATCAATTTAGTGTCTCCAAGCTTAGTGCAGCATCCTCAGACCCTGTGATATAAAGGTCCACCAAGGTCCTGTTTGGCATAACGTGGTCAATTAAGAAGTGACCCACCCACAAACATTTTGTACCAAAAGCTATCAGTTTCTTCTCTTTCACACCACTACATTTCACAAACTCTTTATCAAATAAAACTCTCATACCTTGTTCGCAGTAGCTGTCTTCACTAGTAGTCAAAGTGTAAATGGTAAGTTTGACGACTAAACAGGCGTGTTATCAACGGGTATAAATGATAACATTTTCTGTCTCTATGCAAATAAGATAAATAAGTAAACTGAATGCTGGGTTATCTTGCTTCTTGTTTCACACTGCTTATAATATACCCAGGGTTAACAATTAATTGTGTCTTCATAAGCTGCTGTTTCACACTGTAAATTCCATGGGTAACGTTTTTTATTTGCATATTTGCAATGTCAGTGCCATTAATTGGACGAACGTAATATGCAACCTCCTCAAAAATTGCATGTCCTCATGTTACACATTGCCAGCTGTACATAACCTTTTTTTTCTCTCTGAATGAATTTTTCAGACCACAAAGGTAAGAATGAAACTATTCTTCATTCAAATTGACGCGTTCCCTCACATTGATACGGTTCACATGCAAGAGTAATGTGAGCAAATAAGCTGCTCTACCTTTAACAGAGACTGAAACAGATGCTGATCTCTGAGATCCATGTTGATTCTGAGCCTCACAATAGTAGTGTCCACTGTGACTGGAGTTAAAGCTGGAGATGATGAAACTCTGTCCAGATCCAACAACTGAGCTTTGATCCTCCTTAAGCCAGCTGAAGATCAGAGCAGGAGGGTTTGAGTCACTGCTGCAGCTCAGAGTCACTGAATCTCCCTCCACTATTTCACCAGACGCACTGATGGACACCGAGACACTCTTTGAGGATCTAGAGGTTAAACATGGTTTTTATTAATATATCATATATCTTTATTTGTTTGTTGAATAAAAATTGAAAAAAAAAATGTGGATATTGCAGTTTCATTTTGCACTTTAAGCAAAATGGTCAAACAATTTCTCTTCATCTGGTATTGCAACAACTAATGGTTATATTTAAGCTACAAAACAAAGTTTAGAATTAGACTAAATGTAAATAAGCGATATTAGTTACTTTTCTGTTACTTCAGCCACATGCCCTGATTCACACCCAAGAGCTGGAGAAAGCAATACACCTCTGTTTTCATGCTTTAAAAGCACTACAATAATAATTGGACTCTGGTAAAACACCTATACAATAATAAAATATTTGCAATATCTAGGTATTTATTTAAAAAGTACTTTAACTGAGAAAGAGCAGTCAGATGGTGTAGTTGCAGGATCTACCAGCAGGGGGCTGATGAAGCCTTGCTGACCAGCCAAGCCATTTGATTCACAGGCAAAGAGAGTCTCTGATTGGTTGGGTTTTTAGGTTGAAGATATAAAGGCCATTATACCAACTCTTTATTGCAGATTACAGAGTCTAGGACAAAGAAGAAGTTAAAAGAATATCTACTCACACATGACCGTGATGCTGACAGCAGGAGAGGGCAGGTGTTGATGTCCTCTGACGGCGCAGCTGTAACGGCCAGAATCACTGCGCTCTGACTGAAGCTGGAGTGTTTCGCTCTGGATCTTTAAATCCTGTCCATTTTTGTACCAGATGAATCCGTCTGTCAGACTGCATGTGGTTTCACAGGTCAGATTGACTGTTTCTTTCTCCAGCACCAGCTGTGGTGCCTTTACTTGAAGAGCTGGAGAAACACATCTACTGTATGATATTGTTTTAAGACATAAAGATAAGATCTTTCTAACCAAGTTCTAAAACTACTAACTTTTGTTAAATATATAATAGAAATAGAGGACAGAAGTGGATTACCAGAAACATTAAGATGAATTCCTTCTTTACCAATCCATTTTTTTCCCTTTAATTTCAGTTATTAATCTGAAACAATACTCGCTCTCGTCATTTTCAGTGATGTTGTGCAGTCTGAGGACAGCAGTTTTCCTTTGTCTGTCTTCAATGTATTCAACCCTGTCTTTATACTCGGGATATTCTTTTAAACTTTTGATCTCTACATCTGGCATCTTTATCCAGAATGTATCAGTCAAATCATACTGCTGAGGGTATGTATACGAGCATGACATGTTTACTGTGGATCCTTTAAGAGCACATATTGATTCAGTTTCATAAGTCACATTCCAGTTTTCTCCAAAAACTCCTGAAATACAAAACACAGAGCAGCAAAGCTTATTTATACATGTAGCTGAATAAAAATGATTTGTTGCTGGAGTGAAAAGTGTGAAGAGTGTAAAAAGTACTGACGAACATAATATGCAACCTCCTCAAAAATTGCATGTCCTCATGTTACACATTGCCAGCTGTACATAACCTTTCTTTTTTTCTCTGAATGAACTTTTCAGACCACAAAGGTAAGAATGAAACTATTCTTCATTCAAATTGACGCATTCCCTCACATTGATACGGTTCACTCACATTGTGTTTACCACACTAGGGGGAAAACTCAGTTTTTTCCAAACACTGAAGCCTGATTTGTAAACATTTGTGTAAATGCACAAACAAATGGCATTTTAGCCTGCAAAAAAGGTGGGGACGACTGCCCATATAAGTCACTATTTTTCACAATCACAATCTTTCTCACAGCACCAAGATCATCTCCTCACTGGACTCTAAAGAAAGAGGAACAAAGAAACCTGCTACTTGCCGTGTGCAGAGCACCCCTGCATGCCTGGGACGAGCACACTGAGTGCGTCGCTTGCCTGGGCTGCATCCATGCAGAGGCAGCACTCATTATGAGAGCATGAGTCTCACCTTGCTACACTTGCTCCATCTTGGTGGTGCGTGAGCATCAGTCATCGCAAGCTATGCACCACTTCCCGTTTCATGTCGCCAGAAGGCTCCGCTGACTCAACAGCCTGCAAATCCGTCACCTTCTCAGCCTCAGTCCAAGCCAGAGCTTGAGCTCCGACAGCACCCTCAGACTGTAAAGTGGAGATGCAAGGAGATAAAGAGAAGTGTGACATGGGCTATTTTGGGCTCATTGAAGACCAGTCGTGCCGCTGCATTCTGAATCATTTGTAGAGGTTTGATTGTGCTTGATGGAAGTCCAGCCAGAGAAGCATTGCAGTAGTCCAGCTATTACGCCCCGCGTCTAGGGAACGTTAGGGCATAACAAAACTAAGTTGGTAGTGATGGATTCCCAAGAAAACACTCCAGTCGGGGACCAAACAAGCACATTGATTAAGTAAGCAAAACTGTGTTTATTAAAGGGAATTGGTGAAACATAAAGAGCATCTCTTCGGGGTGACCACAGGCCAACATAACAAACAAAAAGAGTCTAGAACAGAAAAGTAGAAATTAAATAACCTAATCACATGTAAAATAAAATACAATCAACTTACCTAACTGCCTAACCAAGAAACAAAACCCAAACAAATTCACACAAACTAAAAGGGCAGGACACCCCTTCGCTCTGTTTCACAAGGTATGCTGTCTCCTTAAAGAATGAGAACTACTAAGCTTTAGCCACAACATATTCGTTAGACAGCAGTTTGGGCGCCGGCCGGAGGAGGAATCCAGGAGCTCCGAACCCGTTCATGTTCGCACCAACAATGAGCTCCTCGACCGCTGGCAAACGGTGTTCTTAAAAGACTCCGCCTTAATAGAGCGACCAATTATACGCCGACACCACAGCATCATGCAACCTATGAGAGAGCAGAGGAGAGCGAAAGGGAAAAGAAAAGACGACAACAACAAAGCAATACAATACAACAAAAAATATGCAAAGGTAGATTATGCAAAATCGAATGACCGAGATAATGCGTCGGCCAATACATTGTCTTTGCCTTTCTTGTAACAAATTTCAATGTTAAAATCCTGGACAAATAAAGACCAGCGCATGATTCGCTGATTCGAATTCTTCATTCGGGATAAAAAGACTATAGCGGGTTATGATCAGTGAATACGACCATGGGGAGAGAACTAGAGCCAATATAAACCTCGAAATATTGCAAGGCCATAAGTAAGGCTAGTGTTTCCTTCTCGATTGTACTGTAACTTAACTGATGTTTCAAGAATTTTTTTGAAAAATACCCATAGGATGCTCAATTCCATTTTCATCATCCTGCAAAAGGACCGCACCTGCGCCTGTAGCGCTGGCATCAACATCTAGTTTAAAAGAACGTGAATATTGTGGAGCAACGAGAACTGGAGCACTACACAGAAGAGTTTTAACAGCATCAAACGCAGACTGACACTCATCAGTCCACTTAAAATCCTGCGAAGCACGAAGCATATTCGTCAAAGGCAGCACAACATCCGAGAAGTTTCTGCAGAAACCTCGGTAATACCCGGACATGCCGAGAAACCTCCTGAGATCCCGTTTCGTGCGAGGAACGGCAAAATCCACAATGGCTTGTACCTTTAAAGCAACAGGTCGGACCTGTCCTTGTCCCACCTGTTTTCCCAGATAGGTAACAGTCGCTTTACCGAATTCACATTTGCCCAGATTAAGTGTAAGAGAAGCATCCTGCAAGCGCTCAAAAACAGTTTTCAAAGTTAACAGATGTTCATCCCATGTATCCGAATAAACAACGATATCATCTAGGTAAGCTTTACACTTTGACACTCCACCTAGCACTTTGTTCATTAGGCGCTGAAAGGTGGCGGGAGCGTTTCGCAGCCCGAACGCCATCACTGTATAATTGAAAAAATCATCCGGCGTAACAAAAGCAGATATCTCGGCAGCACGCTCCGTCAAGGGGACTTGCCAATACCCCTTCAATAGATCTAATTTTGTGACGAAGCGTGCGGAGCCTACCTTATCAATACAGTCCTCCATAAGCGGGAGGGGAAACGAATCTGGCTTCGTCACGGCATTTACTTTCCTATAATCCGTGCAGAAACGTTGTGTGCCGTCAGATTTTGGAACCAGTAAGCATGGTGAACTCCATGCACTAGAGCTCGGGACTGCAAGACCATTCTCCACCAAATATTTTACCTCCTCTTCCATAACTTTCCGTTTGGAAGGATTAACTCGGTAAGCACTTTGCTTAATTGGCGGATGGTCACATACGTCAATATCGTGTTTCAGCACCTGTGTTCTGGATGGAACACCAGAGAACAAACATAAGCATGAATTAATTAGCTCCACCATATCAGCTCGCTGATCATCAGACAAATGCAACAAATGTGAATTCAGATCCTCCAGAACTTTAGAGTTATTTAGTCTGCCACTCGAAACTAGTGGACTCTGCAAAGTTAACCCATCTTCATCTGGACCACCTTCAAAAGTAACAACAGAAGCTACAGGGATGATAGCGGAGCTTCTTGACTCCGAATCTTCTACCCGGCTTGCATACAGCTTCAACATATTTATATGGCACAGACGAGTTTTCCTCCGTCGATCAGGAGTTCGAACTATATAGTTCGTGTCACTCAGTTTTTTATCAATGACGTATGGACCAGAGAATCTAGCTTGCAAGGCAGCACCCTGGACTGGTAATAAGACCAAAACTTGGTCTCCTTCAGAAAAAGAACGAAAAACAGCATTCCTATCAAAACGTTCTTTCATTTTTGATTGCGAACTCTCCAAAATGGTATGAGCCAATTTGCATGCATTATGCAATCGCTCGCGGAAGGAACTCACATAGTCCAGCAGGTTGCACTCCACTTTCTGATCGGATACCCAGCTCTCTTGCAGCATTTTGAGAGGGCCTCTCACAGTATGTCCGAAAACTAGCTCCGCTGGACTAAACCCCAGCGACTCCTGAACAGATTCACGGACAGCAAACAATAATAAAGGCAATTCCTCATCCCAGTCTTTCCCTGACTCGGCGCAATATTTACTTAACATCGATTTCATGGTTTGATGGAACCTTTCCAGGGCGCCTTGGGACTCAGGATGGTAAGCACTTGATGTAACGTGTTTGATTTTCAGCTGGGACAGCACCTGCTTAAACAGTCGAGACATAAAATTAGTCCCCTGATCCGTTTGGATCACCTTCGGAAAACCAAAGGTAGAAAAAAACGAAATTAGGGCTTTTACTACAGCCTTCGCTTTCAGCGAACGCAACGGCATGGCCTCGGGATAACGTGTAGCTGTACACATAAGCGTGATCAAATAGACATGTCCCGACTTCGTTCGCGGCAACGGCCCAACATAGTCCAAAATTACTCGTGCAAAAGGTTCGTCCATGATGGGAATAGGTTTAAGAGGAGCAGGGAGAATAATTTGATTAGGCTTTCCCACGACCTGACACACATGACACGAACGGCAGTACTGGGCTACATCTGATTTAATGCCAGGCCAGAAAAAATAACGCAAAATCCGATGATAAGTTTTGGTTATGCCCAGATGCCCAGCAACATTATCATGTGCCACACTCAGAACTTGCTTGCGCAAACACTTAGGCACGACTAGTTGGAAAACAACATCCCAACCAAAATCATCAGACCTCGTTGGAGTCCATTTCCTCTTTAAGACATCGCTGTCCCAAAAATAACCAATCGGTTTTTCCTCAATTTCGTCCAAAGTTAACGCCACATTTCGGCAGCGCAGCAGAGAAGGATCTTTTTTCTGTTCGGCAGAAATCAGAACTTTATCAACGGACAGTGACAGATCACCTGAATCTAGTTCAGCACCACCAGCCTTGGACAGCGACTCCATACTTTGCGATGCAGGGTTCACAAGACTATTCTCATCCTTGTCCCCTGTTGTCAAAAAAGTATCAGAGATATCAACTAAGTCTCCAGATTTACGCGCTTGAGCCCGCGTAATCACACACGCAGAAAAAACTGCCGGAAATTCTGAAGCTAACTCACTAGAATTAATAGGTTCACACATTGGGTTTTCGATAACTTCCGGAAGTGGAAGAACCTTTTCCCCAGCTAAATCGTTCCCAATAATTAAGGAAACACCTTTAACGGGCAGCTGATGACGTACAGCCAATTTCACAAGCCCTGTTATTAACCCAGACCGAATATGTACGTTGTGTAAGGGCACTTTCAGTACGCCCAATTCAATGCCTTGAATCAGAACATCAGATCCACAATAACTTTCCTCAGAAAATGGCAAAACACTAGCCAACACAAACGACTGTGAGGCCCCAGTATCACGGAGCATGGTCACAGGAACATCATCCTGTGACAATCCACTAAGAGAAATCGTTCCGTGACATATAAATGGATCATACACCGCATCAATATTCGAATCAGAATTACTGTTCACCTTATGCATGAAACCAACACTTTTAGTGGATTTCCCCTGATTTTTCTTCCTCAACGATGGGCACATCGCAATCAAATGGCCAATTTCGTGGCAATAAAAGCATTCACGAACTTCACCAGATTTTGCCTGTTTAGGCGATTTTAACATTTTATTTTTTTCAAAAGGCACGAAATAATGCGGTTCACGACGTGCAACAAACACATTTTTATGAGTCAAGGTGAACTCATCTGCACACACAGAAGCCTCAGCTAAAGTCGAAACCTTCTTCTCATTCAGATACACGACAATTTTATCTGGTAACGAATTTTTAAAATCCTCAATCAGAATTAATTCACGAAGTTGCCCAAAATCGTCGACGCTGCTGGAATGGCACCATTTATCAAAAAGCATGCTCTTCTCTCGAGCATATTCCACATGAGTTTGACTGGCAATTTTGACATGTGAACGAAACTTTTGCCTATACGCCTCGGGGACCAACTCATAGGCCCTCAACACTGCACTTTTCAACTTATCATAGTCCAAACTGTCGTCAACAGACAAGGCGGAACACACCTCCTTGGCTTTTCCTGTTAACTTGCACTGAATCAACAGGGACCAAGTCTCTCTCGGCCAACGCAACGCCGCAGCTATACGCTCAAATGCGCCGAAATACGAATCCACCTCGTTATCCCTAAAAGGGGGTACGAGGGTGATGTGACGACTAATATCAAAATCAGCATTATCCCTAAAAGGCACAGGCAACGAACGAGCAGGAGATCGGGGCGAATGATCCACAGCAGCAGAGGAAGGTACAGCCGATTGTGTTCTAACTGAACTCAGGGGTACACGTCGGTCAGCTTGCGTTTCAAGCTCACATTGCCTGAAACGTAAGAGTTGAGTGGTATGTTCCTGACGTTTAATTTCAAGATCCAATTGTTTCAACTGAATGGCAAGTTTTAAATCTTCCGAATTTACCCCACTTAACGAACGCAACATTGGATCCGAACCTGAAGCATAATCAGTACTCGTCTCTGGACCTTGTAATTCATCAACCTCAATGCTAGAACTAGGCTGTAAATACCCTGTTGCAGGAGCGCGGTTTGAATTACGTCCAGCACCTCCTTTTTCTTGGCTGTTTTTACAACCGGAATTTCATAAAAATCCGCCACCAAATACAAATCAAATTTACGACAGGACTCCAAGGCTTCCCACGAAGGAGCCTTTTTAAAGTTCTCAATACTAAATTCCATAGGCCTAACACTTCCCCACCAAACATGAAAAAACTGCCAATCACAAAAAATACCAAAAATATAAATGGTACTCACCAGCAAAATTCTAAAATTTCTCGCAGACCGCATCGAACGAATTTCCCAACAAACTTAAATAGGGAACGAACGGACGAGCCCCCAATTATTACGCCCCGCGTCTAGGGAACGTTAGGGCATAACAAAACTAAGTTGGTAGTGATGGATTCCCAAGAAAACACTCCGGTCGGGGACCAAACAAGCACATTGATTAAGTAAGCAAAACTGTGTTTATTAAAGGGAATTGGTGAAACATAAAGAGCATCTCTTCGGGGTGACCACAGGCCAACATAACAAACAAAAAGAGTCTAGAACAGAAAAGTAGAAATTAAATAACCTAATCACATGTAAAATAAAATACAATCAACTTACCTAACTGCCTAACCAAGAAACAAAACCCAAACAAATTCACACAAACTAAAAGGGCAGGACACCCCTTCGCTCTGTTTCACAAGGTATGCTGTCTCCTTAAAGAATGAGAACTACTAAGCTTTAGCCACAACATATTCGTTAGACAGCAGTTTGGGCGCCGGCCGGAGGAGGAATCCAGGAGCTCCGAACCCGTTCATGTTCGCACCAACAATGAGCTCCTCGACCGCTGGCAAACGGTGTTCTTAAAAGACTCCGCCTTAATAGAGCGACCAATTATACGCCGACACCACAGCATCATGCAACCTATGAGAGAGCAGAGGAGAGCGAAAGGGAAAAGAAAAGACGACAACAACAAAGCAATACAATACAACAAAAAATATTTACCAAAAGACACGGTCGTAACACCAGCCTAGAAATGACAAGCGCCTGGACAAGAAGTTGTGCAGCATGTCATCAGCTGGTCATCAAAGATTACACCAAGATTTCTGACTGAAGTTGATGGGGTAATTGTAGAAGAACCCAGATGGATGGTGAAATCGAGTTGGAGTGGCAGGGAAGACAAGAAGCTCAATCCAATACAACAGCGTATTGCAGCCGTGGAACCCAGTAACCACACTGGGTCAGAGATTGCAGATTCTAACCGACCTAAAAAACAGCATCCATCTAAAAGGCTCTATGACCAGAGGCAGGTAAATCAACTCATCAGTGTAAAGCTTGTTGCCTTCTATTGTCATTTTTGTAACTTTAATTCATTAAGTGCCTTTATGTGAATTTCACTAACGACTTCAATACTCTCAATAAAAAAATAGATATCTGAAAAAATATGTCCTATGAGCAGGTAGGTGAAAATTATTATAACTTGGTTCTGCTTTTTATAGGCAAATAGACCAGAGCAGCTATTAAGATTAAATGGGTTACACTTTACTTGAAGGGGTGTGTATAAGACTGACATGACACCTTTATAATTATGACATGACACATGTCATGAATATGAAGGTTTTTATGCATGTTTATGACAACTGTCATTAAGTGTCATTCGCTCAGTTATGTAATTTTTAATGCAAAGATGACATTGTTTGAGATGTCTTTGTTATGGGCCAGGGTTAGTGGTAAGGGTAGGGGTAGGGTTAGGTCAAATAATGTCATCTTTGCATTAAAAATGACATAACTGAGCGAATGACACTTAATGACAGTTGTCATAAACATGCATAAAACCTCCTTCATGTCATGATTATGAAGGTGTCATGTCAGTCTTATGCACACCCCTTCAAGTAAAGTGTTACCATAAAATGTGCTAAATTGTCATGATGTCATAATGAAAACAAAGACTTTCTGACAATGTTAAAATTTAATGTATTTAGCAATACAATCACACAGTTGAACACACACAAGAAAATATCTGTTCTACATTGACTGTACAAAGTGAGAGCTAAAAGGCCTTTGACTATTACAGGTCTGAGTGGTGTTCATGTGTCAGTGTAGAGTGAAGGCAGTGTGTGTGATATTCACAATCAATTAAGATCGTACTAAACGAATGGATTTTAAACTGAAAGCCATTAGTGTCCAAACAGCAGAACAGTGCCATGGATGTGTAAATGGGTGAAATCAAGCAGAGAGGGAGCCGGAACAAGACCTGGGCTGGACTCAAATCCAGGTCTCGCATGAGCATCAATAGGATGCAGCTCGACCACATGTTCTTCATTTGACTGAGCTGTAGATCACGTCCTCAGATCTGGGGAGAAAGTAAATGAATATGTTAATGTAGCACCAGCAGGTGACAATCCATTATTTCGACAGCACAAAACAAGAGGTCTGATTAAGCCTTCAATATGTTTATTTTGGGTTCAGATGAATCGTTTCTCACCTGTTGGCATCAGACGGATGTGGCATCTCAATGGTCTCTTCAGTCTTGTTCATGTCTTTGTTCTTGAAGTGATGGACACTGGCATACTGAATCTCTTCAATATCTTCAGAGTCTTTTTCTGTTTGTTCTCTCCCAGAGCGTTTGGGTTTCTTCACTTTAATGTTGGTATACAGATCATCCCCCTGATTGGCTGATACTAGTGAATACACTGGAACGTCATTGGTCGGAGCCGTTTCTTCTGATCTGCCAACACGATCATCCTGCTGTTTTATAAAATAACAATCATACAGATATCACAAGATCAATCTGAAACATTGTGTCAAATATTTGTCAAGTAACAGTACATGATCTTGTAAGTAATTTTTATAGTCAAATATAATATCTATATCATGATCCTGCTGTTTTTGTATATGTATTTTCAAACTTGCCTGATTTTGTCTGACAACATTAGCGCCACCATCTCTCCTCTTTTTCCTGGAAAAAAAATTAATGTTGTTACAAAGTACTGAACAGTAAAATGTTGCAAGTAATATTTAATATTGTGCAATAAGTTTAACAAATTCTGCATTTGTGTTAACTTGTGAAATGTAGGAGCTTACTTAATAAACACAATGATGATGATGATGATGATGATCAATGCTCCACATCCCGCCACAATCCCAGTAACTGTGTGCAGAGCAGCTCTCAGAGCCCCTGAAACAAGATGTTCATGAAGATCATTTCACACCAGAGACAGATGAAACTCAGAGTGTCTGATTATAGTGAATACCTTTAACAGAGACTGAAACAGATGCTGATCTCTGAGATCCATGTTGATTCTGAGCCTCACAATAGTAGCGTCCACTGTGACTGGAGTTAAAGCTGGAGATGATGAAACTCTGTCCAGATCCAATAGCTGAGCTTTGATCCTCCTTAAACCAGCTGAAGTTCAGAGCAGGAGGGTTTGAGTCACTGCTGCAGCTCAGAGTCACTGAATCTCCCTCCACTATTTCACCAGATCCATTTATGGACACAGAGACATTCTTTGGAGGATCTAGATTAAAAGTGAATAATTACTTTATTTATCTCATGAATGTCCCTTATATGGTTGTTGACAATTACTGAAGTGTATCCGCAAGCAGAAGTTGAAAGAGATTTTATTTGAGTGATGAGATCAGAAAGGTACATGTACTGATTTATAAACCCATGAAGAGGGTCTCTATTCACACTCATTTTACATATTACATTAGTAAGTATAAATCATGTCTAATAATAAAAGATGTCATGCATTCAGTATGAACAGGCTGAATTTATCAAACAAATCTGAACTAAATTCTGAAAATCTCTGAATAATCTGTGAAATATTTCACTGTTAATGAATCAGTTTGTACTCACATCCTACATGAAGATAAACAGGTGGAGAGATCAGATGTTGATATCCTGAAACAGCACACTGATAGTTTCCTGAATCATGACGACTGACTGACTGCAGCTGAAGCTGATTCTCTGTGATGATTCCTGTAGTTACTCTTGTGTGTTCTGAACCAGATGAATGTTTGTTGAGCAGAGAGCAGCTGCTTTTATCATCTCAGAGTGACTGAATCTCTCTCTTTCACACTCTGCTGTGTCTCCACCTGCAGATCTGACAACAACAACTCTGTGTTTCACCATTATAGTTTCACCAACATAGCTTAATGTTATAATAATTGAAACTTAAGGGGGATGAAACTAGTAAAGAATAAAGTATTTACATTTATGCATTTGCTTTCATCCACAGTGACTTGCATTGATTCAAGGTAAACTCTCTATCAGTGCATGTATTTCCTGGGAATTGCACCCATGACTCATTACTAGTGCCGTGCTACTGTTTGAGCTCCTATAACAGCTGACATAATGTGTTTTACATATTTCTGTGGTGAATTTCTGAGAGTTCACTACCTGTGACATCCAGCTGAGCTCCAGGAACCCCCGTCCATCTTCCACTCACGCTGTTTGTAGTGAATCTGCAGTAGTAGATGTGTTTATCAGCTTCTGTTACACTCTTCAAAGTGATTCTGTAAGTGTCTTTATATTCACGGTCACACTGAACTCTTCCTCTGTTTTCTGGAACTAAACACAAGTTCGGTAGATCTCCATCAGTTACAGCAGGTTTGGTCCAGAAGACTGTTCTGAGCTGATGATTATGAGGATATTTTACAGTACAGGACATATTCACTGTTGATCCCTTTAATGCACAAACATATGAAGCGCTGTAATTCACTCCCCAATCCTGCTGAACATCATCCCCTGAAACACAAAACACAGAAATTAGAAATATAATTAGGCTTTCAAACACATGAATCTTTCATTTTCTTCTTGATTTCAGCTGATGCGTAACTTTACAAACTCAATTCAAAAGAATGGTGTGAATAATTCACTAATGTTAATGAATCAGTTTGTACTCACATCCTACATGAAGATAAACAGGTGGAGAGATCAGATGTTGATATCCTGAAACAGCACACTGATAGTTTCCTGAATCAAGACGACTGACTGACTGCAGCTGAAGATTGTTCTCTGTGATGATTCCTGTAGTTACTCTCTGTGTGTTTCTCACCAGATGAATGTTTGTTGAGGCAGAGAGCAGCTGCTTTTACATCTCAGAGTGACTGAATCTCTCTCTTTCACACTCTGCTGTGTCTCCACCTGCAGATCTGACAACAACAACTCACTATTCATCAGCTTAAAGTGATAGTCCACTTAAAAATATTATTTATCACTCTGATATTGTACTAAAGCCACACATGGCCTTCTTTCTTTCTCAAGAACATGTTTACAAATGTCCTGCTTGTGATTGTCCATTTAATAGCAGTTCAGTTCTTGTTTATATGTATAGCAGCACTTTCACAACACAAATCATTTCAAAGCAGATTCACAGCCAACTTTTGTTTCACTGAAACAATGTATTTGGGACCAAATGAACATGGACTCTGACATTACTTTCTATTATCTCTTTCTTTAATTTCTCCTAATCACTAGTGACTGTTTCAAGACAAACACTAAACTCTTCTGACAACAAGATAATATCATATAACAATAAAATACAGCTCTAAGTCACATGTTCAGTTAAACAGATGAAATTATATGTGAAGGCTTTAAAAACAGTTTAATGCAACTCATATTGTATATTGTATATGACTGGTTTTGATGATAAAGAAACAATTTATCTAAACCTTGCCCGTTGCTCTCCTTTACGTATTCATGAGAGAATGAGAAGAGCAGTTCACTCTGGTGTGTAGAAAACTTTTAGAAGAACCAGAAAACATGAAAACAGTGCACATGTGTGCAATGACCAGAACTGCTGCGAGGGCAAGAATTTTGCTAAATAAGAAATTAAATTTCAATTTGCTGCTTTGTTTCTTGATGAATCCTATCGCACACCTTCAGAACACTTGGAATCCGAGTCAAAAATCATGTGATTTCTCTACAGTTTTGCAACTTTTTTTTTTTTAAGAAGGTCACCTTTTAGGGTCATTATATGAATGAGTACTCAGAACATTTTATTTAACATTTTGCTTTTTGTATTCAAAAGAAAGAATGTCATATGCCAGGTGAAGTTATGATAAAGTGCTTGATGTGTGTGTGTGCGTCTGTGTCTGTGTGTGTGTGTGTGTGTGTGTGTGTGTGTGTGTGTGTGTGTGTGCGTGTCTGTGTGTGCGTGTGCGTGTGTCTGTGTGTCTGTGTGTGTGTGTGTGTGTGTGTGTCTGTGTGTCTGTGTGTGTGTGTGTGTGTGTGTGTGTGTGTGTCTGTGTGTGTGTGGTGTATTTCTGAGAGTCCTCTATCTCTACCTGTGACGTCCAGCTGAGCTCCAGGAATCCCCGTCCATGTTCCTCTGTTTGTAGTGAATCTGCAGTAGTAGATGTGTTTATCAGCTTCTGTTACACTCTTCAAAGTGATTCTGTAAGTGTCTTTATCTTCACGGACACACTGAATTCCTCCTCTGTTTTCTGGGTCTGAACACAGGTTTGATGTTTCTCCATCAGTTACAGCAGGTTTGCTCCAGAAGGCTGTTGTGAGCTCATGATCACGTGGATAGTTTAAAATACAGGACATATTCACTGTTGATCCCTTTAATGCACAAACATATGAAGGACCGTAATTCACTGCCCAATACTGCTGACCATCAACCCCTGAAACACAGAAATGACAAAATTAGGTGGTTTTTCAGTTGTTTTGAACCAATTTATACAAAGTATTTTGACCATTTTTACTTGTTAGCTGACAGCGAAACACTCATGTCAGTTTAAGAGCTACAAGTGTGAAGAGCTCAATCGGATATTCAAGAGTGTTAAAGTGTTTGTTTAGTGACTGAAGACTCACCCGCAGTCATGATCACCAAGATCAGAGGAAGACACGTTACGAGTGACCCCACCATAGTGAGTTCTGCAATCATAAAACAAACAATTATGAGCATCATCTATACAACATCACAAACTTTATTGTGTTGATAATCAATAATCAGAGATCATGATGATTTCAGATTAATTCACTGCTCATTGAAGGCTTGACATGTGCTGAGGATGTTTCTCATGTCAGGCCTTGTGTCTAATCGTGGACATTTACTCATCAGGGTCTTAGCACTATTTGAGCACTTCTGTATTTTCTGTGATATATTGATGTCTGCTACCACTGACTCTATATCTGTATCTGTCAGAATGTGGTGCATTAAGGAGAACACAAGTGTGATATTTATGTAGACTATATATTTAACACCATGCATATCTACAGACTCTGTCAATCTTCTCCTTGAATCCTCAGAAGTTAATGTTACTGATGATATTGCTACTGTGAAAGTCAGGAAGAAGACAGGAAGATAAAAAGCACCTTGGAGAAACACTACAGCAACGACCACACATAAGGAAAACAAATTGAGAGAAAATAGTGGAGTAAAAATGCCGACACATCACTTAAAATGTATTCAAATAAAAGTAAAAGTACACAATTTTTAAACTACTGTAAAACTACTTAATTACTGTAATGCGAGTATTTGCAATTCGTTACTTCACACCCCTGACTGAATGTGAACAAAGATTCTCACAGATAGAGCATGAAGCATTATCTTTAGCATAGGCATGCAAGAGACTCCATCTATACATATACGGACAAAAGTTTGACTTGATCACGGATCATAAACCACTGGAGGCTCTCTATAGCCTACAATCGAAACCATGTGCTTGCATCGAAAGGTGGGTGTTAAGACTACAACTGTATGATTTTCGTGTTGTCCACATTCCTGGCGAGCAAAACATAGCATGTCTGGTATATGGAAAGAGGGAACAACAGACACATAAATAAGAAGCTGAAGAATGTGTGAGATTTGTGGCTGTGAATGCTACTCCAAGGGCACATATAACGAGAACTGTGGAAGAAGCATCAGCAGAAGATGATGAATTAAAGAAAGTCAGACAGGCCATACAGACTGTTGTTTTGATGAATGCAAGTTGTATGCCGCCATTGCCAATGAGCTAAGTATGATTGGACAGATAGTCTTGAGGCTTACACGCATTGTGTTACTACAGTCACTCCAAGCAAGAGCATAGCTCACAAAGGACATTTGGGCATAGCACGCACCAAACAGAACCTTAGAAGTAAAGTGTGGTGGCCTGCCATGCAAACCCAGTCAACAATTTGATCTCACAGTGATCTCACCATGATCTCCCAGGATACTCGTGTTGTGGTCACAATGTGAGGTAACAGTGAGCTAAAAGTGTAACGTCACAGCGCCTTCAATGTGAATCATGTTACAGATGCCAATTAGTGATGAGACCTGATAAACCAGAGCCACTGAGAATGACAAAGTTACCCGAAACTCCCTGGCAGGATCTAGCCACTGACATATTAGGTCCTCTGCCAGCTGGAGAATCCATACTAGTGGTAGTTAACTATTACAGCCACAATTATTAGTATGGAATAGTCAAGTCTACCACAGCTGATAAAGTCATCGACTGTTTGGAGGAGGTTTTTAGCCATCATGGTCTGCCATGCACCCTCAGATCAGATTGTGGACCACAGTTTATGTCTGTTTAATTCCAACTATTCTGTGAGACAAATGGTATCCAGCATGTGAAAACTACGCCAAGGTGGGCACAGGCAAACAGCAAGGTGGAGAGGCATGCATCCAAACTAAAACGCATACAGATTGCTCAGGCAGAAGGCTTAGACTGGAAAAAGGAGCTCTGTAGGTATGTGGCAATGTACAAAGCTATTGACCACAACAATACAGGGAAGAGTCCTGCGGAGCTACTTTTTAATCTGAAAATCAGGGGAAAACTGCCCGATTTTAACATGTTGCGAAATGACCAAGAGGTGAGGGATCGTGATGCTGAGCACAAAGGATAAAAAGAAAGCTGATGGAGATAACCGCCAGGGGCAAAGAATTCACGGCTGGAAGAGGGAGATCAAGTCCTGATGAGACAGGAAAAGACAGACAAACTAACAACCACATTTAG
The DNA here is from genome assembly GCA_027422415.1 of Schizothorax lantsangensis. NCBI lineage: Eukaryota > Metazoa > Chordata > Actinopteri > Cypriniformes > Cyprinidae > Schizothorax > Schizothorax lantsangensis. The sequence continues at coordinate 40,083,885 of CM049841.1, read as the reverse complement.
CCCAGTCCCATACACTATTGAGTCCAGAAAAGGAAATTCTGTGACCATTGAAGACTCAATATAAAAGGAATACATCATTCTAACAAACAGCCAATCCAGAGTGTGCCACTAGATGGTGGTGCAGCTCCACAAATAAAACCAAAGAGACAAATCAAACTGCCTGAAGCCCTCTGCACACTGCACGATTTTAGCAATCCTCAGAGGTGTAAAGTCCAGGAGTCAGAAAGTAAAAGTCCTGCCATATGTTTATTCCACCCATGAACTCAGCAGCTGATTTCACCAGAGGAGGAACCAAGTCATTCCTTTCAAGTCACAAGCAAGTCTCAAGTCAAATCCCAAGTCCTCAAAGAGTTAAAGTTAAGGAGATAATTAAGTGACTAATTAAATGATGATTGTGCGTTAGTGATGAACACCTGCTGTTATTGAGAATTACAGAGGATCAGTGCTGTGCAGTGAGCAGCTATTATATATGTTTATTTTATGTCACGTTGAATATGACAGTTGGATATGTTCACAATGTTTTCTGGATAGTTTCTAAAATGCATGTTTAATTCTAAGCAAAGAGGAAATGTCACATATCAAGTGTAATGCGTGTGACGTCATTACGCATGGAGAGCGACGAGTAAAGATATGAGTTGAGTTCATGAACATCCTGTCACGTGTCTGATTTAATTTAGCATCTTTAGCTAGTTTGAGCAAAGACAACATTCAGATGTGCTAAAACAGCAGCCACATTTAAGTCCAGACTCAAAACCCATCTGTTTCACTGAGCAATTACTGAATGAGCACTGTGGTAGCATCCTAATATTATTGCACTGTATTTTGTGTAGTATCCTCATTTTTTTATTCTTAACTGTTTTCATTCATTTTAAATCATTTTAAAATGTTTATTCTCTGCTTTATGATTATTTAAATTTATTTTTTATGTAAAGCACTTTGAATTAGTATTGTGTATGGAATAAACTGGCCGTACCTAAAGATCTTCACACAGTATGTATCTACATACTACATATGTATCTACAACAGATATTGAGCTTCTGGAATTAAAATCCATTCATCAAATCAACATTCACCAAACAATTTCAGTTTTCGCCCTACAGAATTAGGTAACACTTTATTTCGATAGTCCACTTTAGACATTCTGTTAACAGTAAGTAACTTTGCAACTAGCAGTCATTAGAGTATTATAGACTGTCTGCTTAATATCTTCAAACACTTTATTTTGATGGGTCCACAACATACAACATACTATGAGAAACTTTGCAAGTATATGTCAACTTATTCTACTAACCCTAAACCTACCCTAACCTAACAGTCTACTCTGAGAGTTAGTAGACATGTATTGCAAATTAATGAGAATTAGTTGACATGTACTTGACACGTAGTTACAAAGTTACTTATAGTTAGTAGAATGTCTAAAGTGGACTATCGAAATAAAGTGTTACCCAGAATTATTTTATCTAATGCTAAATGCTGGTAAAAACGGTCTTACCACACTGCAGCGTCAATGTCTGAGTGTCAACGCCCAAATGACAAAAATATCTGCAGCTTAAAGTGTCAGAAGGCTGCAGTTTTCACATTTTAGAAAGTGTAGTTAAAATGTTCATCTTCCTCTTTCTGGATATGTGTGACGCCATCTCAACTACACAAGAACAACTCAAAAAGTCTCCAGATCCAAACAAATAACAAGCTTTATAGTTCACTGTTGTTAAATCTTTGTGAGAGAACATGTGAAACATTTCTTTGAGAAAGAACTGTGTAAAGAAGCTCATTATGGCTGCAGGAGCATCTGAGTAGGTTTTTTAGAGATGAAGTTTTATAAGTTTCACTTCGTCTTTCTGACTGAAACTCTGTGTTTTACACATCGAGCGGTGGTGCAACACAATCTCATTTACCACAATCATGAGCAAATACATTGTGTTTAAGTGGGCCAATGCCAGTTTCTGACAGACAACTCAAGCACTAACGCTACCAGACCAACGACAGATACAGGAAAAATAGTACTGATGTTCTTCAAAATAGATCTATTGGATGATTCCCAAAAACTGAGAAACTGGGATTGATTAGGCAAATCTTTTCTGCACTTCCATTGACTTTACTGTCATCTGGTGGTCAAAAAGATGAAGCTCATTTTACTGCCTGTTACAGTCTGGCTGTTGACAACATGCTGATTTAAGAAGCAATAAAAGTTATCAAAGGAATTGTTGTATTTTTTTGGTTGCACTTTATTTTACAGTTACCTGTACTCACAGTGTACTTACTTCAGAAAATACTGGAAAATATAAGGTAAGTGCATGTGCTTGGGTTTGGTTTAGGGGTAGGTTCAGGGTTAGTACCTAATTATTATCCTTTGACAAAGAAAAGGGCAAAAAACACAGTACAAACACACTGACTTGTTTTAGCAGTTTCAGCAAAATGGAAAGTCGACTAAAGCCCGATTCGGACGGTAATTAAATCACCAACTACAATAAAAATAAAAAAATCCATTTACTCTAAATGTGAGATTAAAATGTTTTAAATTTACTGACAAAACTTCAAATTTAGTGTCCAGACAAACTTCACTCACCATATGAACACAATGATGACGATGATGATGATGATCAATGCTCCACATCCCGCCACAATCCCAGTAACTGTGTGCAGAGCAGCTCTCTGAGCCCCTGAAACAAGATGTTCATGAAGATCATTTCACACCAGAGACAGATGAAACTCAGAGTGTCTGATTATACAAAATACCGTTAACAGAGACTGAAACAGACGCTGATCTCTGAGATCCATGTTGATTCCGAGCCTCACAATAGTAGCGTCCACTGTGTCTGGAGTTAAAGCTGGAGATGATGAAACTCTGTCCAGATCCAATAGCTGAGCTTTGATCCTCCTTAAACCAGCTGAAGTTCAGAGCAGGAGGGTTTGAGTCACTGCTGCAGCTCAGAGTCACTGAATCTCCCTCCACTATTTCACCAGACGCACTGATGGACACTGAGACGCTCTTTGGAGGATCTAGATTAAAAGTAAATGATGAATAATTACTTTATTTATCTCATGAACGTCCCTTATATGGTTGTTGACAATTACTGAAGTGTATCCGCAAGCAGAAGTTGAAAAAGATTTTATTTGAGTGATGAGATCAGAAAGGTACATGTACTGATTTATAAACCCATGAAGAGGGTCTCTATTCACATTCATTTGACATATTATTACTTTAGTAAGTATAAATCATGTCTAATAATAAAAGATGTCATGCATTCAGTATGAACAGGCTGAATTTATTAAACAAATCTGAACTAAATTCTGAAAATCTCTGAATAATCTGTGAAATATTTCACTAATGTTAATAATAAGTTTGTACTCACATTCAACGTGAAGATAAACAGGTGGAGAGATCAGATGTTGATATCCTGAAACAGCACACTGATAGTTTCCTGAATCAAGACGACTGACTGACTGCAGCTGAAGCTGATTCTCTGTGATGATTCCTGTAGTTACTCTCTGTGTGTTTCTGAACCAGATGAATGTTTGTTGAGGCAGAGAGCAGCTGCTTTTACATCTCAGAGTGACTGAATCTCTCTCTTTCACACTCTGCTGTGTCTCCACCTGCAGATCTGACAACAACAACTGTGTTTCACCAACATAGCTTAATGTTATAATAATTTAAACTTAAAGGGGATGAAACTAGTAAAGAATAAAGTATTTACATTTATGCATTTGCTTTCATCCACAGTGACTTGCATTGATTCAAGGTAAACTCTCTATCAGTGCATGTATTTCCTGGGAATTGCACCCATGACTCATTACTAGTGCCGTGCTACTGTTTGAGCTCCTATAACAGCTGACATAATGTGTTTTACATATTTCTGTGGTTTATTTGTGTCTGTGTTCACTATCTCTACCTGTGACATCCAGCTGAGCTCCAGGAATCCCCGTCCATCTTCCACCCTCTCTGTTTGTAGTGAATCTGCAGTAGTAGATGTGTTTATCAGCTTCTGTTACACTCGTCAAAGTGATTCTGTAAGTGTCTTTATATTCACGGTCACACTGAACTCTTCCTCTGTTTACTGGAACTAAACACAAGTTCGGTAGTTCTCCATCAGTTACAGCAGGTTTGGTCCAGAAGACTGTTCTGAGCTGATGATTATGAGGATATTTTACAGTACAGGACATATTCACTGTTGATCCCTTTAATGCACAAACATATGAAGCGCTGTAATTCACTCCCCAATCCTGCTGAACATCATCCCCTGAAACACAAAACACAGAAATTAGAAATATAATTAGGCTTTCAAACACATGAATCTTTCATTTTCTTCTTGATTTCAGCTGATGCGTAACTTTACAAACTCAATTCAAAAGAATGGTGTGAATAATTCACTAATGTTAATGAATCAGTTTGTACTCACATTCTACGTGAAGATAAACAGGTGGAGAGATCAGATGTTGATATCCTGAAACAGCACACTGATAGTTTCCTGAATCAAGACGACTGACTGACTGCAGCTGAAGCTGATTCTCTGTGATGATTCCTGTAGTTACTCTCTGTGTGTTTCTGAACCAGATGAATGTTTGTTGAGGCAGAGAGCAGCTGCTTTTACATCTCAGAGTGACTGAATCTCTCTCTTTCACACTCTGCTGTGTCTCCACCTGCAGATCTGACAACAACAACAACAACAACTCACTGATTCATCAGCTTAAAGTGATAGTCCACTTAAAAATATTATTTATCACTCTGATATTGTACTAAAGCCTTCTTTCTTTCTCAGAACATGTTTACAAATGTCCTGCTTGTGTTGTGATTGTCCATTTAATAGCAGTTCAATTCTTGTTTATATGTATAGCACTTTTCACAACAAAATCATTTCAAAGCAGATTCACAGCCAACTTTTGTTTCACTGAAACAATGTCTTTGGGCCCAAATGAACATGGACTCTGACATTACTTTCTATTATCTCTTTCTTTAATTTCTCCTAATCACAAGTGACTGTTTCAAGACAAACACTAAACTCTTCTGACAACAAGATAATATCATATAACAATAAAATACAGCTCTAAGTCACATGTTCAGTTAAACAGATTAAATGAAATGTGAAGGCTTTAAAACAGTTTAATGCAACTCATATTGTATATGACTGGTTTTGATGATAAAGAAACAATTTATCTAAACCTTGCCCGTTGCTCTCCTTTACGCATTCATGAGAGAATGAGAAGAGCAGTTCACTCTGGTGTGTAGAAAACTTTTAGAAGAACCAGAAAACATGAAAACAGTGCACATGTGTGCAATGACCAGAACTGCTGCGAGGTCAAGATTTTTGCTAAATAAGAAATTAAATTTCAGTTTGCTGCTTTGTTTCTTGATGAATCATATCGCACACCTTCAGAACACTTGGAATCTGAGTCAAAAATCATGTGATTTCTCTACAGTTTTGCAACTTTTTTGTTAAAGAATGAAAAAGGTCACCTTTTACAGTCATTACATGAATGGGTACTCAGAACATTTTATTTAACATTTTTCTATTTGTATTCAAAAGAAAGAATGTCATATGGCAGATGAAGTTACATGATAAAGTGCTTGATGTGTGTGTGGAGGGGGGTGTATTTCTGAGAGTCCTCTATCTCTACCTGTGACGTCCAGCTGAGCTCCAGGAATCCCCGTCCATGTTCCTCTGTTTGTAGTGAATCTGCAGTAGTAGATGTGTTTATCAGCTTCTGTTACACTCTTCAAAGTGATTCTGTAAGTGTCTTTATCTTCACGGACACACTGAATTCCTCCTCTGTTTTCTGGGTCTGAACACAGGTTTGATGTTTCTCCATCAGTTACAGCAGGTTTGCTCCAGAAGGCTGTTGTGAGCTCATGATCACGTGGATAGTTTAAAACACAGGACATATTCACTGTTGATCCCTTTAATGCACAAACATATGAAGGACCGTAATTCACTGCCCAATACTGCTGACCATCAACCCCTGAAACACAGAAATGACAAAATTAGGTGGTTTTTCAGTTGTTTTGAACCAATTTATACAAAGTATTTTGACCATTTTTACTTGTTAGCTGACAGCGAAACACTCATGTCAGTTTAAGAGCTACAAGTGTGAAGAGCTCAATCGGATATTCAAGAGTGTTAAAGTGTTTGTTTAGTGACTGAAGACTCACCCGCAGTCATGATCACCAAGATCAGAGGAAGACACGTTACGAGTGACCCCACCATAGTGAGTTCTGCAATCATAAAACAAACATTATGACATTATGAGCATCATCTATACAAAATCACAAACTTTATTGTGTCTATAATCAATAGATAGAGATCTGATGATGATTTCAGAGTAATTCTCTGCTCATTAAAGGCTTGATGTGTGCTGAGGATGTTTCTCAGGTCAGGCCTTGTGTGTCTAAAGAGCTTCACACAATGTATCTATAACAAAGTTTGAGTTTCTAGAGTTAATATCAACTCATGACTACAGTTTTAAATAATCTGTTGTTGCAGAGGTTAAAAAGATCAATATGATCATATAAATGACGGAAACAATGTGATTCAACTGTAATAAAAAAAAGAGAAAAAAAGTGGTTAAAATCAATATGATTTAAGTGTAATGGGTTGACATCGAAGGTTGCAGGTTGTAGCTGACACGAGCTATGCTGTGCATCACAGCCACTACAGACTGATGCAGAGACAACAGCACGAGTCCGTCCCTGCGTCCCAATGCGCATATTATCCACCCTATCTGCCCTAAATAGTATTGAAAATTACTAATATCACATAGAATTTAGGATGGATAGTGTGCACATTGGGACGCAGGCTGTGTCTTCATTTATTAATGTCTATTTTCCCCCTTTTTATCAGGTGTGAAATACATAACAGTGTATTTTCATAACGAGTTAAAGCGATATAGTAGTCATGAGACTGGTTATTTCCATGAATATATGCGAAAGCATATGTTTGATGCAAACAAAGACTGTAATGTTACCTATGCTAATCGGCATGCTTAACATGCTAAACATTTGGACGGAGAAGACTAAATGAGATGTAGCTATCTCACAGTGGTTTAAGTGGAACAGAAGGGTATAATTGGGTCATTCTTCATTTGTGGTGGCAAGTGGTGTCCCTCTATTTACAACAGTTGAAATAAACTTTAAATACCAATAAATCATAAAATGTTTGCATGTTTGTATTCTGTAGGGTAAACAATTTGTGCACTGTTAGTAGTTATTTTTTTTGTTTTAAAATACATATTTAATTGAGTTTGTGAGATTGCATTTGTAACAAAATATGGATGTTCCTGCCATACCTTAGAGAGGTATCATGGAATATATAATTGCAACAATATAACATTCTTAACACAAATAAAGTGGTTATATTGTGAATATAGATTTTATTTAACAAGTACAATTTTATTAAATTGTTTTAAAAAAATACATATTTTGTTATATTTAAGAAAAAAGTTGTGTCCCCCAAATTCATGTCTGTGGTGTTACAACAACGGATGTTGCCCCTTTAAGAAAAGGGAGAATTGTATTTGGACTACTTCCTGTGTGTAAAGGTCACTGCAGGTGCTGGCTGATATGAGGGGTGCATGGGGAGTACATGCTTTCTTATTAATTTTCTTAAAGTTAGCTAAATTTCTGACAATTTCATGTGTCACACTTTATTAGTGTCTGTGGTGTTATGTTTATAACATGCAGATCTGACATATTTTTTCCAAAATGTCCCCTGATCTTGAAATCATCATGATGGCAGCCTCCATTTTAGAAAAGTCTGGATTTAGGCAGATTTGTCTGTGGTGTTACTGTCTGTGATGTTATACTGTCTTTTCTGGTAACACCACAGAGCCTATAGTAACTTGCAATATAAAGTCTGTGGTGTTAGATTACGTCTGTGGTGTTTCTTTAAAATGACATAGACATAACAATATCTAGTTTAAATCTAGATTAAAGACCCATCTCTTTAACCTGGCGTACACATAACACACTAATACACTTCTATTATTCAAATCCGTTAAAGGATTGTTAGGCTGCATTAATTAGATCAACCGGAACCGGGAACACTTCCCATAACACACGATGTACTTGTTACATCGTAAAAAGATTGACATCTACACTAATATTAGTCTGTTTCTTTCTAATTCCGAGGTCACTGCATTCACCAGATCAGATGGTGGATCAGCACCTAGAGACGACCTCTACAGCCCTGAACGTCAGCGGAGACCAGGACACCTAGATGAGCCCCAGAGACAGACCCCCAGTGAGGACCCCGTCACCTAGACAGCCATCAGGAAAAGACCTCGGGAACCAGTTGAGCCCTCCAATCTGACTTTGCAGCAGTTGGAATTGAACTGCTAGGTCGTCTGGCCAGAGGAGAACTGGCCCCCGACTGAGCCTGGTTTCTCCCAAGGTTTTTTTCTCTGTTCTGTCACCAATGGAGTTTTGGTTCCTTGCCGCTGTCGCCTCTGGCTTGCTTAGTTGGGGACACTTCATTTCCAGCAATATCGTCGACTTGATTGAACAGAAACTTTTTGAACTGAACTGAGCTGGACGATGACATCACTGAATTCAACAATGAACAAGCCTTTAACTGAAAATTGAGTGTTTAATCTTGTCATTTTACATTATTGACACTATTTTCCCATTTTGATATTGTGCAGTTGCTTTGTCACAATTTGTATTGTTAAAAGCGCTATATAAATAAAGGTGACTTGACTTGACTTGACATAAGTGGCTGTGTCACCAGTGTTTGACTGAAATTATTCAAAAGTCAAAATGTTCTTAAGCTGTCATTTCAATGGATATTAAACTAATTTTAAATGCATAACAATATATTTTATTAGAAAAACAAAACAAAAAGCAAACAAGCATTTTTACAAATTATTCCTCTCATTTGCCACCCCAACTGAAGAATGACCCATTTGTACAATGTTAATTAAAAGTGAATGTTATGCGTAATGAAGTATGTTTTTTATGTATTTCATAATGAGTTCAATGTTTTATAATGGATTGTTGAAATAGTGTTTTATCGAGTTGGGACTCATTCATGAAAAGTGGAAGAAGTTACTGAAGAATAAATTGATATTGAACACAAAAGAACTGTATTGTTATCATCACAAGGGAAGAACTCATTTTGCAGTTGAATGAGGACACAGACAGAAAGGTGTTCAGTTATGAATGTTATAGAGGAAGTGATGTATTTGTATTATTGGCTTCAGACACATATTGATGTGATTAATGTATTAATTTATTCACAGTTCTATTGTTCAAGTAATATTTGATGAAAGAAAGACATCAGACAGCCAATACAGACTGATGCAGAGACAACAGCACGAGTCTGTGTTTTCATATATTAATGTCTATTTCCCCCTTTATCAGGGTGTAACATTGTAGCCCTATTATTTTATATATTTTAGTTAAATAAAATGGTCTTACCGTGCTGCAGTGCCAATGTCTGAGTGATGACGACCAAATGACAAAAACATCAGCAGCTTAAAGTGTCAAATGCCTGCAGTTTTCACACTTAAATATGCAGTTAAAAAATATTTTTCTTCCTCTTCCTGGATATGTGTGACGCCATCTCAACTACACAAGACCAACTCAAAAAGTCTCCAGATCCAAACAAATAACAAGCTTTAGAGTTAACTATTGTTAAATCTTTGTGAGAGAACATGTGAAACATGTTGAGAAAGAGCTGTGTAAAGATGCTCATTATGGCTGCAGGAGCATCTGAGTGGGTTTTTCAGAGATGAAAGTTTAGAGCTCTTAGATTCACTTCCTCTTTCTGACTCAGATTCTGTGTTTAACACATCAAGCGGTGATGCCACACAACCTCACGTACCACCATTATGAGCAATTACATTGTGTTTAAGTGGGCCAATGCCAGTCTCAGAGAGACAACACAAGCACTTACTTACACTACCAGACTGACAAAAGATAAAGTCAAAATAGTATTGTTCTTCTAAAAGAACAGATCTATTGAATGATTCCCAGAAACTGGGATTGATTACGCAAATCTTTTCTGCACATCTGTTGACTTTACTGTCATCTGGTGGTCAAAAAGATGAAGCTCATTTTACTGCCTGTTACAGTCTCAATAATTTCATATAACAGTAAAATACCGCTCTAAAATAATACAAGTCACATGTTCAGTTAAAGAGATGAAATGATATGTGAATGGTAACCATCTTCAGGCTTTAAAAACAGGATGCAAATGCATGAAAAACACCCCCATGCAACTCAATATACTGAATATTCCAAGTGGCATACGACTGGTTTTGATGAGAAAGAAACATCGATTTAAATCATTCATGAGTGTATGAGAATAGCAGTTCACTCTGGTGCACTGAAACAGGCAAGCTTCTTAAATGTTGTGTTTCAGCTTTGTTTTTGATTTCTCAAAATAGTGCACACTGTTACAATAACCAGCTGGAGTGACCATGAGTTCTGCTAGAGGGCACTCCACCCCTTTACCATCATTACTCACCCCGGACTACATTTTCCAGGTTCCCTCTGCCCAGGAACTCATTATCTGTTAACATCTGTTTCATATCAGGAGGACTATTTAAGATGCACACACATACTCAGATTGTTGAGTATTGATAGCCTGTAACATCTTTGTGTTTTCTGCCTTGCCTGTGGTTTTCATCCTTTGACTGTTTACCTGGTTTCCTGTGATTGTTTGCTGCCTGCCCTGACCTTTGCCTGTTTTGTGGATTACTCTTTTGCCTCTGCCTTGGATTATATTATTTGCTGGTTTTCGATCCTGCCTGTTTGACCACGTTTTCTTTTTTTTTTAATAAAGCCTGCATTTGGATCCACCAACTCGGTTGTCACGCCTCCACATTATACGCAAATGTATGCAATGACAAGAACTGCTGCGAGGTCAAGATTTTTGTTAAATAAGAAATTACATTTCAGCTTGCTACTTTGTTTCTTGATGAACCCTATCACATACCTTCAGAACACTTGGGGATGTAAGTCAAAAACATGTAATTTTACTACAGTTTTGCAGTTCACCAACTATGAAAAACAGTAAACAGTAACTAATACAAACAGCAAACATATCAAAATAGTATTATAACAAAATTATGGCTTTACAAAAATACATTAAAAATAAAATCATGAGAACATATGATAAATAAAACTGTATTTAACAAATATGTTTGGCTACAGTAATTACAACTTTTCAAAGTTTATGTGTTAACTGATAATCACTAATGGATAATAACATGATATTTAGCATTTTAGGCTCTATTTGACAGCAAAGTATATGTTTTCTGCAAATAGAATTATGCAAGTGTATCTGTTTAGTTTCTTATTTTTGTATCATTCATATAATCTTTATTTGACCCTCTAACTCTAGCACTATCTATTATAATTCTATTTTATCTATCTGTCTGTCTTGACCCTCTATCATTTGCATATTTATTCTGTAACTGCTAGCTTTTCTTGAAAAACTAACACTAGCTTTCTTTTTTCTATTCTGTATACTTGTTTCTTAAAAAAAAAAACACTAGATTTCTTTTTTCTATATTCTATCTACTTGTTTTCTTTATGAAAAAAACGTGTTGTGTGTGCGTGTGTGTGTGCATCTTTTATGCAAAGTTTACGGTTTTTCTCCACCTCTCTCTTTTTGCAAGCATACACCTGCAGTACAGAAACACATGCACACAGAAACTTGTCTTGTTGTCAACTTAAGTACAAACCCGATTCCAAAAAAGTTGGGACACTGTACAAATTGTGAATAAAAACAGAATGCAATGATGTGGAAGTTTCAAATTTCAATATTTTATTCAGAATACAACATAGATGACATATCAAATGTTTAAACTGAGAAAATGTATCATTTTAAGGGAAAAATAAGTTGATTTTAAATTTCATGGCATCAACACATCTCAAAAAAGTTGGGACAAGGCCATGTTTACCACTGTGTGGCATCCCCTCTTCTTTTTATAACAGTCTGCAAACGTCTGGGGACTGAGGAGACAAGTTGCTCAAGTTTAGGAATAGGAATGTTGTCCCATTCTTGTCTAATACAGGCTTCTAGTTGCTCAACTGTCTTAGGTCTTCTTTGTCGCATCTTCCTCTTTATGATGCGCCAAATGTTTTCTATGGGTGAAAGATCTGGACTGCAGGCTGGCCATTTCAGTACCCAGATCCTTCTTCTACGCAGCCATGATGTTGTAATTGATGCAGTATGTGGTCTGGCATTGTCATGTTGGAAAATGCAAGGTCTTCCCTGAAAGAGACGACGTCTGGATGGGAGCATATGTTGTTCTAGAACTTGGATATACCTTTCAGCATTGATGGTGCCTTTCCAGATGTGTAAGCTGCCCATGCCACACGCACTCATGCAACCCCATACCATCAGAGATGCAGGCTTCTGAACTGAGCGCTGATAACAACTTGGGTTGTCCTTGTCCTCTTTAGTCCGGATGACATGGCGTCCCAGTTTTCCAAAAAGAACTTCAAATTTTGATTCGTCTGACCACAGAACAGTTTTCCACTTTGCCACAGTCCATTTTAAATGAGCCTTGGCCCAGAGAAAACGCCTGCGCTTCTGGATCATGTTTAGATATGGCTTCTTTTTTGACCTATAGAGTTTTAGCCGGCAACGGCGAATGGCACGGTGGATTGTGTTCACCGACAATGTTTTCTGGAAGTATTCCTGAGCCCATGTTGTGATTTCCATTACAGTAGCATTCCTGTATGTGATGCAGTGCCGTCTAAGGGCCCGAAGATCACAGGCATCCAGTATGGTTTTCCGGCCTTGACCCTTACGCACAGAGATTGTTCCAGATTCTCTGAATCTTTGGATGATATTATGCACTGTAGATGATGATAACTTCAAACTCTTTGCAATTTTTCTCTGAGAAACTCCTTTCTGATATTGCTCCACTATTTTTCGCCGCAGCATTGGGGGAATTGGTGATCCTCTTCCCATCTTGACTTCTGAGAGACACTGCCACTCTGAGAGGCTCTTTTTATACCCAATCATGTTGCCAATTGACCTAATAAGTTGCAAATTGGTCCTCCAGCTGTTCCTTATATGTACATTTAACTTTTCCGGCCTCTTATTGCTACCTGTCCCAACTTTTTTGGAATGTGTAGCTCTCATGAAATCCAAAATGAGCCAATATTTGGTATGACATTTCAAAATGTCTCACTTTCAACATTTGATATGTTATCTATATTCTATTGTGAATAAAATATAAGTTTATGAGATTTGTAAATTATTGCATTCCTTTTTATTCACAATTTGTACAGTGTCCCAACTTTTTTGGAATCGGGTTTGTAAATACAAGACAGATTTAAACTTTCAGTATTATTTTTTGCAAACTTACTTTGTTGATTTATTGCTATATTTATATACCTAACTTATATATTAGACATTCAAAGCTCATATTTTTACAGCTTCAAAGTATTTAAGCTAACCTGCTCAATTATACAGTACCTTGAACAAATTAGCACAAATCCAGCTGTAATACCAAACAGCACCACAGGGTGTGAAAAACACCACTAAAGCAGCCGCTTTGACCTGACTGCACACTTACTGGAGGATCTCTGAGGCCCCCTATTGGCCCGCAGCCCCTGATTGAGAAGCACTGGTTAAAAGAGCTTCACTTGTAAGTACAGGATCAACAACATTGATCAAACCACCATTCACCAAACACACAATATACTTTATTTTAATTATTGTTCAAACAATCCTTTTAACACATTTGAATCCTTCTAAACGTAGTATAAACATGTCTCTCTGTGAATGGTTACAGATACGAAATTATAAGAACAGCAGCATAACGGGAAGTTAAACTGCTCTTAAACTGCTGAACTATTAATGAATAACACACCAAAAATTAACACCAGCCTTCCTCTTTCTCGGTGTCTGCGCCTCTTCTCAACAAGTCGATTCACCTTTAGAAATAGGTATAGAGTTTCAGACAAGTCAAGAAGAGCTCAAAAAGAACATGAAAGCATTCTTTAAAAGCAAATTAATACAGCATCCAATTCACTATTGTAAAAGATTTGTGTGAGAGTATGTGAAACATTTGCTTTGAGAAAAACAAACATTTAATTGCAAAGATTACACACATTTCAACACAAATTAAAATTCACACTATTTATTTTCTTAATGCATCTTACTGTGATCGGTCCATCCATATGTAGACCTATCTGATGTATAAAATAAAGTCTTGTTTGTTTAGCACAATCGCTTTTTAGTCGCAACTTCTATTTCATGCCGACTTCAATGTAGGAAAATGTAGAAGCATGTTCAGTGATGTGATCACATGTTACAATTCTTCATGCAACTTTGATGCTGCTGTAGATCACAGAGGAATCATCCACCGTTTCAGCATTTGAACTGTTCAATAAGAATAAAAAAAATAAAAAATAAGATGAACCAGATGAATGTGCACCCATAAACCTTGTTCCTCTAGGTTACCTGTGCCTCATTTTCTTAAAGGGTTATTCCACCCCAAAATGAAAATGTTGTCATTAATCACTTACCCCCATATCGTTCCATTCCGTAAAAGCTTCGTTCGTCTTCGGAACACAATTTAAAATCTTTTGAATGAAAACCGGGAGGTTTGTGACTGTCCCATTGACTGCCAAGTAAATTACACTGTTGAGGCCCAGAAAAGTATGAAAAGCATCGTCAGGATACTCCATCTGCCATCAGTGGTTTAATCTGAACTTTATGAAGCACCGAGAATACTTTTTGTATGCAAAGAAAATAAAAATAGCGACTTCATTCAACAATTCGTCTCCTTCCGTCTCCGTAGCGCCATTTTGGAGAATATCGTACAAATGTCGTACATACTTTTTATGCGTTCAAAAAGTATTCTCGGTGCTTCATAAAGTTCAGATTGAACCACTGACAACCCGATCTCATGAAAGTGCATATAAATAGTACGCCATAGTGAATAAAAATGAAAACTTGTGGTATTGATATGCAAAAATGGACTTTGGCGTGTATATGCTACGCGATGGGTAGGATTAGGGTTGTGGGGTAGATGCGTATCATATGTATGCGAAAATTGCATATTATATGCACGCCAACAAATTTCGTATCTACACGTGAAAACTGTGTATTATATGCACGGCAAAGACGTTCGTATCATATATACACCAAAGACCACAAGTTTTCATTTTTATTTGGCGTACTATTTATACACATTTTCATGAGACGGGCTCCCACTGATGGCAGCAGGGGCGGACTTACCCATTAGGCAAAGGTAGGCGACCGCCTTGGGCCCCCAAAAGCCAAGGGCCCCCTAAAAAGCTTTTCATATACGAGATGCGCATTAAGCGCGGCCGCGGACACGCGAACGGTTGCTGTTTACTGTGTTTATTGCCACGACAACCGTCTGCGTGTCCGAGTTGAACGTGCTTCTTGTGTATTCTGCTTGTAGCAAATATAAATATAATGCATGAAGATGACTGCCGCGCGAGCGCGAGGTCTCTCTCTTTCCCAGCGCGCGCACACACTCTCTCTCTCTCTCTCTCTCTCTCTCTCTCTCTCTCTCTCTCTGCGTCTGCTCTGTTCTGAAAGGAGCTGCGCTTTCAGTTAAACACATATGTTTCTCCTCTAATTTTACATGCAGGTATAGCCGAAATCACAGCACAGCTATTGTCTTTATCTTATGTGTAGCCTATTTGATTTTATCAGACGACGGCACGATTATAAATCAGGATTTTTGTGCAGATTAACATCTTAGAAGGAAGAGCTGGTTATGTAGCCTTAATGGATCGCGTTTCAGTCACTATTTCATATTCATTCCGGTGTCTGACAACAGAAACAGTAAAATATATTAATGAAAATTTATTGAGAGTTTAGCTGCATCAAAATACAGTATGTGGCACAGAGAACCAAACAAATGTAATAATAAATATACATTTTGCATGTTCAGAAGAAGTGAGCTGCCCTGTCTTGCGAAAATGTCAGTAAATTGCTCAGTGCAAAGAAAGAGAAGTAATAGGAACATGGTATTTCTATGTTCTTTTTTTCATGTGTCTAATACAGTGGTTCTCAAACCTGTCCTGGGGACCCCCAGCCACCACACATTTTCAAGTCTTGCAGACTCTACTAATGAGCTGATGAGTTGAATCAGGTGTGTTCAATGAGGGAGACATACAACATATGCTGTGGTTGGGGGTCCCCAGGACAGGTTTGAGAACCACTGGTCTAATAGACATGAACAATTTCTTTGAAAAACATCTATGACCTATGAAACATGTCTACTCTTCATGCTCTATGTTGACTATGGTTTCACTAATAATAAACATATATTGCATAAAGCATCCATATTTATCCATGCCCATGTTGATTAGAGTATTAAAAACTTGAAAAGTATTAATTTAATGTACATTTAGAACAAATAAAAATGTGCGATTAAGTTGTGATTATTCGCAAGTTAACTCATGGCAATCATGCGATTAAATATTTTAATCGATTGACAGCCCTAAGTTACAATGACTAAAATTAAATGTAGGCTTAACCTGGTAACTCAACAGTGGACTTTCCTCATCAATATAGGCTATATTTTTCACACTTTTCTCATTCTCACTAATTTAAGTTTTTATATGAAGGGGACCGCTGAAGGGAACCGATTCTCTTCAGAAAAGTTTTGATGGCATTTTCTTTGTACCTGATAAAGTATCATTTATGAGCTGAGCGCTGCTTTGTTTACAGCCGTTACCGGGGAAACCGCTATATTTCTGAAGTTCCAAAAGCGCCTCCTACTGGCAGAGAATGAATGTGCATTTTCAATAATCCAGTGCAGTTTTTGTTCAGACCAATGTGAAAATCCACCCACATAAACCCGTTTTAAATAATATAATAATTTATACTTCTGACTCATCCCTTTTCTTAAAAAAAATGGTTTAAAGGTTCAATTGTGAGGTTTATCGTTTTATAATTTTTTTTTTTATCTCAATGGTAAATCAATTGCTATTTCATGGTCTACAACATGAAAGAATAAAAGTGTCTGCTAAATGAATAAATGTAAATGTAAATGAAAGAATCCCATTATAACATGTACATGAAAAATGTAGAAACATTGGACACAACTATGGGGCACCATTGTGCAGTAGCAAGCATCACGACAAAAAAGAAACCTCAAGGTTGATCTAGGTAAATGTGTGCAAATGTATAGGGCCCCATTCCTATATTTGACTGGGGCCCCCAATTCACTAAATCCGCCCCTGGATGGCAGATAGTCTATTTTGTAGGGATGGCTGACGCGAAACTGACATTTCGACACGGTGTCGAGATCCCGAAGCACAGATGTTTCGAAACACTGCTCCGAAGCGTGATTCGAAACACCCATGTCACGTGACTAAGGCGATTCGAAGCATCGGGGCGTGTCACAAGTGTTTCGAGACGTTCATACCTGCCGATTCTGCGTTTGATTGACAGAGTCGGGAACAAATCACACAATTGCACATCTGTCTTAACCTAACTCCCACAAAGTATAAAAGTGGAGTTAACACAGCTTCACTTTGTGGGTTTTTGTGAGAGGACTTTTTCAAAGGCTGGAGAAATTCTATGTAAAAAAAAGAAGTAGGCTAAGTCCATCAACAGCAGAACAATTAATATTTTTAAATAAAAATCTTTATATGTAAAAAATAAATAAAAATAAGACATTGTGGCTTGATGTATTTTATTGTCTATTTTTCATTACCAAAATAACACTTATTTATTCACAAAGAGTTCATTCAAATGTCAGACCGATGTTTCAACACTTTACAAGAACAGAACAATAAAAACACACATTTTAATTGTTTATTATAATTTTGTGAAGATGCCCGTTTCACCCAGGATTCGAACCCAAGGAGACAGTATTCCAGTCGAGCACACTAACCACTCCCCCAAATCACTTGGTGGATAGACTAACATAACATAGGTTATAATTCGTCAGTCGCTTAACTGTTTCTTTGTCGACGCTGTTTCAGAGCAATACTTGAAAATGACCACTAGGTGTCACCCTAGAGACGGGTGTCGAAATGTTTCAAAGCCTCGACACGTTTGCTTCGACTGCTTCAGTGTTTCACGAAGCCACGCTCTGCCCACCACTACAATTTTGACGATGTCTTTCATACTTTTCTGGGCCTTGACAGTGTAATTTACTTGGCAGTCAATGGGACAGTCACAAGCCTCCCGGTTTTCATCCAAAATATCTTAAATTGTGTTCCGAAGACGAATTAAGCTTTTACGTGTTTGGAACGACATGGGGGTAAGTGATTAATGACAAAATTTTCATTTTGGGGTGGAATAACCCTTTAAGAAAGCTGGAGAGTTTATGTTTGTTCACATCTTTAACACTATTGACGCTAGACTTGGTGAAGTGCATCTCACCCGGCAGAAACAGTGTTTCCATTCTGACATCCGGCCACCGCGGTCGTGTTCCCGGTGTTTCTGTGGTGCTGGACGCTGGCGTACTCAACCTCGTCTTCATCTCCAGCTCTCTGGGGTTTTCTGGGTCTGCTGTGAGTGACGCTGGAGTACACTAAGTCATCCGGATCGGCTGTTTTTGAAGGTTTTGCACTCGTCTGATCCGTCACAGCTGTGCTGTTGTTTTCCTGAACAAACACACAGTCCGGATGATCCCACTGTGATCACAATTACATGAAAATGTGCTGAAATAGATGCTGTTCTGCACTTGCCTGTTTTGAAACGTCTCTTTGGACACCGGTGTCTCCTGTTTTCCTGCTGGAGAGAAGAAAAATGAAACATACAGTGTCCATGTCACGGAAAGCAAAGATTTGCTATAACTGATGTGGTGTACAAACAGTTTTCACTTAGACATTTCTAGCAACAGTTTCAAAGAAACAGCAAGTAACATGTTGACTTAAAGGAACCCTACACTATTTTTGAAAACAGGCTACTTTTCCAACTCCCCAAGAGTTAATATTATGTTGATGTTACGCAGCGCCTGAAAATAGTCCCTATCACTACTTTACACACACACACACACACAAACAAAATGTAAAAAAGGCACTATGTCCTGTATTAAAATAAAGCTATTTCCGTATTGACTACTTTCAGGCGCTGCGTAATATCACTGCGCCTGCTGCACTCATGGTACGGCAGCAAAGTTTGATTATTACACCTGAATGAGAGTATAGTTCCTAGCCATATCGGACTAGAAAATCACAACTTTTCATTTTCCGTCAGTCTTAGTACACGATGTAACTACAGAAGAGTCAAGTTTTAAATAGGAAAAATATCTAAACTCTTTGGTCATTTTTGAGCGAGATGCTAATGGTCTAATCAGATTCAATGATCTATGCTAAGCTACGCTAAAAGTGCTACCGCCAGACCCGGAGATCGACTGAATGGATTCAAAAACAGTAAAACTCAACTGTTTAACTCTAGGGGAGTTGGAAAATTAGCCTATTTCCAAAAATAGTGGCATATAGTGGAAAATATAGTGGAAAAACTGTATTTATTCTTGTGCTGTGCTGAAAATCCTGTAGCTAATTTGGTGTTTCTTGTTGAAAAGTGACCGCTCTTCTGAAAAATGCTTGTCATTTTCTCGTTATGCTATATTACCACTAAATCTTGGATTCAATCTTTTTGTCAACTTGTTTTCTGTCATTTAGCACAGGTTTTGTATTTCATTTCGGAACTGATTAATCATAGGCCTCATTGATCTGAGCTTATGCACCTCAGTTAGCATAATTAGTCAATACTCTCTTAAAAATCAAATATTTGGTAATATAGCATAATGAGAATTGTCTAAGTTTTTTTTTTTGTAGACCAATAATTTTTTCCAAATTCAGTTGTTATATACCCTGTGTGAGCAAAGTCAGTAAGGTTAAGTCCAGTACGATTAACATTAACTAGCATTTTTACTAGAAAAAGAGAATAATCTCCAGGTCAAAAAGACAGGAAGGGTTAAAAGTGTCATAAAAGTAGTTAATATATGACTTGCGTGCTGTACATTTTACATAAGCCACATAAAATATAGATCTTCTGAAGTCATATGACAGCTTAGTGTGAGGAACGTAAAGAAAATGTTATTATATGGTATTGTTCAAAATGCAAGACGAAGAATGAGATTGTTTATGATGAATGAGAAAAATATCTGTTTATTCACCTCACATATGGCTTGGATTATAGCACACAAGTCACATAAACAACCCTTATGATGTTTTATGGTGTTTTTCAGGTTTTTCCACAGCAAAAATGACAGCAGTTTTTCTTACCTGGTGATTTTTATTACTACAATAATAATGCAGATGCAGATGAGCGCCGCCCCGATTCCAGCAGCTGCATACAGAACGGGTTGCTGGCCACCTGAGTGAAGAAAAACATGATTTCACATGATGCCCGTGACACCAGCAGAGTTCAGTGAGAGCCTACAGTATCATATTAATACCTGCAGATATTACAGACACAGATGCTGATCTCTGAGATCCATGTTTATTCTGAGCCTCACAATAGTAGCGTCCACTGTGTCTGGAGTTAAAGCTGGAGATGATTAAACTCTGTCCAGATCCAACAACTGAGCTTTGATTCTCCTTAAACCAGCTGAAGTTCAGAGCAGGAGGGTTTGAGTCACTGCTGCAGATCAGAGTCACTGAATCTCCCTCCACTATTTCACCAGACGCACTGATGGACACAGAGACATTCTTTGGAGGATCTGAAAAATATAAACATTACGTCTCACAGTGCATCTTTTGATCAGTCTGGACTGAATTGTGCTGATATGAAGATCGAGTCTTGACGTACATCTAACACTGAGAGTGAGGGCAGGAGACGACAGATGTTTCTGATCTCTCACTGCACAGCTGTAGTTTCCCGTATCATCACTGCTGACCGACCGCAGCAACAGCTGATTCGAGCCGATCGATTCTGATAAACGCTTACTGTTTTTATACCAGGTAAAGTTTGTTTTATCTGAGAGGTTACAGGTGGTTTTACAAAATAAAACAGGTGATTCTCCCTCAACGACCTCTTCAGGAATCTCCACTCTGAGCTCTGAAATCATGGAGAAAACATGTTTTATATTTACATGAAAGAACAGAGTAAAATCTGTGAGTGTAATATTAGTTTGACTCTACCTGTTACTTTGAGCTCAATCCCAGGAAAACCTAGAAATCTTTCTTTTTCTACATTTGTCAGGATTCTGAGGCAGTACATTCCTTCATCCTCATGTGTCACATTACTGAGACTGAGAAAGAAGATTCCGCCTGTATTCTGGAAGAACTGAACTCTGTCTCTGTAATCTGGATGATTCAACAGATTGATACTCATGTCTTTATTTGGGTTTACAGTCCAGAATGTCTCTGTCACAGTGAGATGATTTGGGTATTTATAACTGCCTGATAAATTTATTGTTGAACCCTTTAGAGCACATTTCAGCATACTTGAGTACTGAACCTGCCATTTCTGGCTGCAGATCACTAGAAAATATAAAACAGGTAAATACAGGTTTTGAAATGTATTCAATTCTGTTTAACTGTGTGTTTATTTTTCTCTACAACACAGAAGCAGTTCTAAAGTAAGATATCTTATACTGTAGTTTTGTTAAAACATCTCTTTAGTTTTACTTATAACCAGCCAGAAGACAAAATTTGACAAGATCAACATATAAGATGGACATTGATCCTACTCATCCTCTCTATATCCCAGTGGATAACAAAAACATTACATGAACACAAAAATTGAACTTCTAGAGTCTAGACAGTATTTCCAGGAAGTGTCTAATTTGATCTGTCACTATAGGCATAATGCACAGAACTGAGGGTGTCTGTGTTAGTTCTGCAGAACTGAAAAACTACATGAGCAACACATTCCCGCCATACACATTAAACTGTCATTAAACACAGAATTACAGACAAACATACTGAACGACAGTAATGGGTTTCTTCATGTGCATGAAAATAAGATTTAGGTTCAGACTCACCAGGAATCAGGAGCAGAATAATCAAAGTGAAAAAGCTAAACATTCTGGAAGACATTAGGAAGAGTGTTAAAATGACACTAATGTACTGCAGACTGAAGTGTATTTGCATATTTAAATGTAATATTTAATCATCTAACTATGCCTAAACTGTAGGAAAACATGTATTTGCATTGTAAAAATATACCTTGCTTGAATCTGAAGTTTGCGTGTCATGTAACAATGACAGTTGATGTACTTTATGCAATGTTTAACTATTATCAGACATCCTGTCTCTCTTCACTTCCTCTGAGTGTGAGACGCTCCTCCTCCAGTCACAGGACACTAAAGCATATCTCAACACAGATCCTCAGCCAACCCTGATGAGAATGTCTGAGTCAATCAAACCTGATGCATTCAATCAGACAGACGGGAGCTGAACTGAAGAGATTATTGTACATGCACATTCACAGAAAAACTATGGAAAATCAAGTCAATGTGACATTCACATGGCCCTGGAGAAAATAGCTCTCCTTCCTCTTTTTCTTTTTTTTACGGTTATGCTGATGTTGTAAGAGCCATGAGAAAAGTGCAACATGTACACATGAGAAATGGCTTCTTAACAGCGTTGACTTCCTCTAAAACAGTCATCAACACTCATTCAACAAATAACCCAGTTATTTCACATAAATATAGAGTAAAGAGTAAAAATCAGGAGGATTTAATAATTGATAATTCACTGTGAATCTTATACAGTACCAATATTATAATTCAAATAAAAATGAGTGAATGTGGTTAACTGTAAGGCCGCTTTGACAATGCAAAGACAACTTACACAAGATGTTCATGGGGTTAATCTCAACTTGAAACATGTGAATGGAAATTCACAATGTTCTAAACACAAGGAACTGAGGTGAAACATCCCATTACGATCTGAAGTGGCATTTTTCTTACAGGTAAGAACCAGATTTAACAGGTTTTGCAGGGCATTGAGGCCTTCATAATTTGATTCAAGGATGGTGACAAACACACTGAAATTAAAGGCAAAGCTGCTTGCCCAACTTGTATATATGTGACCCTGGAGCACAAAACCAGTCTTAAGTCGCTGGGGTATATTCGTAGCAATAGCCAAAAATACATTGTATGTGTCAAAATTATAGATTTTTCTTTTATGCCAAACATCATTAGGACATTAAGTAAAGATCATGTTCCATGAAGATATTTTGTAAATTTCCTACCATAAATATATCAAAACCTATTTTTTGATTAGCAATATGCATTGCTAATGTAAAACCCAACAAGTTAGGGTAACTCAAACCGTTTGAGTAAACCAATTCCCCTTGACTTAAACCATGTATGTTTTAAAACTTGCAGTTAAGTAATTAAGTGATTAATTAAGTGCTGATTGAGTATTAGTGATGAACACCTGCTGTTAACAAACAGAATCACTGAAGAAAAGAGAAACACAAGAACTACTACAACTGACTTCAGACACAGCCTTAGATGAAATCAACTGAAATAAAATACATTAAATCGCTCAAAATCTGATTAAACAACCCCACAAACAGCATCACCAGCTCCACTTATTAATAACCAGACTGACTTTATTTCTGTCAGACATCTACAGAAGATCTTATTGAGAATTAACTAAGGTTTAGATGTTGATTTAGTTTAATTTGAAGTAACCATGTTAGAGATCAGTGTCTGCTTTAGTTGTGCTCTTGACCCTTGACAACTGTGTTTGTGGGTTTTTTTCTTTTTTTCTCTGGTTGTTGTAATCATGTGTTCCTTGAACATATTTGTTATAACTCAAAAGCCCAGAGAAAATGATCAGTAGTTGGTTATGTATTTATAATGACAATAATCTGTTAGTGAACTGATCTCATTGAGAGTTTAATCTCTGGTTAAATGGATGTTGTATTGATTATAGTAAAAGTGATTCTGTGACCGTCAGTTAAAATAAAGGACTTTCCAAAAAAGTTTTCCTCTATGGTAGCAACTAGACTCACAGAGACATCAAGAATCAGGTTATGAACCTCAACAACGGTGACCATTAAATTAAAAAAAAAAAAATCATGCTGCAATGCTTTTTTATTTTTAATGGTCACCATTGTTGAGGTTCATAACCTGATTCTTGATGTCTCTGTTGTAAGTCTTATTTGTTGCTACCATAGAGGAACAATCCTTTTTTGGAAAGTCCTTTATTTTAACTGTTTGTCACGGAATCACTGGCTCAGAATCACTTTTACTATAATCAATACCAACATCCATTTAACCAGAGATTAAACTCACAATGAGTCTATGTTCATTCTCAAAGAGATCAGTTCACTAACAGATGATTGTCATTATAAATATATAACAACCAACCACTGATCATTTTCTCTGGGCTTTTGAGTTATAGCAAACATGTTCGAGGAACACATGATTACAACAGCCAAAAAATAATAAAAAA
Source organism: Schizothorax lantsangensis (assembly GCA_027422415.1). Lineage (NCBI taxonomy): Eukaryota > Metazoa > Chordata > Actinopteri > Cypriniformes > Cyprinidae > Schizothorax > Schizothorax lantsangensis. The sequence continues at coordinate 40,059,569 of CM049841.1, read as the reverse complement.
AAAAAATAAAACTAACACAGAAGTCAAGGTTCAAGAGCTCAACTAAAGCAGACACTGATCTCTAACATGGTTACTTCAAATGAAACTAAATCAACATCTAAACCTTAGTTAATTCTCAATAAGATCTTCTGTAGATGTCTGACAGAAATAAAGTCAGTCTGGTTATTAATAAGTGGAGCTGGTGATGCTGTTTGTGGGGTTGTTTAATCAGATTTTGAGAGATTTAATGTATTTTATTTCAGTTGATTTCATCTAAGGCTGTGTCTGAAGTCAGTTGTAGTAGTTCTTGTGTTTCTCTTTTCTTCAGTGATTCTGTTTGTTAACAGCAGGTGTTCATCACTAATGCTCAATCAGCACTTAATTAATCACTTAATTACTTAACTGCAAGTTTTAAAACTTACATGGTTTAAGTCAAGGGGAATTTGTTTACTCAAACGGTTTGAGTTACCCTAACTTGTTGGTTTTTACAGCGTACAGGTCTGTTTATCTGTACCATTCTCATGGATTAACAAGTGAACTCAGAATCCCTCATTATAAATACACAGATTTTTATTTTTATTTTTTTGTTTACTCTTTGGTAAGTATGCTACAAATCAGATGCTTTTATTTTGGAATAGAACTTTGAACATTCCACACACGTGTCACAGTTGAAGATCTAAAGATCAGCACCGCGGACAGCGCCGCTCCTCCACACCTCTGCAGCTCTCAGACCTGATGCGACACCTAGAGGAGAGCACATGTAACTACACGCACATCATGCTACTGACAGAAGAAATCTACATACCTCTTTTATGTGTATAATAATACTAGCCTACATATTTCTGTTAATCATTGGTCAAAAAGAGAAGAGAATATGTTATAAAGCAAAACAAATGTCACAGTCATGTATGTAAAAATGTTTTATTGTCTAATAAAATAACACTCTCATCACTCCAAGTCAAATAAAAAATTATAATAAGGAATGTTAACGATAAAACATACCTGTAAATGCACAGTTAGCATGCCACAATCCAAGCAGTCCGCAGTTAACTTTGTCTGTGTTCGATGCAAACACTGTGTGAGTTTATCAAGCTACACAAAAAGTTCAACAAAAAAAAAATCTTTGGAAAACTTTGGTGTTTGGAGTCCTAATAATTAAAAGTTCATCTTGACAAATCATATTTTGCTGGTGTTTTGTGTACTATAGAAATAGTTGGTAACTTTCTGAGTAGCTACTGTAACTTTCCAACCTCTAATACATATATAGTGTTTCTGTGGCTCAGCATGGTAGAGCACTGCGTTAGCTGTTTTGTGGGTTCAATTCCAAGGTAACATATATACTGATAAAAAAAAAATGTATAGCCTGAATGCACTGTAAGTTGCTTTTAGCATCTGCTAAATGTATAAATGTAAATGTTATGTAAATGTAAAATCAGCTCATCACACAGATTACAAGAAAAAATGGCATTTCTTAAAAACACAAAAGCAAGTAGCAAACTGTTTAATTCTAAGCCAGAGAAAATAAATAATAAAAATATTATATAAATGGATTAATCATTTGTCAATGTTATAATATGTAGGATCCTGAGCTTCAGGATCGTCTGTGTTTTCACAGGATCTCTTCATGTTCTAGAGAAGAAGTGAACATATTCATCACTAATAAGATCTGATGTTAAACATCCACATGATAAACAGCAACAGCAGAGGAACTCACATCCAGTGTGTTCGTATTCAGAACATCTGGACTTGGGCTCAAGGCTCATGTAGGGCGTCCTCAGGGAGACTCCAGCTGACGACACAATGATGAAAGAATTCATTCTCCCTCCAGAACTGACAGACACAGATGAGAAGATACATGAGGAGATTTACTCACCGTCTTATTGTGTCCTGATCTTCCGTGCTGTTGCTCTTCTGATGGAGTCGCTCGTTTCCTGAGAGAGAAGAAGAAATCCAACGTGAACCACAAACTGACTCTGAATCTTTCTAACAGTCCAGACACAGACACCTTCTGACAGCCCGATGTCAGAATCAGACTCAAGACAACAGCTCAGTGACACTGTCTGATCAGAGATGAATGCTTTCTTCAGCCCAGAACAACTGTTACTCTTTATATACAACAATGACACATCCACATGATCCTCATAACAGAGACACAGAGATCTCGATCATATGAAGCCTCACAATAAGCGTCCACTGTGCTGGAATTGCTGGAGAGATGAAATCCAGATCCAACAGCTGAGTGATTCTCCTTAAACAGCTGAATCAGAGCAGAGGTTTTGAGTCATGCTGCAGCTTCACTGAATCTCCCTCCACTATTTCACCAGACGCCTGATGGACACCTGAGACATTCTTTGGAGGATCTGAAAAATATAAACATTACGTCTCACAGTGCATCTTTTGATCAGTCTGGACTGAATTGCTGCTGATATGAAGATCAAGTCTTGACGTACATCTAACCACTGAGTGAGAGTGAGGGCAGGAGACGACAGATGTTTCTGATCTCTCACTGCACAGCTGTAGTTTCCCGTATCATCACTGCTGACCGACCGCAGCAACAGCTGATTCGAGCCGATCGATTCTGATAAACGCTTACCGTTTTTATACCAGGTAAAGTTTCTTTTATCTGAGAGGTTACAGGTGGTTTTACAAAATAAAACAGGTGATTCTCCCTCAACGACCTCTTCAGGAATCTCCACTCTGAGCTCTGAAATCATGGAGAAAACATGTTTATGTGTGTATTAAAGAACAGAGTAAAATCTGTCAGTGTAATATTAGTTCGACTCTACCTGTTACTTTGAGCACAATCCCAGGATAACCAAGATATCTTTGTTTTACTTCATTTGTCAGGATTCTGAGGTAGTACTGTCCTTTATCCTCATGTTTCACATTACTGAGACTGAGAACGTGTGTTTGGTCTTCCTGGAAGAACTGAACTCTGCCTCTGTAATCTGGATGATTCAACAGATTGACGAGTTCTTCACCTTTATTTGGGTTTACAGTCCAGTATGTCTCTGTCACAGTGAGATTATCTGGGTGTTTATAACGGCCTGATAAATGTATTGTTGAACCCTTTAGAGCACATTTCTTCATACTTGTGTACTGAACCTGCCATTTCTGGCTGCAGATCACTGGAAAATATAAAAAGATTGAATGCACGTTCATCTCTTAAAAGATATATTTGTGTTTTTATTTCCACTTTTTCTGTTTTTGTCTGTTTCTCTGATTGCTTGGGTTACATTTATATATTGTTTGTTAATGACAGAAACATCTTTACTCTTCAGTTTTACTTTCAATTTATTATAAGCATCCTAACACAAAATAAAACAAGATCAGCAAATAAATTGGGCTTTGTGGACATTTTACATGTTTATAACAGTCTGATCTCCAGTGCAATAACTTAAAATAAGATTTTGCATTAAACTCACCAGGAATCATAAGCAGAGAAATCAGAGAGAAAAGACAAATCATTCTGAAAGACATTAAAAAACATATATAAGACTGAAGTATGGTTTCAGACAAATACATATTAATCACTTTCATAATTTAGTGACATCAACAAACCAATCAATCAGTAATCAGTATATATCTGTACAGAGAGACGAGGCAGTGATGATATTTTTTATTTAATAACAGGACGGATAAGAGACACAAAATTCTAGATTAAATGTGAAATAATGCAAACCAGTTCATTAATAACAAAGTTAATTAATTTATCATGTTAATGAATATATTAATAAGGATAGATCCAAAGTGTAAAACAAAATACATGTATAGTCTAAAGTGTGTAATCTATCTTCTATAATCTATCTGAGTAGAACCATCTCTGAGTCTTGAATGTTACGAGAGAAAGAGATGACACGAGGAGCAGAGGATCCCTTAAGCAAGAGCAGAAGAGCACTCTATACAAAGTGTGTTTGTCATCAGATAAGTGTAGTGTCAGTCTAAATCAGTCACGTAGTTAAATGTCACACACTTTGTGACGAGGAGGACATGACGGCAGACTACATCAGTGTGAGCAGATAGTGACTGTGGTTTTACAGCTTCTGAAAGAATACAGCAAGAAAATCATTTCTCAGTTCTGCAGACCTTATCTGTGCAGCAGCAGAACTAAAGTACACTCAGTAAACTCCAAATTAAACCACTTCAGTCGTTTGAAACTCTTACATGTCAAAGTGCAGTAAATTCTGCTATTGTGTAAACAAGATAGTACAAGAACATCTGAATCACAAAAACAAGTATTAGAACTCACTACTGACATGAAGAACTTGGGTTAAAAAACTTATGATTATATTATTTTCAAACAATTAATGGTAAGGAGTCATAATCAAATGATAAAGGAATATACAATAAAAAAATAATAAAAGAAATATACACTGCTGCTCAAAGGGGAAAAAATATGATTTAAAAGAAACTCATCAAACAGACTTTTGGGAAATTTGATTACACCAACACTGAAACTTTAATGTATTTTAATATTTAGAGAGCTGTCCTACCTTTCTTCACTGTAACCTGCAGGGTTCATATATTAAACGAGCTGATCCAGTTTGAAAACTTTGTCTCTGAGATGTGTCACTTCCTGTCTGTATTTCCTCTGTGTGAGTGAAAGATGCTCCTCTTCCAGTCACACAACACTAATGTAGATTAAACACACACCAGACAGACTTCTTAATGAACACACCAGCACCTCGTTTTTAAGACGCAGTGTCAAGATAAATGAAAAACACCAAAGCATTCATTCAAACACACACAGAGAACACATAACAGATTATTCTTCTAATCAGAGAAGACTGAAATACTGCTGCAACTAAAGATGTGACACCTGCTGATGAACACACTTCTCTGAGTCACTTCCTCTTTTCTTTTACATTTTAGTGCTGCTGTTGCAAACATTGTAAGCATCACGCAACACGTTACAGCATTTGTGAAAATTAGTTTCTAAAAGACTTCTTGAGTAAATATTCATCAACACACCCTAAACATATCACTCTAGAAATGCAAATAAATACAGTCAAATGCAAACAAATTAATGAATTGGGGATAACTGTATTTATTGCATAATTTACTTTTCATGCATTACACCTTCCTTCTGTGCAAACAGGTTTATCTATTATCTATAATCTATATAAATATCTATAATCTATTGACTCAAGACGACTTTGTTGACAGTTGTTCAGCACCGCGGACAGCGCCGCTCCTCCACACCTCTGCAGCTCTCAGACCTGATGCGACACCTAGAGGAGAGCACATGTAACTACACGCACATCATGCTACTGACAGAAGAAATCTACATGCCTCTTTTATGTGTATAATAATACTAGCCTACATATTTCTGTTAAACATTGGTCAAAAAGAGAAGAGAATATGTTATAAAACAAAACAAATGTCAGTCATGTATGGAAAAATGTTTAATTGTCTAATAAAATAACACTCTCATCACTCCAAGTCAAATAAAAAATGAAACTAAGGAATGTTAAAGATACAAATACAGGTAAATGCACAGTTAAGATGCTACTATCCAAGCAGTCTGCAGTTAACTCTGTCCGTGTTCGATGCAAACACTGTGTGAGTTTATCAATACTGAAAGCAACACAAAGTTTAAAAGGTTTTGGTGTTTGGAGCCATAATAATTAAAAGTTCATCTTGACAAATCATATTTTGCTGGTGTTTTGTGTACTATGAAAATAGTTTGTAATATTCTGACCATCTACTGTAACTATACTGTAACTTTCCAACCGCTAAAATCATCTCATCACACAGATTACAAGAAAAATGCCATTTCCTAAAAGCACAAAAGCAAGTAGCAAACTGTTTAATTCTAAGCCTGTAGTGGCTTCCTATCCACCCAGGAACAGGTGGTAAGATGTTCTTCACACATAAGTTGGAAATAAAGTCATTGTCCATGCCAACAATCCATTTCTTGCTTTGTTCGTTTAATGACTGAGATGCAGCATACAACATACATGTGTATTCATGGTTCGATGGCTCTTAGGATATGGTAAGAACCATGTATTCCCGCCACCTGTTACCCTCCCCACACACACAACCATGAGGGTTTAAATGTCATATGACATACACCAACTCCTCCCATTCAACACCGCCGTCTAGTGGTTAAAAATTACATTTGGCTCCTACAAAGCCAGAGAAAATAAATAATAAAAATGTCATATAAATGGATTAATCATTTGTCAATGTTATAATATGTAGGATCCTGAGCTTCAGGGTCATCTGTGTTTTCACAGGATCTCTTCATGTTCTAGAGAAGAAGTGAACATATTCATCACTAATAAGATCTGATGTTAAACATCCACATGATAAACAGCAACAGCAGAGGAACTCACATCCAGTGTGTCGTATTCAGAACATCTGGACTTGGGCTCAAGGCTCATGTAGGCGTCCTCAGGAGACTCCAGCTGACGACACAATGATGAGAGAATTCATTCTCCCTCCAGAACTGACAGACACAGATGAGAAGATACATGAGGAGATGTACTCACCATCTTATTGTGTCCTGATCCTCCGTGCTGTTGCACTTCTGATGGAGTCGCTCGTTTCTGAGAGAGAAGAAGAAATCAACGTGAACACAAACTGACTCTGAATCTTTCTGACAGTCCAGACACAGAGTCTCCTTCACCTTCTGATCAACAGCCCGATGAACACCATCAGAATCACAGACGTCAAGACAACAGCTGCAGTGATTCCCACTGTGACCCTGATCAGAGATGAGATGCTTTGATTCAGCAGAGATGAGATGCTTTCTTCAGCCGAGCAGAAGAGAGGAAGAAGAACTGTTACTCTTTATATACAGACAATGATCTCGCTGAGATCCGCCAGATGTCCTCACCTTTAACAGAGACTGAAACAGACTCTGATCTCTGAGATCCATGTTTATTCTG